>JAXCHB010000043.1:2482500-3682500 GCA_036926305.1 Uropetala carovei
GGAGTGCGTTCTCCTCCCTTACCCCTCTTCCCTTTTCGCCTTCTCCCTTTTTTTGCCTCCTCCCTTCACGTTTATTCCCAATACATCCGGTAGATGGTCGTTTCTGCTTATGTTTCAGTGGCCTGATTATCTGTATGATGGGAATTGTTTCCTTCTTCGTAACGTTTTGTGGCAACGAGTTTTACTAATGTAAACCAATTGCGTTCAAAACTTCTACATAACGATCTGCGGCGAGTGAATGTTAGTATTAGTTTCGTCATATTCTGAGCGCGAATAAATGCAATTTTATTACGAGGTTGCGAATGCGTTTTTTTTTTCGGGTTATCGGATGGAGTAAAATAGAGTTATTAAGAGCCTGGGGTTTTCCTTTTATCTCATCCGTTCATTATTTTTTGGCACGAATGTAAATGTTGACATCGCCACATTGTGCACGCATTAGATGGCCTATTGAATATGAATTTTAGGCTAATAATTTGCAATGTGACATTTTTTATTCCGCTAAATCATCGACTATTTTTTAGCTTCATTGGAAAGCTCTTTTTCTATTGCCCAACCAATAGATATGTTACCATACCTAATATGTAATGGAAAAATGTACGCTAATACATACCTATATAATATGCAGTTTTATTCATACTTGTCAAAAATCTAAACAAACAAAACTGTCGGAGGAATAAATTGGTCTTCAGAACACTTGTTACATTTACAGGATAATTATTTGAAAAATGTTTGATTTTATTTAATGCAACCAAAGGTGAAGTTCGTATTTATGTTTTTAGTTTGTTTGTAAGTGCTGACTAATCCATTAATAGCAATGGATGGTACTTAATAAGTTAAAATACTCATTTTCATGTCATTAATCATTTTGAACAAGAAGAAAATTGAGTCAGAATAAAAAAAATCCTTCGAACGATTTTTATCGTAGCTAAATATGATGTTCCTCCACTCTACAAAAATAATTAAAAGATTAATTGGGCATAACAAATTTCTACAATCAAACTCGATTGCGTAAAAGTAACGTTTTAAATTAATGAATCTCCCTCATCACAGTTGAAAAAACCATTTAGTAGATCAAAAATGCTCTTTCAGAAATATTTTTGCTGCAAATTCAAATTTAAGGCCGAAAAATCTATTAATTATTCCCTGAAGAGTGGACTTGAAATCATCAGATGCTGTCACATCCAGGCCATCATTAAACATACCTGAGTCACCTAATTTTTTGTTGCATTGCTCGGCAAGTGAGGTTGGAAACGTTTCAATATTTTTCTCTCTCCTTACTCCTTGAATTAATGTTCCTCTCATTTATATTCTTAGGAAAAATTTTTTGCGACTCAAAAAGGGCTATCAAAGAGGTTTTGACCTTCATTAATCAGATATCTTGACTCCGTACTCATCCCTGCTGGCGCCGCCTATCCGATGCAGCGCGTACTAGAGACGGCGACCTCCCTCCATCAATCACGTTTTCCCGTTTTTCATCCTCCGTCGGGGATAGCAACGTTTTTAACGAATCGCTTTCTTGTTTGCGAAGCGGATTGGAGGGACGCAACTACTTGTGACGCCGTAATGCGTGTACAATGCATTACGGGCCCTACAAAATGCTTCTTAGCCGTGACGCTATTCATATCATTCGAAATGTGGACGAAGGAAAATATGAAGGGAACGAATGAAACATGTCCTTGCTCTCGTATCTCGAAGGATAAATTTAGCGCGATTTCTTTTTGGCGCTGTTTGGTTTAGGGCTCATTCTTACCCTAACTTGATCTTATTTTCGTGAATTTGATTTGAATGCATTTTAATGTATCTGTCGCCGGTGAATCGCCACTGACGGTGGCTGATTTTTAAGAGAAATGCGCTTTATCCTAACCTAACCTCCCCTTTGTAAAAAAAATAGAAGGCATTCTGAAGCAAATATACTAAAACAAATGGTTAGTTATTCTTTATCTAAATCCCTAAAAATATGTCATCACAATGTGCTGTGCAAAAGTAAATTCGATTTAAGCCACGCTAGGCTATGCATAAACGCTACTTTTAGCCGTATTTTTAATTCCTCTAACGTAGTTGTTTTTTCCGTCAGTCCGTCCGTCCGTCACACTTCCGTCTCCGGTGATCTACTTCTATAACGTTCATTTTTAAGCAATCAATTTTTTAGGGATTGTCCGTGGTCATATCGCTCATTTGCGAGAAGAATGACACAGGTCAAAAATCGTCTTTTTGCAGGAGACGAGTTTGAAAATTTCGCTTTAGTGTAAGAGTCGGGAATGAGACGACGACACTTCTGCTCTCATGCGTGTAGTGGTAGAGTTACGCTTGTGGTGTTACTCTTTTCGATAAAAATATACCATTTTTCGAGAAAGTTTTTCTTGTAATCTCAAAAATGACGATTTTTGACTTGTGTCACTCTTCTCGCAAATGAGCGACATGTTCTTCCCGCGGTTGAAATTTGGAGACTCCAGGGATAGTTTACATTTTTGAAAACCGCCCTTAATATTTGACTCGTCAGTTCTTTTCTTACTCGATTTTAAATTTCTTAATTCGCGACGAATATAAGACGATCCCTAACCTTTCATTTGAGAAAAACGGTAAAAACTCATATTATAGTCCGATCAGTATGGTATGTGTACATTTTATCTACAAGATTATATATCCAATTTAATCTATCATTTGGTGACGTTGCAATAGTAGAGCCGGGATTATGGGAAAAATTAGTAGGCCTTCGGTTCAACCAAGCAGTGTTTTTTTGCTGGGGGAAACTTCGGTATCCCTGTTTTAATGAGGAAAGCAACCTTCAGATCCTAGCCGAGTAAGGAACGAACCGGTAAAGGAGATAGGAGATAGAGATAGGCGGAATGAGGAAATGTGCTTAATACCCGAGCGGGAGACGGCGAATGTAAGAATTCTGCGGGAAAAGACCTTTAGGGGGAAGTCTCGCGAAATGAATAAGCCTTTCGGGATGTGGGGCTCGGAAGATAACGCTTCATCTCATTTAATTCCGAACGATGGAGTTGGTTTTAAGCTTCGCTCTGGGCCGTAGTTATTAAGTCGTTCCATCTTTAATAACCTATCGCTTTTCCAAACGGCTTGCAAACACCTGTAATCCTCGCGTCGCGTATACAAACAAAGATATATCTCGGTTATGTCCTTGTTTAAAAAAAAATGTTTACACGATCTTTAGGGGTGTGTTGCTTAGAAACTGTGAAATGCCTGGGTGCGTTAATGGAAGACAGCGGTGCATTTCGTAGGTTTGTGCGTTACTTCTGTTGTTTGATTTATTCTCATCGTCTGACTGCGTTTACGATTGATTTACAGATTGCGTACTGAATCTAATTACTGAGAAATATTTCTTTAGCAGTTTTTAGGTAAAAAAACCTCATAATTTACACAGCAAAACTGGGACGCATTTGTGTGTATTAAAAAATGTATTTCTCTCTTTTCAAGTGTATAATTTTAAATGATATTTATTTTTGTTCGTTTGTTTTCAACATTAAAATTAATTCCTTTACTGTATGACGCAACTACTGCGCGGTTCTTACAGCGTATTCAGAAAGGCACTTGAACAAGATGGGCCAAATTGCTGAAGGTTGCAAAATGTTAATCCTGCATTATTATTTGCAACCTACAGCCTGTCCATTTTTTTAGGGTTAAAAGGCATGCAGGTACATAGCTTTAAAAAAGCCATAATAGCATGCATACTGTTATTTCGAAATATTCTTTTAAATGCTTATCAGGTATTTTTTAATGTCTCGTTTTTTTCAAAATCATCATTTATGAAAGGCTTTCATTTTTCAGTGACCATATTTCTCTCGTTAAGTGAATTGCGTGTCATTATGTTAATCGGTTATAGATATGCAGCGACCGATCAAATGAAAAACTGTTCATCGGGCGGTGAATTTCTGCCGAGGATGACTATTTTGTTTGATGAATAAAAAAAACGCGCTTTGGTTAACCCTCGTCATTTTAATGGCCACTTTACCCGTTTTTTTCTCTAATTTCCTGCCCGTTACTAGGTACGAGGAACAAACCGAGATCAGAAGGGCCTTGGAGATAGGTGCGCTTTACAACCAGTGGCAAAATGACACACGGCCCACGCTCATAGAAGATCCATTTGGCCCGGAAACTTCGGCTTTCATTTAAATGACCTCGGCGAGGTTTTCATAATGGAAATGCCGGCTCCCCTGTTGGCTCTTAAGGTCACACTACTATTACACGATCGAGTCGCTTTTCAAAATCTTCTTTTCCCATTTTCTCTATTCGCCTTTTGGAATGGAATTTCGCGAGTCATTTGCTGCTGTTCTCTTCTCTACCCATTCGAATTTAAGGTTTTTAGAACCACGTTTTTCTCATAATCTTCCGAGTCGCAAAAAGTTTTTTTTTTTATGATCAGCGGATTAACCGAAATAGTTTCGTGTAGATGGCGTGTTGTTTTGCAAGGAGGCGAGAGAAATATTGGATCCGTCCATTTTTTAAAAAGGTGTATGCATCCGTTTGTTTATAGGTTTCATTGAATGGGTTTTCCGATTCCATTATATATGGATGTCGAAGGGCGAAGCGATATCTGCCTTTAGAAATGGCTGTTGGTGTACATATTTATGGCTATGTACGAATATGGGATTGCTCGCTATATTGTTCCATGCCGAATTTATACGAAACGAGTGATTTTTGCTTTTTCATACAAGTTTTAATTAGGCAAGTGTGTGTTGTCTTTTGCCAATACCTTTAAGTTTCACAGAATATCCCAAACGGTGACTTTTTTCTTTCCCTCTTAATTTCGTACACGAATATGCAATGACGTATCATACGTTTGCATGGTAATTTATGGGTGCATAATAAAAACGTAAAAAATCATAAATGAATACGTTGATGATTTTGAGCTTATAAAAAATGTTTACTATGGTTCTTCCAACGCGCTAAAATCATTTTTTATGTGCTAGTCAAAGTTGTTTTTATGACGTAACTCTGTGGAATTTATAGACGGCAAAATAGGAAAAAATAAGTGTTAAAATTACACTTTATTGAAGAAGAATTGCGTTTAAAAATATTTATTTAGTTTTTTAGATAAATATCGAAATTCAGACATGTTAAAGATGCTCACAAATTAACAGTTGTATCTATACTTAACAATTTATTGCAGCTTTACTCAAAAAATGCTTTTTCAGGCATTTCCCTTCGTTTAGATAAATTGTATTTTCGACTTTGCTATTTTATATGGTTTTTTAAAATTTGTTTATAAATTGGTTTATGAAATGAAGTATTTTGAGCTAAATGGTAATTCATTCGCAAGTCAAACGAACTGTGTTGATAATAATCGGTAAAATGTCTGAATATCTTCGAATTTTTAAATTTCCGAGAATCTTAAGAGAAAAAATTCAGACTTAGCAAAGGGCGTTAAAAACGAGCAAGTTCACACAAATCCCGTTTCAGTCATTGCGTTTTAAACAAGATCCGTATGGAAATTCTTTATTGTAGAGGAGGATGTAGCGTGGATCTGCTCCGTGGATGTTTGTGTGCGAGGCGAAATCAATAATCGCCGTTCAAAGCCATAAAGCCCCGTTTTGCTCCCTTTTTTAGTCCTGGATGCCGCAAAAAAATGCTGTGGCGAAGCCTTACTTTACTGCAGAAAAAAGAAGGGAAGATATCTGTATTGTTAACGGGAATTTTTTCCTCTGACGTCATCACCAGATGGACATAAAACACCAGTCTATACATGCGGATAAGTTAGAAATTAATGCGAATGAATTTTTTAAAAAAGAAGCTATTTCGTACTTGATGTAATTCTTGAAATTGTTCAGAAAATTAAAAAATATTGCATTCAATAACTGCAGTTTTTTTTAGCGAGCTTACTCTAAAAGCGCTTCCCTAATCAGTTTTGCAGGTGTTCAGTCTTCGATAAATTCTTCGTTTTCGGTCAATTTCCGTAAAATCATCTCGTACTAAAACGGACATGGAAAACTGTCAGTTTTCCAAAGCTTTCCGTACGTTATAGCAGGTTAAATACGATTTGTGGCATCATGGTATTAAAATGTTTTATAAGTGATATCTAAGACGATAAGAGGTGAATAATTTATCTGCATAAAGTATCAGATTTATACTTTCAGGATTCTATATAAATTCTGTTAACTTATAGTTGATTTTAATACTGATTTTCTGCTGAAGAGCACGTATAAGTTGTTCAGATAAATTCGATTCTTCAGAAAACACGCATTCCTCCGATAATTTTCATTTTTGTATTTTGAAACCTAAGTATATGCCTTAACGAAATCATGTTGGGTTGGGAAACTTTTTATTTGAAAGACACGCAAATCAACTTTTAATCTTGTCGCAGAAACCGCCCTTAATTCTTATCTAACCTTCTTAAACCCTGACATTAAACTATTGGGGCTCCTGACGCTAAACAATTGGAGGCCCTGAAATCTAAATATATATGTACTGAAACCTCGCCTAACGATAAATTATGTATTTCAGCGCAAAAAAATTTCTACGTTACTTTTAAAATTAAATATTTGATATTTTGAGATTATACAAAGAACATTTTTTCGGATAGAAGAAAGAAAGAGATCAGCGAGTAGCGTCTACCTAGGTCGATTCACATTTACAGACAACGCCAAGTGACGGCAAAGACGTAAAAACTTAGAATTCAAAACGTTGGCACAAATGAAACAGTTTACGCCATTAACGAAGATGGCAACGACACGACATCCTTACGACGCAACAATTGCAAACTTGAAAATATTGTCAGTCGTGTCGCGAATTGTTTTTCTTCAGTTGGATACAATCTTTTTTTAGCCATAATAAATTCCCTCGCATGAAATCAGAAATGTTTTCAGATTATAGAACGAACGTATCGTGGCAAGACAGTGGCAAATACTGTACGCTTATGTTTTAGGTAATTAACTTTTTCGAGCTGTTATTAAATTCACCTTATTTATTGACTCGCCTCTTATTAATCGGTTGTATTTCCTCCATCTTCCTGCTTTCCCCTCCCCCCCTTACACTCTCTTTGTTCCCTTTCCTCATTCTCTAAACTTTCTCCTTCGCTCTCCTTTCTCCGTTCTTTTATATTTATCTTCCTTTTAATCTTGGCAATATTCTCTTCCCCTTTCATTATCTCACTCATTATTTTTCTCGTTTTCATACTCTCATTCTTTTCCTGTCTTCTCTACTCGCGCAGCTTTTGTCGCTTCCTTTTGTTCTCTCCTACTATATCCTCCAAAGTAATCTTGCTGGATCTTTCTTAATCTTTCTTACTTCTCTTTGTATTTTCCTCCTTTCCATTTATTGCCCCTCCTCTATGCCCTTTTGTTTACCCTCTTTATCTTCTCTCGATCTTCCTCTATTATTAATTATTTCTCTTATCTTTTCCTTCTCTCTTCCTCTGACTGCCTCCCTCTTTCTCTTCCTCTCTATTTCTGTTTTCAATGTGTTCCTTGTACTGTTTATTATTACCATTTCTATTTATGTATTCATATAATTGACGAGGAGTTAAATGTAACAGTGAATTATTCATAATAGAACACAATACTTTTCCACGAGATATGATTTTTACCCACGATCAATTTAACATTGTGTAAAACTCATATCTCGCGGAAAAGTACTTTGTTTTCCTATGAATAATATCAAAACCTTTCACGAATTCACGCCTGAGACAGGTAGTCATATATGAGTGGCCCTTGTGGTCGCCTGAACAAATACAATTTATATCTATCTCTGCTTCTTTCTATATCTTTCTCCGTTATTCTTTATTCCTCTATCTTCCTATTTTCCTCTCCCTCTTTTCCTCTTTCTCTATTTCTCTCTACCTATCTGCCTTCTCTCTCTCTAATCCTATCTTTACCTCTTCATCTCTTGAAATGTTTCCCTTCTCTTACCTCTCCTCCACACACTCCCTTTCTTCCTGCCTCCCCTACCTGCCATTCCTCCCCTCTCTTCCTTCCTCCCTCTCTTCCCATTCCTCTCTCCCCCTCCATCGCCCTTCCATCCCTTCCGTCACATTTCTTCCCATCTCTCCCCTCCGCTTAGCCTTCTCCCTCTCCCTCTCTGTCCCAACCTCCCAGCTTTAGCTGTGGACTATATTTGCGCCTCATAGCGACTACAGCGTTCTTCCCGGGCCATAGCTCCGACGTTTGCTTACACGGCAAAGGAAGGAGGGAGAGGAGAGAGGGAGCGAACTAGATCGCTCAAACTGCTCCAGCCACCGTTCTTTTCGCTCCCACAAAACGGATATAAGCCAATCTAGGATGAAGACGGAACTACGCCTTCCGTAGGAGTACGCTATAGTTTTCGTTTCTTTATATTTTTATTGTTTTCTTTTTTCGCATCGGTAGGGAGTTCGTATACCCTCGCCTCAGAGAGGAGTACAAATCCCCGAAATTCGCGAATGAGCTGTACCTATAACGACAGCGACGGTTTCGTAATAACTCGTATCGCATACAGTTCTTTCTTTGCGTGGCGACGGATGTGGCTACGACCGAAGCAGAGCGTATATGGAATAATAAAAAAAAGGAAACTTTTCGCCCGTTTCGGAAATTTTTCTTTTTCGCAGCACGCGGGAAAGGAAAAGGATTGAATAATTTCTAGGTTCCTACTCGTTTTGTTTCGCGAAAAAAATGAACTTTGCAGAGGTTATATCGTTAAATAAATGCGCACGGTTTCAATTTTAAACGGAGTGTTTTTTTAATAAGAAAAAATATGACGAGTTTGGTCCATCGAGTTTTTTTTTGGAGTCGCGATATTTAGTGGGACATGAAAAATTAATTTAATAATCTCCTGCTTGAAGGAGATGTGTTGATGCGTGTGTATTTTTAGATTGAATTTGCATTAGTCGGTCTGTTCGATTCTATCGCATTCACGGATTGTTGTGAATACAAACTCAGAAACTAACCTTTTTATTTTAGTCATTCTCTGAACTTTATAATCATGAAAGAATTTACAAGCTGACCTCATTTTTTAAGTCAAATTGAAAAACTGTTTCCTTTTTTTTAGAAGTAAAATCGGCGACTACCCACTGATGGCGGCTGATTTGTAGCCGAAATGGCTACAAATCAGCCGCCATCTGGTTTTTCCAACCTTTTTTGCCTGTCAAAGAAACGTAGTTTTTCGATTATGTAATTATTAGTTTCTTAAAAACCATTTTTCATTTTTTTAGTTACGTATTCATATATTCAACAACATTTTCGACGAAAAGTGCTTTCTATCCCGTAATAATTAATTTTTTAAATTTCCTTTTAATTAAAACAGAAGTATATTGTGGCTTAATCAGAAATTACTGCAGTTTCTTATCCAGGCATTTTCCTGGGCGTGTAATGTGTTAAATAAATGAGGCTGTCCTTCAAGTCAGACAATTTTACCTATTTGATAAGTTGATCTTTGATATGGAGAAAATTTTCAGCTTCTCTCTTGTTATTAATCCTTTTTTAACGACGAAGTGTCGTTGATGAATGGGATTTCGGAACAGTCGAAAAAGAAATCCTTCTTCTATAGCCTGTCGGATCAAACCTTGTTGTTTTGACAGTCCGTTAATCGCATCCATTTTGTTCTGGATGATTTATTTTCTTTATCATCAGTAATGGCAGAGAATATTTGTCTATGTTTATACGTCGTTGCTGTCGAAAGTGGAATTGTATTATAGTGAAAAGAATGCATGGAATAAGTTCTATCTCAGGTAACTACTTTATTTCCTTCCAAGAATCTTTTTTTTCGGGTGATTATGCAGGCATTTTTCATTAAACCGACCGACTATAGTGTAAACACTCGATCCTTTACGCAAAGCTCCTTAATCGAATTTAATTTTCCCATATTTCTCGGTAGAATATTCAGCCATTAATTGCCTTTAATCAGCCATAAACCGCCGAAATTTTAATAGATTCTCATTAAACGTGAAGTTAGGTGGCATGTTGTCCCTATTTTTATGGTCATGTTCTCACGTTGGCACTCAAACGCAGTCCATAATGAATGTTTGCATGAATTTATTTTTGCAGGATATCGAATCGATATATAATTCATTCATATGAAAAAATCTCGAGTAGTTAAGATAAGTTGAGTTAAAAATAATTTGCGTCTCATTCCCAACCGTCATAAACCAGTATAAAGCATGATTTATTACATAAAATATTTCTAGACATTTTTTTACTTGTAACGTAGTATTGTCTGTAATTCTTCAAAATAATGACGAGCTGAAATGGTAAAAAATGTTGTAAACGGACCTAGAACTAGTGATCCAGTAATTTTGCGATGAAAATGACGCCTTCTTTTACTAAATTTGAACGCGGTCAGTTCTGCTTGCATGAGAGAGAAAACCGATATATAAGTTTTTTCTGTGATAATTTGTGACTCTTCGGAAGTTTAATATTCATTTAACATTCAAAATCTTAAGAGTACCTACACCGCCGCGAAGATATAAATTCCGCAAATTACGGGAATTAAGGTGGCTTTATTTGAAAACAACATTAAAGATCTTCTACCTAATATAGAATATTGGAAAAAGACAATAATACGTATCGCAGTGATTTCTTACCGAATATTATAGAAACCTATCAAAATTCTCCTAAAGCTATCAACATTCATTTTAATTAGGACGTCTTGTCCTAATTAAAATGGACGTAGCTTCGTCTTTTAAACCATTGAAGCTTTCCTCCCTTTTTTTCGAAAAGACCAGCAGTTCTTTTTATTTTATCAAAACCTCCAATTTCGTCGCATCGCTCGACAAATGATCCTTTCATAAAGTTGCCGAAGGTTTCCGTCCTAATCAGAAGATTTTTTAAAATAGAGGGACGCGCCCGTATTGTGGACCTGTCCAAACATTCCCCCACCCCTTCACAAATCCCGTCTCAATAAAGCTCCCAAAAGTGGCACAACTCGCTGGGAAATGGAAGGGAGCAACAGGACTTCTTCTTCTCCTCCACTCCACTTCAACACGCTGCCGTAGCATGGGCCAACAATCCGCCCAACTTTTCCTTTCCCCTTTTAGTATTCCCATTCCTCTCTCTCTCTTCTGCCTTCTCTTTCCCTGTCATTTTCTTTCTCCTCTCTTTCCCGCTTTTCCCCAAAACTCGCGGTCTCTAGGTACCTTAATCCCCGGGAAAGAAAGAGTAGAGAGGGAAAGAAAAAGACGTCCAGATTGTCCGACTGCGTTATGGCGCCTTTAGACTGATTAGTCTTCAGCGGTCGCTTTCTTTAAAAAAAAAACCTCCGTCGTAAAAACTCGGACTTCGGAAGGATTGAGGGGGAGAATGATACCTTGTGGGACTCCTTTTTTTTATTATCTCTGTCCCTGTTCTCTCGCCATCCTCATGAAAAAAAACAAGCGGTGTCTGGGTGTAGGAAGAGAGGAAGAAAAAAGGGAGAGAGAGGATTTACCAGTTTGGTCCATCATCTGGATGCCCCAAGCGGCTGTGTGATCCCGAGGGGATTTGTTGACGCACGGGATCGGGGCATTATTGCGTAGGTTGGAGTATTTGTGAGATTGAGTTTTCATCTGTTGCGGTGGTGGAAGTTTTGCGGGAGAGGAAGAAAAGGGAGAGGATGAGGGAGGGGGGAGGATGAGAGGTTCCGGGAGGTCTGTCTGGCAGTCTGCGCTCTAGTGGGAAGGAGTGTGTGTATGTGTGTGTGGTGGGGAGAGGGAAAGGTTGGGAGGAGAGGAGTGAAGGAAGAGAGAGAGAAAGAGAGAGAGGGGACGGTGATGATTCAGCTGTCTTCACCTTGACGCCTAAAGGATTGATAGGTTATAAGAACCGTTGTTTGCGGCGGAATTTTGTATTCTATTTTTTCTTTTCGGAGGGGTTAAAATTGGATGTTAGGATGGATTAAGGTTCCGGTCTAATTGGGTTTTTGCGGTTCTCTCACTTTTTTATTTTTTATATCTCTCTTACCTCCTTTTTTGCGCTTCCTGCGAATAGCTTTTAGAATCGTGACGCAAAGCGCTTTAAAGTCTTTCTCCTTCTCGAAGGCCAAATATCCAGGCGTGACGGTTTAACCGCGGTTATTAGCCGATAGTTTCCGTGCGTGCCTCACATCCCCTCGTGATGGATGCATATTGCGTTTGAGTACGCTTGTTCGCGCCGTATTCTTCCCCTTCCACCCAATCACCGCGCCTCCAGTTATCCGTTACTTAGGTTGTTTATTCGAAAACGCCGCCATAAATCCGATCAACCCCTTTTTAACATCTAACCGATGAGAGTGGGTCGACCATGAAGTCGCTTAGTTAGAACGCCGTTTAAGATGACGACCTCAGAGCGGGTGTCGGACGGTTGAAGTTGTGTTTGCTGTCAAGAGTGCGCAATATGCCTCATTGCCCGATCTTGCTCCGTTGCTTAGCGGCCGACTCGTTCACGCGTCTCGAGCATCGGAAAATGATTTATGTACTTGTCGGGTATCTGTTTTCACGTAACGCTAAGGTGAGGGTGTAGCGGATTTTGCAACCAGGAGGAAGGATCGGAAATAAACTCGCTTTTTATCTTCTTACTGAAAAATTGAGGTCTTTTTTCTTCTCGTGACCTAAAGAATGGGAGTTTTTCTCGGGCAGGTTTTCAACTTATTATGAAAGTGTGTTTTTAAAAATATTTTTTTGTGTATTCACTTCGATAGAGAATTATCGAGTTCTTCTTATGTCCAAAAAAAAAATAATAAACAAATACTTGAAAAATATTTGTCTCGGGAATCTCCAATTGCCCCAACAAAGTTATAAAAGAAACCGATTGCGGAATTCTGATACACTGCAACCGTCTTCAGTGGTAACTCAATAGAAATATATTCCAAATTTCTTTGTGAATTACCACTGAAGGCGGCTGTTTTGTAGCCGAAATGCGCAACTTGTTTTATAACGTTGTTGAGACCGTTGGAGTCAATTACTTTTTTTAGTGATTGCTCTTGAAGTATCTTCACTTTACAAAATATAACCGAAATCCCGATTTTAAAACCTGTAATTATCCTCTTTCATCTAATTCGTAAATGATCTTAACCTATACTCTCCGTGCATTCTAAAAATGCTGCAGAAAATAAAAGAAGATAATATATTCATAAAAACAGGCTTAAAGGACGGCTAACGAAATTGAGAAAGCGATCAAAAACTCTATATATATATTGCATTTACCATAACGTCAATCCCAATTCATAGAACAAAAATATAATTAAATGCTCAATTTATATTGAGTGGATCGTAAAATTGGTTTTACCCGCATTGTGGCAATAGATAGGTCAATCATATTTTTCATATGACAAAAAATATTCCTATTCTTTAAAGTTCGAACATTTGATCGTGCGCCCGCTGTAATAGGATAGATTTTATTAAACTGAAGTATGCGTTTTCACGAAGAATTTTCTCTTATCGGCTCAAATACTGATTTGACTTCAATCTAGTTCGAGAGGGAAAAGGAATGGGAGAGATTATTTAGGGCAGTATAAAATAATCTCATAGATGTGATTATTTTTATTTAAATTCAACTGATCCTTCGTTAATAAGTCGATCTTTTTTCCTGGTTATCAGTGCGCTCAGATATAAAGATGAATGCCCTAAAGATTTTTATTTTATCGTGTATTATTTTCTAACAAGGGTCGTGGTAAAAAAACCATTGCCGCATTGATGTGGTATTTTTGATTTAATTCCATAATATACGTGTGTGTATATGTGTGTGTGTAGTTTCAAATTCAAGTCAACGCCAGCATATTACAGCACTTAAATACAGAATTATCGACCTCGCCTTATGCCTGAAATCAGATCGGCTTATTATGTACCTTAAATAACTATGAAACAGGGAAACCAGATGTGTTACTCGGATAATAAACAATCGTCATCGGTAGTGATTCACAAACAGTAAATTTTGAGAAACAACTAGTTCCAGTATTGCCGATATTATTATAATATATTGTAACCACTGACATTTCCTAATGTTAATGCGCATCTTGCTTTCCTTACCAATTTAGAAGCTTTCGGAGAGAGATTCTCTCAAAGCAATACTGATGATTTACAATAACTTGCGCAAGAGAAATATAACCTGAAAATAAAAATAATTTTTCTTAGCCAGTTGCGTTGATAGACATTTTTCTATTACTTTAAAAATGAACTTAATAATAGCGCGTCGGTACGGAAATTAGATTTTTAAAAAGGCTCATCCGCCTTCCAAGCTCGAGGCAATTTCGATCGCGTATATAGCGGCGGGAGAAACCATCTCAGAACTCTAACGAACCTCAAATACAGAAACGAAAGTCTGGAAATTTAATTTTTGAGGAATCGCTTAATGCGGCCTCTCATTAGGCAAGAAAAAATATTTCCTACCCATACAAAATAAAAAGGGTTAATTGATTATCGCCGCCACAAAGGGATTATTTCGCGCGTTCCACGTAAAGGGATTAGAATGCCTTGGATTCATTTCTTCCCTTTCCTTTCCTTCGGATACATTTTTTATGCCCGAAATCATTCATCCTACTACCTCCCTCTCTTTTTCTCCTTTGTCAGGCTCAGTTTTAAAAAACCACCGCGCCCAAAACAAAGGCTCTTCTCCATCCTTCTCCCCTCCCCACTCTTTCTCTCTGAACCCTTTCACTGAAATTCGTCTCAAACTCTTCTTACAGTTTCTTTCACTCGCCTATTCTCTCTACTATGAACTTAAGAACCATTCTGCTATTAATATTCTTTTTCTTCCTCTCCTGTTCCTCCCCTTATTCTCATTCCCTAATCTATATACATCTTTTTTTCTCCCTCTCCTTTCTTCTAGTCCTCTCTCTAGCCTTATTAGACGGGTGGTTAGAGGATGTTTGTGTTCGTCAGGTCAGGGTTGTATTTAAGAGAGGAAATGATTGTCCAAATATCGCCCTCGATAAATAGAGATTGTTATTATCTCTCTCTCTCTATATATATATATATATCTCCTTTCTCTCTTCACCCCATCTGTCCTTTATTTCCCCACTAGTATAAGTGCCCGTCAAAAATGACGGAGATGATCGATTATTCTGAAATAATATTGAGGCGGTCTTCTTTGCCCTGAAATCATACCTCCTGCTGAGAGGGTTGCCTTCTATCCGAGCGAAGGTACGAAACCCTCGCCGAGAGTATCTATTGGGCTTCAAAAGCTGGCGTTAGACTCCTCTTGCCAGGTATATTTCTGTTTTTCATAGCGTGACAGAGGGAGTGACAAAAGGTCAAAGGGACAGAATACATTAAAGCGTTTCGTTATTATATCGTAATGCTATCCTGAAAATTTCATCAAATTCGGTTTCGTCGTTTGCAAGATATTAAGCTTCAAAAAGCATTACATGACAAAGTGACACTGTCTTTTATATGTTTTATGATCCTTTGATTATCTCATTATTATATCTCCTTTATCACTGTCTTGTTTTCTCATATGTCTCTTTCCCTTTTTTCCTACTCTTTATCTTTATCTAACCTTTTTTCTACCCATATACCGTTTCCCCTATTAATCTTCTCCATCCTTTCCCTTCTCCCACTTCTCCTTCTCTTCTCCTCTCTTCTTTTCCCTCGCCTCTTCTTTGTCTTCTCTCATTCTAATATTCATCCTCTTATATTCTCTCTCCTCTCCTTCTATTCTCTCTCCTCTCCTCTTACCTCTCTTCTTTTCCCTCCACCTCTTTTCCTTCCTCTTTCTCTTTTCACCTCTCGTTTCTTTCCCATTTCCTATTCTCCTTCCTCTCCTTACTTTCTCTCCTATTCTCCCTATCCTCTTCTTCCTCCCCTCTTCTTCCTCCTCTCCTTTACCCTCTTCCTAAATTTCTCCACCCTCTTTCTGTCCTTCACCTTTCTATATCCCCTTCATATCTCTCTCTTCCTATCTATCCCTCCCTCTCTCTCCGTCCTCTCTTTGCCCTGTTTCTATTCCCCTCACATCCGGCGTTGCCACCAACGCCCGCACAAAACTTTTCACCCTAACTCTCTCAGTCGTCCTTTTCCACTCTCGCTCTCTTCTCTCACTCCTCTCTTCTCTCTCTCTCTCCCTCTCCCATTTTCTCTATTTCCCTCTAAACCCACTCTGCTCCGAGTTTGTCTATCTCTTCATCCTCATCCACTCACCCCTCCTCATTTTCTTTTTCTTCCGATAACTCTCGTGAAGGTCTCTAACCTTTCCCGTCGTCCAAAAAAAAAAACTCCATTTGGATGCGAGCACACGTGTTTCACGAGTTCTTTTTTTCATTCGCATCCTTCCGCCTTCTTCCGTTGCGCGTATAAAAGATTTTTTCC
Source organism: Uropetala carovei (assembly GCA_036926305.1). Taxonomy (NCBI): domain Eukaryota; kingdom Metazoa; phylum Arthropoda; class Insecta; order Odonata; family Petaluridae; genus Uropetala; species Uropetala carovei. The sequence goes on from JAXCHB010000043.1 coordinate 2,498,681, forward strand.
GAGGTCCTTCTTTCATCTCCTTCTCTCCCACTCCCTTTCTTTTTCCTGTGTGTTTAACCTCAAACACCTGTCGTGTATATCGTCGAACCTATTAGATCCGTATCCGTAATGGGTGCATGTGTGTGTGCGTGTGTTCTGCTGTCTGTCTGTGCGTGTATCTTTCTGTGTCTGTATCTGCCTGTGTGTGTTTGTATATATAGAAATGATTAAAATGGCTAGGCTGATGCGTGAAGGAGGAATGCGGATGGAATTAAGATAAGTTCCGAGGGATATCGATGAAATTAAATGCCTTCCTATGTTTTGGCGGGAATTACTTTCGGAGACGTGCCTGCGTGTGTTTATAAAGGATTAAAATGGCTGGGCGGATGTGTGATAGAGGAATGGGTTTTAAGATATGTTGCGAAGGGCATTGATGAAATACGCCGTCCTAAATTACGAAAGAAATTATATCGGGAGACGGAAAGTGTATACTATTGTTCTTTAAACATTAATAAAACAGAATTATGCGACTTTGACATTCATTGTGGAATAAAGGAAAGCTGTTTAATCATGGGCGCTTTATAATTATTTAGCCTACAATATTACCTATGATGTTACACCAATTGAATGGTCAGTGTAGAGTTCGACCCAAGCAAGGAAGCAGTCCCACCTACGGTACATGCCAAATGCCGGTCTGGTAGGCGATATATGTATATATATATACACACACATTTTACCGTTTAATGGCTATAAAAATGATAGCCGTGTATAGTCAATTAGTTTAATTTGAAGATTGAAATGTGCGTTTCAGAAAGAACATACCATTTCACTATCATCAAGTTTTCGAGAAAACGTGATAATGACTTAAAACTCACAAATACCAACCCAGCGCGTGAAAGTATAAAATATCAGATTGCTTATCGCGTCATCTCATGAATAATTTTTTAATAACCTCTTTACCGGCGCGAGAAACTTCGTGTAAATTTAAGTTAATCGTCGTTTCCGGGGCACGCTTTATATTGGCGCCGGAAAGAATTAATCACGGCTAAAACATGGCGTTTTTTTGGAGTTGTTGACATGTCACTCCGTTAAACACAATTCGCGCGAAATTAAAGCATATTTTTTTAAAATATCCACTCTCGACATTAAGTGGTCCCTTTCGTGACCTACGTCGGTTTCAAAGTCGTGGATATCTACCCTCGCGTGAATATTACCGTTTCGTTCCGACTTTTCTGTATTTTAAAAATTTTTAAATATATGATGTGTGAAGGTGTTGACATTTTTGCTTTTTTCTCTTTAGGCTGTGAAAGTGACGTCATGTTTCATTTCCGTTTTTAGAGATTACCTTCTTTCTACGTGAACGCTCGACTCCGTTTACAATTATCGCATATGTTGTTTAATGGAGTTAAACATAATAATGTTGCTTCGTGTTTGTATTTATATCAAATTCCTTTATACTTCTGCTCCTTTTTTTCGACGTATTTATTAGTATTGTATTGATATTCCGGTAGTTCGACACGAAAATGCTGTTTTCTTGTTTTGGTTTTATATATTTTTGCATAAATTAAGTAAATGACATGCAAGACTAATGTATTTTAATGCACTACCAGCTTAACCCCGCGCAATATTTGCGCGTTTTTTTTCAATTAATTTTTCAAAAATTAAGGAGTGTGTAAAAAAAGTTAATCTCAATAATTCACATTTAACTATACTAATGTATTTTCCAGGTATTGGTAAGGTTCGCCGGTTCGAATCTCTGTGAGGTTACGGCTGTGTGTACGTATTGACAATTTATTATGCGAAGTCAGTCAGAAGTCTGCCTTTTAAATTTCATATTAGAGAGGAAATTAATGCTACGCAGTAATTGATTGCGAACTTTTCCATTTCCCATAAAATAACAGTGGAATTCTCGACCTGCAGGCTTTCTTTCCTTTTGAGATAAAAATAATAAAGTATTGACCTACCATCTTCGGTTATGAAACATTTTGAATAAAACATTATAAAGTTTCTTATTCTGTTCACCATTTTCCGCTTACAGTTCGAAATAGCTCAATTTAAACGTTTAATGAATGTAATACAGGAATTCAAATGGAAAATAAAAGGATAATTGAAGTGGTAAGATCAGTTTATAGAGGAATGTAAGCAGTGGATTAGACAACTCCATAGAGGTATATTTTTCCACTTGTAGAGAAGAGAAGATAACCATGTAATGTGTCAAAAAAAATAACGTATGTCCCTATTCTCATCTAATTTGAAATTTATGCGTGAGACTGTTTGCCTTAATAAGCATTATAGATGTAGAATATAGTGGTTCTACCTACTAAAATGTAAGATTTCAGCATTCAAACGATGAAATGAAGATTCACCTGCTTTGAATAAATCGTTGGAAACGCTTCCCATACGCAGTTTACTGAATAATTATCCTTAAATATTTACTTTTCTATGTATACTAAAGTTTGAAGTATTCTTTTTAGTAAATAATATTATCGGACTATGCAGTCTAGTCGTATGATCATATAGTTCAATTAAATTCCTTCAACTAGAGGTTTCTTTAAGTAAAGGGAATCTGCCCCTTTCCGCTGTCCGGTTTAAACCAGGGATGTTAAACGAAACCGAACCCAAAGAATAGTTTCGGTTCGGAACGAAACTATATCATTCTCTTGCCATTTAGTTTCGGTTCGTAACGAAACTGTATGTTCCGTGATGGGTTTAGTTCCGTTCCGGAACGAAATTGATCAGTCGGAACGAAATATTTCGTTCCGGAACGGTTCCTTTTCTTGAATGGGTTCGGGTTCAAGTTGAGAGTTATTGGGAGATACGTTCAGTAGTTTCGTTCCAAGCAAACTGCACCATTATTCTGGTCGTGGGGCGGAGAAGAGAGTGAGGTACTCGCATAGAGTAGAAGCCCGCAAATCATACGTGGCACCTTAGGGGCTTAATTAGGCTTAATTTTATTCTTCTAATGTAAGCCGTTTTAACATATTCAATATCTTCTTGGTTTTTTAGATCCATCGCCAATGGCCAACCGAAATTTCACTATTTTTTTAAATATCGTTTTTCCGGAAAAATTCGCATTAAATACAAACTAACCGATGAGCAAACTGACAAAAACTAAACTGAGGAGCCGGCTTCCTACGAGGAGCCAATGTGCGAAGCCGTCGCTTAACGGTACGGTTAGGGGCCGTCCATATATTACGTAAGACATTTGGGTGGAGGGGGGGTGCGGATGAGTCTTACGTTGTCTTACAAGGGGGGAGGAAGGGTCTACGATTGGTCTTACGTAAGATTTTACTTTAGCGAAAACGCAGTTTGCGTCCCAGAACAGTACTCTGAATGAAACGCATTTAACACCGCTAATGCGGCGCTTCCGCGCTCCAGCGATAGCAGGACACTGTCAGTCGAAGCGGGCGCCTATGCTCTGCAACATGGGGGCGCTGCACTTTTATTGCTGAGCTTTCTTGTACCCCCACCCCGCTCCCTGAGTCACACTCTGCATGACGCACGTGCTGCAAGTTCCAAGCTGACGCGAGCCGCTACCGGCAGACAGGAGTGCTGCGCGAGGGTACCGCGGGTTTAAGTAACTTACTTTCGCTCGAATGATGGGGTCTAGAGCAGATCTCTATTAAAGGCTCTTTGAAGCTTTCAAGAATTGCTACCCAAGCAAAACTCCACAACAAGCCCATGAGGAGGCAAATGTCATCTGGCGAAGAGCTAAAACTGAATTTGGGAAGGATGGTATGGCATTTGAAAAACACATTGACAGTAAAATTCAGCAACTGAATCAAGACGCTACGAAGAGGAAAGCTACTCTCAAGAGCTTTTTTGTGAAGGTAAGCATTGCGGATGACACATTTCAGATATGTTTTGCAATTACAGCCTGTCTCTGCATGTACGAATGTCCCGTAGAATGCCCCTCCGCATGTCTGGCCCATGTTTATTAGTTTTATTCGATGTCTAGGGGGCTCACCACAACAGGGGTGCCAATACGTCGACATGTCTTTATTTTTGTTTCGATGCTCCAAAATCTATTGAAGGTTTTTATTACCTATTTTTTTATGTTGTGAAAAAAGTTTACCTTTATGTGACTGTTAGCCAAGTACGGCTTCTCACTGAAATAATAAACATTTGTTTATAAATAATAGGGGAATTATTTACTAGACCAGCTGACTACCACCCCTGAAAATTATCTAATACTCATTCGAAGTGAAACATCAGTAGTGGTGAGCTCGCAAGTGAAAAAAACCTCAGATTTCTTTCGTAAGATTTAGGAGGGGGGGGGGGGGGTCCCATTGGTTGTTATGTTTTCTTACATGGGGGAGAGGGGGGGTCAAAAAGTGGCCTAAAACGTCTTACGTAATATATGGACGGTCCCTTATTACGGAGCGGGAGATGCGTCGACTACGCGTCGACGCCGGTCGTCTGCGCGCGGTAGGAACCGTCGACGGCGGCATTAAATGTGTTAATGATATGGCGATTTTTCCGCGAACACCCATTTTCCGTAAGCGAGAAAAACAACTCCGTACGAGGTCGGCGTTCACTACTCACTGTGCACTCTACATCTTCCCGGTGGTGATATTAGGAACTAAGATCTCCCTCCTATCCCCGACCTCCCCTCTCGCATTCCCCCCTCGCCCTCTCCTCTCGCCGTTAGACGCGAGTAAAAACCATTGAAAACTGGCTGGAACCAAAGCTGGAACCAAAGTAGAAGGAGCCGGAACGAAACTATTTCATGTGCGAACCCGATCCGGAACGGTTCAGTTTCGTTCCATCGACATTTCGTTCCTCTTTCGTTCCGGTTCCACTTTCGTTCCACGACTTTGGTTCCTTTTTCGGTTTGGTTCCTGTGAACCGTTCCTTGAACCGAAACCTATCTGGAACCGTTCCTCTTTAGTGGGTTCGGTTTCGTTTAACAACCCTGGTTTAAACCCGTGAGATTGGCGGAAAAATAGAGCATACAGTTCTAGCTCTGTTTAAGAGCTTGTGTGTTGACTTCCGTCTCTTTTCCACATCCATTCGGAAGAATAACCCATAAGTCAGTCAGAAATCTGCATTTTAAGTCATATTAGAGAGGATATTAATGCTACACAGTAATTGATCACGAACATTTATGTTTATAATTTTCTTTGTTTCTTATTATTGAATAATATGTCCTTTCTTTTTTATACTATAACAATCAATGCAACCATTTATTTAGATTAAGTACGATGAGAAGATAACCGTGCAACTTTCAGTATGTTTAAAAAAATATCTTACGTCCCTATTCTCATTTCATTTTAAATTTATGCGTGAGCCTATTTGCGTTAATAAGCATTACAGTTGTATAATATAATAATTTGACATACAAAAAGGTAAGATTTCAGCATTCAAACGATGAAATGAAGATTCAATTGCTTCGATTAAATCGTTAGAAACGTTTCCCGTATGCAGCCAAGAGAATAATTATCCGTAAATATTTATGTTGCTATGCATCATTAATTTCGAAGCGAATAACGCTTTTATTTCACCTATTTGAAGGTTTAATTGGCATTAATTGAATCGGAGGCAACAATGACGGTCACCTTGGAAAGAGTACGAAATATCCGCGAAGATTAAAAAACAATTGCCTATTTCTAAAAATATCGACCTTGTAACATATAAACATCACAACAGTAAGATAGTATAGAGTTTTAACCGTCGAATAAAGTAAAAACAAAGAAAATCGGTCCATATTTACATATTTTAATGAATGAAGGAAAAAAACCTTGCACTCTGAAAAATCGAAAATCCCGTGTAAACTTATGGGACCATATAATTGTTTCCTGTATTCGAACCCGGGGCTTTATGAAAATGAAAATAGTTTTCTAGGGGCCTCCTAGCTTGTAGAAACAAATCGCTGTTTATCGCATATCTCTACGACAAACGGCTTTCGAGATAAGTGGGGGGGCGGAGGGGGAGGGACGGCCACGTCCAAAATTATATATAAGGTTTTCTTGTATTAATGCATTTCAGGTATAAAAAAGTTTTTCGGTATTTACTCATTTCTACGTTAGCTGTTACTGTGTACGAATTCGTATTATGGTGTTTTTAAATTGAAAGTATTGAAAATATGAGGACGATTGATTTTTATCATGTTTTTAAGTGTATTTTTAGTTTAAAGACTAATTTTCATAGTATTTAATTTTACTTTGGCTAAGAAAAAACTCAGCGCCACGTTTTTTTAATTTCCAATTCTGATTCTTAGATAGAATACTTAATTAATCGGAGTATATGTTTTTAGTAAAATTATCCGTAGATCGTAGTACGGTTTATCCATATTGTCAAATTTCAGATACTTCTCATTATAATTGTTCATTAACGTGCTTCGTTTTTCAGAATTTAATTGATTCCGAAACTTTCTTATTTAAATTTATCTCCCAACTCGCTCCTCGGGAATAGGTTTTAAGCCGATTAATTAGCGGTGAAAATATCGTTTTATCATATAAAATAATTCTATAAGGGCTCTGCTTGGTAATTGAGCGGCAATATTTTTAAATTTTCCATTAAGAAAAAATATATATCTTTCCATTTATAGCTGACATTTCTTAGTCGAGATGGCGCTACCTTCGTTGTAGTTAGTACTGCCTGCCCTTTGAAGTGCACCATTGCGTTATTTTTATGTCCTTTGGGAACAAAAGTGGTTTATTTTCGAATAAACCGTAAAATCCGACCCGAATCCGGCCCATTTTTCGAAGTCTCCGCTTTTTTTCATTTATGGAAAAAATAGCACACACATATATACCGCGATTCCTTTGGGATTTTCTTTCCCTCCTCAACAAACTCCGATTCCCTTTGACGCTTCAACCCAGTTTGTTTGTTTTATTTTTCAGCAGTTTTACGAACGCCCGAACAAATGCGTCAAATTAATTTCTTCAAAGGGCATGTAGGTCGCCATGAAGGTTTTGTGAAAAGGGATTTAATAAGTTCTGTTTTTCGACGTGCATCGTGATGCTGTGAAAATATCGAGTAGTACCAATGAAGCTCACTAGAAATTATTTGTCGTCGCAGATAGACGGATATGGAACGTGATTTAAGTGTGTGTTGCTTTTTATATTTTTTTCCGAAATAGATATATTTGTCTGTTGTGGTAGTAAAAATATGTCGGTCGTGTGTGTAATTACATTGTATGCTTCTTTAAAACGTTTAGTTCCTAGCTTTATCTTAGGAAAATATCTCAGAAATTTATATGCGATATATCTGTTGAATTTTTGCTTCATCCAGCAGTATGATAAATGGAGATCGTGTTTATTTTATGAACTACAGTTTCTTGGCAACTCGAAAAATAATATTTGACGCTCTCATCGCATGTTGTAACATACCTACATATTTAAACCTCCGAACCAATCACTTTAAAATCTGTTATTTGCAAATTGACACGAAGTTTTAAGGAGAGATGCGAAATGATCTCTGTTCATTTGTCCTATAAAACGTGTCAATAAAGAAACGTATTTTCCTGTAATTTACATCTGTATGTTATCTTCCAATTAATTTAAGGTATATACTTTTAACGTTTATTTAGTGTCATTTTTTCTGCCAACAACACTTGCATATCGCCGTGCAGCATAATGAGATTTTTTTAAAAAGGTTTTCGCGGGCGTCAATAGTCATCACGTTTTTATCGAACGAGTGGCATAATTAAACGCCTAATCTCAATCTCCCACTGTAAAATCTTTTTTATGTAGCCACCCATAAAATGCACCCGATTTTTTTAACAAATTCAATCAACCCATCAACTCTTTTCTATCATTAATCCGTTTCTCACGAAGATGGATTTTTTTCATCGAGTAATGATCATAAAAAAAGGATTCAAATTTCCTGGGACAGAGATTGATGAGCGGTTGATGAGGAAAGGAAAAATATATATTCTCCTTTTAAAAAAAAATGACGAGTGTCTTCGGAATCATATTATTTTTTAATAAAAAAATAAACTCCCGAATAAAAAATGCAGTTTCATTTTTTTTCTGCGACGGAATCCGCGTGAAAAGGTCCGTCATCGGTTTTCCATACCGCCGATTGAGCTCTTGAGTTTTTCTTTTTGGATTTATAGTCGATAGGGGGAGTTTCTTTCACCTTGGTGATCCCATTATTCCGTCCCGTGGTTCATTATATATATATATATATATATACATATATATATATATATATATATATACACACACACACACACACACACACACACACACACACACACACACACACACACACACACACACATACACAGGAGAGGAATGCTGATACGTTAGGTTTTGATGGATATATATCGTTTAAGCTTCACGTGACTGTTCGACTTTTCCTGGAGGGGAAACGAGGAGGTATCGTTAAGGGATAAATCCGGGATCGATGGATAGACGGAAAACGCGCGCACGGTCGAATAGTTCGCGGAAGGTATTTGTCGAGAGAGAGAGAGAGACTTTTTTCCTATTAGAAGATCGGCGAATTGGGTAAAGTCATACAAATCCTGGAGGGTGAACTTTTTCCACGATTTATTTATTTTTAAATGGCTTTTGGGTCTGCTTTACTTTTGTTTTCGCGATATAGAAATTGTTATGACTATATAGGGTTGCATAAAGTATATTAAAACTAATGGACAAGATGACTTTTAGTTAATTTATTATCGATATATTTAGTAATATTTTTATTGATGTATTGTATGTATTTACTTACCATCATAAGACGCGAAGCCTATTACAGCTGATTAACAAAATTTTGGCAAAATGTAGATTGGGGAAAACGCGAAAACAAACAGTAATTGCAATAGCGGGAATTGCAACGATATCAATAACAAAAAACATTAACAGGTTGGTAAATTTCTCTCCGGTCTAAAAATAGATATTATAAATAATAGAACCGGAGAAATATTATCTAACTTGGTTGTTCGAATAGTGACAGTATTAAGAAGAATTATGAGAGCCATTAAAGCGATGTTAAGTTTCAATATAACGAGATGGTTTCATCGATTGAAAGGCATTGCCCTGTTAACCGGGTTGGACGAGTTAACTCGTCACGGCGAATTTATTACGGTGCAGTTAATATAATCTCGTATGAAAATAAAAAATCGGTACAACATACATTGTACAAACTTTCTCATATACTAATGCGTCGTTTAGTTATCTTTTGAAAAATATGAACTATGTAGAATCGTTATAAACATCAACTTAAATAACTATATTACGAAATTTGATGAATATCGTATGAGCCGTTTTTTCGAATATCCAATTGATATTAAAGTAGCCCAAGAATAAACTAGCCATATGTTCATTCTTTGAGAAATATGTAGTATTATTGAAGACGTAAACTCAAGTAACTGTACGAAATTTCATCAAAATCGTTAGAGCCGTTTTTGAGAAAATCATATTGTTGTTAAAAATGCGTAGAATAAACTTCCCTTAGTCATTGATCAATGTCAACCATTTTTTCATAGCTTCTGCTCAGTATGATAAAATGCCTTTTCCATCAAAATCTCGAGGTCCAATTTTTTCGCGATAACGGTACTTTCTCAATATACTTCCTATATGAGAAAATAAAAAGTGCTATTGCAATACAGAAATAAGTTGTTAAGGCGAATTCACTACGAACACGACGAGATAACTCGGGTTGAGCATGATATAAATACCCATCAAGGATGGAAATTTATTTTTTAATCGCACATTTTAAGAGGCGAGTTCTGCCATTTTGCATTTCATTCCAGTACGAATAAACGAATACGAATAACGACTTTGTTATCGTTGAAACGATTTGTTAACTTACTTGTTTGTATCTCATTTGTTAAAAGGAAAAGAGATTCTTCGAAAGAAGAGCCGCTTTGTAGTTAATTATACGTTCACTTTTGTCCGCATCTTATAACACGACGTGCTTCAACGTGGTATTTCGTTTCGGAATACTTACTACTTTTTTCCTCCTACTTCTTTTAAAAGAAGCATAAAGGAGCACGCCCCAGGTCAAAAGTTCTCTTTTTTTTATTTCCTCGATCTTCTTTAAGCTATTTACTCAATCTGTCTTGTCATCACTCTTCCTCTCCTTAATAAAGCTCTTCAGCGCAGCATATCTTACATTATGACACTACGTTCTGTGGCGTCTTGTTTACTCCTCTGAGCGAAATGAAAGAGAATGCTGCCTATCGACACTTCCTGTAGTTTTAAATAACAGCCGTAAAGCTTCTCTTGCTCAGCTTTTGATAGAGAACGAGTAAAAAAAGGTCGAGAAAAAAGAATTTTCGCGAATTTTCATCTCGTCTGCGATAAAGGAGGGATGAACTTCTGATAGTATATATACGCGAAAAAATAAATAGGGTTTTATGTCGCTTGTTGATTTGTATTCGTCAACAACCTTAAATAGTTTAATAAGGGCGTATGAGACGTATTTTTCAGTAGGTATTTTAATGGCTTTCTATATTTAGGATCAGTATGGTTCGAAATATTTTAACAGGGGTAATTTTGCTTTATATTGTAAAGCTATTCTGACTTTCGACGATTATTTTCTGTGTATGAATAGAAAAAAATCCTTTAATGAATAATTCAATTCGTCCCAATTCACCTTTATGTTAAAGTTAAATGCGTGAAGAAAGAATAATAGACCTCGCCTTATTGCTGAAATCAAATTGACAAAACAGTAACCGTACGGAGGTCGGGAAAACCGAGAGGCAGTCATCAGTGGCAATTCATCTATTCTAGCATCTACTACCATCTTTTTTTTATGACGACTGTTTTCTACCGAGAGATTAGCACCCGTTTTATCCCAACATTTTTATATCTAATTGTGAGTGATGGTTTCTCAGAGTTATCTACTTTTGCCTTAATACTGTTGAGCCTATGAAATTAAACTGGACATATATAATGCATTAAGGCAGTGATTCGCAAACTTTTTTGGAATTCAAATTCTCATTCACCTCACGACCCAAACGGTATCGGTACCTTCAGGCTAACGGCCCCACTCAACTTTCAAGAAAAATAAATGAATAAACATATCAGCTTCAATTATTCTATTTTTATTTATCTAATATAGACTGAAATTTTAATTGACTCTGCTGGTAACGAAGAAAATGAACTATTCATTTTTCAATTTTTTGGATCAAGGAGCTTCCGCGACCTATCAGGAAACCCTCGCGACCTTGAGTTTGGGAACCTCGGCATTAGGGAAAGGCACAATGCTTATAAACATCCTCAAATGCATAAGAAGTTCGTATTTATATTTATGTCGTTAGATTGAAAATGTGAAATGGAATGCATTTTTCTCCAATCAGCAGGAAACTGTCAAAATTTAATAGCGTCATGCGACTTTTAAGTCTAATCGATACGTTTTCTGTTGCTTTATTAAAAGAAACTGGTTAACTGCCCGTTAAATGTGGCGAGTAGTCACGACCACGGAATTAATTTGAAATTCTTCCCATTCTCCTTCACTCCACGCCCTCTATTCCGTTCTTTTCCCTGTCTCCATTCCATTCTCCCTTTATGTCTGCGATAGATATAGAATATATTCTTGTTCTGCCGATGGGGCATATAACGTGACAGACAGATAGACGGACACTTGGGAATTGTTGTACTATAAAGAATTTAAAGCGCGCAATAGCATGACAACGCCATTTATTTTTTAAGGTGTTTTAAAAAATTATTTTGAATCCGACCGAAACGTATTCACCTATTTTATTGACGGTATTTTCGGCATTTTCTCACCACCAACACAACCACCAGGGATTCGTCCTTCGGCGGCGTCCGCATATTTTGCCACTCTTTGTGATGAGCTTCCGAGTTATTTGCGACTTGATTAGGAGCCATCTCTACCGTCTGCCTCCTTCCCCTCTCCTACCTTCCCCTATCTTCCGCTCCCCAACACATGCGACCTCTCTCCCTTCATTTTTTTTTTATTCCGCTTTCGGGAGATTGAAAGATAGTTTCATTTATTTTCAAACCTCGCGACACGTCGATGTGAATCTTAACCTTATCTCCGTGGAGTCGGAGGATCTCAATCTCCCCCTCCCTTTGTGAAATGTCCTTTTAATTCCTTTATCCCCTCCCCCTTTTCCTCCTTCCCTCCCTACCTTTTCCCCCTCTCCGTCCCTTTTCCCCCTTTCCCTTCCTTTATCCCCTCTCCGTCTCATTATTTCCTCTATCCATCCATTTCCCCCCTCTCTCTCCCTCCTCCCTACTTTCTTCCTCTCTCCCCCTTTTCTCCTCCCTCCCCATTTTCTCCTCCCTCCCCTTTTTTTCCTCCCTCCCTCCCTTTCCACCATTTCTTTTCTCCCTATTTTCCCCTCCCTTTCCTCCTTTCCTTTCTCCCCCTCTCTCTCTCTCTTCCCCCCTCTCCCTCTCTCTTCGTCTTGCCGCCTATCCCCTCTTTTTCAACTCCCATCCTCTCTACCCCCTTTAAAGCAATCCTTTTAAAACGGTTGCGACATCCAAAGAGGGAGAAGTCTATGGTTATTCTTGAAATTGGCATGGGCTTCTAAAACCTTACGTCTGACCTCCTATCTCGCTCTCTTTCTCTCTCTCTTTCTGCCCCATATTTACGTTGAAGGATTCCCGTCTTCCTCCCTATACCTTTCTTTTTTCTCTTTCTATCTTCTTTTTTCTCTCCCGGATTTCTTGATCTTTCGCCGCTTTCCGTCCATTGTTTTCCTCCTCGTTCGCCCGAGACTTTAAGAAAAAGAGTAGGTATCAACAATGAGAAGCCATCTATAAATCTCTCTGGAGATGTGCTTTGGTTGTTGGGGTTTTGGGTGTTTCCCGATGTTCCGTTCTTCTTGGGGGTTTTGAGACAATGTTTTCCGTCGCTTCGGAAGAGATGATGTTAACGATTGATTGTTAAAAATAAAGGTATTTATGTTTATTCGAGTTTGGAGTGTTTGCTTATGTTGTAAAAGATTAATGTGCGGTTTTTGTTTATCTGATAATGGCTTTTACACGACAAACTTTTCCATTAAAATTTGCAAATCTGTAGGTAGGTATCGCAAAACTAAAAATATCCGTGTTAATTTGGGTAAGCACGGGTAAATAGGATGACGCAGAGGATGACCTTTTTTAAGGCAAAAATCTTTAAAATATCTTTCAAAAATTTTTTATTTTATATTTTTCCGAAGAAGAAGTCGAGCTTTCTCAAAAAAAAATGGATGGGTTAGGCGTTGTTAAATAAACACAACAACAAACAACAAGGCGTGAAAAATTCCACATTACAATACGTTATATTCTGAAGATGTTGCTAATGCATCGAAACCGATCGTATGTGTATATCGTTATGTGGAATGAACACAAAATTATTTTATATTGTGATGTGCGTTGCGTTTATTTAACAACGCCTAACCCATCCTATTTTAAACTGTGAAAAACTTCAGGACTATATTTATGTAAAAATAAGTTAACGTATTCACTCGAATGAAATCGAATTCTATGCAGAACAGAATGATAATATATTTTTAATATTCGTGTACCATGCAATAAAGTTGCAAACGTTAAACTGAAATTTTTTGTATTTGACTTTGTTTTATTCATGAGGTTAGGATGAATAAATAAACGTACAAAGTGGCTATAAAATGTGTACGTAAAAGAGATAGAGCTCTGAATCTGCGATGTCGGGGAAAATTCTAATTTCAGGACGACCGGTCGCCCGGTCAATCCGCACACGCGAATAATCGGAGTTTTTCCTTACTTTACGTACTTAGACAAACACGAAAATGATCCATTTTTATTATGAAATTCCATTTCTGGGACGATTCAGAGAGGTAAATATTCGTACTGACATCACTCTGGAGCAATAACGAATTTATTGAAAAACACGTCTTGGCTTATCATATAAATATTTAGGGGTCTCTGACATGGTTAAGCTTATTTATTTCTTTAGTGCGAATCATTACGCAGTCTTTGGGATAAAACAGTTACTGTTTTTTAGTTTATTCCATGTTGTTTATGAAAGGTGTTCATAGATTATGTTATGCAACGAGTTTGACTTATATCAAGTGCTTCTCTAAGCTTTTTGAGAGCCTCGTGTTATTCATTCTCATTTTTATGAGTCATTTCGCGCGCGTGATTTGGTCCGAGGATTTAAAAGCTCTCTTTCGAGAATCGAACATTTTTATGGTGGTTTCATTCGTGTTTCGCTTTTCTTTCGGCTATATCGTCGGAAAATGTGAATTTATTTATCACCGTGTGCAAATTTCTTTTCCTCTTTGCATATTTGTATCACGTCGGATACACACAAATCGAGCAGCTAAATGCGTAAACAGACCGGTTTAACTATAGCTCGTTTTTATAGTTTTTAGCTCTAATAATTGTTCTACGAGCGGCAAGGGATCGATCGAAGGAATCGATATTCCAGTCCTATTGTTTTTCAACGTAATTGGTGCCGAGAAAATTATGCCGAGTGGGAAAAATCGGTGAACCTCGGAAGACTTGGAATTGCATTTGTCTAAAAAAAAATAAATGTACCCTACCTCTGTAGCGGTGAACAGGGAGACTCAGGTAATGCGAAATAAAAAATGTATGGACCAAGATATTGATTAATGCTAAAACGGTAATACGAACGGAAATGGATTCTGTTGCGAGGAGAATTTTTAAAATTCGTATACGCCCATTACGGATTCTTCAATGGATCGGTATATTTCAGCCGTTGGCACTTCTTTGTTAAAAGTTTTTTACGGTGATGCTTCAGAAACTTTTATGGATTTTTCTGGCTTATGGTGTTATAAATTAAATTTTCGCCGCGGTTGGCGCTACTGGCAAAGCTTTCAATGCGCCTATAAACATCGCACCACCCAAACCACAACGTGGATTTTCGATCATTCACAGGTCGATTTTGGTTTTAGGGATTATTAGAAATTATAATTAGATACGTGATATCGGTTTTACTTCAGCGATTAATTCTTCAACTGGGTATAAATCTCTAGCGTATCAACTGATACAAATGATTATTTGTAAATAAACAAATAAAACTTGAACACAGGAACGAAACTGCAGTTAAATATCCCTGAACGTCGCTTCGTAAATCAGCCCTTTGATAATCATTTGGAATTCTTATGACGGATTATGCCGAATATTATATTTAAGATACAAGTACAGTAAGAAAATGTTTTTTAAATAAAATACATAAAATTGAGGCAAATCTTTCAACATTTTAAAGTGTTTATTTTCGGTTTATTTCTAGAATATACTGGTGTTTCTGCCAATAACGCAGGTTTCATGAAAAACTATAATAGTCAATATCTAGATTTCGCCATTAAAAGATTTTTTTGCGAATAGTTTAGGTCAGTTATACGTAATTGGAAAAACAAAAATGGAGTGTCTTAAATGGCGGTGAAGGAGCGCTTACATTTGGAGCAACGGAGTTGTCTGCATTTGTCGCATCAGTTGACTATTCACCCTCCCAAGATCGTTTATAATAATGCTATACTGGGGCGACCCGAGGAGTTTTGGAGCCTCGGGCGAGATAGCATTCCGACGCCCCCTCCGTAAATGTTTGTTGAGATATTTTAGTAGTAATTTATTCATCGCTATGTAAAAATGATTGATAATAAAAAAATAAAAGGAATAACATCAAGATTATAGCCTGTTCCGCGATATGAATTTGCATCCAATATTTATTCACTGGCAAGTAATGTATTGATAAATGTCGATATAGCGCCCTCAAGACTTTGGCGGCCCGGGGCAGCCGCCCTGCTCGCTCGTACCTCGGGTCTGCCCTGTTACCATAGATGTGTCGGACGGACTATTATAGCAGTAAGTTACAGATTATAGCTATGATAGTTAAGCGAGATGATTGGAACGGCGTCATATTTTTTATAAAGTGTTTCTCGACGTTTTTCATCATAGGTTATTGAATGCTTCGTGCGTGAATTGAGACTCCTTTTAGCTTTAAAATCGAAAGATATTTTCCCGATGTAATTATTTTATTCCAGCGTACCTCGCGTGCTTTCTTCCGCTGTACCTCTTTCATCGCGTCTCCCAAATCCGCGTTCAACGCGTGCCAATCGAGTACATTCGTCATAGCCGTCGACCTTTATAGTATAAGATGGCGAGAAAGCTTGCCAACAGATGTCGCGTCGATCGCGCAACCTATTCTGACTTATTTAATGGCCTATCCATTTGCTTAACGATCAAAACTTCATTATTCTCCAACCCATAGGGTAATTAAGAGTCGTAATATTTTAATGTGATCGTGTGCCATGTAGGGTGACAGGCTTAATGGCATGACCTCATGACCGTCGATATTTTCAAAGATGAACGCATGAATTGCAGGAGTCGCTTTTATGGACGTGTTTATCAAAGCGGTCAAAAGTTATTCCGGGATGGAGTGATTGATAAAGTAGGTGGTTCCACTATTCATCAAAAGGTGAGTGATACCATTCGGGCTACAAAATAGCCGGCGTCAGTGGTTATTGATCAATTGTAATTTCCATAAAAACCTAATTATGATTTGTATTCCAGCCATATGGTGAGATGTATAAGTCGTTTTTTTTCACGAGTTTAATAATTCGATTTATTTTATATTACTTATACCGAAGCGTGTAGTCTTCAATATGCCATCAATTAATTGTATCCATAGAATATTAAATAAAATATATCCTAACTTAAATCAACATGCGGCCCGCGAGAGTATTTCATGCGGTTCCTGAACCGGTAATCAGAAATCTATTCTTGAAATTTAAAATTGACCGCATTGTATTTCAGCGCTCCTCAACCAGTGTGTCGTGACAAAATACTCGACTTGCCACTGTACATCTGGCGGGTTATTTCGTAATTCGGAATGATTTGCTTTATCTGTTTAGGAAAGGCAATTTTGCACTCTTTTTTGTTGGATTACAGAGTTGTAAAAATGTTCTACACGGAAATTTGGTTCGGTTAGCCGCGAAGTTCGAGTGAACCCAAATCGTGCCGTGAAATTTAAGTGGTTGTGGTTGAGTTTGAAGAATTAACAATCGTCGCTACGAAGTCTTAAAAACTAAAAAAAGTTTAGATTCGATCTAACGATACCACAGAATACTGTCTCGCGGCCCCGCGGAAGCACTTAACAACTAGTAATGGAGCTCTCGACGAGATAGAGAGGCCTTGACCACTCTCTGGCTTTTCTAGGCCGTCGGAGGATTATTATTAGTTTTGAAAAGTCATACCAACCGAGGTCGGAATCACGTCCGTAACGTTTTTGCGCCGTCACCATACTATCGAATCGAAAATCACTTTTTACGACGAGTTGGAAATCGGGGAGGGGGGGGAGGGGAGGGAGAGGGAGGCGAGGTTCCTTCGCCACTAATACCGACAGAAAGTTACCTCATTTTAGCGCCCCCGAAGTTTCCGCGTGCCAATTTTACTCCGACGAACTTTCGTATGCAAAATTTTTGGGTTTCTTCGAGCGTTTTTTCCCATATGCTCCTCAAAAGCGACCCATCGAAATTTCACGAAACGTTTTAACCCTTTTGTCGATTTTTTTGCTCGACCTGCCTACGCTAGACGTTTGGAGAAGAAGAAAAAATTACACGTATAAAGTTCGCTCTCGGAATAAAAAAAAAACGCCATTCTTCGGAGGGTTAGGGAATCAGGTCACGTTTCAATATTAGCGAGCGGAGCGAAACCTTTCTCGTGGTGCTGGAACCGATCTTGTAAGTCTGCGCGTCCCTTTGGATACGTGTGTGCACACGGAGGCGCTTCAACGCTTCATCTCTGGATCGTTGCCAGGATGCTGTGTGTGTGTGACTCCAAAAGAGTGGGACTCTTCTATAGATATATAGTGAGTGGCTTTTGTGTGTGTGTGTCGCACGGCACCAGTAATAACGGTGCAGTGTCACACGGCCGGCGTCTAGTCTCGAGGAGGAGAAGTTGATGATGATGATGACGAGAAAAGTGGTGTATTATGCACGCGTCGGGTGAAAGGAGTTAGGAGTGGGGAGATAGGGAATTGAAGGAGAATGCGAGCGGAGAAGTACGCCAGCCACTTGAAAACAAAGGAATGTCAATAAGGCGGCGTTTCGTTCTATTTTATTTTTTTTATGATGAAAATTACCTCCTCTAAGGGCGAAAAAATGACTCGACATATTAAAAGGTAAATATAAGACGATAATAAATCCTTTCTTTTTCTTCTTCTCGTTACGTAAACCTTTAACAGGCTAGTTCACTCGAAAACCAAAAAAATGACCCTATCGTTATGTACGTGTGTTTGTTTGTTATACATATTTTTATTTGCGGATGTTGTCAAAAAAAAAATGTTTTTCTTTGTGCATGGGATTTGTAAAATTATCAGCTCGCGAGTTTTCAAGACTTTGTCCTGGTGCGCTTTTGAAAGTATGATTCTGAATATGGTGATTTTTTTCGGAGATACGCAAAACTTCGCGGAGATGTTTCGGCGGAAAAAGATTTTTTTAAGCCCCCGAAAAGAGCAATTTTTCTAGAGGATGATGGTAAAAAAAAACCTTAAGTGATCACGTATAAATTTATAGGATGGTTGACCTCCTTTTTTCCCGTGAGAGTTGGTGGGAGATTATGGTCACACACTTTACTGGCGGTGTTTTCTTTATTTCTTCTATAATTCTTTCCGTGATGCATCAGTCTTGGAAAATTATTAGATTTCGGTGGTAATAATTTCGTGAATGCTTCGTAGTTACGTACCGAGGAAACGTTTTCGTTGGGAAATTCATTAAAAGTAGCGATTGTAAAAGAATCCGTCTACAGGTCAATAATTTACGGTGGTGTAAGCGATGGTTTATGGAGAAATGTATTTCCATCATCTTCTCGTACTTCAATGGTTTACACGAATTGACGATACAGTAAAATATAAGAATATTAAATAAATGTGCGTATATAATTTACCACATTATAGCACATGGTTTAGTAATGCCATTATCAATATCTTAAATATTGATTTTTTCGATCTTTTGACGTTCCTCGTGATTTTACAAGCCTTGGTGGAATTTGTTATTTTTCTGACTATATTGATTAAAATTATTTACAAAACTTCTTACGACTCTTCATATGATTATGCAGTCTTTCGTATTTCCTGTTATAATTGGGCGCTTATAAATCAATAATCGTATTTTTTTACTCGCAGGTTACCTTGACATTCGGAATTTTTCGGATCATGTCTACCAACGTTCTAATTTTTTCGATCCTTAAAAGCCTTTTGTCTTGGATTGGTTATGATTTCAATTTTATTATAAAAATTTCTTTTGAGTTTTTTCTCCTGCAGAATGACACAGCCCAATAAGCGTTGATAATGCGTATCTATCAATTGGCTTCAATCGGTCCCAGAAAGACATTTTCACATTCGTCCGAAACGAAAGCGAAATTCCATGTACGAGAATCAAAGTTTCATTTCGACGCAAAGACAAGTAGTGAAATTCTCTCGGTGCATAAAATATTTCATCGTTGAAGATCCTGTTAGATAGATAGAAATTCCTGAACAAATTTTTGGGCTCGTGAGGGTGTTAACAAAATATAAATACAAATCTGTTAGCGATTTCGTTGATTGATTATTTTGGTATAATTGTAGCGAAAAGTCAAAAAAATAGTACCTTCGAAAATTCTAGAGTGATTGCGATGAAAGAAGGATTAAACGCCGAGCTCCATTCCAAAACAAAATTCGTCGCCTGGCAACGTTTCAACGAAAATTTAAAAAAAATAATGTATCTTTTGTTTTTCGGATAGACACTCCTTCAATCGTCCAGATTAAAGAAAATTAGACGTATCCGCCAAAAAATCAATCTCGCTAAATTGAACGTAACTGGCGGGATAATATCGATCGCCTGAGGCCTCCGACATTTTTTTTAAATAAAAAAAAGAACATGATGAATCTCTGTGTCGTGGCACATCCATTCTCGCCCTTCGCAATCGAGAACTTAATTTTCGGACGGGATTCTCATTCGGAAAAATACAAATTTCTTGCGTCATATGTTAAGCCAAAAAAAAAAAAACGGAATAGCTTGCACATTATTTTAAAAATTCAAATAAAAAAAATATGATTTATTCGTACAGCTCTCTCTCTCTCTGGGATCGACGGTATTAATTGTTGTTTTATTGAGCGTGACGCAGCGATTTCGTTTGGGATCGAAATTTTGTTTTCAGGGCGCCTCGTGGCAAGTTGTTTTTTTCGTAATGCGGAATGCAACGCAAACGGAATTCATCGAAATTCGTGTTTTTTTAAAATCACTTTTCCAAGTTTCTGAGTTTTTGCGCTCTCTTAAAATGAATAATTCATTGGTACTGTACGATTGCAGGCGTAATTATCCGATCCAGTTGATGGCTTCACCTGAATAGTACACCATTGAGTACGAACGATTCGCTGAATTGATTTTATTTTAGTGTAATATCCGTTGTGTGGTATAATGGCTTTGGAATCGATGTGACAAACCATTTCTGATGAGAGTTATAATTACGAATTTGATTTCGTTTAGTAGATACGAAAATGTGGCCATCCCTTGCTTCTCCCTTAATTTGCACATTAAACGAAAAAAATTAACTCCATTGTTAAAGTTTCTTGCGACTGGGAATAATAAATTAACCTTTTATTTATGCATTGCATAATGGAACATGCTACAAGTGTAAACAAGTATTCCACATGCCGTTCATGTTCTATTTGCACAACGCATGTAAATCATTGAAGTTCATCCAGCAAGCTCACTCTGTTTTATTTCCTTTCACTTTTATTTTTACCGGTAAATGACATAATTTATCTTGTTCTACCTAATTGTCAAATATCAAACGTTTTAATTTCAGTATATTATGAAACCGCAACGTATTTTAGTAACAGAATGTTCAAAAAATACCATTATTAGCATCAAAGAGACCGATTTATATTTATTAAATTTATTTTAATAATTTACGCCGTTATGGCACATTTTTTCGCTTTTAAACAGTAGGAGAGATCTCGGAATTTATCGCGAGAAATATATTCATGAGGTTCAAGACGCAATGCATGAAAATTCATGGTCGACGCCATTTTCTTCCGTATCTAGACGGCAGATTTTTTAATAGAAAAAAAGAGGATCCATTCGACAAAATTAATTCCTTTTTTCCAAATTTGACTACCAAATCGCATGACCTAATTCATCTTCTTTTTTATTTTTCCTTCTAGATAGAAACTTTTCCCTCCTCTCGTTGGTGTTTCGTTTAATTTTGCGCTCGCAATTTCCATAAACCTTCTCTTCTGCCGGAGTTTCTAATTATTCTGCCAATACAAACGAGAGAATTTTTGGCATTCGTTTCAAAGGAAAACCATCGCTTGGATTTTTTAAAAATCACCGGTCATTTTGGGTCATCGGCCGTACGTTCGACTTGAGAATTATTTTTAGCCAGTATTTTTTAAATAAAATATATATTTTGCCACATACCATTTCTTTACATTTTTGATAGCTTTCATTTCTAGAGTTGGGGTTCCTACTTGTAATGCTTTTTCGAGACAGACTATGTATAATGTTGTTTTCATATTCCTATCAAAATCATGCAAAACGAGTTTTTATGAGATTAAAAGTTGAGCATTTTTAAGTTAATTATTTTCAATATCTATTTATTATCGACTCGCACATTAGTTGAATGTGACATATCTAAAAATAACAAACGCTTAGTCTATTTTGTGGTCATAAAATATTCTTCAATATTAGTTTGATATTTGTTGTTCGTACTAAATATCAGCTAACGCTTAATAATTTTAAAAGGAAACTGATTGGATTGGGTGGCGTATTAACGTAGTGACAGTATGTTATTATATAGACGGAAGAATATGGATTACAAATAACATTACATTAAGTCGACATTGGCAACTATAGATGTTTACCTATTTGTCAAAAAAGGTATTAATTCTTCTTTCATCTAAGAAGGTTACAACTCTTTGTTATGCTGAATACAGTATAATGACGGAATAGATGCCGTGAACTTAAGAGGTTTGCTTTTGACGTGTTGCATGATAGTTCCTATACTTGGTTTTCTGCTGCGATTCGCGAAATCAATTACTAAAAATGCTATTACCCGTTTCCACGAAAGTCATATTGATTTCACGCTTCGGAAGAAACGAAGTTAAAAAAGTCTTCAGTTAAACGTATGGCGGTAAACTTTTGTTGTGTCAAAAATCCAATCGGATTCACTGGCGGTAAGAAGAAATACTTTTATCGAAGATCTATTGGATGTTATAAAAGATCTTTCAAAGCTAACAAAGAAACATATTAATACACACAACACCTCTCACTCGGATGAGAACATTAGTACAAGATAGTCTCTCGGGAAAAAAAGAACTCCGCAATGTACGCCGATTAACAAAAGAAGGCCGATCTCTTTCTTTTTCTCCCTTCCGAAGCGATAGAGAGAGAGAGAGCATACACGCGCTCTGTCTTTCTCTCTCTCCTAAACCGCTTCGCCGTCCATTCCCGGGCACAAGTTATTTATCGCGTTTCCCGTCTATTCTTGCATCTAACAACGCAGCCAAGCGACTAGAGTCTAGAAGGGAAGGCCTCCCGCTCTTCCACCTCCTCTCAGCCTCTCTCTCCCACCTCCTCTTCCTTTCCTCTCCTCCTCCTCTCCCCCTCTCTCACCCTCTCTCACCCTCCCTTTTTCGTTCCTTCTTTATCTCTCGGATTCCACGGTTCATCCTCAACCGTTCCGCAACGAATTCTTGGTTGCTAACCTCCTTTCTTTTGAACACCGCCTCTTTCTGCTGACGTCACGTTTCTTCCAATTCCCTTCATGTCTTCGTCACGATAGTCTTTATTGTTCTGTGCCTTCCTTTCTCTCCTCTTATGTCTTCATCTAGGTCCTATCTCTATTTTACCGTCTACATTGTTTCTCTTGATCTCCTTATTCCGTTCGTCTTTTGGAAGCCCTTTTTTCTCCTCTTATTTATCTACTTAGATTCTTATATTCTGCATGGTATTTTTTCTTTCTCTTCTTCTTTTCGCTCTTTTCATCTCATGTTTTGCTACCTTTATCCCTTTTTATTTTCTCCATACGTAGTAATGGGAAAGTATTGTGAACACGAAAAAAATCGGCTTCGAGATTTCAACGGAAATACACGTTTTGAGGTCCCTAGAACACGTTTAGACTGTTTTCGGAATGTCAGTGTGGATGGATGGATGTGATTGTGGGCGCTCTAACTCAAAAAGTACTTGTCATATTAATACCAAATTTCATATCTAACACTTTAGCATGAGCACAAAGAAGTGATCAGTTTTTTTGACAATACCAGTTAACCGGAAGTCGAGGTTTATTCGAAACCCGATTCGGTTTTTGCAATATTTCTCCGATAACACGTCATTATTGTATACATTGACCATTACAAAAGATGTAGAAAATATAATTTTCTACATCTTTTATTTCAAACAATTTTCCATAGCAGTTAATTGTTAGGAATTATTTATAAATAATCGGTGTTTTCGGTTTCCGTCAAGTATCTCCTTAAAAACGTCGTTATTGGTAATCTTCGTGAGGACCAAAGTTGTAGAGAATAATATTTCTTCCAAGTTTTGTTTGAAATAAATTTTAGTAGTACCATCCATTTCGGTGATATTTTGCTTTTTCTTAATTTCCAGTATACTGCGCCACCACCATGTAGCGGTGAATTCTGCAATCATATTCAAAATATACCTAATTTACGGCAATAAGGACGACTGTATTCTTTTACGATACGAAATAATAATTTTGCCTGTTGATAATAATTTAAATATCTATACCCCAAATATGGAGATAGCCATGTGTTGGCCACATCAGATTTTTATTTCTTCTCTTTCTTCCTGTTCTCCCCTCTCTTATAATTTGCCTTTATTCTTCCTAATTTTTTCTTATTTTACTCTACTTTCCGGTCTCGTTATCTTATATTTTTGTACCTCTTTCTCTTCTTTTTCTCCCTATGCTCTCGCCTTTCGTCTCTAATTTTTATTTTATTTTTATTCTTTGTTACTTTAAGCTTATTACAATTGACAATGGGTTAGATGGCAGAAGAGACGGCCTAGTCGCAATCTCGCCCAAATAAAGACGAACATCTGTCTATCTCCCTGTTTTCTGTCTTTCTATAATATCCCTTTTAATTGCTCACTCTTCTCTCTTCTTGTTTCCATTGTCTTGTCATACCCTCCTTTCTACGGTTTGGCATCTGTCTTTCCTTTCTCCTCCACTATTTCTCTTTGTTCTCCCCACCCCTCTTCTTTCCTCCCCTCCTTTCTTCTCCTCTCTCCTCCACCCCTTCCTCCTCCCTTTCCTCCCCCCTCCACTTCTACTCTCTCCTCTTCCCATATCCTTCCCCCTCTCTTCTCCTTCCCCTTCTCTTCTCCTTCCCCCTCTTCTCCTTCCCCCTCTTCTTCCCCCTCTCTTCTCCTTCCCCCTCTTTTCCTCCCCCTCTCTTTTCCTTCCCCCCCTCTTCTCCTTCCCCCTCTCTTCTTCCCCCTCTTTTCCTCCCCCCTCTCTTTTCCTCCCTACTTCCCCACTTCTCTTTCCCTTATTTTTCTTCCTCCCCTCCATCTTACTTCACTTCCTCCTTCATCTCTCCTCTTCCCTCTCTTTCCCCTCCTTTCTCCCACTCCTTCCATCACCCTTCATTCCCCTCGCCTCTTTTGCTCATCCTCTTTACCTTCTTCTTTCTCGCTGCCTTCCTTGCTGCTCACCTCTTTATCTTAACGAATTCTTCCAATCCTGAGAAATCTCTTCCTCTCTTCTCCTTCCCAGCACATCCTGCGTGAGTTAGCGCAGCGCTCGTGGGATTCCTCGGTTACGGCAAGCTTGTTAACCCAGCCCTACTCCCCCAGACCACAACGTCCCTCCCTCCGTTAGGAATCTCGGCTGGTTGATAATGAGCAGACGCCTCCGCTAAAGGCTTTGTGGTAGGAAATATTGAAAGCTTTAAAAATGTTTGTTGTCCTTTTTATCGAGCTTTTTATATTTCTGTTTATTTTCCTTCGTCTTGGTGACGCTTTATTATACGGTTAAATGATGGAGGATTTTGAGATACCTTAGATGTTTTTCGCCCGTGCTGTTTAAGTAATTGGTTGGTTGTCTTAAGGAGGCGGAATTTAGCGCATTCTGGGACTTCTAGAGAACGTGGGAGGAAAGGAACTTTTAGCGATGGAAAAATGTTGCTGTATCATGAGTGGAAAATTGGTAAAATCCTTTTATTGGTTGCAGTCATGGACATTGCAGAAGCTGATTTTCATTTCCGTGCTGTTAAATACTCTTGAGACATACTTAGAAATATAAACTTAAGTCATACTTGCTATTGTGAAAATTCATGCTTGTGTTTAAATTAGGAAGAAAGAATTCCATCTTCTTTGAGCTCAGATGAGGAAATTTGACTTCTAAATCGGTAGCTCCGGTATCAGAATCGGTGGATTCTGATTGGAAATTATTTTCTTCTTTCTTTCTAATTTTATACTTCAAAATCCCTGTGGTGTTCTATCTAACAAACAGTTTTGGGAAACTTTTTCAAAAAATTTATTAATTCTAAAGATAAAATTCTCCATCATTACTCAGCAACAGTGTATAAAATAGAACCATAAGCTAAATAATAGGAGTATACATGTAAAAATGTCATTGGAAAATTCTTGATATATTTTTTCTAAAATTTATTGAATTAAATCGAATCAAGATTTAAATTTGTTCATAACAACTATTTAATATTGCTATATTCATTTTTAGTATCCAAGAAAATTATCTCGAATTCAGTTCAGGGTGATATAGGCTTCTTATCCATTGCGTCGTAAGAATGAATAGCTGAATTGGAATAGAACATTTTCAAAAAAATAGAGCAACCTTATGGCTATTCAGGATAATGCGTTTCAAAGTTATGCGGAATTTATTATACAAGAGATGAGTAAGTGCCGTTCTCCCGCCATATCGGAGTCCTTAACGCACCGCGAAGTTTCTCTCCGACGCTAGACTTGTCTTAAGGGCCTTACTCATTCGTAACACATGGGGGCCTTTTATTATGGCGCCTACTCCCCCTTGTATCCCTCCTTCCTCTTTCGGGCAGTTAATCCCCAGACAAAACCCTGGGGCAGGACGCTTGGACGATCTCATTTTTCCTCCTTCCCTCCCCCCCATTTCAACGTCAGATACTTTACGTCCACTGGTTTTTATTTTCAACCCAACTCCCCCTTTACTCTTATATGCACTTTGTGACAGCCCTTGTCCATCCCACACTCTCCCCCTCTCTCTATCCCCACTCTCTTTTTCTCCTGCTGGTCTCTCTCCCTCTTTCATTCCTCTTTCTACTCCCTCCCCCTCTTTCTTCCACTATTTTCACTCTTCCTATTTCTTCCATCCCCTCCCCTCTCCCTCCGTCCCGTCCTTCCTCTATCCCGCCGTTCTCTCCCTATTTCCTCCCTCTTAACTTCTCCATTTCTCCATTCCCCTCTCATCCTTCGTCCCTCTCTCCTCCACCCTTATTTTCTCCCACCTTTCTTTCCATTCCGTCGCATCCCTCCCTCTCTTCTCTCATATCTTCCTCTCGCATCCCCTCTCCTTCCCTCCCTTTCTCATTCCACCCTCTTTCCTACCTCCCTCTTTCCTCCTCTCTCTCATACCTCACTCTGTACTCCTCTCTCTCTCTCTCTCCTTCCACTCCATCTCTCCACACTCCCTCTATTTTCTCTCCATTTCCTCGTCTCTTTCCCCTCCCAGTCCTCTTTCCTCCCCCTCTTTCTTCCCCAACTTCAACTCACTCCCGTATTTCTCCTCTTTCTCCTCTTTCTTCATCCTTCTCTCCCTCCGTCGTCTTTCCTCTCTCCCTCCCTCTAGCTATTCTTCTCTCTTCCTCTCCCCCATCTCCTTCCTCTCTCTTTCCCCCTCCTATTTTCTCCCCATTCCTCCCTCCTTCATATTCCCCTTAAACCCCCCCCCCCCCCCCCCGTCCTTCCTTTTAACGTCCATCTCCCTGGAACCACTTTCTCTACAAACATCTCCGCCCCAAAATGTCCCGCCGTGCCACGCCCACCCCTAACCCGTTTCCCGCACGACGTTATCTCCTTGCGCTTCTTATTCCCTCGCGTGTTTGTTGCTAACTTGCTCCTTCTAAGCTTTAATCCCCTCTACGTCCTCGCCACCATCCCAAAGTTTCCTCCCCATTGTTGCGGACCAGATTATTACTTTTTAAAGGGTTGTTTTCGAGATATTGCGCGGACGCATGGCGTCACACAAAGCCGAAAGCGAGTTCAGAATAGGGCGATGTGCTCGAAAAATTCGGGTCCAAAACTCGTGCGTAAACTGATCTTAGAGTTCATGGATTAAGATGAGATCGAGAGTTACGATTTTTTAAATTGTGTATCATCATTTATCAGACAGATCTTAACGCGAGTATTATCGTGCTCTCGTTAAACCTTGAAGATAGGTTATGTTTAATTTAACCCTGTCCTCGAACACATCCGTACGGTAAACTGGCCTCCGCAAGACTATTAATTTCTTGATAAGTCTTCTAAGGCGTCTATTAGCTTAATCTTTTTTTTTCTCTCTTTTTATTTCTTTCATTAATATTTCTATTGAGTCATGTACTACCTTCCCGATAAATACGCTACATTTCTGTTTTTCGTCTTAATTAGTCGTGTTGTTATTCTATTCCATCCTGTTAATACTTCATCATGTGCATATCTCTGTTTTTTTAAATCTACCTTCACATTTTTAGCCTTTCTAATCAGTCCATCTCATCCTCTATAAATGTCCATGTTTTTCGCCCCATAAAAGTCAATAAATTTATCAGCCGAAGTGGACTCCTTAGTTTTAAGAGTCTTCAGCTTAGCTTTCTTATAGGAAAATACATCGAATTATGCGCACATAAACTTGGCTTTAGCGCGGTTTTGTAACGGGCTCAAGAGCATTAAAAGCATATAACGTTTCATTTACAATCTGAGGTTTTAGAAAGGATAAAGGAAACATCATCATATAAATAAAAGCCTTAGCAAACGTTGTATGTAATGCTTTTTGAAGCTTAATATCTCGCAAACGAATTTGATGAAATTTTCAGGATAGCGTTATGATATAATAAAAAAACGTTATAATATATCGGTAATTCATAAAAGCCTTATTCTGTCCCTTAGTCCTTTTGTCACTCCCTCTGTCACGCTCCGAAAAAAACAGAAATATACCTGGCAAGAGGAGACTAACGCCAGCTTTTGAAGCGCAATAGATCCTCGCGGCGAGGGTTTCGAACCTTCGCTCGGATCGAAGGCAACCCTCTCAGCAGGAGGTATGATTTCAGGTCAAAGAAGACTGCCACAATTTTATTTCAGAATAATCGATCATCCCCGTCACTTTTGACGGGCACTTATACTAGTGCTAAGTAATAACGTCTGTAAATTGTCACACGTTTTGAACTCGAGAGGTCGCTCAATTGTTATCTCTTAGAAACACTTAACTGCGTAATATCCGAGAGGTTGAATGAATGCGAATCTTAAAGTTTCAGCAATTTAATGTTAAAATTAATACGTTTTTATTATCCTCTTCCGTCACTGCTGTATTAATATTTCTGTGTCTAGGAGACTTCATTAAGTTTTGATGCAGTAAGATAACTCTGACCTTGAAACACGTCTCAGTCATTCCCACGAGATAACCCTTGACCGCATTCCACGGTGTATTGAGGTATACCATTCGAATGCACACCAGAAAATAGATAAATCAAGAGAGCAATTTACCAGCTTCTTCTTTAGATCTCCATTAAAAGTACTTGTTACACATAATGTAATTCGGTATATGTTTATATATCCATTTGTCGGTGAATAACTGACAGTTCTAATCTCTTTACTTCCATATTCTCTGCAGTTATGGCTGCGTGCGGACGTTTTATAATTAAATTATAATCCCTTTAACCCGTTGAAAATCGTTCCTTTCATGTTCATTTTTTAAAAAGTCTCGTTAAAGGAGTTCAGTCAATTCATTACCGACCCAAGTGCGTAAACGTTTTATAACTCATGTACTTCTTGCTTCTCGGAAACCAACGCCCTAATTGTGCTCCTTTTATATAACTGGAAATTGGCCTTTCGTAAAAGAATCTGGTGCATATTTTCATACTAATAATGGCGGCTCTGTCTAGCTGACGTGCATTTACTGTTGTCATATTTCTCCCGAACACATTTCTCTCTCTTTGTTGTCATTGTATATAAGCAAAAGTTCAACGAAAGAATTGCTATAAACAACTAATAAGAGCTGATATTTATTTGAAAAATATATATTGTTGTAGGTCATACGACTTCAACGCAATAAACAGCGTGGCGTAATTAATGCATTAGAACAGGGGTCTCCAAACCACGGCCCCCGAGCCACCCATCAATTTTGTGTATTTACCTGCAGGAGTTTTTATTGGATATAATTTTTTATATCTAAACAACATTTTCCGATGCAAAATACTTTTAATATGGCCGTATGACATTAAAGAATTGAAAAAAATTGTCAAAACTTGCTCTTTGAAATTTTCACACCGTCAATCATTTCAGAGCTCGTATGTGGCCCGCATAGTCATATATAAAGCCTCATGTAGCCCATTCAGTAAAAGGTTTGGTGTTTTTTATTTATTTATCATATTCAATTGTGAGCATGTGACCTCCTTTCTTACATGCTTTTTTGCAGTTCACTCATTGCATGGCGCATTATACACTCAATAATTCGGAAATTTGGTAGAGAAGTCCATGAAATGTTTTGCAGCTCATGATTAGAATATTTCGTTCTTCCTTCTCTGGAAGTGTGCTTTAAGAACTTATAACTGGCTAATAGATTCAAATTTTGAAAGTATTTTTCCATGGAAAATTTTTATTATTACTTTGGATGCGTCCTTTATTATCGATTCAACCACGATGTGGTTCGATCTTTCGTTCCATCGATTTTATGGAGAAAATATCGAAGGTTCAATGAAGTATATAGGAAACGATTTCTTTTTATTCATTTAAAGTGAACATCACATATTCCGAGGTAGTAGAACTTTTCCCCAATTCACGCAAACGATCTGTGTTTTTCTTCCGAACCAGGTATAGTGCTTCGGTATTAAGTGATTCTATTGAGAGTTGAGACCGTGCTCCGAATTCAGGAACGTGCGTTGCGTATCGCGATTATAGTCGTGTTTACGCATTACATCACTGGTGGCGCCACTAGTACCCGACCGAACGTCGCGAGCTTTTGCTCAAAAACAACTTTTGTAGTAGCAGAGAGGGCAAAGCCAACGAAGTTATCGCCGTACTTATAAAGTACCTATATATAATTTTTACCCTCTCCTTAAAAATCGTGGTAATTATCGTCCATGTAAACATCCGTCTTTAACGATGTTTTGAAAACTTCGTTGGTTTTTCCTTATTTTTACGTGAAACGACTTTGAGTTTATCGATCGATTTTGACTATCTATTACTTTTTCGAAAGAGCTGAGTTGTCATTAAATTACTCAATATGGCAAAATATTCTGGTTTATGCAATTACTTTACTATTTTCATTGTATTTTTCTTTAATTTTCATGCCTGCTTCATTAAAATGATATTAGGAAGTGAGACATTTAAAAAACAAATATATCCTCAAAATTTTGTTCTTTAAAATCACCTTATTTTCAATTTTAATTCTGACGCATTTTTCTGTTTGCTTCTATGTCTATGACAACGGTAATTATACCGCCGTATCTTCTTTTAATACCGTTACATAGAATGGAAATGTCGGATCATAACACTAATGACGTAATAATTTGGTAAATTCCTATATTGTTATTTAACGCCGAAAATATCCACCGAAGGTATTAAATTTTCATGATATAATTCGAATAGACTGGAGGGAAAATTAATGGAAGGAGCGTCATCATATACCAGTAAACATAATTGAATATTACCCCTATCTTATAATCTTTAGTCCGGTTATCCTCTTATGCAATTCAGCTGATGAAAACACACCGTTACAAATATTCTTCCCCAGCCTTCGTAAATATTTGCACTATTTTTTGTTGAATTTGGAGTTATTTCAGGCATGCAATGTGAAAAATGGTTTAAGATGTTCAATAATAACCTTGAAAATTTTCACATGAAACCCTCGAAAGACTGATTTTTACAAAAACTAATCGATTTCGGTTATTTTTACGCTATAAGCTTTTTTAAAGCATTAGCGTAATATATTCTTGAAAATTTCCTTGAAGCAAACTATTTCTCTATTAACTTCGGTGTTAAAAAGTTCTTTAAACTTTTCGTGAAGCTCACATTTATTCTATTAACTTTTATGTTAAAAATATACGAAAAAATATGAGAAATTTAAGGAAAGCAATTGGTTTGAGTTTGATCGCCATGGTTACTGCATCAACTTTCCTCTGTAACCTTTTGTATCCGTGTGTATGTGCGTTAAAGAAATGCGCACTTAAAGGTACATCAATGTATACACATACAAACGAATGCATATATGTACATGCAAACACATTCTTTTCTAAGTGTATTACTCTTATATAAAAGGCCAGGTTTGTGTATCTGTATTAAACGCTTTGTTTACATAGTAACGCATAAATGAGACTACTTGGGCCAGTCTGTGATGGGAGGAAAAGAAAACCGCTCCTAACTAAAAGGCTTTTCAACCTTTTTCGATCAAACTTTCAGGAATCACTTGACCATTCCGCTTTTCAATTTGAAACTGCTCGCCGTGTACATAGTAGTCCTGGATTTGACTCCAGGAGCATATCTTTTCTCCATTTGAATAACATGGGCAGAGCTGAAACGAAGCGAGAAAGCCTTTTTTCTTTAGCATTTTAAAATATCTTAAAAATGAGATACCGACGCGGGATTTTCACAGTTAGGCCGAGAAAACTATGGAAATGAATTTCCCTATCGTGGAAATTCAAATCGCACTCGAAAAAAGCCGAAAATTAGCTTTAATGACTATATTTTCGTGATTTTTACGCATTTATTCAATACATCTGCATGACAACTGCAATTGTTAAAGTCTGTTGTTGGATCGATTCTGATGCGTAATAAATGTACAAAAATTGTGATATAATCGTGTTAAAACATCATTTTATATGTCCATGACTCTTATTACTTTCTGGAACATTCGATAATGTGGATTTTATATTAATTTTTTACATTTTAATGCACATAAAAATTGGTGTCATTAATTTTTATTTTATTTTAACGTAATACTTAACTCACGCCTAACCGTCATATTTGACGGGAAAATACGCTAGTTTACTATATTTTTATTTGCATTTATATCCGTACACATACGCGCATAAATAAAATTGGACATTAATACGGGAGGAATGCATAGTTGCAAACATAAATATAAGATTTGCTCGTAATCTGCGATCAAAGTTGGAACCATCTTTGCTCGTGTGCATGGATACCCTTTACCCCTTCGTCCCAATTCCACCCTCCTTTCCCCCTCTCGTTTTACGAGAGAGCGCAATCGCATAAATTGCGCAATACGAGTCGCGTTGAGGAGATACATAAAAGGGAGCGGTCGGATATGTCTGTTGTCCCTTTTGTTTTTATCCTTTTATTTTTCGCATGCGGATGTGTGATGTGTTTTATTTGTTATTTTTTTGCTGCGGAATTTCTCCTACGGATTATATCGCGCATGCGTAACGCTACGCTGCGCCACAGGAAAGAGAGTTCTTTATTTTTATTATGTATGTTTTTTTTTAATCCGTTCCTCGATAACCCATAAACAGACGCCTCTTTCGTCGATGCAATAAAAAAGACGCCTCATTTCATTCGAGGACTACTTTTTAAAACTCGTATTAGGAGAAATTCTCGCGTATGCTTGCTTATCTGGGGAGCGTTTAAATTTTTGTCATTTTAAAAAGAGAATTTCCAAAAAATCTCGTCTATGTTTTCATTTTTTTCGGTCAGACATTGTTTAAAATCTTGTCTTGTTGGCCGATGGAAATCTGCATCAAAAATTTTCCCTACTCATATGTTTCGTGAGAATTCGACGATTTTTTCTATATTTTCTTATCAAAGTGAGTAAAAGTAACGGATTAATATTTACTAATGAGAATCCCACGTCCAAAGTTAGAATAGCGTAAATAATTTCTGGTTTGTTATTATTGGAGGACTTTCCGATTTCTGTATTGAATAATTGAAGTGTGATGGTAATAAATGTAGTGCTGGATAGGATTAAAAAATTACACTTCCGACCGTATATTTCAAAATTACCAATTTTCAAATTACTTATGTAATTTGATGACTTTGTTAAAGACGTAGAACTTAGGTTAAAGATTAAATCTTGTGGAAATTATTGACTATAGTTTAAAATGATACAACCATAAGAAGAAAATATTAAATAGTTTTTCTTTTCTTATTGCATTCTCTTTTGTTTCCTAAGCCCTGACAAAATAGCGACTTTCCCCCTTTCTTTCCTTCTCCCTCTCTCTACTTCTCTCTTTACCCTTCCTTCTCACCTTCTCTTCTCTCCCAAAACCTCTTCACCCTATCTCTTTCTCTTTCCTCAAATGTCTCTTCTTGGTTCTTACTTCTACCAAATCTAGCGCTAGATATCCTCCAGTTATAATGTTTTTTTTAAAAATTTTGTATTTTATTATGTAACTCCCATGGAACCGACTGACTTGCGGTGAAACCTGATTTTTATTTCCCGTTATCATTGTCTTTGGAGATTCACAAATTTATCATTTCAATCCAATTAAAAAAATTAATCACTCGGGTTTATTTAGGCCAGTGGTTCCCAACCTTTTCTGCGTGGCGGGCCACATCGATGGTTGCGAAATCCTTCGGCGAGCCCCGTTGGAAGTTTCCAATTCTTCCGCGGGCCGGATTAGAGTTGAAATCGGAAGTTAACTATATATTCTGAGGTTCCACTTAAGTGAAAATATAGCATTAATGAGGTTTTTATGGTAAACATTCCTATATTAAAAGATTTGTTAGCGAAAATTTTATTAAAATAAATGAATTTGTGTGTTTAATTTTTCGGATTGCTTTTTCATCACGGGTTTGCAGGCCGCACAAAAATCCTTCACGGGCCGCATCAGGCTCGCGGGCCGTGGGTTGGGCATCACTGATTTAGGCAATGGAATCGAGATGGGATATTATCAATCGGAGGATAAAGCTGTGGTCAGAGTTATCACTGGAATACGACATACTTCACGAAATAAATGAATTTAAAACCATTGTAAGGAATTCTTAGAGCTACCAGTTATAGATTTAGTGATATTTATATTTTTGAAGTGATGCATTCGCTAGTTATGGATGGAATAAAATTTCAAACTTCGTTTATCAAAGTTCTGTTGAATATTTAATTATATCAAGCATAGCTTTACTTAGTTCCATGACAATTCTTTTAAGCCTGCACATAACTTAAATGTTAACGTACTGGATTGTGTTGATATTTTAATAATTATGAGATTAGTTCTTTCTATCGAGTTTTTTTTGTCCAACATCGGATCCGCTACCCTTGGAATAACACCGTTGAAAATAAAAATGGTTCACAGTTACGGAAATCGATCGAAAATTAAACCAGTCACGCTTAAAAAGAGCTCGTTATATCACGATCATAAACAGTGACCGTATAAAAAAGGAAATAGTTTTCGAGGAGATGACTTTTTTCACGCTTTGTTACTTTCCACGCAGTCAGTTCCGAGTTATCGAAGAATCTGGAGCGAGCGGCGGGAATGATTGGCAGCGAAAACGAAATCGAATCGCGAGATGATAAAGTTATTTAAAAAACACATCGCGGATTTTTTCAGATTTTTTTCTGTCGTTTTGCTTATTTCGCAAACGTCAGAAAATGTTTTCGCTCCGAGTCACTTTCGACGTGCAAAAAAAAGAGATGATTGATTTTTTTCCCTGTCTCTCTTTCGAAGCGAATTTTTTTCGGAGACATCAATTTTTTAGACCCATCCGCCGTTTTTTAATGAAGCCAAGTCCCCCGTCGAAAACAAAAAGAGGAGTTCAATTACGGACGGCGCGGTGCCTTCGGGCGCGTACCACGGAATTAATTGATAAATCGGTTGGGGTGGAACCGCAAAGTCCCGTACTCTGACGGTTTTCGTTAAAAGGGAATGCCAATTAAAATTGGAGAAAGTGATTTCGGGGAAAGTTTCGAAAGAGCGGACCGAAACAGCGGGCTGTTTATTCTTTCTCCCTATGGCGTAGGTCGTTATTGTGTTCGTTCGATGAGTATCCATCGCGGGTCTGTAAAATAATTTGGCGAAGCAACTCCGCGGACCTAATCGAGTTTTTAAGTTTGGGTAGTAGTCGGTAAACCATGAAATATTTGGACTTTAATTATGCCGTAAGAACAGGTTTATCAAACTCGGAGAGGCATCAGGACCACGTTGAACTCAATGTGCTTCATGGAAGGGGCCGCATTAGGATTGCGAATTGTTTAATAAGGACCAGAGTTAAAAAAAATGGAATTTTTCCTGAAGATTTTACGTCTTCTGTTGCAATATTTTAGAGTACGCGTTCCATTGCACCGCAATAGCTAAGAAAAAATCCTGTCTCATTGTCACAAAAATAACGTATTTATATAAAATCTTAAGAGATTTATTTCAGATAAAAACTCGCACTGAGGCTGATGTCACCGTGATTTTTCGATGCGCAGCATTTCTCAAATAGCATGTCTGTATGGTTTTTAAAAGTGGGAAGCGAATTTGGAAAATAATTATTATAAAATATTTTCTCGACGCAGTTATTGCAATATCTAACGTCCTTAAAAATGTACATTAATGATTAATAAATAATGAAATGAATTTGACATTAAACTTAACTTCTTGGAAAGGGTGGATTCTGCCTTATACCGGGGATACTTTTAATGTGACGTAACGTGTAGCACTTTTCATGTCGTTTTGGATTACGGAAATGTCCATATATTTTTCCACCTAGAGAGAGAGAGAGAGAGAGAGGGAGCGATAAAATTGTAAAGTCCCCCTTTTGCCCCTAAAAATAATAAAATTTTGGAAACTAACTTTTCCAGATCTCGTGCAATTCGATGGCGCCCCCCTCTTTGATGTTTCGGATTTTTCAGCGAAGCGCAAACATTTCGAAAAATACGACGGAAGAATCCTCGATACATTCTCAATTACAGCGTTGCCTATGAAAATGCGTTTCTCACGGAACTCGCCTCGGTTCCATATCCACGTGGGTCTGATATATATATATATATATATATATATATATATATATATATATATATATATATATATATATACTAGTGTATAGCCCGTCAAAAATGACTGGAGGAAAGATACGATTGTTCAAACTATTTAGGGAGATCGTATTAACATCAGAAACTTCAACTGTCTTGAAAATCCCTCCCTTACCCCTCTCTCTCCCCATCTCTCCCTTTCCCTCTCCCCCACTCTCTCTCCCTCTATCTCGTATTAAAAGCATTCAAAGCACGTTTATACCCATAAGGATTGAAATAACAATATGATATCGAGGTCTAACAATGGAATAGGTAGGCAAGGTAACATCCCGTTAAAAATGGCAAGATTTCCTCAAACTGTGTGAATTAAACGTTTAAATTGAGCGATTTCGAACTGTAGGCGGAAAAAAGATGAAAAGAATAAGAAACTTTATTATGTTTTCTTCAAAATGGTTCATATCCGAAGATAGTAGGTCAATTATTTATAATTGTAATCTGAAAAAGAATGAAAGCCTGCACGTCGAAATGTCAATTTTTACGTGTCGCCTTATGGGAAATGGAAATTATCCCCTGGAGTTGAACCTGGGTCTTTTATCTCGAGTTCGATACATGAATACGTTTGTTATTATATCATGCTATCCTGAAAATTTCATCAAATTCGCTTCAGTCGTTTGCGAGATACTAATCTTCAAAAAGCATTACACACAAAGTGACAAAGTGACACTTTTATATAGTTTGCATTACTTTGGATCTGTTGGACGTGTAGTTGAAGCTCGTCTTTTCTTTATTTCCGGAGCGAAACGGAATTTATTACATACATATATTTCTTTTCCTCGTTATGAATCCAAATTCTGTGAGTAGTTTTAAATTTTCCTCCTTGCGTAGTAAGCATTTCATTTCGTTTAGATAATGAGTTTTAAGTGTAAGCGTGTGTGAGAGAGCAGAATTTCAAAGGAAAAATAACTCGGTCGTCTCATCTTTGGAGGTTATTTTTTATGTCAGGCGCTCTACATTACGATAGATTTAACTCCATATTGCAGATACGGTATCCTTCGTATAAGAAATGTTATAATTGGAAGCATCAACTATAGAATTGCTCAATCCCTTTACGACAGCAGAAGTTACGGTTATTATTTCATAAAATACACATATTTGAGATGCATGCTCGATTTTCGTCAATCCGGCGGAAGCCAGGATATTTTAAAGTGGGATTGTCTCAGTTGTGTGGTTTGAAGAGAACGCGCAAGTCAGCGCTCCGCCCTTGGGAAGGGACTTCAAGCAGTTGGCTCCCTTGGTGCAGGCGAATGCTGGCAACGGATTTTCTCTCCTCTCTTCTGTGTCCGGAGTTGAAGGATTTATGGCTAAAGCAGTCCGTGATGCTGATTAGCCAGATAATATAATAACAAACAAATACAAAAATCGATTGTCGTCATGTCATTCACAATATAAAACCATAATTAAATTAACTAATTAACCCGGTCGTATACGTTGTTTATTTCCATCAATATACACTTAAAAAATTGCGATACAACTCTTGAGTTTATTTGAAAACACTAGGTTTCTTTTAAAAATAAAAACAAAAGAGAACAGATTCGATCGAATGCACCACGAAGCGAAGCGGCACAAATCTTCGAGCCAGACGAAATGGCCCGACGTAAACATTTACGCATTGCTTGGCCCGATTAATCTCTTCCACCGAACCGGAGATCTTCGTTGTCAATCCCCCTATAAGCAAGAGAGGAAAAGCGAGATGCGTGACATTCCCGCAAGAACAAGAGAGGAGAAGAAAAAAAAATAAAAACAACTCTTTGGTCTGACCCAGTCGTTCCTGCTGGCGTAGTGCGTCCTTCCGCCACCGCCGCGCCGTCTGGCGCCAAGACAAGAGCGAAAAGCGGGTCCCGTGATCGGTTTGAAACTCCCATTCCGTTCCCTCTTTCCCCTTTTCCATAAAGGGCCCACCCCTATTCGCGTACGCTGTTTAATGAGGCAATTGGCTTAAGTAACCGGGGTTGGGAAGTAAAGAAAACTCAGTTTGGTGAAAGCAGGGGGAGTCGGGGGGGGGGGGGGAGGTGGGGGGAGACGCCATGTTGTTAGGCGAAGGAGGAGAGGGAAGAAGAAGAATGGGCAAACCCACACTGCGTGTCTATTTCCGAAGTTTG
This sequence comes from Uropetala carovei, assembly GCA_036926305.1. Lineage (NCBI taxonomy): Eukaryota > Metazoa > Arthropoda > Insecta > Odonata > Petaluridae > Uropetala > Uropetala carovei. Next base: position 2,536,818 of record JAXCHB010000043.1, read on the forward strand.
GAAGGGGAGTGTGTGGGGGGAAAATGGGGCTCTTTTCCTACCTACCGCCCACCTTCCTTTCTCTACCCACCCCCCTCCCCCCGCCCCTTTCCAGCTAACTCTCATTCCCTTTCTCCTCCTCCTCCTACCTCGTCCCATCATTTTGCCTTGCGGCACAGAGATTCCCGCCCAGGAACAGCTGAATGGCGTGAGGCGTAACTGCTTTTCGTACCGCTTCTGGTGGATACGTCATTGGAACTCTTTTTAGGTGTGCGTGCGAATGTTTGCCATTGGTACATATGTGCGTGTTTACGTAGAATTTGTATTAGCACGTACATACCTATATACATATATGTACAGTTAACTAATCAACGGATTCGAGTTCAGTTACATTCCTGAGTAAAATAAATAGAACGTGGCAAATGTTAAGTTAGAAGCGAAATGATGAAGTCTCTTTAAAAAAAAAAACAAATAAGCAAAGTTTTCTGAAAACATGAGCCTTTCGTAACGACTCAGTTGTAGCGACTAAAGGATCGTCAGCTTCTTCGTGAATTATTATATCTACTAAGCGTCAAAGATTGTTGGTTGAAAAACATTCGCATCAAACGAAAACGCAAACTTAGGTGCATCTTGGTCAACTGTTAAAAATACACCAGTAACTTACGGATGATTTTCTTTGGTTTGTGTTCCAAAGGTGTGGCTGCTTAATTTTTTTCAACCAGGAATATTGTTGGAATTTTTTCAGCTTAACCTTCTTTCATAGTTCATTTTATCATGATAAAACTGGTATTATTCCCCTCTCCAAACACGTTTTAACGATGGGAACCTACCGCATTTGTTTTTATATATATATATATATATATATATATATATATATATATATATATATATATATATACGTATACACGCGCGCGCACTTATACACCCCACGCGTATCCTAGCTCCTTCTAACAGACGCAGTAAACACTTCGCTTTCTTGCTACATAAAAATCTAATTCAAGATGAGAGTTATGGAGTTCGGGGTGATGAAATTGGCAAACAATGTCTCTCTCAAATATCAGAAAAATAACGAACGTTAAGGAAAAACCAGATGCTACCAAGCAGCCGTCGTCACTGGTGATATTCATCGATGGTGTCCCTCCAACAGCCATAAGAAATAGTTAAAAGTTTGGGAGAACCAGATGTGCGTTTCGCTTTCAAAGAAGCCGACATAAATGGTGATAGCTTTGATAGTATAGTATAAAGCGAAATTTTTTTCTACTCTCCGTGTACCATCACTGATGGCGGCCGCTTGGTAGCCTAAGTACGCATCTGGATTCCCAGTTTTTTTCCATTGGAGTGTCAACGTGAAAAAAGTCTTTCTCCGTGTTCTGTCACTTTCTCTCGGAGAGTAAAGCAAAAGGATAAATGTACTATATTATCCCATGATGGGGACATTTATTATGTGCTTCTTTGCGCCAGGGTTATTTGTTCAATATATTAGAATAAATATATTGAACACATAACCTTTAGAATAAATTTTGGGGGCCCCGAACCAAATGGCCCTGCTGCCCTGCCCCCCCCCCCCCCCCCCCTCTATCTGGCTCTGATCCCATCCGTAAAAGGAAAATCGATATACTACAGTGAAAATTCTATAAATCGGACCTCGAGGGAAAGAAAAAATATTCGACTTCTTGAAAATTCGAGTTATAAGCATATTAAAAAATAACATGGAAAGATTTTGTTTTATAAAATTAATTCACTTCGAGTTATGAAAAATTCGAGTTATGGAAAATTCGAGTTATAGAAAATTCGAGTTATAGACGTTCGGCTTATCGAAGTACTATATTATGCCATCTGATATCTAAATTTGTACATATGTTAGATAGTTCCGACCTCTCTTTTTCCTCCTTTTATCTTAACCATTCCATTTTAATACATCTGTTACGTCCGTCTACCCCTCCTCTCTCTCTCTCCCTCTCCGATCTATCGCTTCGCGTTCTTTTTCGATCCCGAGGAAAAATAGGCCGAGCGCCGCGTGGATCCGTGCCATTTATTTCCCACCGCTTTTTCGGAGGCCCCCGAAGGTTTTGTAGTTGATCCCGTGATATTTACAGGGTGCCCTCGCTACCGGGTGCTCGGGCGATGGGATACTTGTATCTTCTTGGAGCGAGGTTCAAATATTTTTAAAAAATTTTTTTTTTTAAGGGAAGGTTCGATTGCGAAGGTAGTGCGGGAAATGAAGCTTTTCTAGCGTCTGTCGATTCGCTCGGAGATTTCCTGGTGTAGCTTGCCCGTGGTAACGCGTTGTTTCGCCATCCTAGGAATCCGATTTCCTCATCCTCGTCATGGGTATTTTATACGTAGACAGATTCGTTTTTATCATAGGTTTAAACCTTGTTCTTCATATGCTCCTGCTTTCCGCAATCTCCTTCATTGCTTGATGTATCACTTCACTCCTCGAGTCTTGTAGAATCTAGCACCTTTTTATCCTCTTTATGTCTTTTTCCTTCTAGTTATCCTTGTAACACGTATTTAATCATGCCATCTCTCTCCTAAGGTAATGTGTTCAACTTCAACTTCCTCGTTCTTATAGTCTGTAAAATTATTCGTTTCTCTCATATTCCTCTTAGTAATTCTTCGTTTCTCATCTTATCCGTCCGTTTCATCTACAGTATTCTTCTCCAAACCCACATTCCGAATATTTTCAAGTATCTTATTGTCATTTACTCATGTTACCGCGTGATTCTGCTCCATACGCTGTGATTCTTCATAGCCTTTTATCAATTCCTTACTTCGTTAATTTTACTAGTTAGTTGAATTTTCTTTTATCTGAAGGGGACTTTTGTTTTCTGTATTATAGTCATATCTGTTTTATGTAACGGGAGATAAATATCAAGGCGAGTTTTGCGTCGGACGCTTTTTTGCACGAAAATTTTGTTCTATAGTCTTATGTAAACGGCCTAGAGAGAGCGTCACAGATTGTCTTATCAAGTTTGCGTTCACTCTCGATATTTCTACAATGTCATATGTAAACTTCACTCGTCAGGATACCGAAGCTGAATGTACTGTATAGAATATATTTATTCAATTTATTTATGTTTACTCTTTTGCCTCAAAATCTTTGTTACGTGCCGTTTTTTTTTCAATTAAGTTTGTTGAAAAAGTTATGTAACAATTTTCTTTTCGAAGGTTATGGAACGTTAAAAAGAAACGGTTCATTTTGCCATTATCAAACGACCGGTAAGCTGGATGCGTAGTGGAGTGAAACGAAATGAAGATTTGTAACCTTACATCTGTGCCATCTGTCCCTGTTTTGCTTGGAATGGGCGAAGGTCGAGCTTCTTATTTTAGTCTTGTAAAGCAGTTGGCCGCTTCCGTCCTAATTAATAAAAACCTACTGGTATTTAAAAACAAAAGCTACGTGTAAGAGACGAACCGGATGAAACGGATCCACTTATATATAATTAACTCCTCGTAATTAACCTTGATAAAAGTTTTAAGCAATATCTTTCGTGTCTTCGTGCGCCTTTGGCCCATTCGTAAGTGGACCATGGAACAGAAATGGATCGTTGACTCGGAAAATTCGTCGTTCTTTGAAACTCGTCTTCTAATCTCTCTACTCAAGGATACATTACCAATGTAAAAACTTTCGTCGAGAATAATTTGACTTGTATGTAGAAGTTTGAGCTTTTAAAATTAAACGGAGATAATATTATGAGACCTTTTGCCAAAAATTTAGTCTATCGTAATTCAATCGAATTTAATTTAAACAAATTTGTATTTTCATCAGAATATGTTATGTACCTTAAAACTCAAATATTATGGCCGGTATATATTAAAGTTTTTTTTACCGAAAGTTGAATTTTCGAGGAAGTTCATCCTCTAAAACTCATGACCCAAAACTGGTCGTTTTTGGAGTTCGGTGCAACAGTGCACAGTTTTCGGCACTGGTCAAACTGTCTCATTATTACCGATGTTGTATGAAGTCACAACCTTGAGTGTACGGTTCGGAAAGATGTCTATTTTGATGGGCACTAATGTTAAGATCATTTTACTTCACACCTGTGAGTTTCTGTCCGTCGTATCGTATAATCAAATAATCCCCATATCTGCTCACTAAAGTATTTAAAGAAAAAGATATTTATAATATTTAATTAAAATTTATGTGTATAGAGATAACAAAAACTTTTGAACCACTTCCAAAATAATTAGAATAAAAAATTTTGCAATAGCGATTATGGCTAAAATCTACTGTTTAAATTAAATGTCGAAACTTACAAGTTTTTTCAAACGAACACCATAAATTTTTAAAAATTTTATAAGCCAAAGGCCGTATTTTATATCAACTGATTAGTGTATGTAATTGTTAGGCACTCTTAAGCAAAGAATTCGTTGCTATTTTTAAGCTAATTTACGAAGGAGCATTTTTTGTGCTGGTATGTAAATAGCGTCGCAATTCATGATTTAGTGCAAATGCATTCGGCAGCGAATGATTCGCCCGGTATTTTCGGAATTTATGAGCTCGCGTCGGTTGAAGAGGGAACTTGTTTGCCTGTCCCGACACCTCGTTAGATTTTGGAACGTTACACGGTGAACGAGAAAGCTCTCGAGGTAACTGCCATGCATCCTCTCTTTATGAATTCTCCGAACAAATAAACTCGGCTTATGCTTCATGTGTGTGTGCCACTCTTCAAGTATCGGATAGTGATCTTGAGTTTTAAAGCTGTCGTACACAGAAAAATATATATATATAAAGTTTTTAAGCTACGTGTATTTTTAATTTTCATCCAAAATTGTTTCATTTCCCTCTGAAAAGCAGTGTTGATTTTATTTCGGGTGTAAGAGAAATCTGAAGCATAAAATCTTCTTGAAGCTATATATATAATATATGATCGATTGATAAAATTTCCTATAATATTTTCGGTAATTAGTTCAGCGGCAGGTTCCATTCTAATAAAAAGAATCTAATTAAATTTTAGACTTGGACGAGCAGGCTCAGCTGAAGGTTTGTATTAGAAGATGTAGACAGCTCGTGCATTCATAAGAAAGGTTCATTTCAAACATAAATTATAGAACATAAAATTCAGCGTCTCGTAATTATGAAATTGGCAGCCAATATCATAAAATGCAATTTGAACGGTTTCATTATTTTAACGATATTGTAATCGGCACCAAATTTACTATACTACCTGTACTATAATTTTGATACATTTACAGCTATGCTTGTAAAAAGTTAGGTTTACTATCCTGTTTGAGCCGACCTTACATTTTCCCTCCTAAGGTAGGCAACTGATCGTGCGCATCAGAAGATGAGCGAAAATTCGAATATCTTGACAGCTACTTGAGCAAACACCTTGGCGTAAGATTTTTACCAATCTCCTGAGCCTTTGAACCGTGAACTTGTCTATTATCTTTCACTGAGGAGAGAGAGAGAGCATGATTAAAGAGGTGTTAGAAGAAATGCAATGCATGAAGGAAAAGGATTTCAGCTGATAGACGACTTGAAAGGAAAAGAGGAAAGCAGGAATGTGTGGAGAATCAGAATTAACTCAGATTAATCACGGACCTGTCTACGGACAGATTACCTATGATGACGATGATGATGTGTATAAATATACTCGTACACATACCTTTATTTATTTTTAACTAGCGGAAGCGCCCGTTGAATTTCAACGGATTTAGTGAATCTATTACAGCACAACATAAAAAACGTTAATTTTAATTCATATCATATCACTCACGTAAGATGCAGCTTTGCCAACAATTCTCAGCTATAAATGAAGGGGAGCCATTAAACAAAAAGTATTGTTGAAAATATGAATGGCACATAGCATTTAATATGAATATATGGAATCTGAAATGTTTCCACACTTGTTTATTCATCGAAACTCCTACCAAAACCGCTCCTTAAAAAAAAAAACCACGCGTACCACAAATCCTTTTCTGTTGTTTAACGAGACGTTTACGATAAAAATCTATTGCGTCAAAGCGTGAATAAAAAGAGCTTCCGCGGCGTACTCTTTTCCGTACTCTTGCCACGTAATCCTCTCTCCTCCTCCCTCTCTACCCCTTCCCCTCTGTACCTCCTTATCCTCCTTCCCTAAACCCCTTGCAACGCGCTGTTTGCTTTTTCTACTGGTGCGTCTGGAATGATTTACGTCGATGACGGTCTCTCTGCGGATAACGTCTCCTCGGGTTAAGCACTTCCTCTTAACCTCTCTCTCTCTTCTGCTCCTCCCATAATTTCTTCTTTCTCCTACAATTTCTCTTTCTGTGTTCAACGACCATTCATCCCAATACAGCGCGTAAGCTCTCAGTCCGCTCTCACGTGGCGTTTAGTGCCTCAATGCACCTGACGCCCTCCCATCTACTGCCCCCTCCCTCCCTCCTAACCTCCTCCCGGAGACGTTTCCGTTCGCTTCTCTTACGGCTCCAAGCTTTGATCCCGTATGTTCTTGTTTTATTCCTATAAAACTAGCTCGTTGGAGGGTTTCTTTGAAAAAAAAAGTGTTCGTGAACATGTGCGTTCCCGCCGGGGATTTTTTTCTGTTTATTTGTGATCAGGACGCGACAGACACGCGTCTTAGGAAAGCCCTTCTTTTCCGTTTCAAAATATTTCCGGCATATTTCGTATTTTAAATGATAGGAAATCTGTTAGATGCATCTTTTCTTTAACCCTCTGCCACCCATGTTTAAACTACCTAATACAATGGGGTCTCTAGCGACCCCAGGATGTTTTGCCTTTTTGTATTATTGAAGCCTGAACGATAAAATTTGGAAAAGACGACTTATTTTGTAAAAAAATGCCGAAAAATTCATTTTTATTCGATAGTTTTTACCGTTAAGGTTTCAATAATATACAGTGACATACTTAACGCTGAAGCCACTAGAGACTCCATCGTATTAGGAAGGTTAAATTGCCATAGTTTTAGTTAAAAATATCGTATATTTTCTTCTAAATGCCATTTTAAATTTCAGTCGATGGAGGTAATCGTTGCATTAATTCGTTAAATTTAACGTTTTTTCAAAATCGAATTAAGTAACATTGAAAATTGGATACTTCCTTTATATTCGATATCGAGAAATCGATAAAACACATTCGGAGTAAACCCCATCGAAGAAAAATCTTCTGATATCATACACAAAAAAAACTGCATGTCGCAAGAAGTCTGTACTATCGATTTATTAGTGATATTCATTTTGTCTTTTCTCTATTTATTTGTTTCTCACTGTCTTTACTTTATTTTAATCGCTCATGTTCTTTTTTTGCTAATCCTTTTATTCTCAATAGAGTCATTCATTATAAAATCCTAAATTTATTGTGCCATTTTCATTTTCCAGGTTTCTTTTTAATGCCTTTAATGTCTTGTTTTTTGCCTGACTTTTTTCTTCATCCGCCTTTTCTCTCTCTTTCATATTCCCTTGTCACCGCTTTTGCCTGCAGTTTCATTTTTGCAACTCCTCTTAAATTCTACGGAGCGACCTCTTTCCCTCGGTTTTCCATCTCCGAAATGGCTCTCTCTTTTTTTCTCCTGTACTCCCCGCTACGGCACACATTACTCTCCAGTATTTGTGCTTGGTAAAAGGCTAAAGCCGTGTTTTTTTTTAAAGGGTGCGTTTGAGGAAAAAAATAAATCGTTGAATGTAGGTTCAGAATAATGCTGCCATTACGTAGACACACTATCTGCCTCTTAATGGACTCCTTAACTTTTGGGTTCACTTGTAATTTTTTCGCCACTTTGTCCTCCTTTCGTCCTTTCGCGTGACTTTAGGTGTCGTCCACTCTTATGGCACCAGCGTGATTCATCCTTCCGATTTTTATTCTCATCCAACTTTCCTCACCATTCAACCCTCTCATCCAACTTGTCCTCAACCAATACTCTCGTCCTGCCGGTCCTCATCCAATATTTTGATCCAGCCTATCCTCTTTCAATATTCTCATGCATCCTAGATTCCTCAAATATTCTCATACAGCCTTGTCATCCGATATTCTTTTCCAACTTTTCTTCCAAACTGTTCTCATCCAATCTGTCCACATCCAACCTGTCCTCATCCAACCTGTCGTCCAATATTCTCATCCAACCTACCCTCGTCAAATCTTCTCATCCAAACTTGTCACCCGACTTTTCTTGCAACCTGTCCTCCTCCAAACTGTCCTCATCCAACCCCCTCCAATCTACATATTTAACGTTCTCCTCTTCCAGTCTCCATTTAATCTTCCTCTTTCCCACTACTTTTCAAAACTCACCTCTCATTTCTGAGCCCTTTCTCTTCCCATTACTTACAAATTGCTGATTTTATCTGTCTTTCAATTTGCTTACCAATTATTAGTTTCTCCTTCCAATTATCGACCGCAACTTTTTCCATCCCCTAAACCTAATTCTTTCTTTTTTTAAAAATGTATCTTCCCAACTTCTTCTATCATCCCCTCCTCTTCTCGCCTATAATTTTATTTTCTTACTTTCTTCCTCATTTCTCCGCCTATCAGGGTCTAGCATTTTCCATTTTCACGACCTTCCCTTTTCACGACCTTCCCTTTTCACGACCTTCCCTTTATCGTTCGTTCCATTCAAATTCCCCCTGGTCCTTTTCAAACTCTCCATACCTCCTTATCTTTCCCTTACGCCCTCCCCTATTTCTCTCTCTCTTTCTTGCCCAAAACCTCCTATTCCTATTTTAACGCAAATTCACGCGAGCGGTCGGGTCCTTTCTCCCCTCCTCCTTCCCCTTACAGATAGGGTCGCTCTGGACGAGGCCCGAAAAACTGGGGACCCCTTTTATATTTCAAACCTTCCTTTAGCTCCCACCTTCTGCCCTCCCCTTGTGGTCGGATGAATAAAAAGGGAACCTTTAAACTTCGGATGGAATATAACGCTAAGAAACGGTCGGAGAGAAGGGAATTGGGAGGTTGGAAACAACAACATTAAAAAAAAAAAAGAAAAACAATTGCGGGGGTGAAGAAGACGAATAGCGGGAGCTTTGGGAGGAAAATGGCGGATGATAAAAGAAGAGCGAGGCGGGATAAGAGAAAGAGAGTGGGTGCCCGAGTGCATTCCAGTTGGAGGTTTTATTTTTAAGGGGTGGATCTTGCTTTCTCCCTTTCTCTTTGTCGGTTTTTAGTCGAAATTGATGACTTGGATTATTTTTTTTTGGCAAAGCGGATCCGCAAAATAATTCTTATGACCAAGCTCCTTTTCTATTTTTCGGGGAAGTTTTTAGTTTGTTTTTTGTCAAAGGCCTCGTCGGGCACGAGCGAAATATCTTAAGGAGAACAATTTACTATATATATATATTAATATTTAAATTGTTTGTGGATTTGTTTGTGCAAAATAAAGTCTTACTACACGATTAAAGTTCATAAAAAATATTTGCTAACAAAATTAATACCCAGTAGCCCATTCAAATGACATTTTATTGCAATTAAAATATTTTCTATCACAAATAATTAAAAAGGGGGAGGAGACTAAGATGAAATTGATGTTAAAAACTCCTTAAAGGTAAAAACACAGTTAAGGAATTGCCCATATTAACTGTTTAAAATCACAAACTAATTCAAATTAGTTACGGAAAGAGTAATATGAGCTTTACATGACAGGAGCTACCTTTCTCAGCGTTAATAAAAAACTCCATTGCATTTCACATTAACGAAATCAGGCTCAACTTTGTGCAATTTACTCATGATACACACAATTTGTATATTTCAGCAGTGGAAGATTCTTTTATTCTTTTTATCTATTGCACTTATTTTATTTCTTGAACTTTCCTATTAGTGTAATCTACGCAAAATGACTTCTCCCGGTTAAAGATGGGCCTGGCATTCTAGTAATAATAAAAAAGTAAATGTTCTCGCTCCTTTATTATTTTTCTTTAGCTTATTTCGTACAGTTGGCGGATTCTATTACGCCACCGGACTATTACTCTTATTAATTCGCCTTTTTCAACAGCAAAAGGGATGGTGCAGCCCCACGCTAAAGTTTCTCTTTCATTATCACGGTCCCGGAAATGTGCTTTTAAGGCAAATGTTTACTCGAGTCCTTTTCCATTTTTTTCTTTAATTTTTTCTTCTTCTTCCTTTACGACGCAGGAAGGGAACGACTAAGGAGCGTGGAAAGTTAATTGTAGTTAATTGGGGTCACAGTTTATTTTTTATGGCGGAAGCTAATTTATAATCTTGTATGACTCTCGTTAAAGGAAGGACGAAAATTTTAACAATGCTGATGTTTTCGGCCACTTTTAGAAAGCGACGCATTTAGGCGACGGTTGGTATCTCTCTTTTTTTCGTAGCAATTAGAAGTAAATTTTACGGAAGAAGTGTGTGTGTGTGTGTGTTCCTGGCGAAAATGTCGCGAATGAGTTCCCGGTTCGGAAATGAAAAAATAAAATGAGAAGGAAATTTAATTTTGACTCTACGTGCGGCTTTAATTGGAAATGTGGTTTTGGAGTGTCCGAATGTTCGCAGGTTTCAAGTCCTGTCAGAGTCATGGTCATACGCATCCTCTCATATTTGTTATCTTTGCTGTTCTAATTTCGCTAGGTAGTTGAGTGCAGTTTATTACCCATTCAAACATGGATAATTAAATAAATATCTCTAACAAAAAAACGTGATATATCTCGTGTTTGGGATCGAGTATAGGTGTCGCGTCTTGCTGTTATGTAGAAATTTCGCGGCCGAGACGGTTAAAGCAATCGTTTTGCGTGTAGTTTCGTACGTCTACATCAGTGTCGATTTATGATTATAAAAATGATGATGCATGCTTATGTCTATAAAAAAATCGACATTCATAGGAACATTTAGATAATAAACCAATGTGTATCTATGGTAATTCAGTCGATATCCACCGTGCGCGATATACTATGTTAACTGAATTATCATCATTGCACTACCTCTTAGATACCCATTGAGCGTAGGCGAGAGGGAATCATGAGGTCGTAAAAACAAAAAAATGAAGGCTGAGGCCAACACCTTCAAAAGTTTATGATCCTATTCAAATATTAAAAGGTAGTATTTTTTTAAAAATCATCTTGATAGAACTTCTTGAAATCATGAAATCTTAATTGGCCACGATAAAATATTTCTTCCCTCGTAAAAGACACAGTCTAATGTTGCTACACACTCGAATTTGGGAAAATTTTACAGCATTTTTTTAAAAAGGCGAGCTATTATACATTATGGAAATGTGAAATTATTTTACAATCAGTTCCCATATACTGCGATCGTTTCTTGTTTTAAAGGTTACTATTCACTCGTCGTTAGGGCACTGAGCAAGCAAACCATGTTCCACGATGAATGTAATATTTCATTTTATCGCATTGTTTTGTTTTTCCTTTAGGACTAAAAAATATTTTTTAAAGTCATCTAAATCCCTTTTATATATTTTTGAGCTATTAAGTAAATTTCGCCGTGGTGTGACGTCCCGGTAATCTTTACGCCGTTCATATATCTAATGATACCGCCTAAGTTTAGGCGATACTTCTCTCTCTCTCTCTCTCCATTTTCCATTCAAAGAGGCCCTTATCAACTCGCATAAGGGAAGGCCGCGATCATTTCGCACACGCTAAAGAGATTTCTATCCAAATTCGCAATCGGTTTCCCATCAGAGGATACGTTCCTATGACGACGGTCCTTTTAATGCTTCATTAGACTTTCATCGCGACGAACTGCGGAGAGGATGGAAATGGAAGTAAATTGAGCGATCCTTTGAAGTCGAGCAATCCGCGTGTATACCCCTTTGGCACTTTTAATCACTCTTTTCATAGTCCGGAATGTCTCCGCAGTTGGGTGAACGCGTTCTCAAAACTATCGCTTATATTCGCGCGCACGTAAAACCACTTTTTAAAAAAATATCTGTCGTAACGGTCGTTGCGCTCGAAACGAAAAGCACTTTGTCGAGTGTCCGTTGTGGACTTGATTTTATTGAGGACCGAAATTGGTCGTTGGGAGTTTATTAATTTTTGTATGGCTTGATTTTCCTTCCGCGTTCGATTGTTTTAGGTCTCCTCCGTTAACGAGTTTATCTGATAACTTCGCTTCTGGTTTGGATTTTTACTCGAAACATTTATTTCGATAAACTTTGTATTCGCGTCTGTTATTGTGTCATTGTCTCTCGTACGAGTAGGAATTTGCCAGCATTAGATTACTAAAATCATTTTTAACGTTTATTTGACTGTGGTTGTGAATTGCATCCTTTTTGGTTACCATTTATATCATCGAAACATGTTGATTTCCTAGAAAATTGTAAATCGTATTTCATGAAATGACCTCTCTGTCATCAATAAATATTCATTTGGTTTTTGGCGCGTTTTATTTCACAAACGAGCTCATGTTTTAGCACTGTCCGTGTAATGAATTGAATTAAAATAGCATGTAAACGGTAAGAAAAAGAAGAAATTTGCAGGGTGTATGTGGTCTATGATGCCATTTATATTTTTTTAGATTTGAGTTTCGAAAAGTATAGGATCAGAAAGTGATTCATAAAAAATATTTAAATATATATCTCCGAAAATATAAAATATGGAAAGCTATCATTTTGAGCGCATATTTTCGCATTGATGCCAATTACAAACGCGACTCTAGTAACCGAATATGTGGCGGTATAACGACGTAAAAAATAAGATAAGCTAAATTTACGCATAAAGTGGGTGATCAATATCCAGATTATCCTCAGTTCGGCAATTAGGTATAACGGGATAAATTTTCATAGCGAAGTAAAACAAAATATTATATAATTTAATAACGGAATAAAAAAGGAGATAGTCATATCGAGGTTCATTTATAACACTCGACTTGTTTATTCTTGTTAAGAGATCAAATTAATTGAGTTGATTGGACTTAGGCGGAAAAAATGCGGAGGCCACATTTTGAGCGGTAGTGGAACGTTGAATTATTTCGTAGAAGGGAGAACGCCAGAAAAGAGGCATGGATATAGGAAGCTGTGAAGGAACCTGAACAATTGAAGATGGAAGTCATGAAAAGTTGAGAAAGGTTTTGGATTGTATTTGGACCATTGAAGTGGAACCTGCAGAGGAGTTGCAATGGAATTGAATAGGATTTTATTTAGGCAGTTTGTCGATTTTGTGGATATTTTATCATATCTCTCTTCATACACTGTATATATCGCCAAAAGTTTTGGAATACTATATTCGCATTTCCTGTACAGGTTTCATCAAAGATTATTGCATGGTGCACCCTTAAAACGTCGAATCGTCACCGATGGCGGCTGCTTCTTAGCCGAAATTCGCGTCTGGTTTTTCCTTTCTTCCTAGATATCGGAGAAACGTGTTGCGTCAATTCGAATTTACCTCGATAACTCCATGTCGATAATCGTTCTCGGTCCTATCCATCGCCTATTGGAAGTATTGATAACCTCCCTCTTGCTCTTTACATTTCGTCTGAGAGCAGGGGCGGATCCAGAAACTTCTCAAGGGGGAGAGGGAGGGGGGGGGGGCGATCGCCCCTCCACCTATCGGATCCGCCCTCTTCCAACGGCCCTATATTTTGAAAATCCCTACCCCTATCAGAATATTTCTTTCCCTTGCTATACAGACCTAATCTGCGGCTTATAATTGAGGAATTATGCGCGGAATGAATTTATTAAGAAATCACCCAGTGGAGTGCAATGGGGTTATCCCATCGCCCCTCCCCACTCGCCGTGGATCCGCCACTGTCTTAGAGCATTGAACCAATTATAAAACCTAACCTCCCGCTTTTTCGAGTAGTTCTCTTTGGTATTTGCTTCTGTTCGTGTGGCTCGCAAGCCAACGGAGCAAAAAAAAAAGAACGCTATTGACGGACCAGGAAAAACCATTTATCACAAGTTAAAGGGGAGGGGGGTGGTATATTGGTTTTTTTGGTTTACCCCTAAAAAAAAAAACAACCTCGTATGCAGAATAATATCGGATCCGTTCGTCAAGTCGCCGAGTATCGCCCGTTTTTTTTTTTTTTATTCGATCCCTTGTATTGTCCCTCGATCTCGACCTGGCGATATTAGGGCTTCCAAGACAAGAACAGTTGCGATTCAGGCTTGATTTCTCTCTTCTACGTCACTTGCCAAATATCTTCCCGGGACCTCTCACCTTAACCGCAACAGGGCAGGGCTATTTTCAACACGAACGCGGACCCCTCTGCCCTTCTCGCCCTACCCTTTCCCTCCCCCCTCTCGCCACCCCTCCTCCACTTTTTCGGTGGGGGTTGACTCGGTCTGGGTCCCAGAACAGCCCGGCTGCCTCCTCCTCCTGCTTTCTTTTACCGACCCTCCTATCAACATTTTTGGGTCATGTCCAAAGATCCTCTCGCTGGCTCCGTTCTTTTTTTTCTACACGCTATATCCCTACCTCCCACTTTCTCTCTCTCTCTCCCTCCCTCCCTCCCCCTTTCGCAAGGGAAGGATTCATTTGTTTTTGATAAGTTTCTTTTTTCTCACAGCCAGTGGAGGGGGGTCGTAAGGGAGGAAGAGAGGGGTTTGGGGATTGTGAAGGCATGGTGGCGGTTCTGTTCGTCGTCACCCGGAATCTTTTGCCAGATTTCGCAAGAGTATTAGTGTGATGCGTGCGCGAGGCTGGTTTTTTAAATCCTTTTTTTTTTATCTCCTGTGGGTTTTTTGTTTCCACGCGTCATCTTTGTTAATATATTACACGTCTCCCTATTTTCTATGGGCGCTTATAAAGGTATTTGCTAATATCTCATGTTGGGATTGTATTTTATTCTTTTCGATTACTTTTGTATAAAAGTTCTCTTTGAGAATTTAGCTCTGGAAATATCTTAGGAGACCCATATCTTCCGACAAAAAAATTCTTGTTGAGTTACAGCTGAGAATGTTTTGCTAAGTTAATTCGATCGAAGCGCATTGGCGAAAGTTTTTTTACGTCATGCAACCGTCTACCACTGATCTTTTTCATTTTCTTTTTTGTAACCTTTGGCTTGAGTTTGAGCCTTTGAGAGTGCGTTACATTATTTTTTCAACAAGTCACCATTTATGAAACGGACGGTGGTTTTGTTTTATGAACTGCACCTATAATAGGCTAAAAAATAAAGACAATGTTTTTTGTTTAACGCTGCTCGATATTTGAATCTAATTGTTCAAACCTACTTTGGAGTTATTTTGATAAAGGTTAAATATTTTGGGCAGCCATCTCGAGCTGACTGAAAAACGTATAAATCTTTCTCAAAAAACGTTTATCTGTGTTTCCTCTATTATCCTATTACCTATTTAATTTATCATAATAATACATAATAATATAATATTATCATTTCCTTACGCCCTTCAAAGTGGCGTTTTTAAAAGTTAAATTTCTATGTCCTTGGAATTTATATTATTGTATTTGATATTATAATTACACTTTAAATTTCTTTAATTCAGGAAAATGCGGCGGTGTGAAAATTAAGCAAAATTCACACACCGCAGCTTCATTAATACTTTTTTGTTTAATTTTAACAACCACGCATTTTCCAGAAAAACTTGCAATTACACGAAATCTCGGACTCGTCCATTAATTTCATTTTTCTATTCATTTTGATTTATACGGTATTCTACAAAAGCTTGTGTTATAATACATTTATACGGACAGCTCGTGGGGTTAAATAGCTGAACATAATTATCACGCGCAGAGTGAAGTCGGGGAAATTTATTAACGAGCAGATCAGTTAAGGTAAATGAATTGAAACGAATTTTTCAACATAAAGGTCTTTAAAAAATATATGAAGCTACTGCCTTTTTTTATTTTTACAAGCATTTATGTCAGCACACGACGGATTTCCGATGATACATACCGGCGACGGTGTTCGATGAGGTAAAATTTGATATCTGGTAAGCGAAAACGTCGTCCGTGATGTACTATAAATAGCCTTTATATATAATCATAATAGCGCATAGCCATTTTAGTTCACGACGCTGTCATAACAACTGTTATAAAACCGTGTAAAATTCTACTAAAATCATGGAAGAAATGTTAGGAAATTCTTCCCCTCTCCGAACGCATTTCAACGTCATCCCATCCTTTTATTCCCTTCCCCCTCACCGTAACTTTCAAAAAAATAAAAAAAACCTTAAGGTGACGTCAAACTTCAAAACCCAAGCCGTGTTCTATATTGCGAAACGGGGTGGAATCTTTTGTGGCGAGTTCTTTTTTCTATATATATATTTATGTTCTCCCGTCCTACACAATTCGATTATCGTAATGTTATATAAATACTATTCCGCGATTGGAACATGCAGTAAAATTCGATATTGCTATTAGATTATAAAACTCTTACGTGTGAATATTCCGCCATAAGCTGGGTCTTTGTTAGTTTCCAGTCAAAAATTTAAAATTTTAATCTCTAAAATTAAATACACATACAAAGATTTAGTATAATTTGCATGCCTTGCTTTCTTCATGGCATATTACAAGTTTCTTTTTACGATAAGAAGTATCAATAATGCGTTTTTATGCCACTGAACTCACTCTACGAATGATGAATCATCAAATTTGGCGCGTCGTCATCATGTGTTGAAAAGTAGCACCCAAACTGATTTTATAGGTTATTAGGACTATTTTTTTAGAATAAACAAGATAAAAACTAATATGTAATCGAAAATAAATAAAACTAACGTAATTTTTCCTATTCTACTTGGGGATTGAGACACCTTGTATTATTACATTTTCTCTTGAATGTAAGCATCTGTAGTTTATTCCTACCTTGAAAGCATCGTATAGCAAGTAAAATTGCATATAATGTTACTGTAGACGAATACATATAATTTCATGTACATTTTAATCTTTTGGTTTGGTTAGGCTATGATAATTAGAACAGAAATTATATAAAAGGTTTAATGAAATTAAAGACGTGTTTCTAATCTGAATCTTTCACTAACGATAATGTATTTATCTTTTCAGGTGAGTACCTTGTGGTTTTTATCTACCGACTTCTTTGGCGGTTTCGAGTGAGTACTGTATTTATGTTATGTATTTAAGAGCTTGTACGTCCGTCACCCATTTTGGCCACTCCCATTTGTAAGTCGTATCTTGTCCTCGAAACAATTAAAAATCCAGCGAGTTAGTGCCGAAAAAATCTTTTTATATTATAATTATCAAGTGTCCGTCAGTCTTCTACAGTACAGGTATCCCTCGCCGTTCGCGGGGGTGTCGTTCCCGGTGAGTCCGCGAACCGCAACACCACGAACGGCAAGTGCATAAACTAATGGAGAAAATGGAGTTCGGTTCCCACATCCGCGAAAATGGGTCTGTGCAAATTTATTTTTACCTTATTGGCGATTGTAGGACAGAAACAGTTAGTGAGCTTAATATATGAAAAGAAAAACAAGGTGGCGAGAGTTTAAATTGAGGAAAACTTAGAAAACAGAGTTTATTAACTCACCATGAATGATGTAGCAGGTAACACATGATGTTGAGGATGGAGATGGAAGAAGAAGAGGAGGATGCACTTGACTTAAGGAATTCTGTGATTTGAAGCTGCTTCGCTTTTGTTTTTATTTTTTTATAAATTACTTCATAGGGAGATATAGCAGTGTCAATTATTCTCTTGAAATGGATGCTCCTTTCCATGGATGGAACAACTTGCAGTACTTTCTCTTTCAACTCCTTAGCCATCTTTAGGCTTTCCGCTAATATCTTCGCTGTAAACTGTTTTGTCTTAGGCTCTACGTCTTCTTCTTTTTCGCTCTCACTTGATTGCGCAAGTTCTACAAGTTCCTCATTAGTCAATTCTTCTTCCTGAAAGTTGAGTAATTCTTCTAGATCTTCAAAGCCCTCCCCACCATGTTGATGATCCTGTCAACTTCTCCGCGAATGCCGAGATAGCGTTTGGAATGAACAGCTTCGGGCCAAAGTTTCTGCCAGCAGGCATTCATCGTTGATTCCTTTACTTTGTTTCAAGATTCTTTTATCACGTGAATAGCTGTTCGAATGTTGAATGAATTCCAACATTCACGAAAAGACATTAAAGAATTGGTGTCCATTTGTTCTAGAATATGGTTGAAAGTTCGCCGGACATAATACGATTTGAAGGTCGCAATGACTCCTTGGTCATGGGCTGTAAGAGTGGAGTTGTGTTTGGCGGCAGGAATACAATTTCGATGTCAGAATGGCCTTCTGCAAGAGAAACTGGGTGTCCCGGAGTGTTGTCCAATACGAAAAACACTTTAAATGGTAAATTCTTCTGCCTCAGGTAGGTCTTCACTTGCTGGATGAAGCAGTTGGCAAACCAATCTTCGAACAGTTTACAAGTAACCGATGCTTTCTTATTATACGTTCTATTTGGCATTTTCTTCCAGTATAAGCTTGTTTCATCGACATTAAAAATTTGTCCTGGCTTATAATCCTTCGCCTCGATGAGCTTCAAAAATTCATTCGGGAATTCCTTCGCTGCCTCTTGATCGGCTGATACAGCTTCCCCAGATAGCTTAATGTTAGGCAAATTGAAACGCTTTTTTAAACCAGCCCTTACTTGCTAAAAAACTGGTTGAAGAATTTCCTTCAACATCGACTCCAGTTCCACCCTTTAAATGTTCATATAAATTAAGTGCTTTATTTCTTATTAGCTGCTTGCTAAGGGGTGCATTTTTCTGTTTTATCTTCTATCTACACACTCCAGAGTTTTTCCATTTTTTCTAATATAGGGTCACGTCTACTCACAAAAGAAACTTTAGCACTAGACGGAGTAGCACTACCTCGAATTTTGTCTTGGGCCTTGTTTTAGAACGAACAGTTGATTCATTTACTCCATATTCTCTACCAACGGAAGCGAAACTTGCTCCACTTTGTAACTTACTAATATTATGATCTTTTCTGTAAGAAGACAGGACTATACGCTGTCTCTTAGCTAATGCATCACTTCCACTTGTATTAACACGTTTAGATGCCATAGTAATTTAAAAGAATGGGTCAAATAAAAAAAAATAAAAAACTGATCAAAGCATTTATCATAGCACTCAACTCTACTAAAACACAATGCAGTACGGCGTAATCCTAAGACCAATTTAAAATGAGAGAAGCAAATGAATAAAACGCATTATTTCCACAAATACACGAAAGATATAATGTGAAGTTTGTCGAGGCACTGAAGAGCAGAAACTGAAATGAATGTGAAGAGCAGAAGCATCCGAAGGTCCTCGTGCATAATTACCGAAACATCCCTTCCCATTCACTAAGCCACGTGTCTTTTATTCCCATGGCCTGTAGGAGGAGAGATATTGCTCTTAAAGGAAAGAAGCACCCTTGAGGTTCTCTTGAGCATCTGCTTGCTATGGCTGGGGCATTTTTACGCCCACTTTTATTGCAGCTTTTTCGTCAAACGAGAGATTTTCAGATCATTCCTTCCCGAAGCCTTCCGAATTTGGGGTCTCTTTATTTGCTCCAAGTTAACGGAAAAACATTGCAGGGGGAGAGAGAGAGAGGGTTTGGACGAAAAATATCAGTCATCCCTCGTTCCACGCATGTTTGCTGAGTGAAATTTCGATATGTGCTGTTAGCAACGCAAGACATCAATTTTTTTAAAGAAAAAAATATAGCGTTTTTAATTTCAAATTTCCGTTTTTATCAAAATTCCCTTTTTATTTTATAATTACCTTGTGTTTAAAATTTATTTTCAATTAGCTTTATGAACAACTGAATTAAGCTTATAAATCCTAAAAAAAAAAGTGAATAAAATGGAATTGAGATAATGAAACAAAATTCTAACAGGAATTAATTTATACACGACTTTTCGAAAAAAAATGTCGATTATTATTTATTTATGAACTCGGTTTACTTGTTAATAAAAGCTAATTGAAAATAAAAAATACAAAAGTAATTATAAAATAAAAAGGGAATTTTGAAAAAAGTAAATTTTGATAATTAGGAAAAAAAATAGAATCGTGGCTAAACCGCGAGCAGCGAGGGATACCTGTATATGCACCGCAGGGAACAGAAGATACAGGGGCAAATTACGTCATAGCATTGTTTCATTCGTTAGTTGCATAGCTACGAGAGAGTGCGAGGGAGAGAGGGAAAAGAATTGGACAGGGGGATACAGAGAGCTAGGGAGAATGGGAAAAGTTTTAATTCAATTCTTTAGTATTGCATACCCGTCATTTTTGATTGGCAGTTCCACTGGTTTATAAATACATCCCAGTAAAGTGGCAACGGGTGTATAATAACGTCGAAATGTTTGGCGAACGTACCATCCCTCGATTGTTTATTATTTCGTATTGGTTTTGAATGAAATTTTGCGAAGTTTTTTTTCCTCCCAAATCCAAATGGGGGAGCGGTTTTAGGGAGGCGAGGTACAGAGCATTAGAACCCTAATTGATGAGAGTTTTGGGGCGTATATGAAGCTCCACGTGGACATTCCGTCGATTCAGTCGGCGAATATACCTACGGGAACTGAGTCGTGGGACGTGAGATGGATTAAACGGATGCAATGAGAGGATACAAATACACGGTGACAGATTTGGAAACTTGACGCCCCTAGGCCAATTATTTATTTCCGCCCTCTTAAAAAGGTTTAAATAAAATTGATTTAATTTATACATTATACCAGAGGGACAATTCGTTTTTTTTTTTCGGGTATTTATGTTTATTACCTTGACAGGCTTTCTAAAATATCTCGGAAAACGGCAGGACCGAATTGCGTCGAAATATGCATTTTCAGAAATAAGAAGAGAGTAATTCGTACTGAACGCTGTCTAAAGAGAGAGAGTAGGGGATGGGGAGACAGGAAGGGACAGACGAAGGAAGGAGTGGGGATCGATTGTTAACCCGAGTGATAAAAGAGGGAGGAGAGGGGGGGGGAAGGGGGGTTCGCGTGCCTTTGCGATTGTTCTCCGGCCTTTCTGGAGGAGGAAGAGGAGTTCCCTTTTAGACTATTTTATCCGAGGCTGGAAGGCAGACGTCACCTACTTGTTTGCGCGGGGATGCCCCTTAGGCGTAGTGGCGGGCATTAAGGCCAAGGCGGCTCGGATGAATATTTTATGCGGTTGGTGCTGTCTTCGACAAAAAAAAGCATCCGCCGACTGTTCTCTCCCGACTGTCTTTCTTTCTATATTTTTTTATTCTCTCTCTGTATTTTTTATTCTCTTTCTTTGGCGTTTGAATGGATGAAAATCTCATTTTTTTGTCGGAATTTTTCCGAACGCGCAACGCTTCTTTCATTTCGCGTTTTCTTTATCGCAGTACGTTCGGAAAGGGAGTGGTCTCTAGTTTGTGCGTTTAATGCGCTGACCTGTCTGTTTTCCTCTTGTCTGCTTTTCTTTTGTTATTAGCGTTTTCGTTTATGAAAAAATCGGTTGCGTGTTCGGTTTTTCTGTCCATCTGTCTGTCTGTTTGCGCGTTATCTCTGAAATTCCGCAAATTAAATTATCAGGATAGGTTGATATATACAAGAGATAGATATGGTAAACATTTAGTGGTTCTAGAATTAGCTTCTAGGGAGTAATATTCATCGTTACATTGATAGTAACTCAAGGTGAATTCATGATAGAAAGAAAATAATTTTTGTATGGAAGCATCTATTTATGAAACGTGTATGTAATTAATAGCTCATCGGATATCAAAGCTCAAGTACCGGGGATTCATTTCCGTAAGAATTTCCTTTTAAATATCGACTTTTTTGTTCATATATTTTTGTTTCTTTTTCGAAGGTTCGTTTTAAATAATTTTCTCTGCAGTTCTTCCCTTTTTTTAACTCCTTTCATGCCAATTATTTTCCCTGATTGGCCTCCTAGGTCCATTTAATTTTGTCAGGAATATGGGAAAACAGCTATTACATTTAATTAATAATTTATTACACGTATTAATATAGAATTTTATCTGGGAATTTATTATTTCTTTAATGTATGGTACTTGGCAAAGTTTGAATTTTGGTGTAGAAAATATTCGAAACTGGAAAAAAAAGAGGTCGGAACTATTCTGACAGAGAATCGCAAAGGGTTATAAACAGAATTGTTTTTTCTCTTTTCAAAATTCATCATCAGGTCGTCTCGCGTGTGTTCATTCTTGAGGAAAGCGAACGAATAACGATTCTTGGCTTCGAGTGGTTTTTATTTGCTATTAAGGTGGAGAAATAAGCGAAGTTTACGTAGCTTGACGGACAAACTCATTCTTCTGGCATCGCGTCAACTTCGTTTCAAGTTTCGTGAATTGGATTGTTTGGAAAACAGCTTGGTCGAAGATTGCTCGAAGTTGAATTTTTAAAGGAGCCGGTGCAAAATGTTACCATGATTCGGTAATGTATTTAAAAAAAATCAAATCATATTAAAAATAGTCCATGGTGGTTTTGGTGCTTGGATATTTTAGTAAATAATTTTATCGCCAGTTTATATTTTCGTATGTGATATTTATTCATTTTTCGCAGTCGTGTCTTTGTTTTTTAGATACTCTTTCTAAAATCTATGAATGAAGCGGTGATAGTAAAGTGAAGTGATAACTTTCGCCGTACACATGATTTTATCGATATTTTTTACGATTCTTACAGTCCGACAAAACAAGAAAATTACGCACCTAAGCGAAATATTAACGATAGAAGTAATTTTTACTTTATGCTAAATATGTACCTGTATTAATAATGGCTTTGTTTAGGCAGAATCGAAGTTACCGTAATTCATCAATTAAACTAAAGTCGGAAAGTAGAGTAACATCTCGATATTAATCTCTGCCGAATTTAGTTAGTTTAAAATCATTCCTAATTCTACTGCATTTATTGTCGAAAATTTATTCGTAAATTTCACAAAAATGATGTTCCGGTGTTTCGAGATTTTTTTCCGAAAGTGAATAATGTTGACGAAACAAATACAAGTGTTAACTAACCCATTGGGGTGCTTTATCGTCTCCTAGGCTATTTCACAAAAATTTCCGATCCGTAAACTAACCGTTTGCTGGGCGGATTTTGTAAAGTGGATTATCAGTATACTAGACAGTGGTTTTTCGCCAATGGTAAAGTTGTTAAAATGGGCTGACAATCCTTATTGTTGGTCATACACAGGCAATGGAATTCCTAACCTAGGTCATTTTCGCTTCGTAAAAAAATATCACACGAATAAATATAAAAAGAGCCAATATGTGAAATTTTTATTTGCAAGCCCATGTAGATAGGGTAAAATGTCTCCAGGATTAGAAAATAAGATTGAAAATGTACTAATCAGGATGATAATGTTGCAGCGAATTTTTTAATCCTCTTTCATCGAGAAGAGTACGTCAAGAGAGAAAACGAGAACGTGGAGAATTTGAATCCATAAAAAAATAATAATAAAGGCGCCTTGTCTCCGAATGCACTGAAAGAGAGCGAATACAAAACTTTCCAGTCTGCAAGCGATGTTAACTTTTTTTTCAAAAGAATGGCGTAATATCGCCCTCTTTTTTTTTAGAGAGAGTATCTCTTTCTATATATCTTACGCGTGCCGTTCTAATTTTCCTCCATAGTCCTCTGTAATTTTTCCACGTTCTCATTTCCCTCGTATTTTACAGATAATTTTTTTACGCGTTACTCTATTTCTTTTCGATTCTATGAAAGTAGTCCGATAATTTTTTTAAACGGAATGTTTTTTTTTGTTTCCGATGATGTATTTTTTCTTCGATTATTCGCACTGATTAAATCCTCGGAGGATATAAGGAAGTTGTAACAACAACAGATAATCTTTCAATGTGTCAAATTAGAATGCATCTTAAATTTGCAGTATATGAAAATTAATGCGATGGCATAAATTTAGACTTTCTGTGAGTAATCATAAGATGTAAAGTATTTAAACTTCGCCTTTTCATTTTTAAATTAAAATAGGAAATGACCGATTACAGATGGCTGCGTATTATGAGGAGGAACTTTATATTTATTATAAATCTCATTTGTAAATCCTAGAAAATAAGGAGGAATTTCGGTTTAGGACCAGGAAGTAAGCTAGTTCCAGATTCGAAACAAAATAAAGGTTGATTCAGATATTTACGCCACATTTAAACCAGCCGAATAACACCAGGACATTATCCTGAAGAAGTAAATATTATAGTAACTTTTGCGTCATTAACTGAAGCTAACTGAAGTAAATATTAAATTTTCATTTAAAAATAAAAAATCTTCAGTATGCAATATTCGTATTAATTCACTGCGGAATTATTGGGCTCGTCTTATGGCTGAAAATAAAATCAGGAAGCAGCGCATAAGCATCAACATTTGGAAAAGTAAGCATTTGTCTTAGGTGTTTCAAGTAATAATAACAAGGCTATTGTTAACTCAATCGAGAATTATCGAGCTCGTCTTACGGCTGAAAAAAATCAAGAACAAGCCATCAAAAAACATTCGTTTCAAGAGGCATAACAAGATTCTTTTAGAATATATCTTTTAAGCGGTTTACCATCGAAGACGGCTGCTTTGCTGCCGAAATGCGCATCTGATTTTTCTAACCATGTTGTGTCCGCTGTAGATAGCTGAGGCAAGTACTTTTTTAAGTGCTTATTATCGAATGTTATAGTTAATCTAAATTTCTCTTTCGTGTTTTATGTCTCCTAACATTTCAATTTCGAACAATTTTTCTGCCGTAGATCCAAATTGAAATGACGAAAAAACACTTAAAACCGAAAATGCGCTCTCGAAACGTTTAAAAGTACGAAATGTGTCTTCCGTCAACGCCAAGTGGAATTTCCATTGTTCCTAGTCTGTGAATTTAGTCATCTGAATCACATTTGCTCCAATTTCAACCCGGGAGTAAATATTTCTGAACTTCATGCCAGTCCTTCACCAAAGTTTACCCGGATGCCAAATAACATTTTTTCACTAACTTAAGGTTGCCAGTTCGTATCCGGGAAACAAGTGCGAGAGCTATTTGTGTTTTTTAATGAGTTGTTTTCTTCGAAGGCTTAAAAAGGTTCGTCAGACGGTAAACACGTTAGGATACCTGGTAAGGAGGTGCCATCTCGTCATGCGTTTCCTGTACACGACGCCGTCAACTATACTACTCTTTAACTTGAACTTTTTTACCATTTACTTTCCGATTTACGAAGCATGTAAAGAAAGTGCTGTGGATATGAAAAATAGACAGATTTTTATGAATATGCAGGACTTCGGTATTCCTGTGTAAAAAAGAACCATGTGCATAGTCTGTCATCTGTAGTATGTGGTTTGTAGTATGTAGGAGGTCGACCCGACGCGGAT
This sequence comes from Uropetala carovei, assembly GCA_036926305.1. Taxonomy (NCBI): domain Eukaryota; kingdom Metazoa; phylum Arthropoda; class Insecta; order Odonata; family Petaluridae; genus Uropetala; species Uropetala carovei. The sequence goes on from JAXCHB010000043.1 coordinate 2,561,890, forward strand.
CTAGGGTCTTAACGTTTAGCATAATCTGAAGAAATGAAAAAGACTTTGCTGTGTATATTTTATCGGTTTTTATATAGCGTTTACCTGATGAAAATCTTACTTGTCCCCCTTAAAACAGACAGTAACTCTTAGTACACGTATTTTTATCTTTACATATCCGCTCTATGATGAATACTCGGATGCGAACAAATCGTTTAATCGTCCTTTGTGACTAAAGTTGAAAGCAGTTTTTTATCTTATATATTCTAATTCTTTAGAAATAGTCATTTGTGAATGCGGTAAACTAAGAGGGGTGGTGAAAAAGTTTGGAATTTTAATGTTTTGGAAGATTCTATGCGAGTGGCCAATAAAGAAACACTAAGGGAGACAGAAGTGTATATTTCAGCATTTTTCAACTTTGTGTGTGTGTGTTTGTTACTTAAAATGACACGAAAACATATTTTATATATATATATATATATATATATATATCAGCACAAGAGAGTTGTGTCTCTCTTGTGCTGACGAAGGGATCATCCCGAAAGCTCCAATAACTTCTACACATGTGTCTCTCCGACACCCCAGCGGCTCTCCTTCCGGTGTGTGCTCACTGGTTTTCCTTCAACACCTAGTTGCCCAAAATATCCTCATTTACCTTTCCTCTTCCGTAAGTTTATATATATATATATATATTCCATCCAGTTTTCCTTCTAGAACTTCTTTAATCATGCTCTCTCTCCTCAGGTAATGTCCAATCCAGTTCGCCTTCCTCTTTCTGATATTCTGAGAAAAGCATTTGTCGAAGGTAACTTACGCTTAGGTACTTGGAATACACACACACACACACACATATATATTTATTTATTTATATTTATATTTAACGTTAACTAAAAGCAGTCGGACGAAATTCTTCATTGCATTCTCCGAGTGCCAGCAAAGGAGATTTTGCCTACATTCTTTTCTCAAGCGTGATTTCCAAATTCAAATCTATTTGCTAACAGGTGCACACACCAGACTTTCAGATGTTACGGTTTGGTTTATCGATTATTGGCTTCAGCCTTTACAAAAAAAAACATTTTCCTTCCCGAACGTTTGCAAAATTCCGAAATTCTGTTGGAATGAGTTCAAAATTTGAGGAGAGCAAGGGCGATAGGAGAGGGGGGGGGGGGGGGGGGGGGGGATCCGGAAGGAGCGACCCAACCCACCGCCGACTGCGAACGTCGTCACTAATAAAATGATGGACTCCCAAGACGACTTGGAGTTATACAGACGGAATAACTTCGAGAATAAAACCAAAAGTCGAAAATCTAATTCCGCATCGCGCCGTGGCGCGTCATTTATTATATCTTCTCTTAACAGACCACCCATGCTTCGTCCACGGAAATAATTAATTTAAAAAAAATCGCGTCCTAAACGTATCGGACATTTGATATATTTTCCAAGTACTAGAGTTTCATTTGAAAAAAAAGACGATTTATTTTTGCATGCTTTTCGCGCATGGTATTTATACACTCCGCGTAATGTGTTTCCTTAAAATCCAATGCTTAGGCGGAATATAACTCTCCATAGAGTGCGCATAAATTGTCATCACCCTCGATCCCTCAACGCATTATCCTTTTCGTCGCCGCATTCCGCTGCCAGTGGTGAAGTTAGACACCCATTCTATCCCTTCCCTTTTGCATCGCAGAGCGCCTTAACTCCTTTACTCATTATTTTAATTGTTATTTAGATGAGAGAGGACGCCCCTATTAATTTCTCTTATTCCTTCCTTCCAAGCCAAGCTGTAACTCGTGAGAGAAAGGTTCCTTAAATTTCAGAGTAACTCCTCTCCTTCGCTGTCACTTTCTCCCTCTCCTTAACTCTTTCTCCTTCCTCCACTCTCTACCTCACATCCTCTCTCCGCTTCTTTCTCCCTCTTTCTCATTCCTTGTCTCTCTTCATTTCCCTACATCTCTCGCCACCGCAATGGTGTGTGGCAGGGGGTGCAGTAGCACCAAGGGAAAGCGCATAATAATGAATAATATCACCCTACGTCGGCTGATTTCTTATCGTAACTTCTGTTCTGCTCAGCTATCGTTCTAGGGAAAACGAGCCTTTGTCCTACAGGCTATCTCTCTTATTTTATGAGGATGGGCCATTCTACCAATATAGGTTGGCGCTCTTATTATTTCTTCGACGTCGCTGGAGAATATATGCGTTCTAAATCTTTCAAGAAGTTTTAACCTAGAGCGTGATCGGCGCTCAGTTAGTGGTTCCCATCCTAAGTCCTGTAACAAGCCTGTAGCACTTTTGTTTCTATCGTAACAATTCTTGAGGAATCTAGCGGCTTTTCGCTGCATTCTTTCTAACACTTTTCCTCTCTCTTCCTCTCTCTCAGTCTTCCTTTCTTCCCATTTCTCTTCTCTCTCTCTATCTTCCTCTCTCTCCCCCTCTATCTCTGCTTCTATCTCTCCCTCCTGCCCTTTCGCCCTCATTCCTCTCCCTCCCTCCCTCTCTTTCCTCATTTACTGATGCCTTTAGTGAATCTAAGTAGATTTTGCAGGGTTTTCACACCCCCCTCTAGTGTGTGTTTTCCTGCTGTTGTTTTTTAAATATGGATATCATTATGCAGCATTCCTTATATTTTTCACACACAATTTGACATATTTTCGTTTCCAATACTTGTATTTTTATCGTTTCTTGGATTTATATTGTTACTTTCTACGTATTATTGTATATGTATCACGATGAAGGGTTAGGTACAAGATGGGAGTTCTTAGTCTCAATCTCGCCCCAAATGAAGACCATATCAATCACTCTTATTCCTTCTATTCCTCCCTCTCCAATTCCGTCTCTCACTCTCCAATTCCTTCCCCATCTCTCTCTCTTTTCCCCTTCCTCTCTCCCCTTTCCTCTCTCTCTCTCTCCCCCTCCATCTCTCTTCCCCTCATTCCTTCCATATTTCTTCTCTCTCCCCCTCCATCTCTCTTCCCCTCATTCCTTCCATATTTCTTCTCTCTCCCCCTCCATCTCTCTTCCCCTCATTCTTTCCCTATTTCTTCTCTCTCCCCCTCCATCTCTCTTCCCCTCATTCCTTCCCTATTTCTTCTCTCTCCCCCTCCATCTCTCTTCCCCTCATTCCTTCCCTATTTCTTCTCTCTCCCCCTCCATCTCTCTTCCCCTCATTCCTTCCATATTTCTTCTCTCTCCCCCTCCATCTCTCTTCCCCTCATTCCTTCCCTATTTCTTCTCTCTCCCCCTCCATCTCTCTTCCCCTCATTCCTTCCCTATTTCTTCTCTCTCCCCCTCCATCTCTCTTCCCCTCATTCCTTCCCTATTTCTTCTCTCTCCCCCTCCATCTCTCTTCCCCTCATTCCTTCCCTATTTCTTCTCTCTCCCTCTCTTCAATTCCTTCTCACCCCTCTCCACCTCTAATGCCTACTCTGCATCTCTCCCTATCTGCATCTCTTTCTCTACGCCTCTTTCCCTCACTTTCCATCGCATTACGCATACTAAAAACCCATCACAATTCTCATTTCTCTCTCTCTCTCTAATCCCCCGCTATCTTTCTCCCTTTCTGTTCCTTATTCTTCGTTTCATCCTCCTCTCTCCCTATGTTTCCACCCCTATCTCTTCTATGTATACTATATACCGCTTTCCTCCATTCTGAATGCCAGTCGCACTAATGGGTTCAATTATTAATGGCTTTTTTAGGGGGTTCTCCACGGTTTTTTCGCGGCGGGCCTCTGTTTTTTGCCGAATCTCGTTTCATATATCTTGGGGAGAAAGAGATTATTTCTCATCTTTCTCTTTCTGGCTCTATATCTCTTGGTTATACAATTTCTCCTTTACTTCCCCATCTTCCCATATATCCGTCTTTCCAAGGAAAAAATATATGGACCTATTCCTAGTGGGCTTATTTTTTTCGTCCTACTCTTTCCTTTCATCTTTTATAAAAATTGTCACTCTGTCAGCAATATCTATCTCACTTTTTCCTACCTCTCTCTCTCTGCTTATCTATCTCGAGCCTTCTTTTACCTTTCCTTAATATAATCATTCTCTTCGTTGTGAATATGGATTTTTCTTCCTTTAAAGTTTTACTCACGCCGCCTTTCCCGTTTCACGCCGGTGCGATCTGATCTTGTCGTCTTCCACTCACTCGTTTTCTTTCTTCCTTCCCTGTAATAGCTCAGTTTTTTATCTTTCTCCCATATCTCCATTTCTATCACGTCTTGAGATCGTTATATATATATATATATATATATATATATATATACCTATATATATAATCTTACCGTAAACCCTCGCTACTCGCGGTTATGTTTATCCGATTTAAACGTTGGGTAGTATATACGTATGGGCATCTGCAACGGCACGTCATTTGTGCAGCAGCGCCATAACATTTATGCATGATATTTTTAAAATTCTCTCTATATGTATATAGGCATAAAGACTCGATAACTGCGTAATTATACTTGCCATTTTATATAATTTAGGAAGGTATCGCACGCATCTAAATTCTATAGAAGTACTTAACATCGATTTTCTCACAAAGTTTAAATTTATTCCTTTTGCTGTGCAAAGAGTACATGAACTCGGCTGCCAATGTAATGTCTATTTTTAACTCGTTAGAATGTTTGAAAAGAATATCTGTTTTGCCCAAAAGGAAAGTATGTAGGCTGAAATGCCTCATGCGTTTAAGAACAGTTTATAGATAACAGGACGTTATTTCTAAAAGAGTTAAAGAAAAACGGCAAACGAGCAGCAAGAAATGACCAAAGCGTAAAGAACCGTGAAATATGAAATATGCTCTAATAATTAATTCTGAGAATACTTTTTCATTGTCAATTACAAAATTTTTTAAATTATCTTTGTTACGGACCGTTACTATGCTACGTGGTATTAAATTTACATTTTCGTTCTTTAGATAAAATCTCGTGATCCAGGAATCGAATCTTCTTTTCCCTTACGCCTTCTTTGGTTTTGGTAACCGCGGTTTTGACATACGCGGTTTTGACATCCGCGGTTTTGACATCCCCGGTTTTGGCGTCCGCGGTGAATTCCAGGAACGCGGTCACCGCGAATAGCGAGGGACTATTGTAATTCTCTTCTTCATTATCCATAGTTCAAGTTATAATCTCTCTTTATCTCTCGCCGTCCCTCCAATCTCTCCGTCTGACCCTTTCTCTCCCCCTCCACCTCACTTCATCTCCCTCCCGGTCAACGCTAACCACTCGTGCCAAGTGGGAAGGGGGAGATAGGGGAGGAGGGGGAAGTAGGTGGATGGAGGGGGAGATAGGGGAGGAGGATAGTTTGGTATGGAGTGGAAGAGTCGGCGGCGGCTTGGGATGAGGGAACAAAAGGGAGAAGTGCTGCTTGGGTAGATGCGGTGATGCCTTGAACGGAGAGTAGGTAGTATATAGATGGGTATGTCGCTATGGAGGGAGAGAGGGTGAAGTGAGAGTGGAAAGAATTTCAGTGGGAAAGGCTAGGATGGGAGCGAAGAGAATAAGCGAGAAAGAGAACGAGGTGAGGATGAAGGAGTTTTTTTATGGAAGGGGAGGGAGAGAGAGAGAGAGATAAAGAGAAAATTCAGACTAACCTCGATAACTCGAGTTCCTGAAACTGGAATTTTCCGAGGAAGTATTTATAATCGAGGCTCGATAACTCGATTTTTTTACTATTAGGAGTGTGCATTTTTCTCATTCTCACCCTTTAATAAATTTAAATTCTATAAGTTTCAATAACTCGAACTTGAACTCTCTTCCCCCTGGGTTAGAGTTATCGAGGTTCTACTCTTATGTTACAGGTGGTGTTGTATTAAATCGAGGTTTAGATAAGTCGAAGTGTTTTTTTTCCTTCCTCTACAAGATTCCGGTTATAGAGGTCCGACTACGCCCTGAAATGAAGTTTCCATGACTAGAATTTCCGGTAACTCGATTTTTTTCTGTAGTCCTTCAATTTCGAATTGTGGAGGTTTTGAATGATAAATGAGAAAGGGTATGAAAACGGTGGATGCATCCTCTGCACACAAAAATTACTATATTAATTCCGGAACAAGTTATGAAAATGCACGATCATTCTAAAAATTTAAACAAAAAAAGTAGGTCATGTACCTATATAAATACGTGTCTCCATATTCTTCAGGGTACTAAAGGAGGTAACTCTACAATGGAGAATCATCTATTCGTTGATCGCCGTGAGTTTCCTGTGGATTTTACCTACGATGTGAAGTAGGTTCTCTCGTATTTGTAATAAAAAATCCAAATCACGTTTTATTGTCATTCGTCAGAGCTTAGAGTTACCGGCGAATATCCGAAACCGCGAATCGCGAGGGTGTATGGCACGAGCGTAACATCTGATTGGGAGGGGGGAAGGTTCTACTTGAGGAAGCGGTGGATTTGGAAGAAAGAGAGGAAAAGAAGGAATGTAAGGAAGGAAATAGGGATACAGGATAAGGTTTGGAAGGGGAAAAAGGATTTGGAAAAAGGTGGATTCGAAGGTTTTGTTTATTTAAGGGTTGAAGAAAATGGGTAAGGATGTGTGTGTGTGTGTGTGTGTGTGTGTGTCTGGGGAGGGAAAAGTTGCGAACGGTTGACGGGTTGTGTGGGAGTAGGAGAAGCATGATGGGAAATGGGCTGAGCCGTCTGTTGCTAGGAGAGGGGGTAGGTTTTAGAGGAGTGGGTGGGATTTTGAGCTTGAGAGAGATAAAAATACGAGTTGGGATTTTGTGGAAAGAAAAGGATGATAGAAGTAAGGCGGATGCATCCGTTTTTAGCTATTGAGAAGTCCCGGCTCGAGTGTACGAACTTTTTCTGGAGGGTCAGAACAAATCATATTGTTGCGCGAGACTATTTTTACGTCAGGGTGGACATCGAAAAGTACAATCTGTTTGGACGGGAACTCGCAATCTATCGTATATTGCAAGAACAGTCTTGTGGATAATGTATTTATAGAAAACTCTGTGGATTTGTAGCCGAATGGAATATTAACGTGTGCGTTTTTGTTTCCGCTTCGATAAGGGAATTATCGAGCTCGCCTTATAGTTGAAATATAATAAGTATTCTTCATAATAATCTAATATCGATAAACCACAGCTAAAGACGTTAGATTGGTAGCTGAAATCCGCGTCTAGTTTTCCTAGCCTCTCCTGACCATTAGAGATACTTACCAGGTCAGTTTCAGTACTGCCATTAAAAATCGACATGGCAGATTTATTTCGCGAATCGGAAACTGACAAATCAATCTAAATATCAAGAGAAAATGCTTAACTCTATAAAATGCTCGATTATTGTTGCTTTTAGCAGGTTTTGTTATGTCTAGTTACGGAAGGAATGTAAAATAAAACGGTGTATACAACCGTCTTTTTTTAAAATTTCATCTATATAATGTGTTTTGTATTTTTGCTCTTCAAAATATCTCGGGATGCTTATTTCCTAGATCGTCTAATGCAAAATATATCTAACAAAACCCACATAAGAATACCTTGTTTTTAACTGACGAACATTATCTTAGAAACAAAAATAATATCTCGCAGGGGAGCAGAAAGAAAGAAAAAGGGATTCATTATATAGCGTTTCCCCGCTTTAATCAAGGTTCGTCTCTCCGGAACGAACTTTCATTAACGCAGCGCAAATGTCGATGTTCATTAATTCATCCATCTGATAAATCGGGTTACAAATTAGAGGTCCGATTTCCTCGGCGAATTTTTCTCGGAAAATGTAACAAACGAAAAGTGTTCCGTGAATCACCGTCCGACGCGGATTTCATGGCGACCGTTTAAAAACATGTAACATTTATATGCATTTACCCGAAAATTTTCAAAATTGAATTAAACGCGTTACTTGAATCGAGTACGCACCAGATCCAACGAATGTATGTGAAAGTGAAGACGCCCGTAGCCTTTAAGAGAACGTGATTCCTTTCGTTGGGTTTACGCAACACGGTTTCATCCAACGCGGCCTTTTCCAAGAATTTAATCGCTGCATTACGCAAGGGAGTATTACTGTACATGCGATACAAAAGGGTTAATCCAATACTCGGGCTAATTTATACAAATCCATCTTGATTATAATAAACGAAATATATATTATATGTACTGTATTACCCCATACATATTATGAGGAAATAAAAGATTATAATTTTGCAATGCACAATTTCCACACTTTTACTTTGACAAGATTCTTCTTTAGGCTATAAATACGTTCAAATGTAGAGTTTATATCTCATTTAAACAAATTTGAAACGATAGCATGACTTCTAGAAGAACATTTACATCGCTCTGTAACAACCTTTTCCTTCCTTTATTTATACACTATCGTTATAATTATGTTCCGTGACTTGATTGAAGGTATTTTGAAGTTTCGATAAATTAAAAGTCTTATTATAAAAATCAATTTGTTCGGAGATAAAATCCCAGTAAAGGTTTTAAATTACGTTATCGGTGTACCTCATTATATAAAGACCACTTTCTTAATTAAAGAGGAAAGTCGTGTATTTTCCCTACCCTTTTCAGAGTTAAAATATCCTTCGTAAAAGTGGATCAATTACGCGATTAAATACGGTCTGATACATAAATTATATACTATACTAGCTGTATCCGCGGATATTTTTCAATTAATTAATTTATAAATTAATAAATGTGTGGAGTAATTATGCTTGTGATAACTGTCGTTGAATTTCCACTCCTATATCTTGTGGCATTTTGAGCAAAGAGACATAAGCACCATTGTCATGACCTGTGATATTAGATTTCATTCTTTTCTTTTCGCGTAATGCGATTTTAGTAACCTGCATTTAAGTTACGAATTAAAATGAGCAGTAACTTATTATGCTGCAGGAAGCAAAAATCGACAGAATAATAAACTGTCATTTTCCTGTAAAACAGTCCAGGTTCGGAGATAGAAGGTCAATTTTTCTAATTTATATTCACAAAAGAATATAAGTATCAAGGTCGAAAATTTTATTTTTTACATGTTATCATATCGGAAATGGAAATCGTCGTGAGAGTCGAACCCGAGACGGGGTATATAGAAAATGCATTTCCTCGGTATAGAATTTTAGTGTCTTTGACTCCCAATGTATGGTTTGCTGGGCCGAATCTCGCTGAGGACATGGCTGTGTGTGCGCATTGACAATTTATTATAATTTTCTTGCATTATGGCATTCATTGCACGTGTATATATTACGCAAATGCGGATTGAGAAGATAATGCGATCTCGTGGGTTGACAGTGGCAACCTCCAGAAATGAACCCAAGATTTTTCACAAATACGTAATGTATCTTTCAAAATTCGAGCGATATCGAACCTAAGACGAAAGTTGATAGTCATAATAAAAAACCGTATTCATTTTCCTTCAAAACGGTTGAAATCCGTAGCTCGGTAAAGTTTTTCTAATTTTAATTTGCAAAAGAATGAAGATGTTTGCGCGTCGAAAAGTCGATCTTTACGTGATATCTTATGGGAACCAGAAATAATCCCCTGAGATCGAACCCGGGTCTTTATGAAAATACAAATAGTTTTCCAGAGACCTCATAGCTTGTAGAAACAAAACGCCGTTTACAACATTTCTCTACGACAAACCGTTTTTGAGATACAGCGTGGGACGGACGGACGCACGCACGCTTATAAAATTATATATAAGATTTTAAACTTTAGCGCCGTACGTGTTTTAATTCAGTAGCATTACAGAACGCTGGCCAAATGTACAGCCTCTTGCCTAAAATATTTAGTACTTTCCAACCTTTAACTTTGGGTTGGCTCTATTGGGTAAAATCGGAATGAGGCGATACTCCCTTCTTCGCTATTCCGGAGCCCGGCAGCCATAAAATTTTTTTTTCTTTAAACTTGTCACGGAGGAAGTTGAAGAGTGCGCCGTTGAGGGATGGTCGGAATTAGTGAGATGGTTGAAGTCAAAGAGGGAGTAAAAGAGGGGAAGGATAGAGGATGGAATGAATCGGACAAATGAAGAGCGACGTGCGGCATGGCGAGAGAGAGGTATGACAGGAAGGGAGAGAGGGAGGGAGGGGAGGAGTAGAGGGGGAGGGGTAGAGGAAGAGGGGGGAGGGGAGGGGGAGAGAGAGAAAGAAGGGCTTGAAAGAGGTCTGAAGAAGAAAAGAGAGAGGATAGCCGATTCAGATGAGTTTGGAAAGGCAAAAATAAATAAATAATGAAGGAACAGGAAGAAAGCGACTAGAGAAAAAACATTCGCTGGAGAAATGGAAGAAGTGTAACTAGATGCCAGTAAAAGAATATATTTTTTCATGGGGTACTCTTTTTAATGAGAAAATAATGATGATAAATAATCTTTAAAATGTACGAGCACACGCTAAAAATATCCGCAAAATTAAACAATATTTTCAGCTATATAATCGAATTACCTACACAAAATTAATAGCCGCAACTTAATAAGGTCACATACCTACATTTATTATATAAGTGCCGCGTTATTTATTATATTAGTTATGTATAGATAATTATCTCAATCTGTACGTTGTGGTTGACTCAACTTTTTATTATGTGTTTTGTGTTAGTTCAATTTTGTTACAACGGATGGCAGGTACGCACACTTTCATTCTACATAAAAGAAATGTATCGTGTCATTAGCGGTGATTAATTATTTGCAACTAGATCTCTTACCTATTATGACCATTTTGCCTTTATCCAACAAAATAATGACCAAAATTGTAGCCGCCTTGTCCGCTAAGGCGGTAATAGTAAGCATATATTGCCGGAATGTGAAGAATAGGCTGTGAAAATTTGTCTTTATTATTTTATTTATTTTCCGCCATCTCATAAACAGCACTTACACCCTTTTACAACGAGCGTGACAACAATAACATAGACGAGCACATAGGACTGTGCCCTCTGCTGGATCTGATCCTGCGACCTTAACATTGGTAGCTAGATACGCCAACCCATCCCGCGTCAATTCGCGTTTCTTCTTTATTTTGTTGCTTTTAGGATTTTATTCTGTCTCTCCTCCGATGTGATGAACTAATTAAAAAACTACTTGAAGCCTATCATGTCATTCGATGCGAGATTCCCTTAAAGGAGGACGTGGGCGAAGTGCAGATGATGAAGCGGCGCTAATTCCTCAATGGGTATAGCCTAGAGAAAAGATAGGGCGAGAGAGGGAAACCCATTAAATTCGAGCGAGCATCCCGTGATTTTAATAATGAAGGAGGGTGCGACGACGGAGACGAAAACGTAAACTTTGCTGCACAACCTTCTTCCATCGTTAGAAACCCTCTTCTACGAAACGTAGGACGTTTTCATCCGGGGTCTCTAAAGCGGTTTTAACCCCCAAAACACGTGATGCATCCAAAGAAAGGGATAAAAAAAGGAAAGGGTTTCCATCCCGTAGAAGTCTGCTAACACGGTGAAAGGCGCGTGTTGTCTTTATTTAGTTTTTCCTTCCCTTTCGGGACCGACTGGATGGAAGGGAGAGAGACACCGGCGGAATTAGGAAGAGAGAGAAAAGGAGTGAAAGGGAGAGATCGGCCTTGGTCGATGAGAGGAGGAAAAATGGAGGGAAATGAGAAGAGAGAGAGAGAGAGGAGGGAGTTGAGAGCGGAATATGGAGATGGAAAAAGAGAGAGAGGAAGGGAAAGACAGGGAGAAAGATAGGGTGAGAAGGGAGGAAGAGAGGTAGGGGTAGAAAGAGGAGGGAAAGGGGCGGAGGGTGGGTAGGAATGAAGAGATGGATGGATAGAAAGAGGGAAGAGAGTTTGGGATAAAGGGAGATGGAGTATAGAGAGAGAGAGAGAGGTGAAATTAGAAATTCGTTTATTTAGGACTATATACAAAGTGCTACAAAGCACCACTGACGTACATAGTCCGCTCTCTGTAAGATAAACAAACATTATTAAAAAAGCGGTAAGTACATAATACAAAAAGAAAATTAAAATTAAGGGTAGACAATAAGTACAACGTTACAAACATGTATTTAATACTACAACCAAAGTATAAATCATTTACCATCAAATTTAGGTATTTAGGGCACATTGCAAAAAGACAATGCATTCAGTCATACTTTCTAAGCAATTGTACATGTAAGGTTTTCTTCAAAGTATACAATGATAAGTAAGAACATAACTGATAAGTGTTCTAGATAAGAGAGAGAGAGAGTGAGGGAGGGAAAGGTAGGTAAAAGGGAATAGAGGCAAAGACGGAGGGAGGGAGGGAGGGGTGGTAGGTTAAAGAGGGGGAGGAAGGGACGAAGAAAGATTGCAAGAAAGGGAGGGAGTGATGAGGATAGAACATAGAGATGGATTGTGGGTGAGAGGGATAGAGATGAGAAAGAGGGAGAGAAAGGAGAGAAGCAAGCGAGGATAGGAGTCGAGAGTATAATATGGAGATGGGCCAAGGGAGGGAAAGACAGGTGGAGGGTGGAGGAGAGAGAGAGAGAGAGATGGAAAGTTTAGAGGAAGTGAAATTGAGAGTGTGCGACGGTGCCGTTTGCTAGATTGAGGCGAAGTGGAAGGACGTGCTGTGTACACAGTTGCGGCAATTCGGAAAGTGCCGAGTTGCGGAAACGTAAATGTTCCTCCGACCACGTTGATGATTAAATAGACGAGTTTCCTCAGGTATCGATCGAAAGTTTTTTTTTATTCAGCAGCCGTAAACTTTATACCGGGAATAAAAAATCGGCACGTTGCAGAAACATTCTCACATACTAAATGTGCGTATGGTCTCGGTACACTCTATATCCAGGTTGGAAGGAACTGCTACTGCTACAAAAACGTATGATCCAAGAGAAGTGTTTTCTGAAGGTAAAATTGCATTAATATAGTGATAACCTTATATATTTGAACATCAAACTTGATGTTATACATGGAGTAAGCATAACCTGAGGTTTGGGCGACTCTCAGGGGGCCGAAATACTGGCCATTCTTCCGATCATCTATCTGTACATACTTGCAAGCGAATAAATGTCGGATACCAATTTATAAAGTGGAGCGGGCAGAAATCTGGTTTTAAACCTTTCATTATCGTTTATTTTTACGGGACGATGAATAAATTCACAAGTTCTTTTAAAATCGTCTTAACAAAAGTGAACGTAGGAAGAGCTGGAGATGTTTTTCCGCCTGTAAGACGCCAAATCAGCGCTCCAATATGGAGTAAACAATTCCATTTAATCTTCAACCAGTCTTCCTCGCCGTCGTCCTATGGAAATTTCAGTAATTTCCCAACTTAACTTTAGCTCGTATAAATCAGTTATAGGACACTATTCTGCAACTTTGCGCTTACTAAACCTAGACTTTAGTTACACTCTTCGAAATAAATCTGAATAAAATGGGATAAAAATTTGCACATATCCGTAAAAAAAAATTTCCTCCAAAAAACATCCGCACGTAAATTTTCTCGTCTTTATAAGAGCCAGTTACTTTTTGTCACATTTTTCCGAAAAAAGCAATCGCTTTTCGTTTTTCGAAACTAAACACGCCAAAGGGACGTGATTTTCGGCAAAAACCTCGTCCGCCCAAAGGCACTCTCAAACTAATCCGAAGAGGTTTCAGGAGGAGTTGAAGTGGTGGAGGAGAGAATAATGGGAGATTGCGGTCGAGAGGACTGGAAAGAGCGAGAGGGAAGGAGAGAGAGAGAGGGAGACGGAGGAGAGGCGATAAGAGAGGGGAAGAGAGAGTGTAAGTGGGAACGGGGATAATTTTTTGGTAAAGAAAGGAAAGAGGTCGACAAAGCAGTGGGCGTGAGAGAGAAAAAAAGTACAGTGGTTTCTTGCGCAGCGCCGAAGATACAGAAGAGACCGCATTGGGCGTAAACCGCGTTTTCGCAAATTTTATACCTCGTGGGAAGAAAATCACGCGAACAATCACGCTTTGGTGTATTCTACGAGCTTTTTTTTCTGGTCACTTGCGGAGCAAAGGTTGGAAAATTACGCACCCCTCCTCCTAAGGAATGTATAGTGTACACAGTTTTATCTCTCAAAACTAGTTTATTTTTAAAAATCAACAGGCAAAATAATATGAAATATATTTTATAACAAGAAAACGTTAAACTTAAAAAGGTTCACATTTTCATTGGCCAAGCCCTATACAGTTTCCCCGCTCGCTCAGCCCTTTTCCAGGCTTTGATCACGTGCACACGTCCGGAAGGCGAATAATTTTTATGTCCGTTGGGTGAATTTAAGGTACCCTCGGATAATGAAATTCGCGTTGGGTTAGGATTTACTTTAATGTAAGCAGGAGGAAGAGAGAAAAAAAAACCGTTTTGATAAGGGAAGAGATAGGGAATGAGAGAAAAATCGAGGGGTTGACGAGAGAGAGAGAGAGAGAGAGCGGAATAAATTGGGAGAATTTAGATAGGGATCTTACTTCTCCTTTCACAATACGATTGCGAACTGAGAGCCTTCCGCAACAAGCGAAATCCCTTGCGTCTTGATGACCAGGGTTTTGCCACAAACCTATCCCATGGCATTTTATCGTCCTTTTTCAAACTTCGTTTTCATGATAACGAGATTCTGATTGTGGTTGTGTTTTTTTTATAATCGCGAATATCATCCTCACTCTCTTGCCTTTTTATAGCATCCCAATTTATCCCTATGGCGTTACTTTCTGACCGAAACTTTGAGTAATGAAGAATAATTTAAAATGAGTACTAAGCTAAAAATATTATCTACGTCCACACACAGAATTCCATTGATAGATGTTCAAGTTATGTTTTTTTATATAGAATGTAACCCTATTATACGATTAAGGCTATAAAAGAATTGTCATACTGTAACTATAGGCATCATCGCTATGTCATGTAGTTGGTTTTAGCATATGTATGTCATTTAGTTAAATCTTCGTTAATGAGTACATAACCTTTCCAGCCGAATCTTTCTTTCTCTAATAAAATTCACAGTGGTGGCGGAACGTTTTCGAACTATTCCAGGATGAACAAATAAAACAAAAACTTAGTATTCGTATACATCTCTCCACCCGAAGATGACGTATCACATCGAAACCCGAGTCATGTCGAAATATTAAAATCGGAAAATAAAAAATTGTTAATTTATTTGTTCTTACTTTCAGTATTTCTACATACGTAGAGAGTGATAAAATACGGAAGAGTAGGTATAAGCCGCAATTGGTAGTATACGTAAAAAAAAAGAAAAGAGGAAGCAGGATGTTCGCAAGGGTGGGTTGAAAACGGATGAATGGGGGTCTGACGAAGGAGTTGAGAGAAGAAGAGAGAAATTGAAGGAGGGCGAGATGAAATAGGGAGAGAGAGGCGACGAGAGACGTGGGATCGAGATGTGAGAGCCTGGTTAAGAAACAGGATGACGAAAAAAGGAGTGGAGATGGAGGAGGGGAGGGAGGAAGGAGGATAGGGAGGGAGGGAGGAAAAGGGAAGGGACGGAGGAAGGCGAAGGAATAGGGTAGAAAGGGGGAATTTTGCAGGAGGCGGATACTGAGAGAGAGAGAGAGATGGGAGCTAAGTCGGAGATGAAGAGTCGCTTTAGCTCCTTTTCGGAGTAGTGCCGAAATTAGATGCGTCTCCCACGAGTCTGAAGGGCACTTCCCACGACCTCTTTTGTTTTTTCAGATAACTTATTCCTCTGCCGTAGTCTCCCTTTCTTCTACTTTCCTTTAGGCGGTTTGTCCTTCGCCTCCTCCGAATAACCCTTTCTTTTTACTCTCTCTCTCTCCCCTTGCGTTTTTTTCGCCAAAGTTAATTTTATTTCGTCGAGGAAATGTCCGCGGTTGTTTTTTTTTCCTTTTTATCGCTCCAGTACTCTCCGGGAAGGAAAGGGACAAAAGCGAAACAGCGGCGACACTTTCTCTTTTCTTTTGGAGTTTTTTTCTCGTTCTTGTCCTCTTCGGTATGGTGTTTGCTCTTTGGGTAATTCTTTGAGGGGATTTGTTTACGTTCTTGTTGCTTGTTTTTTTTTTGCGGTCTCGAAGGTCAGCTTCACCGCGAGGAAGTGCTAAGGGCAGAGTGGTTAAGGAGGGTGTGAACTAGAGAGCGTTTCGTTGTTGCAGTTTTTGAGTATTTTTTTATCGGGTTTAAAAATGTCTACCATGTTGACGGTTATTTTCGCATGCAGAAGTTAAATAGAATCAGAAAGTCTCACGAGTGTCGAGATTTGTTGTATTTTTTACGTTATGAAATAATTGTTTTTTTTAATCTAACCCTCTACAGTCCGATTTTTTCCAGTTGAATTAGTTTTATTTTGTAAAAAGTGCTTAAATATTCGTAAAGTTATAAGTTTTTATGTATAAATTATAATACGTAACTTCCAGGTCACATTGGGCCACAAGGAAAGCAAAAAAAACTGCAATGATAATAATTAATGGCTATATGGAACGTTACCCTGAAGTTACATTGGGTAGTAGAGGTTTAATTAATACTTAAATGTCTGGTAACATTATTTATCTCAGTGGTACTGTAACTCGTAAAAGAAGTTCTTACTTTAATTATTTTGTTTAACTCTGATGCTACTAAAATTGAGATATTATGGAAATAATTTGAGAAGAACCTTTATAAGTAAAGTCTGAGTTATTCTATTTGTGAAGTTTTGTAGCTCTAAATATTAATGATTATTAAGTAGATTTTTATTCAAAATGTTAATAAAATTAAGGAAAAATCGATGATGACGTGATTCATCGTCGTCACTTGAAAATTTGTCGATAATTAAAACTCAGTTCGAACGCTGAAATTCGGGTGGATTTTGCAATAGAATTTTAACTCTGTTATGTCCACATTATTAGACAGAATAAAATCATTCCTCGAAAATCGATTTAAAAAACTTCACCTCGATCCATATTACGTATCTTTTGGATTATTCGTGTTTCCTTGAATCGACCCGCTCCAAAATTCATGGCGAAATATTCTTTAGTTATATTTTTAAAAGTCTTTTTCTTATAATAATAGTAAAAAGGGGCATCCGCTTTTTTTGTAATTTTTACTCGCAAACGTTTTGCGACCTTTCACCAACCGAGGTGTTCTTTTTTCCTTCTCCTCGTGCACCTTTTCATACACGAACAGAAGCAGACATCTTACTCTCCGAACGCCTCGTTTCTTTATCTCTTCCTTGCACATGGAGTCCTAAGAGAATCCCTCTTTCTCCTTAACCTATCATTGCCTTTCCCTACCTTAAACCTTCTATTTTTATAATCTCCTCGCAAAGCGTTCTTGTTTTGGGAACTTTTTCAGACGTTTCCTTGTGGATCCTCCTCCCCGGCGGCATTCACTGCCTCCGCCATAAATCGATGCAAGCACGCTCTTTTCCGCCTCCTATTCCCACGCAGTTTCTCTTTTCATCTCTCTCTTTCTCCTCATCTCCTGCAGAATTTCGCAAAGGCCCATGCAGTCTCCGCATACAGTGGCCTCGACTCTTCCTTATTTTTTTCTTCTTCGAAATCGGGGTCGAGAATTATGCGAGCGAGATTTTTTTAAAAAGGAAAGAAATCCCCTTCGTCTTAAGGGGATCGGAGGGCGGAATTTTATTTTATTTTTTTAACGCGGTCTCCAAAGCGTCTCTCAGACGAGGATGGATTAAGCCTTTCTCTCCGCTCCACTTTATTTCTCGAAAAAATATATATGGCGGACTCTTCCTCTCTCTCTCTTTTTGAATTGCCTTTCCCTTAACGCTCTCATGCGACAAGGCTTTCCCATTTTAAAACGGATGGCTCTAGGCGTTAGCTAAAACGGGGATTATTAAGAACCGCGGTTTTTTTTCTGTGTGTGACGGGGTTGAGAATGATTCCTTCCTCTGGGCTTTTTATGGTCCATCTTTCTCCAAGAAATCTTTTTGTTCGTTTGGAAATATAGACGGATTGACTGCGGAGAATTTCTGCTTCCAAGATAAAGGGATTGTGATTTTTCGCCGCAGCGGAAGCTTTTAATTTTTTCTGCGTTAACCTTGTGGTGAATTTAAATGTAAATCTTGAAAATTTGCCATGGTTCAATGACGTATTTATCGTTGATGTTTTCTTTAGCGATTTATTTCATTTGAGAAAATTTTAAAGCGGAATTTTTGATTAAGAATTTGCGTTCGTCTTGACGCTAAAGTAAACGTTATTAGCAAAATTTAATGCATCTACCACGTCAATCAGTGGGGCATCCAGGAATTTACTTTGGGGTGGCAAATAATAAAAAGCCTTTTTTCTTGAGGAGATTACCCTCTTATTTTTAGTTGATAATTGATAGCTCATCGCTATAAAATTTTAAAAATCATAATAGTCATTTAATAAATATATGTACAAGTTAAAGTTGAAATGAATACGAAATCAATCGCAGCTGCAATTATTGGTGATATTGGAGTGGGAGAGTGTAATTCCCGGCCGATTCCTCCCCCCTCCATTGGTTGCGCCGCTGATGTCAATAACTACATCCTTAGTTAAATAATTTATCCCGTCCTATTACTATTTATTTGTTAGAATTAATAGTATTAAGGTTAAAGAAACAGAAAGGAGATATTTTATATGTAATCGGTTTCTGAAGTTTCCCCAGAAAATGTAATACATATCCGGTTCTTCATTTGAAGCTTGAATAAATCCTACTAAATCAACAAGGTCTTATTATAATACCAGTTTGTAATATAATCGGTTTCTTAGATAGATCATTTTTAGGTTATCTCAAATAATCGAGGTAGTTTTTTGGTGACAATGTATTTCATTAACATACAATGAGATATTATGAATACTTAAGAATGGGGATAAATGTGCTAGAATAATTCTGTCACGTAATAACAGGGCACGCACATTAGATACTTCGGATTAACTACAGTGAAAGGACGTAAATTTAAATTACATGCGTGAGTGCATAGGACTTGATCACAAATGTGAAGATAGAGAAGGAGAATAATTCTGAACTTGACCTGGAATCGCACCCGGGTCTCTCCCTTGCCGGGTAGATGCATTAACCGGGTCGATTCCCGGTTAAGTTCGGAATTCTTTTCCTTCTCTATCTATTAAACTTCATAATACAGTAATACCCCGCTGTACGTCGGAGATGCGTTCCTGAAAAATGCGACTCATAACGAAACAACGTATAGCGAAACAAAGATTCCCATAAGAACTATGATAAAAGTTAGGGGTTACATTCCTGGCTGATATTTTGTGACACATTTGTGTCCCAAATAATAATACATATGAATACAGTACATTGGACATACTATGTTACCACTATGTGTTTACCACTCATAGATACTAGGGTTTAATATACATTTAATCGTAACAGCGAGTAACCAATTGCAATAATAAATTCAGAAATCACCGAAAATAATTGTCTATAGTGTGATGGAGCACAAACATTGTTTCTTTACTTACACGTAGACTGATACGCACTTTAGATTACTTTTCAAGGAGATTTCGCAATCCAAATTATATCCAATTGCTCATGAGATATCAACGCAAACGTAAACCGGGATGAAAGGACACAAAATGTTAGACAAAACTATTCACAAAGCTCTCGTATAGCTGGCTGTCGCACAGAAATAGGTTTTTACAAATCGTCATTAAAATTGGGATAGTCCCTTTTATCTCCTGTGTGACTTGTGGGCCACCTAACCCACCGTGATCTCTCAAACACATGGCCAGCAAATGTTTATTCTATGATTTTACACGAATTGATAAACAAAATTAAATGAATTCATATAAATAATAATAAACGAAATTAAAAGCCGAATAATTTATTTATGGTGAAAACGTTACAACGGAATAGATGATTTGTAATTTTCATTTAAAATCTCTTCAGGCGCTATTAAAAAGTCCTGTTATATGTAATATCATCATTTGTCAAAATCCTATATGAAGCCATTCCATTTTCTTAATTATCACCGCATTTTTATTAGGTACCCTGCATCTAAAAAATAAAGATAATTTAAATTTTTGTTAATTTTTACTCTTACGTAAGTAGTCAGAGTAGAAAAGCGAATGTTATTTTGGTTCAAGTATTAAAATGAGTTCATGCTATTTTTCATAAATTGTTATTACATTAGTAATAAACTTAAACGTCGCCTAAATATAGTAGCATACCTTAACATGGACTTTCGAAGTCTACTATTTTGAATTATACATGATTAAATCTACTTAAATAAAGTATTTCTCGGAAGTGTTACCGAAACTTCGTATTTTGCGAATATATTTGCGCTAAATAGGTTTAACGCTCTATTTATCTCGAAATAACTTACTTGCTTAACATATGAGATTTCCTTTAAAAGTAGAGCAAGGATATAAGTTTTTGTTGATTAACACATTCTGAATTTTGAATTAGAAACCCTTACCTGTTGTAAACTAACTAAGATTAACTTGCGACACACTTTAGTTAATTGCAATTCATTGATCTTTACTCAAGAAGTAAGTGCTCTTAAACTTCATCGCCTACGATCTAATTTGGAAAGTTGCGAACAAAACTAAAATTCACTTTACTTCGCTGATGGTTTCCTGAAAAAAGTTTTAACCTAGTTTTGGTTATTTTCACTAAGGCTGCTAATGGTCTAGATACCTTGCGACTTATTATTTGTAAATATAATTGCAATTAACTACTGGCATGCTTTGAGACCGGTTAAACGGATCTTCCGATGGGCTGTTATGCTTATTTACACATAGTACACGCAGGTGAAAGAAATAGTATGTGTTGGAATAGAAAAGAAATAAAGTTAATTGTTATTACGTTAATAAAGCAGGGCTGTACTAAATACGAATGCCTTTGTTTGGTTAGGAATAAATGACAACCTTATATAGTGCAACATAAAAAATTTCAAATTATTAGTTTTAAAAGTAGCGAGTAGTCTACATTCTGTTTGCTCTATACCAGGTTAAATCGGGTTTCTTTTATATAAAGCACTTTTTAAGACATAAATTATTTCTGAAGCTCCACAATGAACTTCTTGGTTATGTGATTTATCTAATAAGTGTACCAAGGGTAAATACTTAAAATACATTATCATTGCCACTAAATAAACATAAGTTGATAGGGTATTGATTTTCATAGATTGTCGCAGGTCGATCCGAAAGTAAGGACACAGGACATATATTTTGTACGAATTTATTTAATAAGTATTCGAAGAGCCAACGTGAAACCACCATCGATGCACTGTTTTTCAGCATAGTCAACAAAAAGATTCAGACGTTTGTCGCAACGTGTGATGAGATAGCCAATGCCCTGGGCATAGAACTTTTGTCCCTGGGCATAGTACATTTGTCGTTGGACATTCATTTACGCAGTGACAACACGTTTCACGTCCGAATCTGAGGTAAACCGAAGAGCCCTTAGGTGATTTTTTAACAGCGAAAGGAAGTGGGAATCGCTGGGATGGGGTCTGGAAAATATGGCTGATTTTAGAGCACGTCCCAGCAAATCCCGGGTTCCTTTTGCCTCACATAAGCGTTTCAACGTTTCACAATATCTTTCAGTATTAACTATAATTCCACGATCCAGAAAGTCCACCAAAAACATATCAGCTGAGTCCCAAAAGACTGTGACCGAGGGTTACCAGATGACAATGTTGAAAATCAGAACAAGGAGATTAAACAAGTTTTTTCTTCTAAGAAAACGTAGTAAAAAGCAGGACACTATTCTGAAATTAAGTTTGTAAACATGGAGTGGGAGAATAAAAGAAAAAGTTTTATTTTAACAAGTTTCTATTAATAAACGTGACCGTATAATATTTACTGTACTTCTCAGAAAAAGCCAGTCTTCATCTAGTGAGCTTTGTCAGAAATAGCGTAGTCATAAAATTGTTTACATGTCCATATCCTTCATGTTGAACTTTATAGGAACATGTTATCTGATTCAGTAGACTGCTTATTTAATTCCTTGTCCACCGAGAACCTATTAACGAAAAAATTCTGTTTGCATCGTGTGAATGTATCGGAAAGGAGTAATCCACAATTTAAATAGTTCTGAACAACATGTAATATTTATTCTCTAGAAATCATCTGGCAGTTTTTCATGGACAGGAGTGTCACCCAGTTGTGAATTATTCACCTTTTCTTTCGCATATTTTTTCATGTTTAAAAATTGATCAAAACGTTCGGACATGTCTGAATCTCTTTGATGACAAGGTATATTAAAAATAGTGTATCGGTGGTGGTTTAATGTTATTCGTTTGTTCACTTGCAATAAATAAATTCGTATAAATTATAATCCTTGTAACCTTACTCACAAATCTATCCACATAATTATATCATCCGCTAAATATAAACTCTTTTCAAGAATTGGAACGCGATTACTCACAGAAATGAGATGAAAATAATAGAGTGATGACGTCTAAAGTTAATCGAAGCGTAGAATCCCGGCCAAATTGGCTTAAGATGCTGAACCTAGCTTCCAAGCAAAAGTGTCCCATTTTTTTCCAAACGAACATCCCCACGCGAAATAATAACACCTCCCAAAGTGAGAAGAGAATAGCCTTCAGCGAAACGATCCTTTTTTTATTACATCCGACACACAAACATTTGACTCTTGGCACGGGAAAAAACTATGTCGTTCGCTCTCTCAAAGCGATTCTGCCCTGCTTAAGGATTGATAAAAAGAATACTGGTGATCTGACGAAATCCATTACGAAGGTGGAAAGGAAAAGAGCGATAGGAAGGGTGGAAGGGTCTATAATTAGTCTCCCACGTTATACTCCATCCCAGAGTCGAGGGAAAGAGGAAAGGGGTTAGGTGTAGCCAGTTAAGGGTCACGCGAAAAATGGTTCCAAGCGTGCAAAGCCGCAATGTCTTTTAATCCTTACTGCTTCTGCTCCTCTTTACGAAGTCGACGCCGCCCCGTGGATGCACGCAAACAGCAAGGCATTGTGTGCCGCGGGTGGCTGCCATCCAAGGCGCTATCCCCCCCCCCCCTCCCTCCTTCCGACTCGCCCTCCTATTTCCAACCCTTCCCGCCCTTCCGATATAAAACATTGTCCTTGCTTTGCCTTTCGGGGGGGAACCAAACGATCCATTTTCGAGTCGAGTTGCCAAGGCGATACTGGCACGGCGAGCGATGTGTTTTATGGTTGGTTTCATTTATAGGGAAAAATTGCATGCGATTTTTTTAAAGAGCGTGAGTACATACTCGTTTGTTATTATCATTGAAAACACGACTTCGGTTCTAATAATTTGAAATTTCTATCAAATGGGGTATGTTTTCTTTATTTGCACGTAGGACAAGGCAAACAGATTCTATAATTTGACTAACCTGTCTCTCAACAGACTTGACCGAAGTATTTATTTATGAGTCTAAATGGAGAGTAAATCCCTTGAGAAGTATAGCTAAAGATCTACTTAGGGAAAGGAAAATAATTATCCAACTATTGAAATAATAGATTAATTTATTTAAGTTTATGAAAAGAGAATATAGCCTGCTTGAACTTGCAAGATATTAATAATATTAATTTAAAAACATATATTTGTACAACTCAGGGTGAGGTAAGATTAGGGCTTAATGGCATTGGGGCCACTTAATTAATCTGAAGCATGAAAATCAAGTTCCAAGAATTTTTATAGCTATTTAACTTTTATCTGTGTTTGTGAATTGTTTAACTTATTATATTTTGTCTATTGTATAATTTATATTTTGTAAGAGCATGGTTAGCTTTTTTATATTTATCTATTTAGAATTAAGGTGCCTGACGTTATCTTATGAACAGCATAAACCTAAAAGTTTATTAATGCTTTTTAAAATGCAGACTTTTGATTTACTATAAAAGTGAAATTTTAAAACTCCGTTTTTTTCTGAAATCTCCATCTTTATCGTAAAATACATGTCACTTTTCTTCCAGCTCTATTTTTGTAATAACAAAGAGTGTGTGGCGTTCTGAATAGATTAGGTGGTGGAATATTAGGAGGGTGAAGCTACTTTGCTTAACCTCCTATCACGAATCCACAGAATTCTTCGGCTCAAGCTTTCTGGCGTACGGTGTCTTGTATAAATTTGCCAAAATATATTGCATGCGTCTTAAGGTGAAATACGGAAGGTTTTGTAAATAAAAACATCCAGAAGAAGCGTGAGATATTATCCACTTTTATCCATCCTATGCATTGAAAGATTTTAGTTTTAGAAGCATTATTGGGGGTTCTTTTAATGTTTGACGTAATGTCTTACATATAATAGAATTGTGACAACTAATAGCATTGAATGCGATCTTGAACTGAATAATTTGCTTGATTATGACGGTGTTTATTTTGTGAACGCTGACTCCAACGAAATAAAGATTGCGTTGTCTTCTGCCATGCATCTTAACAAATGCGTTGGCATAAAAATGATACCTGTTAAATGCTAGTACGTTAAATCTAAATCCGTGAATCTTACATTAACTTAAACATCATATATAGTAATAAAATTGCGAATAATGTTAACAAAGATATTTAAATTTGTTTTGATTACTCTCTATAAATAAATATTAAAACTTTAAATTATTTGATAAAGTTTAAAATATTTTGTACTTTAGATCCGAATATTGCACTAATGGTAATCTATTTATCTTTTCAGGTGAGTACCTTGTGATTTTTTACCAGCAGAGTTCCTGATGGTCTCGAGTGAGTAGTGTTAATTTTATATAGGCCTTTAATTATTGGTAGAATTTATACGATTGCACGTAAATACGTTTTCTGTTCAGGTGAAAAAGTAAATGAAAACCCGATTACATGCTTACTTTCGGAACACGCAATTTCAATGAAGCAAGTTCTTATAAAAAATTAGACTGAAGATTTCACTTTTGGATGATCAAAGAAAGAGTTCCATTTCATAAAAACACAATGTATACAAAAGCTCCAAATTTTAAACTAAGACTTAAAATTTTCTATTTCGGTAGTGCTAGTCATTTGGCTCTATTGTGTCAAGTAATCATGCAGAAACAAAAATTCTACTTATTCCCATGAGTGATCGACACTTACTAACGTTTAGAAAAATTTTACCCAATAAACTTCATCAAAATATCGATTTGAGGCAGTGAAAAACGGATTTATCAAAAAAAAGTTAATGATAAAAAAAATTCGTATTCGCCTTTAAAAGAATCAATTGCAAATGAAAATCAAAAATGTCCTTTGGCATTTTATTGCATTGCTTTAATTTTTGCCACGAAATTTGAAGAATCCATAGCGTGTTTCTTATCTCCTAAAAATCACATTATCTCTTTTTCATCATTCTCTTCTGATTTACGCTAGAACAGCAGTGCCGTATAAATCTTTTCCCACGAGGAAGTTTCCGCCTTCGAGCGCGACGGTTATGCAGATAAGACAAGTCATTCTGCTAAATCGTTATTTTAATCTACCATGTTAAGTTGTTATTCTTTTCGGACGGTTTTTGTGGCCCGAGCCAGTTCCAAATTTTTGATCAAATTAAATTGCGCTAAATGCCAGTTCAGTGGAAAGGGTTACAACTTCTCAATTTTTTCAGTATAGCTCTGAAAAGTTTCATTGAAAAAATCGCTAACTTATTCTTCTAATGAACTTTACCGATCGATTTTATTGAAATAAAAACTGATGAATGATGGGAGAAAAAGTATATGTAACCCCGATAGGCTCTAGTTAGTTATAGTTATTGTAATTGTTAATTTTAAAAAATCGCATATTCAGGGATAAATACAAGTAATCGTGCAATACTTAAATATTATACGAGTATTTATTAACGTAAAAAACTGGAACTAAAAGTTAAAGCTTGAGTCAACAAAAATATCCAAAATAAGCAAAATCAATGGAAATGGATTTAGGAACATTGCCGTAAGTAGGTACTTTAGAGGTTAATTGTATAATAACATTCGTTGCCTATCAGGCGAAATCATAACTTAAATTCTGACTCCTTTGATTTTTACGTATTTCAGGATTGACAACATGCTCGCGTTCGTTAGGAAAACTTTTTTTTTATTGGCAGAACTAGTTTATATATTACATATGTTCTGGCCGTCGTGTTTCCCGTTGGCTTTCCAACAGGAGAATTTCTGGCACAAAACGCCAAATCTATTTTTTTCCGTATTCACTTTCCTAATCTACGCTACGTAGACGCAAGAGACGAAAAGAGACGATTGTTTTCAGCTCATATCGAGGACTCTACTCGCCCCTTTCCTTCTCCCGGTCTTTTCTTCGTTACCTTTTTACTTTCTCCACACGTAATAATGGGAAAGTATTGTGATCACGAAAAAAAATAGGCTTCGAGATTTCAACGGAAATACACGTTTTGAGGTCCCTAGAACGCGTTTAGACTATTTTCGGAATGATGTCTGTGTGTGTGTGTGCGCGCGTGTGCATGTGATTGTGGGCGCTCTAGCTCAAAAAGTACTTGCCATATCGATACCAAATTTCATATATAATACTTCAGCATGAGCACAAAGAACCAGGGGGCGGATCAAAGTGGGGAGGGGAGAGGGGGGAGCGATGGCTCCCTCCCTGGATAACCCCATTGCACTCCACTGGGCGCTTTCTTAAATTCTTTCCGCGCAAAAATCCTCAATTATACACTGAAGATTAGGTCTGTACAGCAAGGGAAAGAAGGATTCTGATAGGGTAGGGATTTTCAAAATATAGGGCAGTTGGCAGGGGCGGATTCGATAGGTGGAGGTGGAGAAGTTTCTGGATTAGTTTTCTGATTAGTTTTCTGATTAGTTTTTGGACAGTATCGGTTAAACGGAAGTCGAGGTTTATTCGAAACCCGATTCGGTTTTTGCGATATTTCTCCGTTAAAACATCATTATTATATATACAATTCTGTACAAAGGTTATAGAGAATGTAATTTCCTAAAACTTTCATTTGAAACAATTTTCCATAGCAGTTATTGTTTAGGAATTATTTATAAATAATCGGTGTTTTCGATTTCCGTCTAATCTCCCCTTAAAAACGTCATTGGTAATCTTCGTGAGGACCAAAGTTGTAGAGAATAATATTTCTTCCAAGTTTTGTTTGCAACAAATTTTCGTAGAACCATCCATTTCGGAGATATTTTGCTTATTCGTAAATTTCAAGTATACAGCGCCACCACCATATAGCGGTGAATTCTGTGAACATATTCAAAATATACCTAATTTACGGCAGTAAGGACGACTGTATTCTTTTACGGTAGGAAATAATAATTTCGCCTTATAATGCTATTCATAATAATTTAAATATCTATACCCCAAATATGGAGGAAGTCATGTGTTGGCCACATCAGATATTTTCTCTCTCTTATTGTTAGCTAGGAATGACCTTTAGTCGCATTCCCAAATAATTGGAGCGTTTTGCGTCGGTGCGGCCGCTAGGTATATTGCTTATTCGTGGCAAAGAGGAGTTCAGTCGCTCGCTTGCGTCACGGAGGAGGGCTCTTACTTCTTTTTTTGTTGTTATTATCATCTCTCCCTTTTTTTAAAATTATTTTTTATATACTCCGGCGCAAAAACAGTCCCGGGGCACGAATCGTTCGCGCCGGAAAAAGCAACAAACATCATCCGCTCCTCATCCTGTTCCTGCTAGGAACGAATTTTTTCTCCTTTCTTTCTTTCCCCCTTTCTCTTTTCCTAGCTTCCGGCCGTAAAGGATAAGGAAAAGAAGAAAAAGCTTTGCAAGAACTGCTTTTGGATCTTCTGAAAGCGCGTAATAAAAAAGGGTATTAATCTCGGAGTATGTTTTAATGTTTCGCGGGCTGCTCCTAAAAAAAAAGAAGGAAAAAATCGGGGTTATTATTTCCAAATGAATTTTTAACGGCCGCAGACACTCCGCTGGATATAGGGCGTTTAAAAAGATGGGGGTAAGAGGACGCAGGAGAGAGGTTTGCGCGATATATGCAGGATTCCGTAATTTAATGGTTTCTCCTAATTTTATAAGCGATGGTTTACTTTGTTAAGTTTGTTTTTATTTTATCGTACGCTGAGGACTTGGATTCGGGTCTACTCCGTTATTGTCTCTTTTGGTATTAACGGTGACGTATGCCTCATCCTCTCGCCGTAACGGTGACGTGTTTTATATACACATCTAGACATGTTTTTTATCATTTAAATATCAGTAAAAAGCTTTAACGACTCCATCATTAGTATGGCAATTAGGAAACTAAGTTTATTGAAACCAGGTTGAAATTACCGCAGTTAATTCGCGTCTTAACCATAAGTATTTGATTTAAAATAACCGTTTGACTTTTTTTGGAAAACGCGTTTTATTATTGCGCGTGCAATTGAAACTGTAATACTCGTGATGAAAATGATTCACCCGAATTCAGAGAATGGGAAAACTAACCGAAAAGAGTACAAAACTCGACGTGCAAACAGAAGCGTATTGACGTATAAAATCTTCGTTTAAACTGTTTAAAGTTTGAGAAAACCTAACATCCTCGTTCTTGATTTTAGGAAGGAAAGTCTGCAAACTATTCAGCGCGTAGGCGCAGAAATACTTGAATACAGGTGATCGTGCTTGGAAATTCTTCTCGTTTTGACGATGGGCATACCTTTAATAAGTAACTTCATTGCTCCAGTGTCAACCTGCCGAAACTTTTTTAAAGATCGCACGGAAAACACCCAAGACAGCGCCCATTTTGAAACGTTCTAAAAGGCGGCAAAAACCCTGCCCTGCAAAAACCCTATCTCTCGCGTATCAAACCCCCTGTCCCATAAAGAGAGGAAGAGATGGGGACGGAAGGAGGAAGAGAATGCCTCCTGCCGTTCAGCGGAGCGCTCTTTTTCTTTTACCGCCATCGTGCCACGTCAATCAACCTTTGCGTCACTCATCTACTCATAAAAAAAACCCCAAGTATGCATATTTAAAAAAAAATTTAAGGAAAAGGGTGTCTGTGTGAGTTGAGTCTGTCGGAGAAGGTAACTTCATTTTTTTTTCTCTCTCTCTCATGCCTTGAAAGATTAATAGGCTAGGCTGTGTGACTGTTTAAGAGGATTTTTAAAAAAAAACCGCTCTCTTCAACTTTCTTTCTCCTAGTCCTCTCTTCCCTCTTTGGCCCTCTTTATTTCTTTTGTCTTTAACCCATTCTCTTCACCCTTCTCCGTCTCTTTCTGTCTTCTCCACCTCCCTCTTTTACTCTTTTCTCTTCTGCTGTCCTTTCACCTTTCTCTTCTCTATCTCTGCCCATCCCTCTTTCTTATATAACTCTCTCTCCCACTCCTTCCATCCTCGCTCTCTATTTCTGTCTTCTCCATCACCCTCGCTCCTTCCCCCCTCTTATTCTCTTCTTTCCCTTTCTCATCTCTCTCTACCTGGTCCTATCTTATCATTATATCCATTCCCCCTCATGTTACTCTCTCGTTCTATCTTCTCTATCTCCCTCTTTCCCCCTTTACTCTTTTTCTCTAGCTTTCGCTATGTACTTGTATCATTCTCTATCTCATCTTTTTCTAGCTCATATCTATCCCCCCTCTCCTCTTCCCCTGTCTTCCTCTTTCCCTTATTCTCTCCCCTTATTCTTTTCTCCCTGTCACTATTCTTATCTGTCTCTTTCTACCTTTCTTATTATCTCTCCCTCTCTTTCTCTCCCTATTCCTCTCCCTATCTACATAATTCTTTCTCTTCATATCTCCCTCACTCTCTTCCTGCCTCTCTATCCCCATCTTTTTCTCCCCATTCCTCTCCATATCTCTCTACCTATCTTATTAATTCTCTCTCTCCATTTCTCTCCCTCTCTCCCTATTTTTCTCCCTCTCTTCCTATCTCTTCCTGTCTCTTCCTGTCTCTCTCCTATCTTTCTCCCTCTCCCTTCATATCTCTTCTCCTTCCTTCCTGTCTCTTTCCCCCCTTCCTGTCTCCCTTTCATTCCTTCTCGGTCTCCCGTTATATCTCCCTATTCCTTCCTCCCTCTTCCTTTCTCTTCCTTTCTCTTCCTCTGTCTCCCTATCACACGATTATTCTCATTCTCCCCTCTCCTCACTTTGTGAGTTTAGGGGCGGAATTAAAAAGAGGGATAGCAAAAAAGAGACGAATAGTATAGGGACGCGGACGATTACACGGTATCAAATATTTATGCAGTTTCCGGGCTCATCACGTGCAGAAAGGGAGAGAGAGAGAGAGAGAGAGAGAGATTGGTGCTTTCGTAGGAGGAAGAGTTTGAACGTCAGGCTGCAATTCGTTTGCATCGGCATTACGATCTTCGTATACAAACTACTACGAACGAAGTTATGAAAGGATGAAGGTTCATTGTCTTTATAAGCTCACTTTGAAAAGATTACGCTTGCGCAGTAAGAGGAATCATTATCATCAAATACATAAGTCAATATAGCATTTAGTGTCTCTTTTACATGTCAAATCAATGGTCAACAGATGTGAAAATTACAGTATTAAAGAATCAGTCCTTCGTAATCGTCAATTAAGCAGCTCTTTTACTCAACAATTTTATTGTTAATTAATTGGTTTCACTAAAGAATTTAATCACTGTTCGATATAATAGTTAAATATTTAGCTATTTAAATCTACTTAGAATCTCTAATATCGATGATATGGTTACGATGTTCACATGCTCATGTCGGCTGCGGACCAGCCATCATCATCAGTGATGAATCATCGATGGTAGTTAATTTTTGTAGAATTTTTTAGTCTGACGTTGATCAATCCTCTCTGCCCAGGTTTGCGTTGTAGTCGAAATGCGCGTCTAGTTTTACCAACCTTTTTCACACCTATCGGAGAAAGTTTAGCCAGTCAAAAATTTTCCGGCCAATAAAATTAATTTTAAAATTCTAGGTAGAGTAATTTACCCCGAAAATGCATTTCGTGTTAGTTATCAATCTTTTACTTCTATCCGCTTACGCCGTTAACGCGCTCATATCCCATCAATCTCTCTCTCTCTCTTGCTTTCACCTCAACTTTCTCCTCCCTCCCTGTTCTCTCCCCCCTCGTATAAACGCACTCCCTTCTTCCAATGTTTCCTTTGTCGGCGAAACAATCAGTTTTTCATCCGAGTCCACCCCGTCTTGTTTGCTCTTCTTGTTATAGATGGCGCCCCCCTCTCACCTCTCTTTTTCCAAACAACCCCCCCCCCCCCGCCCCCCCTCTTTCTCTCCTCCCACCCCCCCCACCCATTTTACCGGTCCATTCCAAACGGACGTAATTGGAAAAAAAATAAACGACGAAATAAAATAAAAAAGAAACGTCGAAACCCATCCTTTCGAAAAGAGAAAAACTCGAATAATAATTGCGTTTCAATTGTTTGGAGAATAGACTCAGTGTGTGTGCCTGTGCGCGCGCTCCTTCGAGTTTCTTTTTTTTTCTTGTGTTCCGTTCAACATTTTTTGAAGGCCATTAATTATCCAAGTATCCTTTTGTGTCTGTCGGATTCGATTCTGAAAATCACCGAGACATTTATTTTTTTAAAAATAAGGTGGGGTTTCTCCTTGATATAATTCCTTTATGAAAATGGAACGGATTATCTTTTGGCGGAGTACAAAAGGTTGTGGAAATTTGTTCAATAAGAGGTCTGGGAATTTCTGACGTTCGATCGCTATTACGGTAAATTCCTGATATAACTGATGCCTCGAGACCGAGACTGTTCCGCTTAATCGGATGCTCTGACTGGTGGATACGTTTATTTAGAAGTGCCGCAGTACATGCAATTGAAAAATAATATATGCTAAGAAAGGCTAACGCTTAAAAGAAAAGTACCTATTATAAGTTAATAATTAAACGGCCCAGGTAATACCGCATGTAATACAGCATAAAGAAAACTTTTTTAATTCCGGTTGTTTGAAATTCCGATAAATCGACATTCGCTCAATCGGAAGTTTGATTTAGCAGAATGTGTGTATTAAAAACATTTTTATTTTGTACCAAAATCAAATAAGTTGCGTTGCCCACCGTTGAATCAAATGACTTAGTCCTTTTACCTACAGATTCTCCCGGGTTCGACTTCAGGATATAATTTCGGTTTCTCGTAATATGTCACATAAAGAGTGATTTTTCGACGTGCATGCTTTCATTCTTTTACGAGTTGAAATAAGGAAAAAATAACCATCGATCTTGTAACTGGGACTGTTTTAAAGAAGAATTAAATTTTCTTATTCTTATCGAAGTTTTCCATCGCTATGAAATCGCTCAAATTTATCCTTTAAACGAAATATTTTGGAAAATAATTGACTAACCGTTTGCTGCCTTGGCAACCATGCTGTCGTCATAACTCGAGCTTTGTCTCAATACTAATTTACGTACGGAAGAGTACAATATGATTTAATTCGAGAACATTTAAATTCATATCCCGTCATCTTTAAGGGGCACTTACTCTAGCACATATAATAGATATACATGTGTGTTTTATTTTCGCAATTAAATCTCAGCACGTGGGAGTAATGGCACTTTTTTTTAGACAGCCAGCAGATCTAACAAAGCCTATCTTTCGTAATAGGAGCTGCTGACCTCCGGCGACATATCCGTTGAGTTGACGAAACCCCAATCGTCTCGATAAATAGATAGTATATCATAAAAGATCGGCAGTTATTCCCCTGGTTGAGTCTTCACATCTGCTTTATCCACCGGAGAAAATCTTTTCGGCGTAATCCGCGCTCTAGGAGATGGCTCGTGATGGTCAATCGGCTCCCCGTCACGTATTGATTCCCGTCGGATAGACAACTCGGGAAGATCGCTCCGGGCAGTGCCGGGTCGGCCCTCGCATTTCAATATCCTTCAATCTTTCCCTCTCGCAAACGCAGCTTCTCTCCTGGAATAACCATTGACGTGGGTTTATTACGCCCTTGGGAGAGAGAAAGAGAGAGAGAAAAGGAAGATTTTTTCTTCGTCCGCGATCCTTTTATATCGCCTGCTTTTTATCATTCTCAAACATGCGGACGGAGACGTCGCCGAGAGCATTAAGGGGAATGATAATGAAGACGACGTATGGTTTTGTGTATCGTTAATCATAGAATAAGGTATAGTTTAGAAAGAAGCTTTTCGATTAGGGAGCCAAATTTCATTTTTTTTTCTGATTCTCAAGCTAGTGAGAAAATTTATTGTACCGTTACTGTCTATCATTGTTCAGTTTAAATAAATTAAAAAACGTGCTTTTTTCCTCACTAAGTATTATTAATGTTGTGGTTTTATATTTTTGCAAGCACCTAATCAATTTTATTTATATTTTTTTTAGAATTAATGCTTTCAAGTTGGTTTCATTTGTGAATACTTATTTACCTGCATAAGTTATGAAATGGTAGTGGTCCGGATAAAAACTTTTGGATCTTAAAAGTAGGAATAGCATATTCTCCTATTTTGGTCCTGCAATGCTTTATTGAATTTTCTACCGTATGGTGGACAAGCTTGGTTCAGAACAACGGTTCTCAAACTTTTCTGTCACTACACATCGATGCTCACACGCGCGTGTGACACACTGCACATTACAATCCGCCGAACTAAACAAGGAGAAGTGTACATATAATAATGAAGAGTTTAAACCTAGACTTCGCTTTGTTGTTGTTGTTATTGTTATAAATTACTTAAGAGAGAGACTTCTTCTTAAAAAATTTACTTTATTTGTTTGACAATTCGTTATTAAAATTTTCGGCAACAAACCATCCCGGATCTTCGCGGCACAGCTCTGTGTCGTGACACACCGTGTTGAGAACCGCTGGTTTATAATGATGCAGTAAATTAGGTACTTGAGGACTATCGATAATTCTTTTCCCGGCGTAAAATTTGAATGTTTTTATCCATGCAGGTATTTGAACTGTAAAAATTTGCTAGAAATCCGTAGAATAATTCTGCTTTGACTGGAAATCGAACCCAGGCCTAATAGTGGAAGTCGGAGGGTGAATTAATTACGTAAATTATGTCGGAAAGTGGAAGACTAGGATTAGATTACTGATTGTCGCCATTGATACTCTTAGCTTCGTGGAGCTCCCCATTATGTAGTGTAGGGAAAAAGAAACGAAGTTACTAAATATCGTATTTCATTTTACGAAATAATATTTTGTTATTTTTCATAATTGCGTTATGCGCAACAAAATATAAATTCTGGGCATAAAGTTATAAGGTGCTATGGATACTTTGCAGCTGAAATTTTCGTTTGTCATTTTGGAGGCTAATTGAGGGACGCAGATTGTCAACTTCTGACGCTAATCAACGGTCTTCTGTTCACACACGTCGAAAAATTACATCCATTCGACACTCGCACGCGAAGGACACTGCAATTTCGACGATGCTGCAAACGATAGACGACCAATTGAACGTGACTCGGAGTCTGTCGGAGCCTGATTCGCGGACGTCAATGGATCGTCGTTAACTAAAGGTGCATCCCGTATTGTACAAAGGGTTTGGGATTGTGCTACACGGAGATTGGTCCGTTCGTTAGTGCCCGTCGCGTTTACTTTGCTTGTGGGCTATATTTGTATCGATAGAAAACGGAAAGCTTCGGTATAGAAGACGCTTAAGGAGGAGGATTAAAATACAGTTAAGAATGATAGCGAGATGTCGTTTTATTTAATATAACTATTATGAGTGTCAATAGTCAATTAAAAGCTAAAACAAGTGAAAGTGTTTTCTAATTAAATTCGTTATACCTGGCATTATAACAAGGCAGAAGTGATTAATTGCATACGCATACATAGGCGGTAGTTCCGAGAAAATTAAGTTACAGGTTTTCTGCTATCATATTTATTATTGTGTTAGGTTACCTGTTTCTATGGTGATCTCTATAAAAAAAATTGTTATATGTAGAACATCTATATAGATTCATAATAGTTCTCTCTAATATGCTCTATTCCAATGTGATGCGGGTTACTTAAGAAAAAACAGTAATATATTCATAGAAACAGCTCACTTTTTGGGGCAACCCTTTATGTACATTATATGCAAAGCTTCTCAACCCTTTACATGCTGTTAAAGCATTTACATGTTAAATGTTTTCGTGCCTTTAGTGCTACTCACCGCGTTATACAACATCAAAAATAAATTTGTTAATGATTATCAAAGAAAATATACCATTTTGTACGAAATGAAGTTTAATATTTTGTTAAAATGTAATATTATTATATCTGGATTTTGTTATAAGAAAACTCAGCTATTCTCCCATTTTATAAACTTAGAAGTTAAAGGGTTACAGCTCTGAGAAACTTCCGTTTTGGTAAGGGTTTTTAAATTCTTCTCTAATGGCTCAAACTCTGGAATTTTTTCATTAATATAAGTGAAGCGACTCCATCAACCGACGCATCACGTATATTAAGTTTCTGTTTAGAAGCCAAAGTGAAACAAAAAAGTTGCACCTCGTAAAGGTTTGCAGACCGAGACCTCCCATCGCTCTACGTAAGACCGACATTTGGTATTTTACGCGTGACCAATCATGTGGGATAAAGATCGATGACGACCTAGTAACTGGAAGGTCGTCAATTCTAATCCAGAACCGATTCCCAGGTGGGAGAAATCCGCTCGTCGTATCCCCCCCCCTCCCTCTCACAACCACCCTTCTTTCCCTTCTTCCCCCCCCCCTCTCCCCCCTCCCTCCCCTTTTGCACCTCCCCTCCTTGCTAACGTCAAGTTGGCAGTGATGTTAATGCAAGTGGTAAGGGAAGACGAAGTGGGAGAGAGAGAGAGAAAAGCCCCGGCGATCGGGTTTGGCCAGTTGTGGCAGTCTCCAGAAGCCTTTCAAATGCGACCCTGATATTCTCTTATCCCCCAGGCGCCGTTCCATTTTCTCTCTGCTCCCTTCTTATTGCACCCATCCCTCCCTCCCTCCCCCTATCCTTTAAGAGACCTTTCCCCTTTCTCCTTCTCCATCCCTTTTACGACTTTCCACTCCTCTACTTATTCCTCCCACCATTTCAAGGCAAGGGTGTGGAAGTCCTTCTCACATGTGTGTGTGTGTGCGTGTGTGTATACATATACATACATTCTTATACATATACATACATTCAGATATGTGTGTGTGTGTATCTGTGTGTGTGAATGTATATATATGTACATGTGTATACACACACACACATGTACATATATATACATTCACACACAGATATATACACACACACACACTTATATATATATATATATATATATATATATATGGGTCCACGTTCTTTTTTCTTTGCTTGCTAACTAGAGAGGAGACACGGTTCCGTACTCCTAAATGTTAATCTCGAAGGATGTTCCACGATCCATTTCATTCGGGTACTAAAGCAAGAAAGGAGGTTAAGCTCTCTTTACAAGAGTCGAGAAAAGATTTTTGTTGGACGGCGATTCACTTGCTTCGATCCGAGAGGTGATGGATTCTTGTCGCAGATGTGTGGTGGAGTGTGTCTGTGTGTTACGTCTTCTCTTTTTGACCTATCGGATGTGGGATTCTCTAGCCCTTTTGGCGTTAGGAGGAAGGAGAAAAAAGCTTAGGCTTTACGTCGTTCGCGCTCGCGCTGGCAAGGATTTAGAGCGGAATCCGTCTTGATGCGGGAGACGTTTTGCGCGTAGTTGCATGTTCGAAAACGCTGAATCGAAGGTTTTTTTTTGGTTGTTTGAAGCTGATATTAAGTGTGTCAGGCCGTTGACGTATAAGAGTTATTCGGTATTGGTGAAGTGGTTTTGTTCTCAAGCTATAGATGAGTAGGATTTTCGAAGCATACGGGGGTGAGTCTGCAGCGCTGTTGCGATTAGGATGCATCCGGATACTGATCCGGATGTACTCTTCAAAATTTAAATAACGACAGATATTAATTGTATTTTTTGTATATTTCTCTTCGCGACCTACAATTTATGCAGCATTCACGGTACTTTATAATTACATTATTTCAAAAAGGGACGTTTCAGGCACTTATGCTATTAAAAAAGTTCGTTGTAATGGATACTATTTGTCGTTGATGAAAAATTATAATTCCCGTAGCTACCGACCTCGTTTTAAAAATAATTTTGCAATTTTCTTGCGAATAAAGCATTTTAAAAAGCGTTTCTTATACTTTAATTCTAATAACCGTTCATATTTTGATTGTATAATGTCAGATTGTAGCCTATCACTATGCAAGAGCTTATGCCAATTTATAAATTAAATATTCTCTTTCGTAACTACGTGTACGTCAAACCGTCGTGTTACTCATTTTAAATCCTTGGCTCTTGTTATCTATATTTTTTATCTAGCAAAGTCTGTTAAAATGTATAACGTTAAATTGGCACCCCTAAGTAAATTCAATTAAAATAAGTTCTTTTTGAAGTGGTTTTTGATCTTTTATTAAAGGTACATCTAAGATTGAACTCCATCGTGATTTTTAATATTTAAATGTTAATCCTAAAAACCTAATTTTAACCTGATTTTCACCCATATAGTGCCTAAGCATCTCTTGTTAATTTCTGATTAAACTTTAACCCAGTCTACTGAAGCATCGGCAATTTCCAATGCGGCCCACCAAACAGTTCATTGCTACCAATGCGGCCCACCATGTGCAGAAAAAGGTTGCCTACCCCTCATCTAGGTCAATTCGTCCCGTCTGAAATATCCTCATTTGTAATTTTAATATTTTGCATTCTGTGACTTAGGCTCATCCTAAGATCTATCACAGATATCGTAGCCATGATTGGGATCCTACTTCGCGGTTTTATTGGGGAATCCTTAGTATAATTCAAAGCCTAATAACCCGGAATCCTAGAACCATGGAGACGCTCCCATTTGTGCCTTCGTTTGCTTGGGAAACTTCTGGTATGAATGATCCAAAGGAGTCGACCTCCATTGAACGAGGATCCATCCGATTCCCTGCTATCACCCACATCGTATTCGTTAAATTGCGGCTAATTAAACTTGGTGGAGTCGTCTCCGAGTCCTACTATTGAAGACGACGTTCCACTTTCCAGATTCAAGGAGTCGGAATAGGATAAAATCGTAATTAGGCCATCTCCTGGAATTTTCCGTCGCTAGAAGCGCTTCGATCGAAAAACAACAGTTTCAAAGTAAACGGTTACGTTTTCATTAAAAGTCGAAGATTCAGTGTCCTAACTTTATATAGTAGTATTTTTTTACTTATAAATAACGCATCGATCCCAAAACTCGTTGAAAGTGCACTGTTGGACTTAATACTTTTTCTGTTTGGTGATATTTTATTTCGGAGAACCACCCAGAATCACACGGCCATTGGTTTCTCTTTAGCATAGTTTTGAAGTAATCTTCGAGTATTGAAAAGCGAGTATTAAAATGGAATAAGGGAGAAACGCGTTAGATTGTTGCATATTTGAGACTATGCGAACTCAGAGGTATGCTTTCCTACACTATCACTTAGAGGCAGACTTCGTGAAGAATTGAATTGAATTTTCAAAAAGTAAAACTTCATCCTTAATTTTTTTTGTTACCCGTTGTACGTTAATAAAGAGTGATTGAGACCAAGCGACCTCAAAGGTATGCTTTCCTACACTGTCTGTTAAAGGCAGACCCCGTGAAGAATTGAATTGAATTTCCAAAAAGTAAAACTTCATTTTTAATTTTGATTGTTACCCGTTTTACGTTAATAAAGAGTGCTTGCATGCAGGACCACCGAGAGGGTGGGGATACCGGGGCAAAATTCCCGGGACCCGGTATTAGGACCGATCGTAAGGTTTTCCTATCGCAATACGCGGGTGCGAGGCACGCCGGAAACCAATACCAACGGACGGCGTTTTCTCCATTTCCATTTGTCAGATTTGGATTTTGGTTTTCCCAGCTCAAACCACTGCTTTTTTATCACCTCTTAGCACCCTGAAACTCCTCACTACTCTAATTTTTCTCCCCTTTGGGAAATTTCGTCTTTGGGCCCGATGTCCGGACCCACAAGGGCTCGGAGTGTCGTCGTACGGTCAGTTCTAAAGAAAAATATTGTTTACTCCCAATTTTTTTAGAGATATGGTAGCATTTCTTTCTTTATTGACCATATTTTATAATGCTGAACTTGGAATATTTAAGTACACTTAATATCGTATATAAGGCTGACACGACGATAATTTCCATCGAATTAAACTTTAGTAAAAGCGCATAAATAAATGACTTACTTCGTTGAATCGTACAATTACGAAATCGCGACCATTCAATAACAAACTTATTGTTACGCTATTATAATATACAACCAAATTTATACATAAATATTACGAAGGAAGAAGTTGCGATGTTGGTATAAAAAATCAGGAAGAATCTAGAAAAATGCATAGAACGCAAACACGGAACGATTATGATGGGAAACTCTCCTTCCGAGGATGGATTATCGGTATGACCGCTAGAAATATGAATTTTATGAGAATTTATTAGTTAAAGTACTATAGGGACATCTTGCGATCGGTATTCATTCATACTAATTGTAAGATCTAGTCTCAGGTAATTCGTGCTTTTGGACTCTGTTGCAGCGCAAGATACGCAGTTACTTAAAAATGTCACGGGGGACCTCACAATGCAAAGTGTAGGAAATTCCGATTCAGATGTGGTCGTCTGTTATGACAAGTACCGATTTTTTTACGCGTTGCTTTTTTGGTAATAAAATATATTTTAGGTGTTAATTTGGAAAACCAAATTTAAAAACCATGACTTGTAATTTCGCAAAAATTTAGTGATGAAAAACCTGCACTTATCGACGGAAATTAAATTTCGTCGAATATTTGATTTTTACAAATTCGCTGTTTATCGACATTAACCAAATCATACCAAGTCTAATTATGATGTGATACGTATAGTATCAACATATATTTTATACGTAATTTTGATAAAAAATTTTAATTGGATGGAATTTGACAATTTCTGCTTATAATACTGCGAGCCAATACCGTAGAGAATGGCGGAGGGGGAGTCGGCTGTCCTGGGCCTTTTGAACTTAAAACAAAGAGGGGCCGGCAATGGTATTTTGCTCAGGGCCCGCGCTGGATCTCGGCGGCCCTACTTCAGACTATTTAACACTTACCCATGCATTAACATACTTCTGACCTTGAAACCCATCCTCCCCAGTATTATATTATCATTACCATGGGGAAAAACATAGCACAGTTAGAACGATCTCGCTTAACGCAGCATCTGACTGAAGCGTTCGAAATCGAGCAATTTCCGATTGATCGGACATTCGGAAAATTCGAGACCTTTATTTAAATTAAAATACTACTTAAAAATGACAAACTCGAGTGGACGTTAAGGTTTTAAATAATAGATGAGGAAGCGCAATCAACAGTAAATTAACTCAAGTAATACTGCACTTTAAGAACAAGCACCTTAAAAAGTACTTATATCTCAGTTATCTCCTATATTCTTTTTTATTTATCTCGCGCTGAAAGGCTAAATTTGTATTTCGTTCCGCCCGTTTAGAAGACGCAGTGATTCGTTAACTTTTACTCTTCTGAATCTATTTTATTCCGCTCGCGTCGCTCCCGACTCGTGCAAGTCTTTCTCTTTACCGTGATATTTGCCGGCCCTCCTCTGTCCTGCGGGTTGTTTACTTCTCGGGCTCTCTTTTCTGCAAAAAGAAAGATATTTCCTTTTCTTTTCTTTTGGATGGCACGTTCTTCGTCTTGAGGACGGACGTAATTTACCTCGGTAGATTATTTGCGATTGTCGTGATTTCTCATACAAGAAGTTTTGAGGGAAAGTTCGTGACGTGAAAAGAAATTCGACTTCGTGATCCTGATTCATATGTTAGGTGCCATCCTGTCCGAAATGTTCTTTTTTTTATTTTGCTTTTCTCTGTAATCTGTGCGTGTAAACAATATAAGATAAACTGATGGTATTTCTTATGTATATGTAAGGCAAGGGACCCCAAACTAAAGCCCGCGCCGTGATTTCATCCGGCCCGCCTCATCAATTTCTTTAAGTTTTGTGTTTTCATTAGACAATGTTTTCCAAGTGCCTAAATTCAATATCTTAATATAGTCGTATGATTGCAGAATCAAAAAAATCACGAAGCATGTTCTTAGAGATTTTAATACGGCTCGATCAGTCATTTGAAAGGTGGTATGTGGTCCACGGAGTCGTACATGAAGCCTCATGTGGCCCTTTTAAGTGAAATGTTTGGTGATCCCTGATGTAAGCTATCACCAGGAATGGAATCGTAGTTGAGATGGTTTATTCTTATTGATTTTCACAAACTATCCATTCAATATTGAAAATTGGTGCATGGATTTTTATCAAAACCTATGCTTATACATATTAATAATTGTTATTTTTAGATTATTTTATTATGTTCTTCATTGTATTTTATATTATTAGATTAATAGCGTAAACGATACATCCGGTGTCCGGGTCCCGGATGTATCTAAAAGAAGTTCCGCGTAATGTGAATCCGTGTTGTCTGGTCTTAGCTTACATAGTCAAATGAGGATTGTGTTCCTAACGCCTTCATGCGCCCTCTTCCAGACCCATATTTCCTAAACCGTTCTTTGATTCACACATATATGCAACAATGGAGTTGCCGTTTATTATCTGAGCTTGTAAACAAAATGTTTGGATCCTCCGAAAATTCTTTTCCTCGTCCAGAAATCTGAAATCTCACATCACAGGTCCGACCAAATAGCTTTATCTGAAAA
This sequence comes from Uropetala carovei, assembly GCA_036926305.1. Taxonomy (NCBI): domain Eukaryota; kingdom Metazoa; phylum Arthropoda; class Insecta; order Odonata; family Petaluridae; genus Uropetala; species Uropetala carovei. The sequence continues at coordinate 2,603,156 of JAXCHB010000043.1, forward strand.
TTTCGAATAAAAAGATTATTTTGTGCGAATTCGTTTTTAAGAATCCGCGCTATAGTATATCTGTACTCAATAAGCAACATAACTTAAGACATATATAGCTTCCGTTGACCTTACAATTTTTCGAGTTTTGAAGTTTTCTTGGATCAATATATGTAGCAATTGCAGGAGCAGTTAAGAGAAAATTTGCTATATAATTCTTCATAACCGGACACTGTCAGCCATATTAAAAATTGTCGCCAGGCCGCGCAGTGTGTCATGTAAAGAATTGATCTAGAGGTGGATTGGTTGAAGTTATAAAATAATATAAACCTTTAAAATGTTAAAACATAATATCTATGATATTTCCTACTTTTCTTTCTGTTTCGGTTGATTGCAACTTCAAGATAAATCCAAATGTTAAAAAATGCTAAGAATACAAGTATTATAGAAGATGTGGATAATAGGTTAAGTAATTGTCTGTTCATGTATAATTAATCTCCTATTAGGTGTCAACAAAGGCGAAACGGTATAGTTATTAATCTGATGAATTAACCGAGAACGAGAATCATATTTATAAAATTCGAAGAATGGTATGCGTGGTCCTAGTTGCAATATTGACTGTCGAAAAAAATACTAAAAACCGTGGGGAAGAAGATATATTGCAGTGCCAAGATAATGTGAATTGGTTTCGTATACATATTGCAGTAGGAGCCATTCTGTCGTGAGGGAAGCATACGTTTCAGGATGACTGCTGTAATTTGGGAGGTATGTGTTCCAGGGGCAGAATGCTGCACGTAATTATTGTTTTTTATATGTTCCAGGGGTGCAGAAAAAGTGCTTTTTGGGAATTCTATGTTTGATGGATGCACACACACACACTTAACCCAAGATTTTGTAGGTCACATCGATCGAACCATTTAGCGCCACATCCAAAAAAATAATAAACGCTGACCGCTTCTTTATTTCTATCGAGTGGAGTATATTGAGCTTGGCCCAACGACTTTTTGGTCGTTTTCGATATCCATATACTCTTTAAAGGTCGATAAACAAAGTTTTACGCCTATTGGACGGTTGAGTATTGTCTCTTAAAGCGATTTACTGCGTTGGCAGCTCAGGAGTTATTACTCAGACGATTAAAGACGATGAAATGGAATACTACTCCATAAATTTCTTACGATCAGTCATTCAGGATTCTCCTTCAAGGGTGTCCCCTAGCCAAAGGATTTCGTTTCATCACACCAATTAATATCTTTAAATTCCGAAAATCGAAGTTAATAATTCCATGCCGAAGTGAAATGCAAAAGTTAATTTTAATATCTTGTGTTGGTGCTTTCATTGGATGCTCTTTAGGAAAAACAATAATTGCAGCATGCATAACATTAACTCTCTCAACATTAAATTTGCAGTCAATTTTATAATTTTACTGGTTATTTTGGTCAACTCCGCGGTAGCTTGGCGTGTAATTCTATATATTGTGTTGTTGTTTTGTAATCTTGTTTTTATTTTGTAATCTTTGGATACATATGTGTTATGTCGGTGGTTCTCAAACTTTTTAGCACAACGTCTCCCAAGAAGATGTAAAAATTTTCTCCCTTAATTTATGAAATAAAATCTTAATAATAGTTCTAATTAATAGAAACCGTGAACGTTACGAAGATTGGTAATAATTAAGTGGAAATATTTACCGTCAATTTTATAACTGAGATACTTAACTAACGAGAAGATGAGGCTGTTTGGCATTGTACATTTTATCGAAATTTATCATGAATTTAATACACGCTCACCTCCCTTTAAATTAGCCTCAGGTGACAGACTGCCTAGAAACGAACCTCTGATTCAAGTTAGCAAGTGTCTCTATTGGCTGTGAAACGCTATATCCTCCACTCACTAACAATTTTATAAATCTGGATTAGATAATTTTTGTGGCCAAATTTACAAATATTTCGCGCCTCCTCATCATTAGGCTCACGCCTCCCTTGGGAGTCGCGCCTCACAGTTTGAGAATAACTGGATTATGTGGCGTTGTTCATGAAATAAAGCTCCATAACTCGATGCATTTTAATTTAACATTTTGACCAAATCGATATATCGTGAAAATCGAATGTAACTTCCATTTTTGAGCGATATAATTCATTATGAAATGATCTATTTTTAGAGTGATACCCAATATAAAGGCGAAATTTGTTCGTCTTTTGTTGAGTATGTTAGCCAATTGAGATGCGCACCGACCACAGTAAGAATTATAGAAAGCAATGTAGCGGACCCATGGGTTCCTAAAACTTGCATATTCATCAAAATATCGGAGCCGAAAATTTTCACGATCACAAAAATCTTACCATTTGCCCGGTATTAGCGAAATTAATTATCCACGAGAAAGATGTCGCATTCAGACATCATTTTACATTGCGTTCTACTTCTATATATTAATCTCTCATTTCTAATCAATCTATCCGACATGATATTCCAAGGACGATACGATAACACAATAGGAAATCTAACCAGTGAGAGATAACTTTAAGGTAAACTTTTGCGCATTGCACCTTCTACCACCCTCAATTTCGTGATTTAAAGGGTAACATGTAGATATCAGCTATTTAGTCCATTCTTTACCTTTCCAAACCTGATTGCGCAGGTTTATTCTCTCTAACAACCAGACGAAGCCTTTCCAGAACATCCATTCTTTTCCCGTCTTTCTTTCCTTTTTTTCCAGCTGCGACCAATACTCCCGTCTTTTTTGTTCTTTTGAACAGCTGTTTCATGCCTGAACCACATCTCCCCGAGCCTCTTATCTAGCGTATATTTGCTTTTCTCATATTCCTTATCCACAAACAAAAAACGAAGAGCCACAGTCCGCATCTTATGCATCTCTTATTCTCTCCTCAGTAGATCGCAATCGAGTCCTTCTCCTCTGTCATGTCTCCTATCCTTTTCAAAATGTTCCTTTTGTGATTTCAGGCCTAGATGTCTTTGATGATGTTTTTTTTATATATCTGCGTCAGAAAAAGTTCTTAGAATCGTTGCTTACCGTCATAACGTTTTCGCTTGCCATTTGGAATAATGTTCTGTATTTTTTCTCGTATTCTAAGAAAACTTTCCAGATGTTTAGGGAGGGGGGTTTGTTTATCTTTTAACAAAAGAAGCTATACCGTCTTGAAATGGCGTTTCTTTTTACGCAAAGAAATAGTTGGTCTCAAAAAATGAATCGTCGTGTCGTGAGTTATGCAATAGCACGATTTTTTATAATCTTTATTTGTTCTTTTATGAAATCTTAAAATGTATTCATAAAAGGCTTTCTTATAGGTAAAAACCCCTTTCAGCCTTTTGTCTGAAATTACTCATAGTTGATGTTACATATGTGTCCATCTAAATATAACTGGAATGCAGGTTGATGTCTTTCATGTGTTTTCACGTCCATTGTAGTATAGTTTAAATGAGGAAAATTTATCCAACCTAACATATTAACCAGGCGATTTAAGAATTTTGTGCCTTAACCAGAAACCACCTACTTATATCTTTAATTCCTGGCTAATGTTTATTATTTTACCGTACGGGGGCGTCGTTTTGTTGACATATTAATCTCTATGCCCAAAAGACCCATCTACCTATCCAAGGAGTTCAAATACTTTAATTAAAAATTTTCATGCCCATTAACATAAATATATTGTAAGTATATCACGAACATTTTAAGTATAAAAAAGGATATTTTGCGTCACATGAAATATTCAAAGCGTATCTAGTTATAGTTTATTTTTCATTTATTATACAGAGATAATTACTGATATATCGCAAAGCAAATTACATTTAAACGCAGTTCATATTACTACTCCTATATATATATATTATATTATTCTTATTACTCGTATACCTAAGCACTGCATCTGCAGATTAATGCCACGATATTCTTTCAAAATTATTGTTCTTCATAAATAGCCACCATTTCAAAATGCATACTTTTGCCTGCCTCTGCTTTAGTTGTGCCATTATAAGTGTCACAAACGGAAATTAAAACTTCCTGAAAGCGAAACCGGGAATTTTTTCTGAGATTTTTTTATTTTTCTCTGTAATCACCGATGCGCGTAAAAACTTAATACGTGGATTATTGTGTAAAATATATTTTAGCTAATATATTTTTAGTACTATCGTAACTATAATGTTAAAATAGAAGTCCAAATATGAGGTTTCCCACATACTCCCAAGTTACGAATTAATCGTCCCTGGCGGTTTGCTAAACTCGTGGAAGACATTTTTCTAAGATCTGAAAAATGGGAATGAAACGTTGAGGTCGATTGGAATCTTTAAATACTACGGGTATTCCTTCTTCCAGTATTTCAGCGCAAGTTTTTACGCGCGGATTTTTTATAACCTTTTCCTCCGTAGCTCTCCATAAAATCAGCGTAAAGCTTTTCGGGACTCAATTTCGCTAAGTGCTCTCTCAAACTCTCATTCCGAGGATCCCTAACGCGCATTCGTTCGTTTTCTTCAATCTCAATTGTTTTTGACTTTGATGTTTTTCCGTGCCAGTCCCACGAGTATTCTTCCTCGTATTATTTGGAGGGAAATTTTTATTCTTGGGCATTATCCTAGTGAAAATAATTAGACGGGTGCTCTAAAAGACAGCCTATATATTTAATACGATTTCTGTAGCGAACAGAAACATACTGTATCAATATGACTTTATTTTTATATAATAATTCACCAATGTCTGTCTGTCACGCTGTTTATTCATTTAATTGTTAATAAATTGTCTGATATTTTGCACGAATAGGTGATCGTAGGTTGTGTCAATACTTTTATCCAGGAATTTTCGTCATGTTAAAAAAAATGTTTTATTTAGATTCTAACAAAATACTTTTAAAGTTTTTAATAGTGCTTTTGGCTGCGTTAATTTGTCCCTGTCGAACGATCTGGAAAATTTTGTTGTTGATTTTAATCAGCGTTTCAAATCATCTAAGGGTAACGGTAGCGATATAGTTAAAATTTATTTTGTTAATGTTCCTTAAATGTCAGTGAGTCGTGGATTTGTTTATCGACGTTGATATTTTCTATAGACGCTTGGATAAGGCCTGTAACGCGTTATCATTTGTTTTAATTTAATTATTGAAAAAGAACCCTAATCGTTCCGTTTATTTATAAATAAGTTTACCATTTTTTACTTTTTGTGCCATTTCGCTTTTCATGATTGTCTCCCCTTGTGAATTTTAATCTCAGTTCATGTTATAATAAAATTTCATCTTATAAAGAATCGGAAGCGAAATATCACTCGTATTCTATCTTTACGGTATTTTTGCTCCCCACGGGGGAGATGTTTGAATGGCAGGGAGCACCGTAGATCTTTTTCCTATATTTATTTTCTACAGACTACAAAGTTATTACAACATATTATTTTCAAATTTAGGAGTAAGGAATCGTTTTTCTTCAGTATCTTCTAGGTGCAGTTCCTCAATTTGGTTCGCAAATATAGTTGTTCCGTTATCATATCTCGTCTAGAATATTCTGGTAATATTTTTCCGTAAAGAAAATCCTATATTGTAATTGCCTTTTATTTTATTTTTAAAGAAAATCCCGAGACGATACGAGCGAAGAATAGGAGCGAGTGTTTGTCAAGGGGAGGTAGGGAGAGAGAGAGGGGGGAGAGAGAGAGGGAGAGAGAGAGAGGGGGGGAGAGAGAGGGGGAGAGAGATAGGGGGGGGTGGGGAGAGAGAGGGGGAGAGAGAGATACGAGAGAGGAAAAGGAGAAAGGAGGAGAGAGAATATGGAATAGGAATTTCCACCGAATGATGTCGCCATGGTTGCAAGGTGATTCATTATTACGGCTTCGGCGTTGCTCTAGGAGGTGAAAGAAAAAAAAGGGGGGCAAATGTGGAAAAAATTGATTTTGAATCTGCAGTGCTCGCCACGCGGTCATTTTGCGGATTGCAGGCAGGTCATTTGGAACTAATGATTGGCGAAGCTGCGACTTATTACAGGCATTCGTAAGTTGCCATTAAATTTTATTCCACGGGGTGCTTAAGGATGAGATGTTATAAACTTTGGTTGATTTGAAAGAGCTCTCCGAGGTCTGATTTCTTAAGGTGCCATAAATTTATTTATTTATTTTATTTACGGCTGTTTGGTGCAAAAAAATGACGGTAGTAAACTCATCGCTAGAAAATACACGTTTACCGTTGAATGATTAATTCTGACAAAAAATTATTCTTTATTGGAAATTATTATCGGTGGGTGAACACTGATGGATTTCCTATACATTTTTATGGCTATTAAAGCGGCATATTGCATACAATCGTTTTACGCTACAGGGCCAGCTCTGCAAATGTTTTCTTGAATGTTTTAATGGTTAGTAATGTATTTAATTACCAAATAAATAATATACCGTTTGATTATCGTACTCGAATATCATCATAGATAACCATGGAAATAACAGTGAGACAGAACTTGTCTAAAGAGAAAAATTAAAATAATATCACCAGTTTCAATTATATAAATTTCGTTTCTTGGTTCTGTTGGTTTTTCAAGATACTCTCTCATAAAATAAGCTTCGACGTATTCTGTGTTTCGATGACCATTACTCTGTGCAAATTCATTTATAGCAATGATATAATCATAGGACTACTTAATAAAATCGTGCCTATAAAAGCTTAATGTTGATACAATTTATCTAACCCAGGGGTGCTCAACCCGCGGATCACTAAGCAAATTTTATGCCTCCCATTGCCAGTGTTTCATAGTTTTCAAAACTGGTCATTTATTTTAATTAGCTACAAAATATTATTTTCCTTGTAGCAAAATTGTCGTAATATTTAACGTAAAATTGCGACCTTTTATTAAGTATTTCTCAATTCAAGTAAGTTCTTTTTAATGCTGGTTTTGATTTTTTTTCTCAAAGATATTTCTAAGATTAATAGACGAGACCGTGACTTCGTGGAATTCCATCACAAAAGGATGGGGTGAATTGTTAATACGATTTCGTGTAACAAAACAACTTTGTTTAAACTTTCATACACAATCGATGATGGCGGTTATTCACCGAAACCGGTCGTGTTTCAGAACATTGTGTGGAATCTGTAAAAGTTTCAGCAAAGTTGTTTTATTATACGAATCTTTCGTATTAATAATTCATCCCATCTTTTTTTCGATATTTCTAAGACTGAATTCCATCATGATTTTTAATATTGAAATTTTAACCCTAAAAGCTAATTCTAACTTGATTTCCACGCACATGTGGTCTAAAAATCTTTAGATAACTTACGATTTAACTATAATCCATTGACAATTTCTAATGCGGCCCACCGAAGAATTCAGTGCCATCAATGCGGTTCACCATGCAGAAATGGTTGCCTATTTGGGACAAAACTTCATTGAAGAGCTTGTCCTTGACGTATCACCCGATTTTTAGCGATCGATAAATAGCCGATGGGGACCTATTTGTCCTGTTAATCTTTAGAAGCGTCCCCTAAAAAGTTAATAATATAAAATATTTAATAATTTAATTTGATGTTAATTTCTCAGATTTCAGTGAGCAACAAAAGGTTTTCAAATAAACATGAAAAATTAATCAATTTTGAAAAGGCCAAGTATTAAAATCTTCCAAATTATTTAAATTCAAATTTTCTTCAACGTGTCAACTTACTGCTATCATGAATGTGTGGTTGTTTGTCTTTATCATTTCGAAAATATCTCCGTTGATATTCATCCAAATATAATACAGCCAAAGTCATTTATTTTCCACTGAACCCTACTTTGTGATTCTTTGGGCGTTGCACACTTGCTGTAATGGTCGTTGTAGATAAATTTCTTCGCTGTGCTTTCGTTGGAGAATCGCTTGTTTGTCGTACGCACAAAAAAATCGCATCTTCCCCAATAAAACACGCTATTCCCGTTGAAAATCGCATTATCTGGAAGCACGTAGGGAGGCTCTCTCATGAGAAAATGCGTGAAGAATGTTACTTATAAGGACTGCTGGTAAAAACCTGACTTTAGTACAAAATAAAGTTCCACGGCACAGCGCGGGGAAAAAGTAAACAAACGGGGAAATGTATGTGCATTAAAGCCGATATTTTCACAGTCATTTTGGTTTTCAAAGTGAACATTCAAAATAACCATCGTCTTGATAAGCGATGAATAAAACAAATGTCAGACTAAGCTATTTCTGTTTAAACTTTGGATAGAAAGGGCCAAATTTCAGAAAATAAATTCGAAAAAATAACGGTAAAAATCATCACGAAGCATGTTTCAAGCTGGCGTACAATATCATAATGCAATACCATTAATTTCAATTGTTTAATTATTTATTTGTCTACAAATAGGTGCGTAACTACATGCATATAAATTTGCTTCTATGTTATATCTTTCATATTTTTCTTTATCTGAAGACGTCTTTTTTTTAGGAAATTTGGAAACAGGAGAAAAATCTGCCATTACAGGGAACGAACCCCGGGTCTTCCACTTCGATTCCCGATCATAACATTATTTCTTCAGTTTCCAAATTTCCCTAAAATTCCAGTTCGTGCCTGTCACATAAGGATATTATGATCAATTTATAAATACATGTCGTTTATTTGGCAATTCAATCTACACGTGAAATTTCATTTTGTAGCAAGTGATGAATGTTAACTGAAAATCAGTAATTTCAGCATTAACTCGTAAACGACTGACGAATTGCTCAAATACGGCTCTCTCGAAATCGGGTTCGTTTAACGGAATATTATCCCTGAAAAGTGACGTATACCCGTTCGGTTGCTATAACAACCCGATCATTATCATAATTATTTCGCTTAAAGAGAGACTCGATTAACGATATCGGAATACGTATCGAGGCGTCAAGAGCACTTTTTTGTGTTTTAATTTCGTAATCTTCCCCTCCCCCAATTGTCTTAGCATCTCGATGGTAGGCAAGATGTCGTTTCTCCCCCCCACCCCACTCTCTCGCCACGGGCTGAAGAAAAAGGGAAAAACGAAATCCGATATCTTCATGGACGGAGGCGTGTTTTATTGGCAGGATGGTGAAAAGCGGTTCGGGAGAGTTGAGGCAAAAAAATATCCCGCACCATTCCATAATGGTTTGTGGCTAACAGGATGAGAAAGAGGAGAAGGAGAATAATAGAAAGTGAATGGAGAAGAGATAAGGGAGTGAGAGGTATAAAAAAATGGAAGAGAAAGAAAGATACATTGATAAATTATCGCACATTTTTCATAAATCCACCCCGTAAACCACCATTTTATATTATCGGATACGAAGTATCTAAGTATTGTATTCGTGAAAAAACTGAATTCGTGAATGTCGTGAATACGTACAACTTTAGGGGACACTGAGTCCTAAAAAGGTATTTTTTAAAATTATTCTTCGTCTTTAATCCGACAGTTCAATGGGCTAAACGACTTTTTTAAAAATCGGTACAACATACATTGTATAAACTTTCTCGTATACGAATGCGTCGTTTAGTTATCTTTTGAAAAATCTATGCAGAATCGTTATAAACGTCAACTTAAATAATTATACGGGATTAGATGAAAATCGTATTAGTCGTTTTTTCGAAAATCCAATTGTTATAAAAGTTGCCCAAGAATAACCTAGCCTTATATTCATATTTTGAGAAATATGAAGTATCTAGTATAATTGCAGACTTATACTCAAGTAACGGTAAGAAATTTTAACAAAATCGTTTGAGCCTTTTTTGAGAAAATCAAATTATTGTTAAAGTTGCCTAATAAACTAGCCTTATGTACATTTTTTGAGAAATACGAACTATGCAGTATTATTGAAGACGTAAATTCAAGTAACTGTACGAGATTTGATCAAAATCGTTATAGCCGTTTTTGAGAAAATCAAATTGTTGTTAAAAATGCGTTGAATAAACTTCCCTTAATTATTGAGCAATGTCAACCATTTCTTCGTAGCTTCTACACTGTAGGGTAAAATGCCTAAGTAAAAGATTTCATTCATTTTCGCTGTATCGTTTAGGCTGTAGAGTCAATAAAAGACAGACAGACGGCATTGCGAAAACCACGTTTTCAGACTCATGTCAGGACACCTAAAACCTATATTTCCGTAAAAATCTCGAGGTCGAATTTTTTCGCGATAACAATACTTTTTCAATATACTTCGTATATGAGAAAGTAAAAAGTTTGAAGACATTTCGTGTTTATATAAGGTATACCACCTGGAATAGGAGCATTTTGGAAACGAACTATATAGCGCAACATTGGCGCGCAGAGTTTATTTATCATCGATTTTTACGAAATGTCTGTTTAGTCAAAATTGGCGTCGAGTATTTTGATTAAAACTCGTCGAAGAGGAAAAGAGGTAAAAGGGAGAGGGAGAGAGGGGGGAAGGGGGGGGGGGTGAAAGAGGGAATGAAAAGAGCGAGAGGAGAAGATAGAGAGAGAGAGAAAGAAGTTAAAGGGGGAGAGAGAATGGGAGGGGGGAAGGAAAAGAGGGGAAGTAGATCGAGTTAAAGGAAAGGAGTGATGGGTGGATCACTTGCGTCACTTTATACAGGTTAGATCGTAACGCGTAGCACGAATTCATCTGTAGGTTATGGAGAAATGCAACGAAATTGGAAAGATAGACGTTTGAAAATTTGCACGTAAGAGTGAAAGTTATTGTGTCTAAAGTAAATGACGGTTTTGTGGAAAAGACTGAGCATTAGTCTTTACATAACAAAATTCCACAACATGAGATTACACAAACAAAAACCCCAGCAAATAGCGAAAGCGGTTTACGTATATTTTACAAACCCGAAATTTACGTATTCGTATTTGCCGAATTAAAAACAAATTGTGACTGCAAATGGTGCGGTTTCAATGCCATTTCTTAGCTTTTCAGTAACGGCGTCGTAATTATTAAATTATTATTTTTATTTAGAAATCAATCATTGAGTTATATTCGTTCACGTCGCTCTTACGACTTAATGGCCTTCTACGGTAAACGGAATTATTTTTTTTTAAATACTGTCGAAAACGACTCTGTCCCCGGCAGGATTCGAACCCGCAACCACAGCGTTTTGGAGTAAGATACTCATCACTAATGCTGGCAGCGCATCGGAGTGAAGTTGAAGAAATATGAAGAAGAAGAAGGAACTGGAGATGAAAGGGAGGATGTTGGAACGAGAGGGAAATAATAGAAAGTTAGGATTATGAAATGCGAGTAGGTATTTTGGATAGATGATGGAAATGGGAGAAGATTCAAGGAGTTCCAGAATAATGTGGAAGACGTAGATTAGCTCCACTCCCTCTCCGCCCTTCCCCGCATTCCAAGAGTTTAAAATCGAGCGCACTGACTGGACAGTATAGCAGAGTGGAACTTAGCAATTTCCTGCGCCTAAGGGAAGAGACTGAAAATGAGGAGCGAGGACACGACAAAAAATATTCGGTCTAGTTCGGATATTTTATATTTTCCCATTATATATCTTCTCGGTCCTCTTCCGTTCCTATGTTATCATTCCCGTTCCCATTTCGGAGATCTCTTGCAAGTGGCTCAACGTACTTCTTGGTCATGACGAGTTTGCCTGTATGACTGGTAGAGGAATTCTAGCGTTCCCCTTCGACGTTTATTTTTTTTTGTTTAAAAAAAAAAACGAATCCCCGATGGGTTTTTAAAAAATGAGAAACGTTCGACATCATCCCTCATTCCTACAATGCTGTGTCGGAATTGCATCCACTCTGCTTTAAAAAACGACCACATTTTGCTGTTGCTTTTTCTCGTTCTCGTTTATGGCATTTTTTCGGAAAATTTATGACGTTCAGTAATCTCATGCTATATTTCGTCATTGGGGATTAAAAGTCAAAAAGTTGCGAAATTTTGTATCAGCCCCCATTAGATGTTTACATGAAAAAACAAAAAAAAACAACTTCTGTGACGTTTTCTGGGATTGAAATAACTGTTCCCATTTACGCGTTTAAAAAAAATATTTTGAGAATAAAATCTTGATAACGGTGTATAAGTGGGTTGTTTTTTTCGGATCCCTAAGAATTTTGTCCGCCGCCTTTCCCAACAGGATTTTCCGAGCTCCATTCCACCGTCGAATCAACCACTTAACAATCCATGATCCCACCCCTTCCAGCCTAATCTCGGCCAATAACCGGTTCAACCTCCTACGCTCGCTCCCGTAACCTATATAAATAACGCACCCGTAACCCCGTTTACGAATCCCTACACATCCTCCATTCGAATCTATTCAGGAAGACGAAAGAGGATAGAGTCTTACCATGTGTACTGTATCTTTTTTTACTTTCTCATATACGAAGTATATTGAGAAAGTACTGTAATCGCGAAAAAATTCGACTTCGAGATTTTTACGGAAGTATACGTTTTAGATGTAGCTGAGTCCGAAAAGGTGGTTTTCGCAATGCCGTCCGTCTGCCTGTTACTGGCTCTAGAGCGTAAACGGTAGAGAGAAAATGAATTAAATTTCGTATGTATGCATTTTATCATACAGAGCGGAAGCAATGAAGAAATGGTTGACATTGCTCAGTAATTAAGGGAATTTTATACTACGCATTTTTAACAACAATTTGATTTTCTCAAAAACGGCTCTAACGATCTTGATCACATCTGATACAGTTACTTGAGTTTATGTCTTCAACAATATCAAATAGTTCATATTCCTCAAAAAATGAATATAAGGCTAGTTTATTCTTGGGCAACTTCAACAACAATTGGATTTTCCAAAAAACGGCTCATACGATTTTCATCAAATTTCGTATATTTATTTAAGTTGTTGTTTATAACAATTCTACATAGTTCATATTTTTCAAAAGATAACTAAACGACGCATTTGTATTGTGAGAAAGTTGGTACAATGTACGTTGTACCGATTTTTTACCCGTGTCTCGAATTTTCGATTTAAATCCGTCGCGTTTAAAAAAACCTATCCGGGGCCACGGTTGCGTTGAAACTGATTAGGACGCTATTAATTCAACTTCATGGCGCTATTGTTGGGAGATTTATTGCTGGAGGGTCGGATTTCCTTGCGGTGCCTGTTGGCGTAATCTAGTTGGACCTTTGCGATCTCGCAAAATCGGTCGAGGAACTAAGTAAGTGTATATCAACGATGACGGTGATTTCCTAATATATCTTTTTTATAATACGTATATAGCTGCTTCTATATTAGGATATAGGAGGAGGATGCAAATTATAAGGCACTTTCAGATGTGCTAGAGACTTAGAATTTGGCACGATTATAGTTTTTTTTTGTCACAACCGATGTGTAAATCCGGAATTGTTAAAATTTTGATTTTTAGAGGTTGTTTTTACTCCATTATTGCCTCATACGAAAATCTCTGAAGTCGGTGCAACGGTTTTTGAAATTGTCTGTCAAGATTCGAGCTAGAGACTTGAATTATCGGAAAGTTTCCTTATTTTAGTTTCTTATTTTGGACGACGGAATTCAAATCCATCTAGAATTAGCGTAAATATATAGTTTTTATAGGAAAAACGTTGGAATTTTTCTGGGATCCAAACAGTCAACTGGCAACGAACTCGATGCTTTTATATGGATAAGCTTTTATTGTTTTGATGACAATGTATTTGGAAATGAAACAAAAATAGCAGTAGCAAAACTCTCCTGATTGAATACAGAATTGGCTAAAGCCAACACACCTTGACTATGTATTGAGAATCTGGTGACCAGTGATGGCGAACCTTCTATTGCCCGCGTGCCAATATTACTGAAATTGTCGAATCTTTTTCGTCTCGCGTGCCACAAAAAAGTCCTCTTTTTTTGCGTGCCAATTAAATTAAATTCGTTATCAAGACATAAGATATTGAAATTTGTAACCGTAAAACTAATGTTTACAATAGTTGACATATAACACAAATTTTTTTGCGGCACTAAATCAGTACGATTGAAAATTGTAACCGTAAAACTAATGTTTACAATAGCTAACTAAATAACACGTTTTTGCGGCACTAAATCAGTACGATAAATGCTTTGATTGGTTTTCGCCTTTTGTTGACGTGCCAACCAAAATCGTCTTGCGTGCCACTCATGGCACACGTGCCATAGGCTCGTCATCACTAGATTCTAATCTTATGTTATCAAAGCTTAAAACTGTCTTGTTCCTTAAAGGCAAAAAATGTTCCTTTGTAAATACGAAGTTTCATACGTTAACTTATTAAACTGATTCATGATCGCTAACTCAAGAAAATGACAATAATAATGTCGTTTTAAATTCCAAAATATAGCGTTAACAATTATTTTTTAAAAATTAGCGTCCGCCATATATTTACTTTATCTCCGTTGTCACTTCTAACGAGGCTTTTTCATCGTGTTCAGAGAAAATATCCTCGAAATACTTCCATTGATACGTTTCTTGTATTGGTGAATTTGTGTAATTGTAATTTTTCAAAAAGGACTTTTTTTTAAGCAAAACAGTTGTTGCACATATAAATATGATACGTTGTAATAAAAATATCCCTCGGCTTCCTCTAACTCAACCCCATCTTACGACAATTGCTTCTACCTTCTTTCATATTCTCAAAAATCGAAGCGAACGTATATATTATTTTGGTTCCCAGGCAATAATTAGATATTATCCATTTATTCCACAATTCGCTGCGTGCCCTCGGTTCATTTTTTTAAAAAAGAGCTTTAGTTGTCCTGATGCATTTCCGATATTATATTATTTTTTCAAAAATCATCGTCGCCTTATTCCGTATTCCATTTCATTTTAATCCAATTTTCGAGTGAACGTACGCATGCGCACTCGCAGCTGAAGTCCTCGATACTGTAGTGGAAGGCCTCAGTTATTTCCAAAAGTTGACTCTTTAACTGAATTAGCAGATTTTTATGTAATCGTATTACTGCTCGTAATTGTGGAACGTGTTACATAATCGTATTACATTTTAAAGCTTAACGGAACGTTGAAGAAACGATCTTTAGATAAGCATAATGAACGATTGTCTAAATCAGTAGTTCTCAAGCGAAGGTCTGTCGCGGACCGGAAAATATTCCACCTGGGACCGGTATAATTTTGCAAACTACTTTCAATTTAAAATTTCTTTTTATTATTTTCTTCAATGACATTTCATTACAACATAGAATACGTAAGAATAAAAGACTTTTATTACAATTCAGTTTTTTAAAATAAAGTCGTAGTTCTTTCAGGTAGTCAATGACATTACTTCTGCTCCTTTTGACTAACCATTTTTCTGTTCTTGGGCTGAGAGAGGTAACTGCTAAACGTAGTGCACGGGTAATAACAAGTCAGATTCCCTCTTTTGTCTTTATACCAGTCATGTCGAAAAAGGCAGTTTCGCACAGATTGTTGAAAATTGCAATAAAAACTTGATTTCATTTTAATACATGACATTTATCCAAAATTTAGTCACACTCATCGAGTTAAAGACTGATCCTGATCCTAAATCTGAAGATAGTTCAATTTGTTGTTCCTCTTCAGTGTTTT
The DNA here is from genome assembly GCA_036926305.1 of Uropetala carovei. NCBI lineage: Eukaryota > Metazoa > Arthropoda > Insecta > Odonata > Petaluridae > Uropetala > Uropetala carovei. The sequence continues at coordinate 2,618,537 of JAXCHB010000043.1, forward strand.
CCAGGCTGTTGTTTTGGCTCACTACAAACGGGTCGATAATCCATAAATTTTACTGATCGAGGTTCTTATTCTGGTGGGTAATAAACATTGAATGTTTGATAAAGTGTTTCAAGATGTTCAAAAATATTACTCGCGATGTCTTCAGTATCCACGGGACCTAAGATTCGTAACAAATAAAAAAATTCTTAAACTTTTAACCAAAGTTTCGCGGACCGGCAAACAATCGGTCGCGGACCGGTACTGGTCCGCGGACCGGCGGTTGAGAAACACTGGTCTAAATCACGCTGTAATATCTTATACTACAGAGAATCCTCAATACAAAACGCTAATTCTGTCACTCTATGTGTAACGCTTTTCTTAACCTTTTTTTAACGAATATCCCGGCTGGGTAGATTGAAATTTGGCAGGAATGCTTCAATCACGCATTCAAAAAAGACCCGGGTTCGACTCCAGGATATCCGTCTCCCGTAAGATTACACGTTAAAAGCGATTTTTTTTGACATGCAGGCTTTCATTCTTTTGCAAATCAAAGTTAGAAAAAATCGACTACTATATATTGACTATTATATATTACGCTTTTAATAATTTTTCAATTTCATTATATGCTTTATCCCTTGCCTTTCTTGAATAACGAAACTTTTTGTAACGAAGAGATGTATCACATTTGTCTAGCGCATTGTCATCCTCTTACAGTTCTTGAAGATGGATATTTTTGGTGAAAGGGGCAAAATGGGCATCGTGTTTTCCGCTCTCGTAATTCATTTCTCAACCCATCTTCATTTTTCTATGCTCGTAAAAATTCTTCTACTCATGAATAATGCATGTATATTTTATTGCGTATAAGGGAAATTCACTCTAGCCTTATGGGATCTCCCATTTTCTGCGTCGTTAAAAAATTCGATGTTGAAAGGGTGACCATATTTTCGCAAACCTTTTACTTTCTCATACAGAAAGTATTGTAGAATAGCGAAAAATATCGATTTCGAGGTTTTGTTTGTCTCAAGAGTCCGAAAATATTGTTTTCGTCACGTCTGTCTCTGCCCTGCCCTTAAGAGTCTAAACGTTTGATCGAAATCGAACGATATTTCCTTTTTAGGCATATTACAACAAATAATGGAAATTTTGAACAATGAAGTGTATTTTATTATTGTTGATTTTCACATCGTTTTTTTTATAGGTAAGCAATTTACATTAATATGGCATCTTGTGGCTGTCTTCACCCGCATTCCGAGAAATGCTCCAGAATGCACGGTATGCATCGAAATTTGCGGACACCAGAAGTGTTTTCACGAACGTTCGGGGGGATTGTTTTCCCCAAGACCTACGCAAACGGAAGTGCATATGTTTCGCAATAAGTTTCGTAAGATGCGCGTGGTGCAAGGAATATTTGTGCTTTCCTTGTTTTTACGATAAATACCATCCAAGCCTTTGCCTTAAAAATATTCAGTTGAATGGTGAATAGTGAGTGGACCACCTCTTTAGGTTTAGGATAATAGGCGCTCACGTTGTAAGCGAAACGCGCCTAAAAACTAGCGTAACAAGTAAAAGTCGCAGTTATATTAGATTGTTACGATTGGTAAAGCAATAATGTATTATTTTATTGTACATTAAATACATAATTTAAAAATTATCTTCAGAGTGTGCGGCACACGAATGTGCCTCGACACACCGGTTGAGAACAACTGATGTATAGTATAGCTATTTTTTAAGCTTGTTTTTCAAATACGTGATATAGACTATATATATTTTTTTTTCTTGCTGAAGTCAGTAAAGAGTTTAGTGAGACCGGAACGGACCTCTAGTAAAATCAGAAAGTTTGTCCAATGTATACTGTACTGATTTTTTCCCTTCAAATGGAAGTCACTAAATACTCTTATCAGGCCTTAATAAAAATGACTGTAATATATGCGTACCTTAAGGGTAGTAAGGATTTTCCTAAAATACTCTTGAATTACTACCCGTTTCCCTCAATAAATAATTGCCGAACTTCATGTGTAGGATTCTAAACATTTGTAGACAAAAAATATACGCCTCGTTTTCCAGCGAAAGCATTTCTCTCGAATTGTATTTGATGCTCAAATTTAGCAAAATAATTTTGAAATAAGAGGAAAATATTGTGAAAAATCCGAATGTTGCGCTTGCGAAAAAAAAATCGAAACGATGTTGAACGAGCAGATTGACTTCCATGGCCGTAAGTCATATTTTTAGAGCGACTCTTTTATTTTTTAATATAGTTGCGATTGATCATGGAAAACTATTTTTAAACTCAGTATGGCATACAACCCACGGGAATTAGCCTCCACTGCTCATTTTAACATCTCTTTTATTATCTTACTTAATGTTTTTCTCCGTTTGACAAATCAACTCAGGTTAACGCAGCCTATACTATTTTTGGAAAAAGCGGATGTGGTAAGGCGTCGAAATGTATTTTTATAGTAGTTTTATAAATTATAGATTTTAATTAATTGTATTAGTTAACGAGGAGCCGGAATGCGATATGGTATCGAATCCCACGGCATAGCGAACAACCGTGATTATTTCTTATCATTTTATCTTCATCCACAAACTCTCCGATCTTTGTTTCCTTAGGAAACTAAAATTCCTGCTTTGAAGATAAGTGTTCTTGTGTAGACACACGACGCACGCTTCCTCATAGGAATCGTCACCAAAGGAATAACATCGCTTTGTGTTCATCCGCTACGCCCCCTCTCTCTTCTCTCTCTCTCTCTCTTCCCCTCCCTCTTCTCATCCCTTCTCCTTTTTCACCTTTTTCCCTCCCGTCCGCGTCGTGGAATGAGACGCGCTCCCCTAAAAAAAAAAAAAATCTTCCCGGGACAGCCACCTCAGTGAGCTGCGCGAACTCCCCCTCCCTTCTCCCTACGCACACCTCTTCACCCTCCGTTTTTTCCTCACCCCCTCCAAAACCGCTCGACATGAAAAGGTGAAAGACCGTGAGTGTATGTTCATTTTTTTCTTTATTTTCGTGAAGGGAGTGGAAATATGATACGAAAGCGCCCTACCACCCCGTGGGTCCTGTAAAAAATATAAAGGGTTTACCACCCTATTATTCCTCTTTCCTTCCTACAACCCCCTTTTACTCCATACCACACTTCGGCTCTATTATCCGAGAGGAGTTCCCCCAACCTTTCTCCGGGAGCAACCCAAACCATCTTTTTTTCTCTTCTCTTTCTCTGCCACCCACCCTCTCTCTGTCTTTCGCCCTCCCCATCTCCATCCCTACCCTTGAGCCTTTTCCCTTCTCCCGCTGTGGCTGTTACGCCCTCTCTGCCGACTCCACTGCCAAGGCCAAGTATTGATTTTCTCATTTCGGGGGAGGAATTCAGAAATGGCCATCCCCACTAAAACACCTCGCTTGGGCCTCATCCTGCTTTAACCCTGCCACTCCTCTCTCTCTCTCTACCTCCCCCTCTTTCTACCTCCCCCTCTCTCTACCTCCCCCTCTTTCTACCTCCCCCTCTCTCTGCCTCCCCCTCTCTATCTCCCTCTCTATCTCCCTCTCTCTCTATCTCCCTCTCTCCTTCATTTTTCCATCTCTTATATCCTACGCCCCTGTAAACCGTCCTTCCTACTACAGTCTTTCTCCCATCGCACGTTCTCCTATCTCTTTCTCTCCCTCTTTATCATTTCACTCCTTCCTATATCATCCTGACATTCACTCATCACGACACTCTCCCCCATACCCTTTTCTCGGTACTCTACCCTCTCGATCTACTCGGCTGTGTGTGTGGGTGTGTTTTTTTGAACTCTCCCCGAACATCCTCAAAAACCTATGCGTGTTCGTTCCTTTCTCTATGCCACACATTTATCCCCACTTCGTTAGTCCTTACGAAGGGTGTATAGCGCTCAATACACACACATACGCATGTGTGTGTATTTATATGTGTATTTATTTATTTACGTGTGTAAATGTGTCTCTCAAACACCCCAGCGACTCCCATATTGGTAAGTGTTCACTAAGCTTCATTTACTCAACACCTAGTTGCCGTTGATGTACCTGTTTACCGTTCCTCTTCCATCAGCGTGCCTATATATATATAATCTTTTTCGTTTTTTTCTTTTTTGTTTTGCTTGTTTGCCCCCATTTATCCTTCGTGTTTTCGTGTTATCTTCCGTTTCTTCTCATTAACATATCCTTTTCCATTTGTTAGATCTTCATTTACTGTCCAGTGCGTTTTCATCGAGTTAAGACATCTCCTCAACACTCACACATAAGATTGATAAAACAAGATGCGCATATCTACTAGAAAGCGGCTGTCGTCATTGGTTATTCGTCAGTGGTATATTCTAATAAAACAGTCGGACATCATTATTAGAAGCTACTCTTAAGTGAATCGCCGCTGATTACGGCTTTTTTACCTAGATGCGCATTTTGTTATCTCAACCCCTTTTTGGGCAATGGAGATGTATGTTTTGTCAATTTCGTTTTACCCATAAGACGAACTAGATGATGTTACTCTATTAAAAAATTTCATTTAAAAACTTACAATTTGAACACGTAGTTTTTCACTCTGTTCGTGGTTTTGCCGCAAATTCAACCTTAATTATGTATAGGCCTTTCAGGAATTGTCCCTATTTTTCCTTATCTAACCTTCTGGATGATACTCATTGTAATGTAATCTTCCTAATGACCTTACGAGGAAACTTGTAATGATAAGTGGAATCAAAATTTAAAGTATTTCAAGCGTCTATAATTTGACAGTAACCTTGACCCATTCCTTCTCAAAAACCGATGCAATCTCCTGTTGTTACATAAAGAAACTTTGTTTTAATAATTATTTTAAACTTTTACAGTAGTCCCTCTCGCAACGACGGTTTTATAATCCTGGATAATTCCGCAAATTTTAACACGTTGAGTACAAAGAAAATGTCCCTGTGTAAGCTACGAGTTTTCTTACGTCATGTACGCGAAATTCGCAGCGCGACCAATTTAAGACTGCGTATAATAATTTTTTTTTGATTGACGGATAAATAAGTGCATTGTCATATCTTAACCGTGCATTCACTTTTCATTCTTATTTTAAAGGCTGAATCATTATCATTTTTACGAGTCGAATTCTTCCATTTTGCTCACTCCTGTTGTTCATTTTCCTCCTCCAGTCTTCTTAGTATCTTGGTTTTAATCCTTTCTTGTTCTTAATTTGCTCTCTCCCCATTTCTCCTTGCCCTTCTCCGATGTCCTCTAGTTGCGCTATGCTTCCTCCTTTTATGACGTCATTTCCGTTTATAATGTGTCTGTTTGCCCTCATAATCTTATACCCGCATACTTCCTCTTTACTATCTCCTTCCCGCCATCACCCTTCGGTATTTTTCTTCCACCTCGAATTCCTTAGTCGTATTCTCCGCTTCACATCGCATAATTCACACACACACGCTTAAGAAAAAGGAAAGATAATTATAAAGGTGGGTAGCAACAAGGTGTTGGAGGAAGCTCAGTGGACACTTACCAAAACTGGAGAGCCGCTGAGGGTGCTGAAGACACGAAAAACAACACACACACAGGTTATCCCACGACGCGAAGTCGATACTTCAGCTACGTTTAGGGGAAGTCCTTACAAGTCAAACATAAAGAGTGTCATTTTGCCTATTCTCAATAATAAAGGAGTAATGGACATTTGAAGTTGTTGATGGAAATAAGAAGAAAGGTCTCACAAACTCACTTTTCTCACACTTTAATGCATTCAATTCTTTATACCCTGCCGAATCCCTCTTTCATCTCACTGCTTCCCTTTTTACTTTCTCCATACGTAGTATAGAGAAAGTATTGTGATCACGGAAAAATTCGACTTCGAGATTTCAACAAAAATACACGTTTTGAGGTCCCTAGAACACGTTTAGACTGTTTTCGGAATGATGTCTGTGTGGATGGATGGATGTGATTGTGGGCGCTCTAACTCAAAAAGTACTTGTCATATTAATACCAAATTTCATATCTAACACTTTAGCATGAGCACAAAGAAGTGATCACTTTTTTGACAATACCAGTTAACCGGAAGTCGAGGTTTATTCGAAACCCGATTCGGTTTTTGCAATATTTCTCCGATAACACGTCATTATTGTATACATTGACCAATACAAAAAATTTAGAAAATAGAATTTCCTACATTTTTTATTTGAAACAATTTTCCATAGCAGTTATTGTTTAGGAGTTATTTATAAATAATCGGTTTTCGGCTTCCGTCAAATATCTCCTTAAAAACGTCCTTTGGTAATCTTCGTGAGGACCAAAGTTGTAGAGAATAATATTTCTTCCAAGTTTTGTTTGAAACAAATTTTCGTAGAGCCATCCATTTCGGAGATATTTAACTTATTCGTCATTTCCAGTATACTGCGCCACCACCATGTAGCGGTGAATTCAGTAAACATATTCTAAATATACCTAATTTACGGCAACAAGGGCGGCTGTGTTCTTTTACTATACGAAATAATAATTTTGCCTTATAATGCTATTCATAATAATTTAAATATCTATACTCCAAATATGGAGAAAGTCATGTGTTGGCCACATCAGATTTTTCTCTTACCCCTCCTTTCTGCCCATATCATGCGTCGAACGCCGTCCTCCCCCCCCCCTCCCCCCCTCTACCCTCCTCCCATTCCACTCTCTCTCTCCACTTAACCTTTAACGCCTAACCCCTTTTCGGAGTTCCCTCAACCCCCGAAGACTTAACTTTCGAGGAATGAAATACCATGGAACATCATCGCTTCCTTTAACTCCGCAGTTCTTACGCCAGTTTCATTCCCTTTCCGTGTTCTCAACTTTCACCCATTTTCATTACGCGCTCCCTCTCTCTCCTCTGGCCCTCGTCTCCAACTTTACTTCCCTTCCTTATCTTGTTTCACTTTTCAACCATTTCCTACTTATTTTTTGGCTCCAAATTTCTCTCTCTCTCTCTCTCTTTCTCTGTGTTTTTCGTTCTTTCTCCCTTTTTCTCCCTATTCTCTTCCTTTTTGGCTCCCTTCTACCTTACCGTACCCTAATTCTATTTGCTTCTTCCATTCTCAATTCTCTCTTCCTAGCTTTCGTCACGAATAAATATTAATTCAATAGAGATTTCTCGAGCTCGTCTTATGTCCGAAGATATTCAAGAACATAAAAAACTGCTCGTGTCATTTATAATGTATTTTCGATTCATTACCACTGAAGAGGGCTGATTTGCACCCGAAATTCTCATGTGATTTTAATGATATTGTTGCGGCTATTGGAGATCCCTGAGATAATTACTTTTTTTAAATGCTTGTTCTTAAACGAAAAAATATACTTCTTCACTTATATTTGGTTATAGGTATTAATTTTACCGATCACCCCTGGTGATGACGTCCGGTTTTCTTAAATTTTTTATCGGTAATGGTAAGATACAGGGCCGGCCTTATAAGGATAGTTCTCTAAACAATACTCAAACACGAATACTCAGAAACAATGTATCACTGTTTACATTCATAGTTCAGAAACAATGTATCACTATTTACATTTAAAGTTCTTGTATAATTTGATATTTAGTTAATTTTCTTATATATCTTAACAGTTGCAAAGTTACAAAAAACTAGATTTGGCTCTGTTGTCACTTAATAAAGACGAATTCAAAGTATTTCAACGCCGAAAGGTCACAATCCTTAAACGATATGGTGATGATGTCCCTTTCCCCCATGTAATGGCCTCTTTCCGCAATCGCGGCAAATCGGCGCACCTCCTCTCGCATTGCCCCCGCCCCCTCACCCTCCATTACGCGCACGCAATCCCTTCCCTCCCCTTCCTTTAACCCTCTCCTCACTCCCTTTCCTCCCTCAGCGGGGAGAATCAGGGAGAATGTAGCGAAACGTGGAGGGGTGGGGGATGGCAGGGGAGGGATCGAGAGGGGGAGAAAATCGAGAGAGGGGGAGACCGAAGAGGGTGGGGTGTCCAAAAATCCCGCCGACCAATCTCGACAGGAAACATGACCGGGTTGCGTGCTCAGATTAATCTCTCTGAATACGAATTGAAAGATGTAGCCCACCGTGCGGAATGACGATCTAGAGCAGCCTTACCAAAATGGGGTGCCACAGCTTAGTTTGAGGGGTACCGCGAAAAACCTAGTCGAAGAAATAAATGAACGGTTATGAAATGCTCATAGTTTATCATAGAAATGACCTTTACACAAATAAATTGATGATGAAGGAGCGTCAACAGATGAAATGCGTCAATTCGTTGCGATACCTGTACATAGGGACGGCCCGAGAAACCGGCGAGCCTGGCGGCTGCCCGGGGCGCCAAAGTGTTGGGGTCGCTAACCCTACCATCTATCTATACTATATTTGCTAGTAGATAAATACTGGATACCAATTTATATCGCGGGATAGGCGGGAATCTGTATAAAACTCCTTTTACTTTTCATTATCAACCATTCTATGGGGCAATGAATAAACAAATGAGCTCTTTTTAAAATATCTTAACAAAAATTTACGGGGGGGCGCTGAGCGGTTTCTCGTCTGGGGCGCCAAAATACCTTGGGCCGTCCCTGGTAAGACATATTGTGTAAATTTTGATACGTAAGCCATAAGGCTTCTTAGGATTTCGATTTTTTCAGATTGAGCTGGATTTAGTGTGTTTATTTGGTTTCGATTCCATTAATCGTATTATTTATTTCTTTATCGAAATAATTTCAATTTTTTTTACATTGCCGTTTAAGTTATTGTCCTTAGGCGTTTCAGCAATGCATCGTACTTATTTACCCTTTTGAAGTATTTTTGCAGAACATCTTGTTTTGCCTCCAATAAATAGATTTGAGTGAAAACTTTTAAAGTTTGATATTTTTTCAGAAACGCAGCTTTCTATAAAGTTACTCCTTATTAACTTTGTAATTGTTTATCGTTCTTATTTAACACGTCATTCATCATAAGCATTCATGGTCGGAGTTGTTCCGAATTTTAACTTTATCCCAATCCGACCATGGCTTCCTATTTCTCTTGCTTAAATTTGGGAAGATTTTTTCAGCCTTCATTAGTTAAACAAATATTAACCGTATATAGATTCCTTCTCGAGTTACTTTTGTGCAGGTGTATTACTTTTAAACGGCATCCGATGAAATTAATATTGGATAACAAAATAACACGATCTTTGCAACAGAAAATGATTTTTCCTCACACTGGTATTATCTTGATATTTTCCTCTCTTGTTATCCCTCTCTCTTATTTCCTCCTTCTCTTCCTCCATTTCCTCTTCTTCTATCATTGACTTTCTCTCTACTCTTTCTCAGACCATATCCTACTCCCCTGCTTTCATTCCTCCTCTCATCCCCTATCTCACCCCCATTTCTCATTCCCCTTTCTCACTTCCATTTTCTCTCTTCTTTTTCTCCCTCCCATTTCAGACTTTTCATTTTCCTCTCATCTAAACGCCCGTTAATCTTTCCCCATTTACTTTTTCACGTACACCACGGAAAAAGGTCTCGCTCAGAAATCACGTTCGTGGAAATGCTTCGTTCGCGCCTAAATTCAGACGACGAAAGCCGTTTTCATGCTCCGCTTGGGATTGGCTCTTGTCCTCCAGGGTCTCACCCATTCCGCGCTTATTAAGGGGTAACCCCTGCTAGGAGATACGAAATTCATAATATTATTTATAGTGATAATAATTTTTTTGATTTTAGTAAAATTATCAATGTAGTTGTGTAATTTTAAAATATAACTCATTTCCGAATATAAATTATAAACGTAAATAATTTAAAAACCTCTTTTAAGCTACTCATGAATGTAGTTTTTAATTTGAATGTCAGTGATAAATAGATGAAAAGTTATCTTAAAAAGGAAAGTAAAAGACATGTTTGGGTTCGTTGATAAGTTTTATGCTATTTTAAATTATAAAATATCCTTAGAATAAATATTAAAACGAAACTTGAGGCAAAATAATTGTAATAATTTAAGCCCATAAATTTGTCTCCACCTTTTCATCCTTTTCGCTTTCATGTTTTGGCCATTGGCGTTTTTCTTTTGTTTTTTTTTCGATTCGTGTCGACTGTTCCAGATTTAATCATCGATATAGAACCGTAATGTTCTGACCTTTGCATGATATTAAATCGGTGAAGTGTATTTTTTTTGTCGCTGCTCATTATCTTTTGGCACTCGATCGATTAACGTTTATTATTCACGTAATTGCGTTCAGTAAAATGGCACGAGTCGTTTAGTTTAGGGAGAGCGTTATTCAAATTTGCATAAATATGAATTTCAAATATATTAAATGTTTTAAAACTGAAATTCGTCGGATGGAGTATTATTTGTTAAGCCCTGTTAATTTTATTAGTATAACATTTTCTGAATTGTGATAAATGAACAAATTGTAAAACCAATATAGCCATTCACTTCAGGAAACTAATACCAATAATAGTCATTATTCGCGGCTTCGCCATTCGCCGCTGTCTCATGACGAATAAGGAGAATATTCTGTATAATATTTATTATATGTGAAATTTCTGAAAGCTATTGGGCGTGTATGGAATCATGAAATAACTATTCAGAAACTCGCTGACTAAATGCTAAAATGGAGGTCAGTAGTACTAAAACAAGGTTGTGATGCGATATATGTATTAATATTCGAACTTTATTTTCCTTTGGACAGATTTTCATTTTTTTTCAATGCGGTAGTCCTGTGGTTTTATTCCAGTATAGTGTATCTTATTACATAGCTTTTCACTTCTACTATGTGCCATTGTCAATAAATTTGTTTTTATTAAAACTTGACATCACTTGCTTATAGAATTTATCCATAGTCATACGAAATGCTTTATTATTGAAGTACTTTCAGAATACAACAAACATTCGAAATTGTTGCAACGGTGCACATATATAATTATGATGTAAATACAGTTATTATCTGCATTTACATCATAATTGTAACAATATGTGGCCTTGAATCTAAATCCCTGAATTTCGTTCCTTTCCTAAACATTGTATAGTAATTAAATATTGCGTATAATGTTGCTGTAGATAGATATAAATAATTGCACGTAGTTTCAGTCATGCTGTATCGAGTTGAATAGACACTACGTAAAATGTTTAATAAAATTTAAAAAATAAAGTTTCTTATTGTAATGTTTCATTAATGCTAATTTTTAAAAATCTTTTCAGGTAAGTGCCATGCGAGTTTTTATCTGCAATATTCTTGTTGGTGTCCCGTAAGTACATTGCCTATTTTATTTAATTACGTTTTATATTTTAGTACGTAGAAGTCAAGTAATTGAAAATCGCGGTATTCCTCCTTCTTTAAACCCCTTCGCAAAACCCTTCGCAAACCCCCTCTTCCTCTAATTCGATCCTTTCCCTTCAAATTGCCCGCCCTCCTAAATCGCTGGCACGGTCGCCAAGAAAAAATTTACCCTTTTCCCGAACTCTGTGATTTCCCTTGGACGGATTCATACCCCTTTTAAATCCTTTATCTACCCTCCGTTCGTTTAATCACCTTAATTCTTCTTCTCACGTCGCCGTCTTTTGTTCTCGGGGAAGTTGAGACTACCTCTTCTCCTTCAAACGGTTATTCCGATCTTTTGATCGCTTCTGGCGCTAATCTGTCGTCTTACAAAGGAAAATCCGACGACGACGTCGCGTGATATAATTGGAGTCGGTTAGTACGTTAGTGCGCCCGAGTGCTTTCGGAAATGTCGGATACTTAAAAAGAAATAAGAAAATCACCAAGGCCGTTGTTTTTTTCGAGGCACAGTGATGGTTAAATTTTCAAGATTAAAAACAAGTAAAGTGGGAAGTTATAGAACTTTTGTTGGTAAGCGGGTGATACAGTGTTGGAATGCATTTTTGGTAGAAGCTTATCAGTTCCAACTTCGGCCACTCACTCACACACAATCATCGGCCAGTTTTTCTTTTTCCTTATCAAAGAATTTCTCCCTCACACAGCTATGAGAGTTGAAGATTGATTTGCTGTATAACTTTGTTTTACTTTTATAATCGTGGTTTTATTATCGTTGAAATTTATTGTAGGTCGGTCAGCATTCAACGGGGTGATCTTTTTATTATCTAAAGTTGTTATTTCGCTGTTGTCATCTGAAAACAATTATCACGTTTATGTTTTATGGCTGTGCCACCTCGTGATTTTACAAATTTATTAGTCTCCCTTAATACATTGTTCAAATGGCCGTAGCAATTTTTAAGCTTGACGAATTTTAATCCATGTATCATCTGAAGTCCATTTAAGCTGCTACAACTATTGTCCATCATACCTATTTATATTTTATTCCCATTTCCGGCACTCGAATTCTCAAATTAGCCGGCCCATGCTTCTGGCATCTTCGGTAGTAAAAAAATTGCTTTTTATAAGTGAATGGACCTCTTGAGAAAACCCTCGCATACCGGAAATGATTTATGTTGTTAACTTGTTAAATTGCTGCGATATTTGCAAGATGGGAACGAACGATAATATCCGAATCATGATTGCTTATTCTTCATTAAATATCCCACGCGTCCTGCGATGCCTCCTCTCGCGTTCTATCCCGGTATTCTGGCTGCTTTATTTAGATCACTCAACATAGACGAAAAGATTACAACCCTTTCTACCTCAACCTCCGCTCTCCAATTCCATACGATTTCGGGCCAATGAAGACGTTAAATCAACACGAGAATTTTGTTATCTCTCTGTGAAATTCTGATGAAGACGAAAACTTCGAAAGCCGCATCGGCGGCGGTGGAATCGACAATCGTGCGAATATCGCGCGCCATTTTTTTTCGTACTTTCTTTCGAGGATGGAATTTTTTCTGTCCGTCTCTCATTCTCGTGTTTGTTCTGCTTCACTTATCCGTTTCCTTCTTTCTTCCCTTCAAATCTCTCTCTCTCTCTCTTTATTCGGTGTTTTCCTCCCTTCTCACCTGGAGACGACGAAGTGATCGAGGGTGCTTTGCGAAGTGTGATTACGTTTCGCGCTGTTTACAGTACCTTTCACCCAGCGAAAGCGCCAGAATTTTCCCCTGCGGGAGAAGAGGATCGATGAAAAATCGAGACGTTATTTACATTGATTCCGTGATTTTTTTCGCGCGTTGTAGTGGAATCCCCGTACAGGCTTTTAAAACACGCGAAGGTTTTTGTTTCTCCCCCCGATTTCGTTTTTTTTTCTCTCTCCCCCCCTCAGCGAAATCGAAACATCTCGAACGAGAGTAAAGTTTGAAGTAATTACACTTTCGTGCGGAGTGGGAAATGCGTTCCGAAGCTTTTCTCCCGGTCTTGGGTTGCTTCGCGTTAAAAGGGTCATTCATCCGTCGTGAAAAATGTTGCGGGTGAAAAAAACGTTTCGAATGAGGAAAATAGAATTCGTAGAATTCTCTCTCTATTCTCTCTATAATGTAGACAAATGCTGGCCTAATTCTGTGGATTGCTTGTTGATGGCACATCGATTCGTTAGCAAGATAAAAATTTATTGGAATTTTGTACGAATCCGCTGATGATATCCGAATCGTCTATATCTAAAACATGAATTAAGTCGGTATTTTGTTGAAAGTTTTAGTTCTCTTCAACGATTCTCTTTCGTTTCGTTTATTTCTTGAGCAGTACTGCTTTAACATTGATTTCTCCGAGTAATAGTTTCGCCGTTAAAATCCACTAATGTGATATTTTATTTGTTTTTATTTTGAGCATTTAGGCTGTAAAACGGCAAAAATCGGTCGGCATTCGCTTATAACAGATTATAGCTAATAAAGAAGTTCTTTATTAGTCTACACCTCATTGCTTTAATTGATTAACGAGTGATCAGACAGTGAAAGTATAATCAAAATGTAACCAGTATTTCAGCTTTACTCGTGTTTACATACACAACAATTTCACTTTAACACTACTTTATTAATGACTAGAACTTATGCCGGACCATTCAAGTCTAATCCAGTCCACCTTCTACCGAAATCTCAGAGATAGATATACCTGTCTTTGTTAGGGCGATATTGAGACTAATAAATCTCTTCCATCATATAACCCCGTGTAATACAATCATTAAGCTAAATTTTACATTCATTAAATGACACAGTTGAAAACTAAAAACGAAGAGTATTTGTGGGGGGGGGGGGGGAGAAATGAGGAATAACTAAAATATGTTACTAAAACCAAAAATTGCTATGTTCCAAGGTGGTCAAATTTAAAAGTATATCCCGCGTTTTTGAAACGGCTTTAATTTTATCCGTAGCCATAAAAAAAATGGTGTAGAACTTTTTAATATTATTCCCGTTTGATTTTAACGCGTTACTCAAAAAAAATTTTAATCGAGATCCTCTCATTCTTGTGAGCAGTTTTGGAAAACGCATTCAGAACCCAAGGTCGAAAAGAAGTTTCTTTTTCTTCTTTGTAATTAATTCTCTAAAAAAAAAGACCCACCTAAAGATTTATTTTTGGCGACAGACATCCCAGGTGACATTCGTGCGAGCGAGATGAAAACTAATCGAGATAACCTTTTAGCGGCTCGAATAATCCGCAAGAAAATAAATTTAAAAGCGATCGCGATGCATAATCTGGAGTGGTTTTATTTTTAAAATCTCTCTCTCTCTCTCGCTTTCCACACTTTTCCTATCCTTTCCTCCCTCTTCTCTCATTCTACTATTTTTTTAATAAGTTAATTTTTTGTCAGCGTCTCCATTGTGTGTGTGTGTGTGTGTATATGTGACGCAACGAGAAGGAGAGATTCTCTCTCTTGAGCCACCAAACGTGTTCGTTTGTTTTTTTTTTCATTTTTGATACCTTTTGTTTACCTCCTTTTGCGTCATTTCTCCTCTCTTCGCCTCTCTCGCCTCCTTTTCCCACGTCTTCGCTCTCTCCCCCGCCGACTTTCCCCTCTCTCACTCTCCTCCCAAATCTTTACTCCCCCTTTCTCTCTCTCTCTCTCTCCTCATTTCTCCTCTCTCTCTCTTCCTACCACCTTCTACCCCTTAACCCGCCGCTTCCTTCGTAGCCTACGGCCACGTCAACCACCCCTTTCTTTTGTTTTTTTTCCCTTCAAGAGCCGAGAAGCGACCTCTTACGCTTTACCCTTCTCACGCAATTAATTTCTCTTTCTATCTTTCGTTCTCTCTCTCTCTCTCTCTCTCTGTACCTCTCCTTTCTCTGTCTAGCTCTGCTTTGCCTCCTTAACTCTTTTGTCACCTGTCTAGGAGAAATTAATTCGTCACGGGTTGTTTCAAAAGTAATTCCTACAGGAATACCTTCGGTGCTGTTAATATTAAATTTTTTCCGCTCACAGTTAAAACGTTTCAGAATATCCCTACGCGTAGCACTTTCACACTTTTTCTAGCTCTACTTTGCTACCTAACCATTTTATCACCGATTTACGAGAAAGTAGTCCGGCACGGTTTGTTACGAAGGTAATTCCTACAGGAAATCTTTCGGCGCTCTTAAGATTATACTTTCCCGCTCATGGTTAAAATGTTTCCGAATGTTTTTACGTGTAGCACTTTAACAATTGGTCGCCAAAAAGGCAGCTGTGTTGCAGGCGAAAGAAATGTAATAGAGTCTGAAATGTGAGAACGAGTCATTGGACTGCATTCGCAAAATACGCTGAAAACTGTATTCGGGCATGATAATGTCGGCAGAAGCACTGACTGAGTTGTTAAGGAGGTATCGAGAAGAAGGACAGAAATTTTATGGGCAGAGAATAGACACGTTTCTCGATGGCACGAATCCATCGAGTTGTAAAATAATGCGAATGTAACCACTACATCTTATAACTTACTAACCTACTAAATTACTAATTTTTACTATTCTACGATGTGTCTTGACCGAGGAAAGAAATGCTGTGCTTAACTTTCTGAGCGATCCTCGTAATTTGCCTTATTCTCACCTATGCGCTCGCACATTTTTATTAAGAGATATGAAAGAAGTAATTGCAGCATCGCTCCATATAATAGAATCGTTGCGTTCATAGAAATGTATGCAAAAACTGCAATTAAAAATTCTTTTGAAATATTTTTAAATAGTCTATACTGACGGATTTCGTGTTGGTGTCTATACGCTTACGTGGTCGCCCCCTCCCTCTTCAAATAGATGTTTAAGAGACACTTAAAAATAGATTAGCCCAAAATTCCCTTTTGTTTCGCGTTCTTCCGCGAATACAGGTAAAATTTTTCTCAAGTTATATATGTATTCTGTTCTGAAACACTTTCATCTGACGAATTTTCAAGAGGAAGAATCCTTGGCGTCTCATGAAGACATCTTCCGCTTTCCTGAGCGTGGTATCTGCCAGCGTTTCAACGTTTCAGTGTTCCCTCTCTCTCTATCTCTCTCGTCTTAAATTGCTTTCCCTTTTATCCCTCAAGTCTTCCTTTTTGCCCTCCTATCATCCTATCTCCTTACCTGTCTTATCTTCCCTCTTGAATTCCTATCTTAACCCTTATTCTCTGTCCATCATCGTCAAAGTTCTCCTCGTATATATCTTTCTCCTTCAAATTCTCTCCTCCCCTTTGTCCTTCAATTTTTTAAACCTTTGCGTTTCCCTCCTTTTCCCGCCACCTCTTCCCCCCCCCCAGACTTTTTATCTTTTAATCTCCCCCCTGTCGACCTCGTACTTTCTCTTCCTTTCTGCTCATAACTTTCTCTCAAAACGTTCCCACTACAATGATATCCCCCTAGGATCCTTTCCTAGGACTGCGTTGGTTTATTTAGTACTTTTTACGAGATGTGTACTCAAATCTCGCTCCATGGCCTTTAAACCGTGGTCGTTCAGTGTTGCTTCCTTTCACTTTCTGCCGAACTTTCCCTTCGTACTTCGCTCCATTTTACCAGTTTTTATACATGCTATCTTTCCATCGTTTCATCGCTAAGGTCGTTAAATTGATTACCTCGCGAATTCTAGTACGGTTTTTTATTTTTTGCCCCCCTTCTCTCTTTCTCTATTCTGTGTTAAAGCGCGTGTTCGTTCCATTTGTTCGAGCGCAACCTTGGTTCGTACCTTCCCTCACGGTACGACGGCTCCTCTATTTATAAATGTTTTCGCTTGTTCCTTCCCACGTACCGAATGAATTTCACAGCTTCCGCTCGTTATAATGCCCACGTACTTCCTGTCTGCGAAAGGAGACCTTTATTCTTTTATCCTTGGCTCCCTCTTCCCCTTCGTTCAACCCTCCTCGGTTGTTTCTTATTTCGCCTCCAGCTGCGTTCCTTTTTCTCTCTCTCCAAGTATTACTTTTATTGCGTCTGCGTTCTAGCGATTAATGCAAAAAAAAACATCACGCATAAACTTGATTCTGTAAAACGTGTACTCTGAATAATTAAGTTTTTGTTTATCAGTAACTGAAATAGGAAACCGATTTCTTGGTCCGCGTGGTAGCAAGCGTATTTTTTTCTTATTCCGAATACTAAAGAGGATCTTTTTTTAGGAACCTCAAATTATCTTTCTCCTACAATTACACTAGTTGAGTACTTTTTAACCATATGAAAAGTGCGTAATATCTTTGACGCATTTGTTTATTTAAGAAAATCATTAAAACAGGTTATGTAATGTTGCTTATAAGTAATCTTTGTACAGATAACATAATTTGGATATAAACTAAACACTCATTAAATAGCAGCTAAAAAACCAAAGTTAATTCCACATAGAATTTTGGTAAGAAAGATATTAAATTTTAATGCCAACTTTATCGCGAACTTATTTTTGGTAATTTAAAATTTTTAATATTGCTGAAACAACAAATATAAATTAATAACGCTCTGGAAAATTAATCGAATTTATAAATTTTTCTGGTAAGATTTTAATATCGACATTTCAGTCACAGTAATGGACATTCGGCACTGCAAAAAAATAATGAAAACATTTTTCAACATAAATAAATAAAAATCGAATCGCAAGTTACTGCATCCATGTAAGCTTAATCATATGTAATGGGATATCCGAGGAGAGGAAACGCTGTGTGAGAGCCGCCTGAAACCAGTTTCAATGTAATCTACGTCGAAGTGTTGGCATATTATGTCAAGGTGTAAAGAGAGTACGTTATGATATTGGATTACGCTGGAATGTTGTAATAGTAACTCTCTCTTTTCCTAGAGGGATTCGCCCTTTACAGGAAAGTTTCGCCGCCAAGGCTAATCGTATTTATCATACTAACAAGATGCGAAACGAAATGATGAGAGAGGATAGGACGCTCCTAGTTACTGCAGTTTCACGGTTTTCATCCACATTTCTCCCATTATATTTCCATAGATTTCTGATTATAGTGGTTACGATAAAATCAACGTAAAATCTCCGAGATATTTGGAGAAATAAATCATAAAATTATCTGAAAACAAGTAAGGAATGAATTAGACACTCACTAAGGGCGGTTTTTATTAGAAATAAAAAAATACACTCGAGTCTCCATATTTCAACCGCCGGCTATGAACAATCCCTCAAGATTTGGTTGCTCTAACTTGAACAGTGTAGTTCATGGGACACGGAAGTGTGACGAACTGACGGACAAAACGATTACGTTAGCTGATTTAAAGAAAAACCATTAATGATGACTAACTGGCTAGTCTAAGCCATTTGCCATTCACTCAAGAATCGCTTCCCATCCCCACTGTGTTTCTCTTCTCAACGCCTCCTTTAAAATGATCTTGCTGTTTCCTGAAACCCCTCTACCCCTCTAACATTTTATATATGCATCTGTGTGTATGTAAATTTGTTCTTTTATGTAGCTAGGGTTTTCGCAGGTTTTTTTCACCCCCCTTCCTTTCGTGGGTGTTTTCCTGCGTGGGTCTTTACTAGGCTGGCCAAGCCTTGTTCTTCCTAGGTTTTTCCCACAATTATCTAGTCTTTTTATGTTAGAATTTTCCTGAATATGCATATTCACACCTAGTCACTGTTTTTATTGTGATTATTTTCATCTTCATTTGACTATTTGAATATATTTTCATGTAATATGTATTTTGTAACGTAGGGTTAAATGGACGAGGGGACCTTATGGTGTCTCAATTTCGCCCTGAAAATAAAGACGATTATCTATCTATCTATCTACTTCAGAACGGCCGCAATTTCTCAAATCTCATTATCAACATCGACTACATCTAAGTAGGTTCTCCGGAACACTTGTGTTCCGCGAAGGACAGAGGAAGAGACTCGGTACGTTCTTTTTTTTTTTATTTACAGCAGGAAACATGAGCACTTGTAAACTGTATACTGTAAGATACATAAGCTATGTAAATAACAATTACAATGATTATAAAGTTAATTTTATTGCGATGTGACTTGCCACCCCTTAGTTAGGATTCCGCGAGAAAAAATGTTTTGAATATAAGGGTTCCGTGTCTTCAAAAAGTTTGGGAACACGTGGACTACATCATTAGGTCCAGAGTACCTTGGAGAAAGGACGAAGAAAAAATATCCTGAAGGGGAAATAAGAAAAGGAACTGCACTAAGTTTCCCTCTCTCACTCTTTCCTCCTCTATTTTTATCTTGTGCATTTCGTCATTTTCTAATTTTTGTTTCTCTCTCACCTACTACTTGGCGTAGCCTTTCCAACTCCTCTTTGTTTCGCCTCCCACTCTCCTTGCTTCGCTGACTCCCCTTCTTTTTTTTTTATTCGGTCCGAAAATTCTCTTAACTTCAGTCCTTTCACTTTTTTTTATTTCCCTCATACTCCTCTTTACTTTTCCAGCACGTGGAAGGGGGGAAGGCATAGAGAGGGAGAGAGAAAGGGCTCCACTCCGTGTTCTACATCTTCCGATGTATCCCATCCCGTTTTCTCCTCCATTCCACGACAGCACGAGGTGCGCATGCGCAGAAGGATTCCATACGCCGAAAAAATCGCGTCTTTTCCCTCTCTCTCTCTTTCTCGCTCAATCTTCCATTACCTCTCGTACTTTACAGTTTTCTCTTCGTTTCCATCTTTCATTATGTCGGCCTCATTTTCGTTCCCCCCCCCCCCTCTCTCTCTATTGCTCTTTCTCGCTACCTCTCTCTCTCCCTCCCTATGTTCATCTCTCCCTCTCTCTCCCTTAAGTGGAAGATGAGACTTCCTAGTCTCGCCCCAAATAAAGACCATGTCTAATCTAATCTCTCGCTCTCTTTCTCCCTCCCTTCCTCAATTTCTCCCTCCACCATCTTCCTCCCTCCCCCAATTTTCTCTTTCCCCCTCTCTCTTCCCCTCTGTTTATCCCTTTCTCTCATTCACTACCTCTCGCCGTCACTCTGTCCCCCACATTTCTACTCCTCTATTTATTCCTCTTTTTCCCTTCCACTCCCTGCCTCTTTCCCTGCCTCTTTCCTGCCTCTTCCACACTTTCCACCTATCTCTTTCCCCGTATTTCTCCCTCTTCTATTTATCCCTAAATCTGCCTCCCTCCCTCTTTCTCCCACTCCCTTTTCCTACCCCCCCTTTTCCCACCCTCTGTCCTCTTTCTCCCCCGCCCTCTCTCGTCCGCCAACTCTTATTCACCCCGCCTTATTCATTCCTCCGCTCCTCATCCTCTCTCTTCTTCCCTCTTCCCCTCTCTCCCTTGTTCTCTCTCTCCATTCTTCTTTGGAAGTGCTTCCCCCCCCTTCCTCTCAACAAAAAAAAACAAACGTCAGTGATGCCACCCACGCGGGATTTCTCGACGTCACTCGTCATTGATAAAGTCTCTTCCTTGGAAACTTTTATTTTTTTCTCTCTCTCCCTTTTGAAACAAAAGTGGCATTCTCAATTATCCCCCTCGGTTCTAAATCCGAAATATTCTTTCTAATAACCTGACGAAATTTTTCGCGTTTGTGTTGAGAATCAGCGGATTTTCAAACATTATTTTCGTAAGTTAAGAGGTAAGAATCCGTTACCGGTAGATGTTGAGGCTTAGTCAAATATGTCTTGTTTGAAATATGTGTAAATATAGTTACTCTAGGTTTTAGTTTTATTCGTTTATTGGACATTTTTAAGCGCCTCCAAGGAATTAAATATGTCTAAAACTCTTATGTATACCTTGCGAGAAGGTTTATTCATAATGAAAGAAACAAGATAGGTATAGTGGATTACGTGGCAGTTTTGGAGGAAATATCACACGGATGGAAGTAAACCAAGGGTGGGTGGGTTTTCTTTTAATATCGAGAGTGAAATATCAAAGTAATTCTTAAACAGGTGGTACGTATCTTATTGTTACTTAATTCGTTGGCAAAAATGTGTAACCGGTAACGACTAGTTAATTCCTTACGCCGCTCTTCTTTCTACGCGGTCGTTCCGGATATTGTTATATCTTTACTTCACGAAATTAAGGCGTTTCTCCGAGGCTAACGACTAGATAAGCCGTCAGAGCGATCTCATTGTAAGAGTGACGAGATAATTCTAGTTATTATCGAAATAAACACATTTGTTGTCACCACGGACAACATACTCCTTTAAAAATCTATTTAATGTTGCTTGGTTCAAGATTCTGTGCGTATACCATCCATATTTTCCTAAAGTAGATACGTTAAATTTATCTTGTTCTTAATCCCTCCGTATACGATCGTCTTTCTTTTAACGAATCGTGTTCTTTAAGGATTGAAAAATTGGGCCAATCACCTTTCTCCTACGCTGTGACGCATTTCGGTCGCTTACTTACCCTTAAAAAGAAGATGTGATGCGAACCTCATCTCGAGACGAAGATTTTTCCTCCTTCTCTCTCTCTTGCTTTATTCCTCTAGATTGCAACTTCCCTTCACTCTCTCTCTCTCCCTCTCTCCTTTAACCCCTCGTCTCTTTCGCTCTCATCCGTCGCTCTCTCCATTGATATTCTCCTCTCTTATCTCTCAACTCCTTCCATCTTTCCCTCTCCCTCGTCTTCGTCCTTTCTCCTCTCCTCGCCTCCCATTCTCCTTTGGCGTGATTCATCACCCTTTCGCTTCGGTGGGTGGAAAATAAATGAAAGGCGAATCCGAGGATCTCTCCTACAGGGTGAAAGGAAGGAGAAAGAGAAGTGGGGATTCGTTTCTTTAAAGGTGGCGGTGGCGCTGTGGAAAACGTCTCCGTCCACCACGCGCTTCCGTCGTGTGAATGTGAACCATTACTGACCCAGAGTTGTTTTGGAGTAGGTCTTAATTTTTCCTCCACTTCAACGCGGAATGTCTCGGCTTATCGGAAATGTTTCGTAATTCTTTTCCATTTGCCCGTGCGCGGTGTTTATCATTGCCCTTTTTCGCGTTGTGATTGACGAGTCAGTTGGCGAGTGTTAATCTCACTTCGAGTGTTACAGGGTTGCGTGTTTTGAGGCGTAGTACGGCGTTTGATATAACTCGGCAGATAGATGTTATTTAAATCGCTGTATATCGTAGATGTCGAGCAGGAGACGATTTACGATGTAATTTAATTTCTTAAGGTTATTTACAACTTTTGAGCGCAGTTTAGCAGCATATTTAAAGTTGAACATGCCCCGTGAGCTCGTCGTCTGTTGTCATTTTTGTTTTTATCCGAAATGCTCGTCATTTTAAGAGAATTCCGAAAGTGATGCTTCACGTAATATCTTGTGGCAAAAAATTAATAATATCAAATGGTGTCCAAAATTAGAGGCTTGGTTGGCGTGTCTCACTGTTAGGGTCCTGAGTTCGAACCCTGCCGAGGACATGATCGTACGTACTCGGCTTTGTTATCGTTGATATTATCATCGTGAAAGGCCGTCATGTGCTATTTATGAACTAGTTATAAATATATAAATAGATAAACATAAATAAAATTGATGTATAATTCCACTTGAATTACACGCGCTAATGTTTTTTGCTCTTTATAACATTTCGTCGGCAGTTTCCTTTGGCATTTTATGCAATACTATACAGCGTGATTAAAATATATGCTTTGCGGGGAGCATTTTTTATTACCGTTCCCCATTGAGACACATGACATTTTCCGTCTTTAAGCTCACCCAACATCCTCCATCTCAATGCCATAAGAGTTCGACAGTGCAGAGTTAACAACCTCCGAGACCCTCGTTGAATTTTGATGAAAATTTATTTTAACTCTAAAAAAAAGTCCTTCCGAGGATATTGTTCTTTTTTTCGAAAGTTTTAATATTTAGGCGATGCGTAAATTTCCGGGGGACATAAAGTTTCTTGAATTTTTTACGGTGAACCTTGACGTTTTGATAGGCGGACCCATATATATATATATATATATATATATATATATATATCCTTCTCCCTCTCTCATCTCATCCGCCCTCTTCGGAGGGTAACTCTTGGATGGCCA
The DNA here is from genome assembly GCA_036926305.1 of Uropetala carovei. Lineage (NCBI taxonomy): Eukaryota > Metazoa > Arthropoda > Insecta > Odonata > Petaluridae > Uropetala > Uropetala carovei. The sequence continues at coordinate 2,641,661 of JAXCHB010000043.1, forward strand.
AGGGGCGTATGTGCTCCATCCTTCGGATATAACTCACCCTCGTGGTTTTTGATAAAATAAAACAGCCTCTCCTATCCATGCCGTGGCGGTTTCCTATCTGATTTAACCAGTCCCTGTCCGCGCTGCTCCTACGGATTGCCTGATGGAAATTTTTGTTTAAAACAAAAGTTTTGGTCTCTCAACATCGCATACGATATTTAAAAAAAAAAAAAATACGCCCGAATTCATCCAATAAATTTTGGTTCTTTTTTTAGGCACTAAAAAACGATCGATTGTAAAAAAAATAGTTATAAAAAAACGAAGTCTTGTATCGCGACAATAATGTGTGGTGGCAGTTCAAAATATAAACTGATTATTGTTAATTTCGGCAGAGGTGATTAAGGAAACGTAAATGATTGGCATGTGCCTTTTAATGGCAAATAAAATTAGAAAAATTGACAACTATTCTCGTTGATGTGTGTAATCATGATCATCTTATATGTACTTGGACCCTGGACCGATATTTCCACATATATCGATCATTTCTTGTAATTATAAAGCTTTCCATAGGGATTTGTTGGATTTCATAAGAAAGCATTAAAAACATTTACGTCTAACATATAACAAGTATTAGAAATTGGCAACCGTTCAGAAATAAGATAATCGGATATATTAATTGGTACAATTAGTCAGTACTTAGCTTATACCCAAAATCCCCTTTTACTTTGTTCTCATATTTGTTAAATATTTTTGTTCCTATCTATATGGTAGCAAAAATGAAAAAAATTATTCTGAGATTTAAGAATGGTAGAAGAGACATTTTCCTTCCGGCTAAATTTCAGTTTATTTGGGTGATAAATAACCAAATATTGCTTAAAATACTTCACTGAATATGGTAGGCTATGTCTCACCGTTGTATTGTTTTGTTAGGAGAAAGTGAGTGTAACGGTTTCATCGTTTGCTAAACAATTTTTTTAACACGCTGCTTTAAGTGGTTTCCACCTTGCAGACTACATAAACTCAGGGCCACCGAGAGGGTGGGATACCGGGGGAAAATCCCCGGGGCCCGGGCCTCTGAGGGGCCCGGTATTATAGGATCCGTAATAAGGTTTTCCTATCGCAATACGCGGGTGCAACCAATACCAATGGGCGGCGTTTTCTCCATTTCCCATTTCCATTTTTCAGATTTGGATTTGGGTTTTCCCAACTCAACCCACTGCTTTTTTGTCACCCTTTAGCACCCTGAAACTCCACCCCATTACTCTCATTTTTCTGCTCTTCGGGAAATTCCGTCTTTGGGCCCGTGGTCCGGACCCACAAGCACTCGGAATGTCGTCGTACGGTCAGTTCTAAAGAAAAATACCGTTTACTCCCAATTTTTACTGTCTCATATACGAAGTGTATTGAGAGAGTATCGTTATGGCTAAAAAATTCGACCTCGAGATTTTTACGTAAATATACGTTTTAGGTGTACCCGAGTCCGAAAAAGTGGTTTTCGCAATGCCGTCTGTCTGTCTGTAACTGGCTCTAGAGCCAATGAATAAATATAAGGCCAGTTTATTCTTGCGCAACTTTAACAAAAATTGGAATGCCTAAAAACCGGCTCATACGATTTTCATTTTCTAAAGATAATTAAACGACGCATTAGTATATGAGGAAGTTTGTAGAATGTATACTATGTTATACCGATTTTTTAGAGATGAGAAACTAAATTTTTTTCGTTGAATCGTGCAATTACGAAATCGCGACCATTCAGTAACAAACTTAATATTACGCTATTATAATATACAACCAAATTTATACGTAAATATTATGAAGGAAAAAGTTGCGATGTTGGTATAAAAAATCAGGAGGAATCTAGAAAAATGTCTAGAACGCAAACACGGAACGATGATGTTGGGAAACTCTCCTTCGGAGGATGGATTATACGTATGACCCCTATAAATGTAAATTTTATGAGTATTAGTTAAAATACTATAGGGATATCTGGCTATCGGTATTCATTCATACTAAGGTCTTCTCTCACGTAATTCGTACTTTTGGACTCTGTTGCAGCGCAAGATACGCAGCTACTTCAAAATGTCACGGGGAGCCTCGCAATGCATAGTGTAGGAAATTCCGATTCAAATCTGGTTGTCTGTTATGACAAGTACCGATTTTTTTACGCATTGTTTTTTGGCACTGAAATACATTTTAGTTGTGGTTGGGTTGGGCGTCGGGTGTTACAGGTTTGGAAAACCAAATTTAAAAGCCATGACATGTAGGTAATTTCACAAAAAATTAGTAATGAAAAACTTACACTTATCGACGGAAATTAAATTTCGTCGAATATTTGATTTTTACAAATTCGCTGTTTATTGCAATTAATCGAATTTTACCAAGTCTAATTATGATGTGATACATATAGTACCAACATATATTTTACAAGTATTTTAATAAAAAATTTTAATTCGATGGAATTTGAAAAATTCTGTTTATAATACTGCGAGCCAGTATCGTAGAGAATGGGGGAGGGGAAGTCGGTTGTCCTAGGCCTGCTGAGATGCCACGTTTCCTTTTCGAACTTGAAACAGGGAAAAGGGGCCCGGCAATGGTATTTGCCTCAGGGCCCGCGCTGGCTCTCGGCAGCCCTGCATAAACTCATTTAGGATTGCCTTAAAATTATAAAAAACTAGCTGAAACGCCCGACTTCGCTCGGGAAAGAGTAGCAAACTATGCTTACATTAACATTTACTATTTTATGTATTGCATTGTACGCATTAACGTCTTACTTATTATTCACATGGATAGATGCACCGAAGCCTTTAAAGCGGCAATAAAATTATGTGGATTATGTCAATACTATTAGCCAAAACGTAAATAATATACAACATCTTGGTTACCGAACAAATGTAAGTAGACGTATCGGTTTATGTTGCGATAAATCTTTCAATGTTAATGGTAAAAGATAACAATGTTCTAATATTCCTTAAAAATCATTTGACTGACTTGAAAAGTATTCATAGACTATATTTAGGCATATCTTGGCGTTAGCTATTCTTCCTCTACGGCGTGCATTTTCCTTGCATTAATCTTTACGTGTATATCTCCCTTTGAAGAGGACAACAATTAAGAAATTTAGCTTTGTTGCCGTCTGTAAAATGGACATCTAAACCGTTAAATTTTTCGCTTAAAGGAAAATTTCGAGCGATTTAGAATGTAATACTACGAAACATGAATAGAATTAAAATATTCAGTCTTTCGTGGGTAAAATAATCCATTTCCTGTGATCATAAGTTAATATTTAGGTATATTTATATCCACATCAGTGAAGGGCTGCATGGCATTTTAGGGTTTCTCCACACCATTTCCCATGAATTCTTATGGAAATAGTATTTTGTTGGCCCCATGGAGTATAAAAGACCCCACCGTCTGCAAACCTAGACCAAGTTCTTCCTTTGGTCCATAGGATGGCCCATGAATCATTTGAACGGTATAAAAACGTATAAAGAACATACATACATACACACACATACACTCTAAAATATTTATAAGATATATGGAACTAAATAGAGTTATTCACGTCAACTTCAATGCTAAAAGAGAGAAAGGCTACATGAGTGAGTCTTATACACAAAAATTAATTTTCAAGTGAAACTTTTAATTAAAAATTTCGTCATTACAGTTGAAAAATGCCTTTCCTCCACGCCACGGAGATTTCAAGAAACAGTGGAGATGAAACGTGTTTCTCACCTCATAAAAAAGTTTTATTTTTGTCACGGCGACGCTCGAATCGGAAACTCGTTTTAACTATAACCATGGAGACGCAGGATAGTCAACGTCAAGTTCCTCGTTGCTGGGCACGGCAACAGAATCGGATGGAAGGTAGGGTTTTAAGAGAGATGGAGAGGGAGAAGAAGTGTATTCGGGCGGCCTTTATCTCTCTCTCACTGTAAGGTTGGCCCCACTGCGGTGGCCTCGTTTGCCTCGAGGGGTTGCTATCATCTTCTCTCTTTCGCCGAAGAGAGAGAGAGAGCTCCCACGTGTCGACAAGGAGAGCAAGTGGAAGCGGAGGAGAGGGAAAAAAGTGGATAAAAAAATCCTCCCGGGGATTTTTCCTTATACATATAGATCCTTCATCTCGCCTTACTTCCAGAGGTACTCTCTGTAAAAAAGAGACGCCCGCGCGTGTCTGTTTGTGCAAAAGGATCCCTTTATATATATATATATATATATATATATATATATATATATATAAAATATTCTGGCGCCATCACTTTCACCGATAGAGCTTGCATGTATTTTTTTCGCCTCGTTTCTTCTCGATGGAAAATTTTTATATATGTACAGGTGCCAAACTTTTCTTTATTCATTGTGATCTCGGCGTCACATCCTAACCGTCCAAAAGGGGGTGAGTTGGGGAGGTTAGGAGGGAGGAAGGGACGACGAGGAAAATGAATGGGAAGGGCTCTGTATTTTTTTTTTATAGTTTCTGCGTGAATTTGGCTGTTTTAAAAATACAGTTATGAATCCTTCGTTTTTGAGGCTAACGTTTGCCATGTTCTTACGTCTCCGTATAATTTTTGATGTGCAATAAAGCGTGTTATCGCGGCTCGGAAAAGGTGTACTCTTCAAATACTTCGCGTATTTTTTTAATCTTTGTTTTTGTTTCATATGGAGATGAGCCGTAATAATCCTCAGGCATTTTTAGCGTTTTCTGTAATGTAATAGTTTTGTCAGTACGTCCGTCACACTTCCGTGTCCGGTGAATTATTTCTAAACCGTTCGAGTTAGAGCAACCAAATTTTGAGGGATTGTTAATGGCCGTAAGTCGTTTCCGCGGTTGACATTTAGAGGTCCAAGGGCAGTCTATTCTTCGTTACCAATGTTTCTTAAAATAGGTGTACTAAATGCTGCTAAAACTGAATTGAAAGACTATATATAAAAATAAGTTCTGAATTAAATGAAGAGGTGATTATTTAAGACTAATTGTATTTTTTTAACACATCGAGATATATTATTTAGTGCCGTTGCGATTCCTACGAATTTTTCTGTTTAACCTGTATGAAAATTTTAGAGGTAAAATAAGCCTTCCATTATATATATGTATAACCAAACCCACGTTGAAAACATCTGCGTTCTACGAGGTTTTACTGGACCTTTCACTCACTCTAAATTGGAATCTTGGCACTCTTGCATAAGTAGTTAGACACCATATTTGTCACGCTCTGAAAACTAAACCATAATGAAATAACCAACGGTGTGTTTGCTAATCATAAAATTTTATGTTTCTGACGCTTTAGTTTTTGTATGAATGTAATACAATTACTGTGGAAAAAACCGCCAATGAGAAAATTTTTCTAATGGTATTATGTTCAACATTGCGAACGCTCTTAGAAGCGTTAAATCTAAAAACTCAATTTGCATAATTTTTTCTCACTCGGAAAATGTGGAGAGAGAGGAGGAAAATAAAACTAATTTTTGCATATTTTTTATATTTGTTTACGACGTCGGAAAGCTTTCGGAAACCTGATTTTTTCGCCCGCTTTTTCCATATTGTGTCCCACCTTCTCACCCCTGCCTCTCGCTTTCATCTCCTCGCCCTCAAATCTCGCCCCCCTCCCCCTTCCCAACACGCCCCTTATCCGCCCCGGAATCCCCTCCAATTATAATTTCTCAATCGTTTTCTCCCTTTTTTTTAAAAAGGCTGTTGCCTCTTCACGAGTCTTCGTGTTTGCGGAAGAAATTTATCGAATACCTAAAAAAGAGGGAGGAAAGGAAAAGAAACGAGTTGATTCGCGAATGATTAATGACTGAATAGAGTGGATGTGAATTTATCGAATCTTCTATTTTTTCGCCCGGGAAATTTCATCGTGGTTGTACGTATCCCTTGTATATTTTGCGTGACGTGCAAACAAAACCTCCTCTCAGAGTGTTTTTCACGCGGAATTTAAATGTATTGTTCCGTCAAAAAAAGGAATCCTTCATTCGAGTTTAGTACTTGCTTGATCCTTTCATCTGTCGCGCATTTGTGAGATACTATGCTTCACCTAGTAAATTTTATAAGAAACAACATTTACTTCGTTGTTGATATATATTTCATAATTAAAAAATAGTCGTTTATTACAAGCCGCATTACAGAGAATTTATTTCCAGAAAAATATATCGAATACCAGAGTTGCTTTAATTTGTTTTTATAATTGTATGACTCAAAACCTATGTATGACTTGGGATTTTTCCCGTCTATTTGTCTGCAGAAATAACGAATTTTTATTAAATTATTGACTAAAAATTATAGCGATTTTGTTGATTTACTGCAGCGACCGGTTTTCTTGGTATGTCAACCGTATTTGTTATTTCATTTGATTAGGTTTGATTTATCTTGAATTATTAGCCTTTAAAACGGTTACCATAAATTCTGTATGTTTACGCTCAACCGCATAAAGTATGTTTTAACTGACGAATCAGGGTCAGCGAAGTCTTTTAGTATTTGGAGGCCCTGGGCGGTAGTCAAGAGGTACATTCAATACTTGGTATATTTTCCCATAAGAAAAGAATATTATGTTGTTCCACGAATTGACAGTGGGTAATGCATCTCACAAATTAATGTACGTTTTCTTATGGAAAATTATTAATTTTCTTTTATTGAGCATTAAAAAACGTCCTTTTTGGGAAACCGAAAAGCCTCCCGTAACGCTTCCGCTACACTCGCCAAAAAACAAATGACAAATCGCGGCCATTCGTTTTAAAATCCGCAGATTTATCATTCCATTTTTTCTATGGCGCTGATAAGTGTTATTTTTCAATGCTTGCCACAGAAAACACTCATCATCTACCGTTTTTTATGATAAAGATTCGATTTCAGCTCTCGCTGACAACTTTAGGTTTCGTTTGTTGTTTTTTTATTTATCGTCAGGATAAGTCTTCCAGGTGCCACCTGGAAACCACGGATGGACAGGCCTCCATCTTGCTTTTTCCGGTTCGACTTTCCGTAAACTTTCAGTCTCGTCTTCTTCCGATTGTTTTTTGCTTTTTTACACACGAAGTGTATGTTGAAAATATTCTACTTCTAGATTTTTGTCATGGATAAGAGCATTTTTTTCGATGCCTTCGAGCCCGAAAAACTTGTTTAAATCTCGTATTGAAATTGAATCTTTTGTTGAAATTAACTCTATGGCGCAGCAATAGGAGATGGTTCATTCCTATCGATTTTCGCAAAATGTCGCTTTATTAAAAAATGTCTTCAGGAATTTTAATTAACATGTATCCACCTAAATAAACAGTACTATTTATTCCATGTGTTTGTCATATTTATAACACACAATTCTGTAATAGGTAACATGAATACAAAGGCTAGACGGGTGACGTTCCCGCCTAAGGCACAGCACACTTAGGGGCGCGATAAATGACAATTTAAACTTTTAAGTGTAAGGTTTTTTATTATAAAATATATTTTAGTTTATCTCTACGTCGTAAATAAACCACGGTTTTGAGAGGTAAAATTGTGCTGTATGCTTGTCACGGCTCTACTTATCGGCATATTTCTACAAAGAAAATACCCTTCTAAGTAAACATTGTTGCGAACAAGGCTTCCATATGCCTTCATCTTTGTCATAGCAGTTACGATTCGTCCATAAAAAATTCGGGAGGAAGAGTAGTTCATATTTAAAAATATATAGGATTCCCTTCACTTCAGCTCGTGTTGTTTCCCTTTTATTGCCTTTATCAATCTCCAGTTCACTGCCCAATACATTGTTTTCTTACCGGACTGGACGCACCCTTTTTTTTGTTGCGTGTAGAGCACCACTTTCATTTATCTCCAACACGTGAACTCAACTATCCTTTCTAATGTTTCAGCTTGCTCTCATCCCGCCCAGCGCTTACAACTTCTTCCCTGCACTCTGTTGTCCTTTTATCTTCCGTCCTCTCCGTCTCTTTATTTCTCTCTCCCGCTGTCACAAACTCCATTTACGCCAACCTCTTCTGCGTATCTCTCTCTCTCTAGTCGTAACTCGCAGTCTCTCCTCCTTAGTGTGTCTCCAGCACTCTTCCCTCTCTATCCTACTCTCTTTCTTTCTCTCTCCTTTCATAGCCTTTTACTCCTTTCGCATCCTCCTTTGCCTTAGTTCTCACTTCCATTTCTCCCTTCTATCTGTGCCACCTCGCTCAACCTCCTTCCTCCTCTTCTCCTATCAACCTATTCCCTTTCCACGTCTCTACGTCTCCTTTCTCCCTCCACTTTCTCTCTCTCTCCACCTCTATCCATCTTCTCTATCTCCTCATCTGTCTTCCCCATCCTCTTTCTCTCACATATGCATCTTTCCTCTCCGTCTCTTCCTCGTCTCTATCCTTCATCCACTCTCTCCTCTCATGTCCTCCATTTATCCTCATCCTCTTTCCCTCCTCTCTTTCTCCTCTTTTCTTCCCGTTTTCTATTTCCTCTCCTCTCTCCCCTCATCTTTCCCCCTTCCCCCCACCTCTCCCGCTCCCTCTCATCATTTCTCCTCATCTCTTTCCTCCACTTTCTCCATTCTCTTTCCCCCGTTCCCCCCCACATCTCTCCCCATCCTATATATCTCCCGCCCTCCTCTGTATCTCTCCTCCTCTTTCCCCTCCTTTCCCCCTCTCCTCTCTATTTCTCTTCTCTCCTGCTCATCTCCCCTCCTCTCTCCTCATCCCATTCCTTTCTCCTATCTTTTCCTATTCTCTCACATCCTCTCTTAAATCTGCTCCGAGGAAAGTGCCCTCTCGGGATGTGGATACTCGACCCTTTGACCCAAGGGGATTCAACCTCTTTCGCCTTCCTCCGTTGACCTCCTCCCCCATCGCACCTCTCTCTCTCTCTCTCTCTCTCTCTCTCTCTCTCTCTCTCTCTCTCCTTTCCCCGACACCTTCCTTACTGTTGACCCTTTCCCCATATAAGGCCACGGGGTATTAAAGGGTCATAGGGACGACCACTGCTCTCCCGACTTTTTCGAAACTTACGCTCTTTTTTTTCCCTTGGTGACGCCCGAAGAGGGTGCGTTTCAGAGTTATGCGTGTATTGACAGGCTATGCTCGGAAAAGCTTTCGGCCCTACAGGAGAGAGAGAGAGAAAACATGGAGGGAGAGAAAGGGAATGTGATGGTGTAAAGAGGGTTGTTTTGGAGGAAGGAAACATCGGAGGAAAAGAAGGGATGGATTTGAAGGACGTATAAAGGTTGTCGCACACTGAGACGAAACGAAGTGCAACGAGGCGAACCGAATCGAAGAGAAAAACGCGAGCGTCCGCACACACAGACGAGGCGAATCGAGCCCCCTCTCCACCTGAATCCGCCCATGCTGTGTATACACGCATAGCACGTACAATAGGCGAAGGGAAGCCATCGTGCGCGAGAATGACCGAACGAGACCGAAATCACCCGACCGACTAAATTCGCTTGCGAAAACTCGTCCGGAATTCTACCCCGACGAATCTGGACGAGGTTGCGCCTGGTCGCGTGCGAAATATCGCCCGAGTGTACGCACTCCTATCCAAAATGCATTGATTCATTCCCCGCCGAATTCTTCGTTTCGCTTAATTGCGCTTCGCTTCGTCTCAGTGTGCGACGACCTTAAGTTTTTGTTTTTGCGATGTTGAGGCTAGGACAGTGGTTCCCAAACTTTGTGAAGCCACCGAATCCATGTATTCAAATATTTTTTCTCGCGGTACCCTAAATAAGATTTGGTAAGCCTAATCGCAGTAAAATAAACTTTAAAATCATTATAATGTTTATTTATATAGCTAATGCACCTTACAGTATACAATTTACAAGTGAGGCTCATGTTTCCTGCTGTAAATAAGAGAAAGAAGAACGGAACCTCATTTAACTTCTCCGGAACCCTAGTGTTCCGCGGAACACAGTTTGGGAAACTCTGGGCTAGGGCATATATTTTTCCACCCAAATCCGTTGTGTAAAACAAAAATGTAATATGATACACATGATAGAACAAAGGTGACGCAAGTGGAAATAAGAGGGCATATGAGGAGAAGTTCTTAAAGACAATTATCGTGATCTGGAAGTATTTCGAAGCTTGCCATAAAGACTTGGCGGACGGCAATTGTAATTGTTATTATATAACTACTAGCGTAATTGCCCTCAAATGCGTGAATTATCCACGTGTTAAGAAAATGGAGAAAATAACGCTCATAAAATCGAACCCATTACTTCAGTGTAGACGGTGAGCAGTTAAAAATTCAGAAGGGGTAAGGCCAAGTAAATCCCGAAAGTATGAGTAGTGTGGGGTTTACCAGAATGCCCCTGGATCTTTTCCCGCCGGTGGTGCTGTGAGCGTTTTTGACAGATAGACATAGATCTGGGCTATTATTAAAAGTGACTACCTTATAGAACAGTCCCACAGTAGGGAGATGTCATTTAAGAAGAACGAGTTGTGAAAATCCTGCGAATCTTACTGATTGAGAGTAATGCGAAAGTAAATTACTCGCTGTTTGAACGTGATTAAATAGTCATGTAATAAGAAAGAGAAACAAAATGGTCAAGCTGTAAAGGTGCGTGTTTATAATTGAGGACATGCTGATAAACGTGTACTTGTGCCACGTTGAGTGGCTGAAAGATAGAGGAAGACAGGGAGGGGTTTGAGTGAGTGAGAAAACGTTGTGTCGAATGGGGGGTTGGGTTGGATAGAGGGAAAAGAGTTAGGCGGAAAGTAAGTGAGAGAGGGAAAGTGTTTGAGCCATATTGAGGAGGAGACTGAAGGAAAGAATGAGATCAGCTAACGAAAATGAAACAACGAAGTGCCATGGAAAAAAAACTTAGCGATCCGCTATCTGCCTTGAGTGGAGCGGAAACAAGGACCCACGGGAAACCAATTTTGCACGATAATCGGAAAGCTTCGAAATTTTCGACGTGGAGGAGAATGCTGAGAATAAAAACGGGCAGGTTGAATTAAAAAATGAAGTATTTAGAGGAGGAGAGACGAGATCAATAATGCAAATGAGAAGAAAGAGGAAGGATCGAGCATTTTCTGAGACTAATATGTAATCGAAGGAGAACTTTAAAGTATAAAGAGGAAAAGTTTCAGCTGGTATAGGACTTGCAAGGGAAAGGAAGTTGTTGCCAAGAATTGAATAAGACTGCGGAGAATAGGAGAATGTGGAAAAACCGTTTTAACATTCAACCACGAAATCGTCTTTGGACAGAACGCTAATGGTAATGAGAGAATGTAGAGTTAGAAAAAAAGAGTAAACAAGTGAGGGAAGAATTGCAAAGCAAATTTACAGGAGCTCATTTTTTCACCGACTGCATACTATCTTTCAACCGGAGTAAAGCTGTGTTAGGTCAAGGGGTCGTGAAAGATTTTACATCTATTTACTGTCTGTTTAGCCTTCCTAATATTGAGACCTACAATATGCAGCCTTAAAAGTCTAGCCCTCAAGTAGCTAGGACGTATCGTTTGTGTCCATCCTTTTCTTAGGACGGTTTTATTAATGGCAATTGCATGTCCAGTAGAAATTGTTGAATGAACTGTGATTGGTATAGAGGAGGGGGACGAAGATTAAGTTAAGGGGGGGAGGGGGGGGGGAGACTTAGTAACTTTTGTAAACTGTAAAGAAACGCAGGTGTTATGTAATGTTGGTTGCCTGCATTTGTATCAGCATGTGCCTTTTTAGCTAGCCTTTCCTGATTACTCACCAGCAGATTAAGCTATAATAGATACACTATATGTTTACCATATTTAAATTCTTTAGATTGCAGAATTCCAGAGATATAATGTCCGCATAGTCGAAATGACGGACAGACAAATCGAATACATTAGCGTTTTATTTTTTTTAGAAAACGAGAAGGAAGGCTGGGTACGTAATTTTCGGAGTGGAGGAAGACGCAAGAGAATCAGTCGGAGGAGGAGGAAGTTTGGAAAGAAAGGAAAGTGACAAGCTGAACCGTTGAGAGAGAAGAGGAGATGGAGAGAATCCCGTAGACTTCAATTGTCTGCGCGCTTGCTGGCGAACGCACCGTCATTTTTTTCTCGCTACGTGCCCTGCCCATTTTTTTTCCCTTGTCGTTTTCTGAAGCTCGTTGTAAAAAGCTCGAATGGACAACGAAAAAAATTTTAAGGGCGTCCTCGAGTAATTCGGTGCGTGAATCGCGCTATGTCTGATGGGTTGAGGGGGAACTCGGGGAAATTTCGCGCGTCATCCGGGCGTGTTTTGTTTTGACCTTTCAAGGCGCGTATTTTCGTCTCTTTCGGAGTGATAATGTCGGGTTATTTCCGGCGACTCGGCCGGTGGGATTCCTTGGAGAACTTAAACGTTCTCGGAACTTGTAAATCAATTTAGAAATGTATTTTTATCGTTTTTCGAATTGTATAGAGAAAGACTTTTTTGTTGAAACCTTATTAGTTCTTTTACATGTACTGTGGAAAATTGTTTTGCGAGAGAGAGAGAAAATATGTTTGTGAAATACATTCATCTTGGCGTTGAAACTTTAAATCGAAATAAATTGTTTTTAGCGTTTAATTGTCGTACTTCAATAAAATTGATCATTACAATTGATATTGTAGAATTCAAGAGCGGATCCAGAGGAGGAGAAGGTAAAGGGAGGGATCACCCATCACAAGATTGCATAACACCGAAAAAAATTAACTAAATGGTAAAAAAAGAACATCGGAGAAATGCTACTTTTTACCGTTTTCTATTTTTTGCACTAAATGATAACTATTTCCATTTTACAAGTTAAAATATTTATGTTTTTATGATATTTTCCAATGAGTAGTTTATTTTTTCATCTTTGATTACCCAAAAATAGAAGCCTTGGGATCTGCCCTTTATAAATTCTCCCGGATACAATTTTTGTTCGGATCGAGTAATGCGATTTATAATGCAACTGAGAAAGTGTACCGATATTCTTTAATAAAATTTTCGAGTTGGTCTATCGATTTAAATAAAAAACGCCTCCATGCTTTGTATAATTATACTTTTTATTCCACGTGCAACTTGTTCAAGGACTTCGGACCAGTAAGTATATTAGGTAAACAATTACTAACATACATTGCTGACCATTCTTTTCAATCTTCATTTTCAACTAATAATTCAAGGAAATAATCGATTACTATCGACGTATTTTCTCTCTCTCGTAACCGTTTCAACGATTCTCATATGTTACATTCACGCGTGACGTCACTGGAAAGCTTTTTAGCGATTTTTTTCTTAGACATGCCGCTTATGTATTCTGTTTATCTTTCTGTGTGGGAAAAATCTCTGAAGTACTGCAACCTGAAAAACCTAATTTACAGAAAAGATTGGTCTGTATGTGAGACAGGAATAGGTTGGTGTATCTCCGGCATGCCGGAGGGAATGAAGTCTCTATGGCAGACGGAGGGAGAAAGGGTTTAGTAATCACTTGATGAAATTCCACTTTCTCTCCCTCTCTCTTTTTCTTCTCGCGAGAATAAAATAAAGCTGGATACATATCCAGTCAAACTAGCGAATTCTCCACTTATACTTCAACATGGCGGAGAAGGAGAAAGGAACACGTTTCAAATGAAAAAAGAAATAGATGGTTGAGAGAGGAGGGGGGGTGGGAGGAGATCGTGGATAGGAAGAAAAGGCATAAGGTTAGGTAATAATAGGGGGAAAGGTCCATCGACCAATCGCAGGGTCTCTTACGGCGATTGCCTTACTCGGGAGTCTATCCTATCTACCTTTAGGTCGACTTCCGTCGCTTTCCATCCGTAAAAAAGGGAGGATTCTTTAAGGTGGGTGAAGTTGTAAAAGTCTTGATGGGATCCCAAAAGGGAAATGTAGGCTCGCGGCAAAGGATGTAAAAACTTTCGTCGTTTTCCCCAGTAAAAACGCTAAACTTATATATGGAAAAAATAAAAGGTATAGGGGCTATTGCTACTTATAATTTCATCGGAGATTTAAACAGTTTCTTCAGTGAATGGTTTAATCGTTTTTTTAAAATTCCAACAACGTAGAAATCACCTTCAGCGAAAGAATGATATTCTACCCGAATTTCAGCTCGCTTCCTGAATTGTTTACCATCTTCATTGCCAGAATAGAAATGTTGTTGCGTAACAATGATTTTTGTCTATTTTCATGAAGTGTCGATTTATCCAAAATCACCCGCATGATTTTACGTTAAAATTCGTCCATATGTGTAGCTTGTTGTCATTAGTTATTATATATATATATATATATATATATATATATATATATATATATATATATATATAAGCTATATATTTATAAATATAAATATATAGTGTGCAATGACGGTATAACATATCCAGTTCTAAGCCCAGCCACCGCCCATTGAGAGCGTCAGCATCGTTGAGTAAATATGTACGTATTAACGTAACTATTAGGTCAAATAGAATCCTATGGATGAAAAGTTTGCGCAGTATTATTGATCTGATTTTTACACTAGCATTTATGATTATTTCAACAAAAATCCTTTAAAAATCAATAGGCTCTCAATCTTCTTATGAATTATTTTCGGTTCTTTCCACCAGACCAGCATATAACGAAAATGGGTTTTGCAAATCGTATGCGTGCGAAAACATTTTCCGAGTTCTATTTAGTCTCTCGATCACCCAAAACCGTAAAAAATTAAGCTTTCTTACGCGTTACGAGGCCTGACAAATCCACTTTGCATACGGTTGTTTACCTTGGGCGATGCTTCAGACGTAATTTGGCCCATCGACAGTCAACCTCCGAAACCAAATCCGCCCTCGCACGGGGCCAAAATAACAAAAAATATTTTTTTTTTAGACTGTTGATTTTCCTTCGTTACCAACGCTGTCGCTTGCGTAAGAGTTGAAAACGTTCTCGATAGGAGGTTGTTTTAACCGACTTGCACGTGCGTCAGGTTGTTTTCGTCTTCGCTCGCGCCTTTCAGTACAGCTTTTTATTCTCACATTTAATAATGTAAGGTGAATTCCAACCTGATTTAAGCGAATGACTCTTAAGCAGTTCACAATTTCGTTAAAAGAAAAAGTTGAATTTTTGAAAACACTCCTCAGGATTAGCAGTATTCAATTTTCTCTGCTCTTTTGTATGCAATCCCATATATTTATCGATGTATGCGATTGTATTTAAATGACGTGTATATAATTCATCCGAGTAAAAGTTAGGTTTGGTTCGATTATATCGGAATCAATCAAACCTTGACTAATTTTTTTTAGTGCTTTCCTTTATTTTTAGGAGAGAGTGGGTTGTTACAAGGTCGATAGAACACACGGAGAATGTCAGTCAGTCCCAGTCTCTCTCTCATCTCTCTCTCTCTTTGTTCCTCTCAAAGACTCACCCACCCGTTCATGCAGACTGGAACAATCTGATGCCGGAATTAATCCTTCCCTAATGAAGGAAATGTTCGCGAGTATTATTCTCCTGTCATCACACGTCCATGTATTCAAATGTCACGGAGATTCGACTGGCAGATGGAACCCGCCATTAGAATTGCGCAATATGGGTAGACAAGATTGAAATCACACGTCGAAATAAAATTACACGTTTCAAATTATTTTCGACGTAGGAAAAACGAAACAAACAAAAATTATTCCTTCGTAAAATATCGTTTTTAATCTCCAAACAGTGCGTACAGAATGTCCAGCAAACATAAAGAGGTTATTTTATTCGCATTGCAAAATGTTTCTCCGATAGACATGAAAAAAGGTTGGGAAAATCATATTTGCGTTTCGGCTGCAAAAATCCGCCATCAGTGGTTTTCTTTTAAAGAGTCAGCTACCCGTAAACCACCACTGATTACTGATGCCTTATTGTTTAATAGGGTTGCCACCTCTCCCGGAATCAAGCGTATGCAGATACGTTTCTCCCGACGGACCTTACCCAGGAGGCCGAAATCTTCGGGAAATTAGTAATATGCAGATTAATTGCTCTATTTACGTAAATAATATATTAAAACTTGATATGGCCATTACAATTAATTGAAGTGAATGGAAATTTAATGTACAAATCTGATGTGTTCAGCACATGACTTTCTCCATACAGAGCAATGAATTGATTGCTCACTACATCAGCGTCCTCGGGAATAGTTATCAGCAATTACGCTTTTGTATAATTTAGAAAAAAAATTAGGAAAAACTAGATGCACTTTCAACAATGTTGAAAGTGCATCTAGTTTTTCCTATCTTTTTATGGTTGTTGGAAGAACAGCTTCTCAACTTGAATGGATGTATAAGGTGAGCTCGATCATCTTGCTTGAATTTTATTCGAATGTATTTTTTTCAGAAATAGTTTCTCATTAAAACGTTTTAAATACAAGTAATTTATAATAACTTTTGACTGCTTAATGACCATTACACTTCGTAAGATGAAGAAATAATAACGAAATCATAATTCTTGTTATACTTAAAAGTAAAGATATTGGGACGACTCTTTCGTAGTTGCGAATGCTTTTAAATATGTACTTTAAAAGTAATAAGTAATATAACCCGTTTTCTTTGGTCTCTCGTCTTAGAGAATAACTGTTGGGAAATGCTAGATACTAGCAAGGCTAGCCTGACCTCAATGCAAGTTAAATATTTAATTCTGAAACATGAAAATTAGTATTAGTGGTTTGATGGTAGAACATCCGTCTGGAAATTTGAAGACGTGGGTTCGATTCTCGGGTCAAGATGTAATTTTTCTCCTGCTTTCCATAATTTCTCTTTGCCTGTTGGCTTCATAATCGATATCAACGGTAGACGTGTCGATAGTGTTGTAAAGTTATCGAAGAAAGCATCGGTTTCTCGTTTCCAAAAAAAAAAACCTTTTGATTCGGTCCGTAGAACCCTCCGGAGAAATTATTTCCCCGACCTTTAAAGCCGCGCTCTTATATATTCCATCGGAAAACGTTAACTCTCATCCTTTCGACCTGTTGTGCCTTTGTAGTATCAAACCGCATGGAATCCGCCCTCCCATTTTCCTTATTCCTTTTCCCAGCATCCATTAATTCTCACCTGTGGTGCCTGGCTCACGGCCAGAGACCTCGCACGAATTGAAATACAAATTTATTAAGAGATTTGTTTGCCGCGATCGTGATGTATGCGAAGAAATGTGTTTAGATCTACTAGAAATAATCCACTTTCGGTCGTTCTTGACTTGATAAAGTTTTTAATGAAAACTCCGGCGCATTTCGTGCGGCTGCGTAAAAAGTGGGGAATGTACGACGCCGAATATGTTCTTAATTTAAAAATAATTTGCAGGAGAAATTTTTGGATCTTGTGTAGTTTTAATGCTATTACCGTACTATTTTGTATATATAAAGTAGCCTTTTATGAAACTTTGGCACCTGGTCAACTTGCAGCTTATTTAATCCAACAGAGAAATATCGAGCAAGTCTTATGGCTGAAAAAAATTCAAGAACAAGCACTTAACAAGTACTCGTCTCAGGTATCTCCAACAGCCACAACAAGGTTATAAAAGAGTAGATGCAAGTTTCGACTACAAAGCAGCCGTCTTCAGTGGTCATTCACTGAAAAAATATACTAAATGTAGTTCTTTTACAATCTTTTTTCGGTGATACCTGAGGCAAGTATTTTAAAGTGCTTTTTCTTGAATTTTTCAACTTATTTGTTCATATAGTATACGATCGTTAAACCGGTTGCTAGGACGTCGTAACCTATCGCAGCTATAAATAATGCGTGACGTAAGTTGCTACGTTTAAATAATCCTTTCCTCGTTATTGCTTCGCAATTGTAGAATTGATTACCATGGTGATTCATGTACCCTTGTTGCGTGGTTGCAGAAGTCCTCTCAATTATAAATTGACTTCTGACCATAAGTTGTCTTCGGTTATTTATTCTCGAGAAATTAATTTATGAATTGATTCATATTCCTCAAAAGTATGATGACCCCGTTTCGCCATTGTGATTTTTTTTTAGCAATCTCTAAGGAGTGAAAGAATTACGATCATGTCACGTTTCGCGGCTGTACAAAAAATGGCGAACGTTAGGTGCTACGCCGTTACATGCAAATTGCGCTTGTTATTCTTTGACCTCAGAATGCGGAAGCTTTGTCAGTTCCTGGGCTAGAAAGCAGCAACGATAATTGGACGCGCCTTTTTACTCGCGGTAAGAAGACAGATGACATGAGGCCTAATGAGCGAAATGGTCGAACAAATACTCTAGGCATTCCCTCTATAAATTGATGTAGAACACCGCGTCTCAAGGACTTCATTAGGAGTAGAGAAATAAAACTTTTTTTCGGAAGCTATAGACAAAATACAAATACCAATCGACGTTTATCGTCAATTTATAAGTTCGTGTAAATTTATTTTTCGAAACTACTCGTATGTAACAAAACAGGCAGTATGATTTTTTGAGAATCAGTACATACGTGGTTTTACTGCCTTTTTCTGAAATTTCATTTTTAGGCTAAATTTATAATATGATCTTTAGAAGAATAAAACAAGATATGAAAAACTTTTACAAATTATTACTGTTGCCGCACATATACGTCAATAATATCAATAACACATCCTTTCCTTTTCCTACATGGCCGTTGATGTGTTTAAATCTCTAGAATAAAACATAAAAGATTTATGCGCATAAATTACCTTACGTATCGTCTCAACACACCTGTATATCCTTTAGGGTTTCGTGTAAAAATATTATCCCCGTGAAAAGGTTGAGTTGGTGGAAAAAAACTTGATGAATTTTCATTAGGAAATAAATTTGTTTTTTCTGCTGAGGGTTATGTTGCGTCATCGCGTCAAGGATAAGAAAGGATTAACTATTAATCGTGCGAGGGACTTGATATTACGGTGAAAATCGACGTTTTATAAATGAAGTTCTTAATTCGTCCAAGCTAATTGTAATATTTTTTTCTAATCGATTCCCGGACGCATCTATCGATATTTTATGTCGTCAGTCGCATATATTTTTTCATTAGTGGCGTAGCAAACAATATGAAGATGATTCTATGGCTAAGCTTGTGTTCGCGTAATGATTCATTTTCGTTCAGAAAATACTGTATGTAAAACCTTGGCGCAAAAACTTTATTTGATAATTTCATATGAAAGTGTTTTTCTTTAAAACTCTCCAGTTAAACTTAAAATTCCATTGGAATGAAGGGCTCGGGTATTTTGTATTTTTGGTAATATTTTAAGTTACAGATAATTCGTAAAAATTAATAATTAGCAAGATATATCCTCAAGGTAAAGATGTGTCCATGGTTGTTTTTCCTATACGTAATTAACCGGTGCTAGTTGTATATTGGTTAGTAATTTCTTGCGTCAGTTGATCCAAAGCTGTGGCATCACATCGATCCAAGCTTAATTATATGTCGTCATGGCAACTGTATTGTTACATTAATTGACCAAATTTAGCGAAATTAATATTGATAAAGCCATATTAGTTTAATTTATTTTCCTGTCTGCTCATGCATAACCCACCAAAATTGAATCAAAAACATATAAAATGGATTTCTTTCTAGTCTAAGCAAAAAGTCATTTCATTTATTAAACCGCATGTCTCTTTGTGTGTGCCCATCCTTCAGCTATGTGTTTATTTTAATTGAAATTTTTCTGAACCAGGTTTTGGAACGGTGAAAACCAATAATCAAATTACCCATTTAATTTATTTGGCAGGTCGAAAGGGGACTTGACCTCTAATTTGAAATTTTAAATGCGTTTTAAGCGCGTAATGTTTGGAGATATTGCTTAACTAATCATACTTACCTACATTTCTTGCGCAAAACTTTCTTTTTCTATTATGGAAATTATATTTTTTAAGGAATTAGCAAAAATATCACGATATATACTCTAGCGAATTTTTAGATGTTGGCAAGAATTTTTCTCCTCGTTTTCTTTAGCTATTCTAACAAGACAATGGATTAATTTCGTAGCGCTTAGCTTTAATCGACGAACATGTCTTTCCAGTCATTACGTCGTAGTTAGTTCTAACGTTCTAAATTAGGCCTTTCGGTGCGCAAAATCACTCGAGGTTATTTACTGACAGAAGACTCGAGATGTGGCATTTCTCTTTTTTTTAATATCGGATAGATTAATTGGTTATGAGGCATGTAAAGAGAGAGAGGCAAATTACTCGCTTCCTGAGAATTTTCGCTTGTTAGGTGCGTCATATCTTAGCGACCTTGTTGCGCCTTATTATAAGAGTCGCCTCCGGCGTCAGAATCCTTATCTTGCTGCAGTAAACGTGAAACAAGTGGGAGATACCAGATGACGCCCTCGACCTTTTCCTTACTTAATCTTATGGTTGAAATCTAAACTGATAAAGAAACATCCGTTTATAATGAACCTGCGGCGTATGCACAAATCATTTCATTGTACTTCTGAATGCAGGGATAATTATGTACTTAAATCGAGTTTATTAATTTTTCCTGTGTAATTTTCATTACCAACCTTCTAATTGTAAGAGGTAGATAGTGCAAATTTCAAATTGATAAAAAAATAAAGTATAAAACTTGAAAGGTGCGCGCTTTAAAATAGGGAGATCTTCGAAGTACTGATACTTTAGCAAGTCGTCTGGATCATATAAATATTTTCGTTGTAGCGAGGATTTCCTTATAACGGTGCCCGTAATACCGAAGTTTTTCAGCGCTATGCACATTGACTTCCTCTTTCGGAAAACTTTCGTTGAAAGAGAAATCTCCGTCATTTATATGCTTCGACGCGAAATAAAACGTTAAATAATTCATCATACGATATAAATTAGCTCCGTCTTCACGGCGGGGAAATTTTTCGAAAAGGTCGCATATTAGTATCAGAGTTTATTAAAGAAATTTGGTTCTCCTAGCTTGTTTACTGTGTACTTCACGAGAAGCAATGCAGCAATGTTTTTAGTTTTCATCTCTTGAAAAACACGAGCATCGTGTTGTTTTTTTCCGTTTTTTTCTGTTTCTCTTGAAAGGCAGCGTTTAGTGAATTCATGACGAGACTTTGAGGAATAAAGGCATTGCTGACGTGAGTACTATATTTTTAACTATAATATTTTCTTCCATTGGCGAAGAAAAAGAGGTAGGTCGAGTCTCGAGCACTCCACAAGTGTAGCAGGTGCTTTTAGAGAGTAATGGGGGAGGAATACGTGGAGGGGGACAGACAGACAGACAAACGACTTTATTAGGGCGAAATTGAGACTATATAGTCCCTTCTTACATTTAACCCTGCGTCAACAATTACAATTGAGAATAAAATAGTAATAATAATTTCACAGGAAAGAGCCAGAAAAAAAAATAAATAGAAAAACGTAAGCAAAATATCAAATTACAAATTCGGAAAATTTCTATAAAAGACAGAGTAATTGCGGTAAAAGTCTAGGAAAGACCTGACTTGGCCATCCTATTAAAAGACCACCCAGGAAAACACCCACGAATGGAAGGAGGGTGGAAAAAAACCTGCGAAAACCCTAGATACATAAAAGAACAATATTGGAATTTCAATAATACATGCTTAACAAGATAACATTTTTTAAATATATTTTAATGTTATGAGAAATGAGCAAGATAATTAATAGAATAAGATGAAAGCATACATATTTAGCAGAAGAAGGGGAGGAAGAGAGGGAGGGAGAGATGGAGAGTGAAAGGGAGGGAGGGAGAGAGGAGGGGAAGAGAGAGAGTGGGAGAGGGGTACATACAAACAGTATTGTGTATAAAAATAAAAATTTTAATGAAGGTGACATAACGTGTTGATATGGTAGTGAAGATTTTCAGGGGGAAGGATAGGTTAGCAAAAAAAACAGCAATAATATCACGAGGCCTTCCCTTTGTGTGCAAAGGGCTAAGGTTTGGTTCAAATTGGATACTTTCCCATATAGTCCCTTCGTCATAAGGGTGTGAGGGTAAGGAGCGAGCAGGGGGGAGGTTTTTTTTTTTTAGAACGTACTATGGTGCCCCCCTTCCCGTCATCTCCCCCTTCCGCCTTTTTTCTAACTTCGGAGGTGTCTTCTTCTTTCGCGATAAATGGCGAGGGTTTTCTTTTTATTTTTTTTTTTCGAGCAAGAGTTGTAACGTTGATGCTTAGAAGAAGGGCGTTCATTGCGTGGCTCTCCTTTTGTTTCTCTCCCTGCATCATAACGAGGCGTCATACGTTAGCAGTACCTTTCGCGCCTCCTTAATCCTCTGCAGTAAAAGAAATACGTTTCGCTTAATGACTTGTGTTATAAGGGTGATGTCGTCACAATGGAGTTGCTTTGCTGTCGCTAACGTATTGAATGTATAAGGGTTGCCAACCGCCTCTTATTGGTCGGGATTTCCCGTGTTTTCAATGTTTGTCCCGCGTTTCGTACGAACTCTATACAGGATGCTATTTTCCCATTTTTTAAATTATTATTTTTATTGTAAACCAGGTCATTATATTTAACTATTTTTAAAAACCCATTCTGGGTTAATGCGCGTGAAACATCAACAACTTCAGTCGTCGGACATGTCTACAGTTAAGTCAATTCTGCAGTGTTTGATAAATACGAACACGTTCTGCATCGAGTTTCACTGTTATACACTCCAAAACAAACATTTCCGTAGAAACGCAAAGACCTAAGAAAAATATTTTTATTTAATTAACGCTAACTGTTTCAGTTAACTTTTAAATTTTCGTTTAAATGTTAATGTAATTCTCCATTTAAAAGTTAGGAATTATTTTGTATTTTGGTTTTCCTCTCCCAAAATGGTGCTTTCCGCATTTGAAATCAACGTTTGAACATGTGTTAATCATTTTACAGTTCATACATGCATAAAGCTTTCTCTTGAGTTTATTTATTTTTATTAAATCTTAATATGAAAAATATACTCTTGTTAACGTTATCATACTGTCATAGATTTTTCTGATATTTTACGTGTCCCATATTTACAAACCTGAAATCTTGCAACCTTAGTCTTGAATGATGGTGAGGAAGATATAAAAATTTGGCATCGGTTCTCCACGTAAAAAAATATTTTACTCTGTTTCTCTGCCGCAAAAACCTTGGTGAGTTGTTATGCATGAGTTTATTTATTTCACCAACTCATAAACAGCACTACACGGCCTTTTACTGAACTGTTTCTATTAAATAAAAAACGTTTTTAACAGTTTATCTACGACGTTTTGACTCTATATCAACCCGGATCTTCGTTACTCGCCTACTCAAATGCCATTTTCATGATTTAAAATTGCCAAATTTTTATTTTTCTCCCAGGAAATTAATAGGCGTCCATACACTTTAAAATAATGCTGAATTACAAACATATGCGTCGATATTTTTTTTTCATTTTATAACTCCTATCCCAAAAAGATTTATTGTGCTCCTTCTTTGCCTCCCTCTCTTCCTTTAAAACTTAAACATAGAGGCCATTCTCCCTTTACATAGATCTTGTTAGCGGCTCACCAGTTTACCTTTCGACCGTAGCGAGGCAACCTCTGTTTAATCTCTCGTCTGGAGAGATACCTAAGTGATTTCAGATCCGAGGAATGCGAGAGAGAAAATACGATCCGAACTAAAACTTTCGGTATAAAAAGACCGAAAAGAAAAAAAAAAGCATTGTTAGTACGAGGGACCGTATTCTGCAAATATTTATTCGGTAAAGAAAAGATAACTTGGAGTTTCGCTAAGTGTTTAAAAGTTGGAGTCATTCCTTGAACTTCTTTTCCGTTGGGGAGGAAAATGGGATACATCTCTATTGCGCGCAAATTCTGATTTTTACCCGCTTTATTTACCAGGTGAATGAGCGCTTGGCATTTGAAGCGAAAGAGGTTGGATTTTTTTCTGCGGCCTTAAATTATTATATCTTGAATTAGCCTATACTATAAATCTTTTAAAAAGCGAAAAGATTTTCTGATAAACTTTATTGTTGTTCTCTCGGCATGCGGAGCATAGCAGAGAAAGTATAGTAAAGTGAGAAAATTATGAATTCGATGTTCTGATGAAATTGCGCGTTTCAGTTGTCCCAGAGTAAGAAAAAGCGGCTTCTCAGCTATCTCTATTTAGTCTGTTTTCTGTGCATAACTTTGAGGTTTAAAAGGATCTATAGAAATATTCTATTTTATTAGAATATCCTCTGGATTATAACTCTAGTTTGAATGAAACATATCGCGCAACAGTGCAAAGCATTCTTTATTTATTTTTGCCATTTTTCACGTGATTTCGATATGCTCCAAAATGGTTGAAAAGGTTTGGTGTAAAATTTGTCCAGTTGTAGAATCTGAGATAATAAATAATACTATGTACTTACATCTTATTCCTCAAGATATAATTTACTTTATCCATTTGCATTAAAACACGTCGAGTTTTACACTTATGTAGCTCCCGACATACTGTTCATACAATAATATAACCAGTGGCATTACAGTATGGACAAGAAGCGTACGGGTATGATCAAGTTGGTGTATTTGTTTGACTTATTTTTTATTGTTAATTTGTCTTGCGGCTTATACGAACCCCTTCGTCACCTTCCTTCCAGATACCAAGAAGCTAATTTGGCCGATTAAATTTCACGGATCCGTGGAGTACACCCTTTAATTAGCGTTTTGAGCGTTAATCTTGAAAGAATTGTAGGAAGAAATTTACCCAGGATTTAGATTTTTCTACCCGTCAATGAAAGTCACCATCTGGTGTTTTCAATTTTGATCCTAAATTACAGGAAGGATTATATGGAGGAAAAAAACTTAACCCTCTAACCTGGTTGGCATAATCTTAGCGATGGTAGGTTTTTTGTATCCGGGATTGAATATCTTATACTTTCACCTAAGAAACTAATAGCGAAATTCTCTCTCTCTCTCACACACTCCAATAATTAGAAACTGAAATAAATAAATTTATTTGTATAAAAATAAATTTTTATACAATTAAATTTATATCGGAGTTCCAACATGTACATATTGCCTAGCAAAGTCGATTATAAACGGTACTAAAATCGACCTATTCGGAAATTTTAAGGAAATGTCCGAAATTGATTTTATTTCTGTATCCACGGTGTATAACGCTAGTAAATACTAGTTAACAAAAAAAACTACTAGATTGGTTATTAAATGATAATCCCACGTTATTAACTCTAATTAACACTAAATCTACGTGAATCTGCGATATAAGTTGTTGATCAATTCGTTATAATACCGTAAACGCGATGGTTAAACCATCAGTTTAGTTATATATATATATATATATATATATATATATATATATATATATATATATATATATATATATATATATATCTCCAATAGCCATAAAAAGATTAGAAAAACTATATTCGTATTTCGGCTACAAAGCATCCGCCATCATTGGTGATTCACTGATGACACACTGTAATATTTATGTATTAATTGTAATCGGTGAATCGTCACTGATGACGGTTCTTCATAGCCCTAAAGGAGCATCTGATTTTTCTTAACCTGTTATATGGCCGTTCGAGATAAATACCGCGCTAATCAATTCCCGTGGAAACATTCTTCAATTTGCCACCCCTTTCCTCCACTTCTTCCTGGAAACGAGCTTCAAGGCCGTATCCAGCGCTGTTTTTTTTCTTCGATATTTTTGCCCCCTCCCTCTCTCTCTCTCTCTGAGAGAGTCACGTAGGACTATTTTTGCCCCATCCGGATATTTATACGCATAAAATTATAAGTCCGAGTACAAGCATTATGACTTTCGCCAGGCGTGGAAAGATAATGGAGGTTTCACGTTTGCCAAATTAAGTCTTCCGTCCCCTTTCTCCCCTCCTCCCTCTCTTGCGTTCCTTACCCTCCCGTTCATCACCCATCCCCCTCCTTTTACCCTTTCTTTTGTTTCTCTCTCTCTCATCCCGGATCTTGCTCTTCATTACACTAACATCGCCCCTTCGCATTTTTCTCTCTTACTCCCCTCCTCCACCTCTCCCTCTCTCTCTCTCCTTTAGTCTCAGCACAAATACCTGTCCTGGCTCGCTCGCTCTCCCTCTTTCTCCGTCTCTCTCTCCCTTTCTTTTAATCTCTCTCCCTCTCTCTGTCTGTCCCTCTTTTAATCTATCTCTATCTCTCCCTCTCTCTCCTTACCTCTCCCTCCTTCACTCCCTCTTTTCGCTCTTCTCTCTCCTCTTTCTCTCCCCCTCTCTATTTTACTTTCTCTCCTTACCTCTCTCCCTCTTTCTCTCTCCCTCTCTCTCCCTCTTTCTCTCTCCCTCTTTCTGTCTCCCTCTCTCTCCCCCCCCTCTCTCTCTCTCCCTCTTTCTCTCCCCCTCTCTATTTTACTTTCTCTCCTTACCTCTCCCTCTTTCACTCCCTCTTTTCGCTCTTCTCTCTCCTCCTCTCTTCCCCCTCTCTCTCTTTCTATCTCCCCCTCTTTCTATCTCCCCCTCTTTCTATCTCCCCCTCTCTTCCTCTTTCTCTCCCTCTACTATCTCTCTCCTCCTCTCTTCCCCCTCTCTCTCTTTCTATCTCCCCCTCTTTCTATCTCCCCCTCTTTCTATCTCCCCCTCTTTCTATCTCCCCCTCTTCCTCTTTCTCTCCCTCTACTATCTCACTCTCCACACAAATACATGTCCTGGCTCTCTTTCCCTCTCTCCTTCCCTTCCCTGATCACCCTCTTCCCTCTCCCCTCATCCAGGCTATTAGCCCAGCGCCTAGCGTCATGGTAAAAATATCCTTTGGCTTACGAGGCCCACCAACTGACGCTGTCGCGAGGCTTTAAAAAAAAGGGGGGAGGGAATGAAGGGTAAAAAAGGCAGGGTTGGTGCTTCTGCCGTGTGAACGAGAGACTAGGTTAGCATCTGGGAATCTCTCGTCACCCAACCCCTCCCCCTCTCCCCCCCCCCTCCCTACTCTCAGGAGGATAAGAGATTGGCTAGGAGAGGATGCAGTGATTTTTTTCCTTCCTTACCCAGTACCCCCCCCCCTCCCCCTCCCCCTTGTCTCCCTGTGTAGTATGGTGTCCGAGAGCTGTTACCCTTCATCTGCATTCTCCCGATCCTCGTTTCTCTTCTTGTCTCGCGTTTAAACAACGCGTCAGCGGTTGCCCCCAAGACTCCTTTCGGTCGCCCTATATATCTCTTACCCCCGAACATTACTCGTCTGGATTTTTGTGTTTCGAGAAAGTTTGTCTAATCCTTTTCCCTGTATACAGTAAAGCTCTTTAGCTTTACTTCCTCCTCCTTTTCCTTTTTTATCCAGATTAATTCTTCTCTAGATTTTTTTTTGAAAGGAGTACAATATTTTCCACGTTTAAAGGTTTCCGTGCTCCAAAAATTGTTCCTCTTTCCCCTTCGTTAATTCGCGCCAAATCCGGGCCGGAAACAGGATTAAAATCCGCTCGGGAGATTGGTTTTCGCTACCGCTGTCGCCTCCGATGATCTCCAAAGCCTAGTAAAAAGGTAAACCCCTCCCTTCCCTGCTCACTCCTACCCCGACGCTCAAGCGGCCGTGGAGTCCATGTTAAACTGAATCCTTTGGACATCGATCTTTTATATTCCTCATCGAGCGTAGAGACAATCGAGTTATCCGTGAAAGCGCGGGTTCAGTACTGTGAGGCTTACGGTTCGCTGCTCTATTACTTTTTCTTAGTATGTCGCGTCATGAATGTTACGGATATACCATAACACGAGCTCGATGATTCTTTGTGGAATGGATATACATAATAATTATTCATATACATTCAAATGAATTGTGCATATTTTGCTTCTAGACTGATAGTGTGATTTTTCCGGAGGTATAAAACGAACTTTTACCTCTTTTAATACTTCGATATGTTTTTACTCATTCGTATTTCTTATTTTATTTTCTACCATTCCTAATGGATGGAAGAAGAAGATGGATAGAGCGACTTTTAATAGGTTATTGTATTTTTTGAGTTGATGAATGGAGGAAAATTGCATTGACAAGTGTGGATGCAAATCAGAATTATGTGGGAATGCATCAAATAAATAATTTGAAGACCTTCGTTGATAGAACAACTTGTAAAGTAGTAGTAACCAATATTAATTATTGAAAAACTATGGGTGAAGAAAAAAATCGACGTATTGACATATTTGTGATGTTTTCACGGAAAATTGTGAGACTTACTTGGAATATAGTTTTTTTTGTTAGAATTTAATAGTTTTAATAATATTTATTTATAGTAATGCACCGTCGGTTCAAATCG
Source organism: Uropetala carovei (assembly GCA_036926305.1). Classification (NCBI taxonomy): domain Eukaryota; kingdom Metazoa; phylum Arthropoda; class Insecta; order Odonata; family Petaluridae; genus Uropetala; species Uropetala carovei. Next base: position 2,669,642 of record JAXCHB010000043.1, read on the forward strand.
GCGATAATTCGCTATTGTAGATAATATAAATATAGGCCGATTCTTCCAAGTTTTTCATCATCTCTATTCCCTTTATAGTATTGAATTAATTATATTTCGCATTAATATCTTACGCAGTGAAACAGAAAGGTGGGCGAATATCTCCGTCCAGTCTCATGTCATATTTATTTACAATTATATTTGTCGCGTATTTTCATACAAGAAAATTACTTTCCTTTTCGCTTTCTCGAAACCGTTTTTTGGTAGTTTTTTAATCCAATTCCGCTCCAAATTCTACTCTCTCAGCTCGCCGCATATGGGAAACTCTTTTTTGTTTTTAACCATTCATAGCCAATTGAGTCGATTTTTTTTGTCGCCGCTGCCTAGGAGAAAAGGGATTTTTTTAAAAAAGAACATCATCGGCATTATGTTCGTTAGCCAAGATGCAGGAGTGAAGCCGTTGGTCGTTAATGCAGGCACGACCCGCGATATTTAAGCGGATAATGAAATTACGCAAGTGTCCCGTTATAAATAGAATGGCGCTATTTTATGAAGGAATTTGTTCGTTAATTTTCAATTTCGCAGGGGACGTTTTTTTTATTATTATCATTACTATTTCGGAGCGCTTTCCCGTTTTTGTTTTGTGTATTTTTTTACCCGTCTCAATGGCGTTTACTCGCGCCCACTGGCGGTGTCATGAAAATGGGTCGCCCGACGTGGAAGATACGTTTTTTTTTCCTCCGCCATTTTTCACGAAAGTCCTGATGAGATCTTTTTGATAAATTACGCGCTTGGTTTTTTCGATAACTCGAAAAAACTGGAAAATTTCTTAGCGTTTCTCCGATAAAATTTTCGAATCTACAAATCTATCTAGCAAGTATGTAAATCTAAGTATAAAATAACCGTTATTTTATCTGTGCTAAGTTGCAATAAATATAAATAATTTTACTATCATGTTTTACATTAGAAATATCATAAATGACATTGCTTGTATTTTTCATACCTTGGTGTTTTTATTTAATTACTAGGGTGAAACCCCCTGCTCGCTCGCGCTCGCCAACCCTCCCCCCCCTCCCCTTTGCTCGCTGTTTCTTCGTTTCTACCATGTACCTCTTGGATTTAGATTAGTTTAACGGGAGTATGTTTTGAATATGAGTTTAATGAATATATTTTATAAGGGATGTATGTTTAGTTTTTAATAACAAATTAAGAAAATTAGTTGAATAACTCAATAAAAAATAAACTTAAGAAGGCTGAAATTCCCGGAGTTTAATTATGGTTGAGGTATAGAGCGTTAAAGAGAGAGAGAGAGACAACCAGAAATAGGATTTTAGTAATATAGATAAAAAATATAAATAACATGAATACTGCGTTCGATTTATTTGCATTAAATTCATATCTTTGTTCATTTCGAGCGTTTTAATCTTATTTTCTATCTTTAAACCTTTATTTAAGTGCATAAGCACGGAAATTACCGAGGACAACAATACCGGTAACTATGGAATCTTATTATTATTGAAATCTTAGAAAATTTACCAAAACTCGAGTATAAATTCACAATATGAGCGAATTCGAATCTGATTAAGTATTCGACGGTAAGAATAAGAATCCTCATTCATTTTAGAGTGTTTTAGCGCAAATGTTTTGTCGGTAATTTAATTTTAAGATATTTAAAGAGTAAAACAATGAAAGCCTTCAAACCAAAAAGGTGATTTTTACGTGTTATCGTATGGGAAAAGATATTCATCCTCTGGAGTTGAACCCGTGACCTTTTTCGAAATTTTTTAAAGTCATAACGCAAAGGTTCATCAAAACTGATATAATGAGAAATTTTAGACTTCTAAGTTTATTTCTAATCGAGTTATTCAGAAAATTAGAGCATCATGATGACATAACGATTTTATAATATAGAGAGGTTAAATATTGTAAATATAAAGATTTCGTCGATTAAACCTTTTATGCACATTGGTAAAATTGTTATGCGCAGATAACGTTCATTACATCAAATCTTAAATAATATTCAATTTGGCTGATTTTGTCAAATTTTTTCCAGGAATAAAGTCCACAATCTTTTTCCAAATTATTCCTAAATTATTTGAATGATTTATTTCTATATTTCGCATACACTTAATAGTTCCTGCTTCGTTATTTATTTTACTTTATACATATTATGTAAGGGCAAGATTTATAGTCATCCAAAAAATAGCTACGGTTGCTATTAATATGAATGAAATGCAAATACGTATAAGTTATGATATCATATATATATGTAAGTTTAGTGTACATATACGAGATGCTTGAGTTTCGCAAAAGCTTCCAGTTGATTATTTATTTTGTAGTTGCAGTCATTTTAACAGATAAAATACATTTCCATTTCTCCGTCAAAATATACCGTTCATTATTTTGTCATTATACTCAATCACAGACAAGAATTTTCATAACATTCATGTCATCGTTCCATTGGCAATTTTACGTTCTCTTCCTAAAAATAAAAAACTACAGCTACGTGAAATTATATTATCAGTTTATGTTATTTTTCGCTAAATATGCCTGCACGTTACAAATTGAAAACTGCAGCTGTAACTTCGGCTTGGTCCTTCGGCACGGTCTTTATTTTTCAACTTTATTAAACGCCCAATAATCAATCTGACAATTTCTCCGAACCCAAGAGGAAGAATTAGAAAAAAAAAGAAGAGCGAAATAAAGGCTTGAATTCCTCAGCCGCTCGTAAAACATTTTAAACGCGGAATAAACCCGACATAAATAATACTCAAAATTAGAAATGGGCTCCTATTATAAAACCTGTTTTCATCGCGAAGCAGTTTTGAGCCGTTAAGGTGTCTTATGACTGCCATCACAATCTCCGCCATGTGTTCGTTTGGGAAAAGGCGTATAGATATTGCGTAATTTAGTTAATTCTCGCTCTATATATAGCTCTCAAATTCCTCGGACTTTCTTATCTGTTATATATGATGAAAGAGAGACTATTGCGTAAACCATCCATAACCATCCTAGAACCTTTTAAAGGCGGACGTTATGCCGCAAGGGAAAACCTGAAACGAGAATTAGTTCAACGAAATACCATCCAAAGAATGTGGAAGAGGCTGCAGAGTTCGAATGTCGAAGTTTGTTTTTTTGCGAATTCTTATGGTAACAAGTAAGACACCCTTGCTAAAGTAAGAGGTGGCAGCACGTTATCTTTAAAAAATTTCAGTTATGCGTTTGCCTCTATCTTTCTTTAGGGGGGGCAGACAATCCTTACGATTGGAATGTAGTTTCTCAATAGACTTTTTCATCCTTGAAAAATTCACTCCTCTAGCTTCAGTAGCTTAGCCGCAATGCCATTTCGAAGTTTCGAATTTGAAGCCAACTAGTGGAAACTCTATGAACTATCGGAACATCCAATCGATTGATAATGCTAAATGGATAACAGCTGCCTTATTCAAAAAGAATCTTAACAAATATCCCTATTAGTTTGCCTAAAATACCATTTCAAACACTGGAATCTTTCGACTTTGAAGCAACATAGAGGAAAATCTATGAACTACCGGGATAATTCAATTCGTAGAAAATTAATTTAGTAATATGAGGTATTTAATCCGAAAAGAATTGTCCAAATTTCTCTTGAAAAACAAAAAAGTTGATTGTCCACAGGTAGACGGACGGACAGACAGTTTGACCCCATATGCATTTTTTAAAGAAAACATGCCAAAAACGTAACTATCTTCTTAAGTGTATTAATATATTGATCCCCTATTAATATACGGTGGTTAACTGAGAGTTAGGCAGCTAAGCTTATGTCTTGTATGGGCCAATATACAAATATACGTTTATATAACTCCTGTAGCTATAAAAAGGTTTAATAAATCGTAAACCGTTTTCGGCAAAAAAAATTTCGTTTGAGTTAAGCAGGTCAATGATTTACCATCCCTTCAGTGGCAGATTAATAATTTTTAATATTTTATCTGCGAAATTTCTCATCGATTGATAATAGTAACACTAATTATTTACGGCTATTAACATATTTCACAGGCCGCATTTGCATATATCACGATTTAAAATTTTATCTTATCTATCTTAACTAAATGTCATGAGTCTCATTTTTCTGTATCTACAATCACACAATTTTTATAGATGTCGCCGTTTATTATAATTATTTACCTTTAAATTCCATTTAAAACTATTGGTTCGATCTAGCCAATTACAGGTTTATCGGTAATTATTAATACAATATCGATAGTTATAATCAAAAGAATGGTAATTATCAACACTACTATATCTAGTTATAAACAAAATATCGGTAGTTATAAACATTGTGGCTGTTATAAACATTGTGGCTGTTATAAACACAACATATGTAGTTATGAACAAAATATCAGTAGTTATAAAAAACCTTGACTCTAACATTAATAACAATCAAGGTTGGAGTTTTTTTTATAAACACTGATATTGTGTTTGTAAATACCAATAACTCTGTAAAATAACTAAGCGTTAATTCGCCGTTCACCCATTTCGAGGCAAAAAAGCGACGATCTAAAAAACGTCGGTTTTTACGTTGGCTCTTATCTAGCATTCATTCATTCAAAAAATATATAACTTCAGGCTCCCGAAAATTTTTTAATTAAAGCTGCATTTGTTTTAAAATAAAAAACAGGTACCATAGGTGGAGAGAGATATTTTCCTTCAACGACCAACAGGTTGAAGTCTGGTGGGAATTTTTTGGGGAGGTTTCATCTAGCGGCCTAGCACCTTAGAGTCTGAAAGGAATTCCGCGTGGGTTGGGTTGGCGAGATGGGTGTGACCGGGATGGGAAGGACATCACATAAAACCTTTTTTTTCTTTTCTCCTCCTCGAAGGGAAGGCGAAAAAATAAAAAAATATCCGAATAAGGCTTCGAAAAATTTTTAGGTCAGAAACTTCGAGAAGGTGGTGTTGTGTCCAACGCCCTTGGTCGCTGTTCATCTAGGATATTTTTCCCCTCCGGGAAAGAAGAAACAAGTTGTGAAGAAATGTAGAGCACATTGCTTAAGGCGGTTTTTGTTCTTACTTTAGGATTATGATCTTGCATCTTTATATCCTCGGTTTAGATCGACGCCCACATAGTATTATAATATATAAATTCACTTTAAAAGCAATATATCAGTGCGATGTAATAGTATTTTTCCCATTTAAAAGCTCCTATCCCAATTTTTATTAATTTAAACATGTAATTTATAATGCCCTGCATCGATTTCATGCTTTCTTATTAAGGTGGGTAGAAATGAAATAAAGTGGTTGGAAAAAGAATTCTAGTATTCCTCAGCAGATGATCCTAGATCCATCTAGTATGTACCATTTCTAGCTTTTGTGTTTACCACGCTGTCCTGAAAATTTGTCTTCTCCAAATTGCATAATTTCAGAGATATTTCCCGAACAGAGGGACAGACAAAACATTACATAAGCGATTTAAAATAAAAGAAAAGAAAAATACGTGTGGTATTGACTTCTCTCTCGCCTTCCCACACCATGACTCTCTGAATGTCGCATTCTTTCGCGGTTTAGTTCCTTCCTTCTGCCGTCCAGTCAGGGTCGGTTCCTAATTTGACGGATCTTTGAGGAACGATCGGAATATTGCGACCGTAGCAAAGGACGAGAGAATAAAATTAAAGAAGTAACGGCGAAAATAGATCGGGACAAGCTATTAAACGAATGACGCATTATATATTTAAACGACCCAGTAAATTAGATCCTCCTTTCCACAGCACTCGGTGAGCCTGTTTTGAAGATTCGAAAAAAATAACTTTGGTAACGAGCGAAATTTCCGATGTTCACTCTTTTGATGTGCGATATTATTATATTCAGTTTTCCTCTCGATAATACGATATTATTTTAATATACATATAGCTTTAATGCTCCCATAAAGAGGATTGATATTCCTAATTTGTCAATTTGTTTCCAACCCTTGGGGCGAGTTCGACCATTAACTTTTTGAAAACAGGTTATCTCGAAAAATATTTAAATAGAATTACTTTCGGTGAATCACCACTGAAAACGGCTGCACTGTAGGCAAAGTGCGTATCTGATTGTTACAGCCTTGTTATGGCTACTGGAGTACCTTAGATAAGCACTCGATTTTTCAGTTTTTTATATTTATTCAGAATAATCTTCTTTATCGTAGATAAGACGTGGTAGTTGTTTCCGTTGCATTCCAGAAAATCGTTTAATTTTCATTGATTTAAATCATCTTTCAAAGAGGACGTTTATTTATGTATACATCTACATAGTTTATACTGGAAATATGTAGCATTTCAAGTCAAGCTATATGCTTTTTATGTGTGCATTTTTAGATATCCCTTTCAGAGGGACTTGTTTCAAGATGGTTTGTTATTTTCTCAGCTATTATGCAGCACAGTTGATGGAGCGCTGGATGGAGCTAGAATAATTAAGAATTCCACAGAATATGCCCCTTTATAGCGCACATTTGCCAAACTTTTCGACGCCTGTACGGTTTTTGTTATTGTTGAATCAATGCAGCAGTTCACGTCATCATTTTTTAAAACTGCTTCACTTAGTTACACTCGACTATTTACTATGTTAAAGATGGTGTCGTTATTTTTCGATTCGATTCAAAATCACCTTATTATCTGCTTTAATAATAAATTGCAATAGAAAAGCTATGTTCTTAGATGTTATTCGGGATTTTTACCAATTCGTATTCCTCAAGAGCACACACTTAAAGATTATTCTTCTAACGTATATGCAATAGCCACAACAAGGTTATACAAAAACCATATGCGCATTTTCGCTACAAAGCTGCCTTATTCAGTGGTAATTCACCGAAAAGTTCTCAATAATTCTCTTTTGAGTTAGTATTCTGCTGTCTTTCTTGTTATATTTTCTCATTTGTCCACCTTTTACAAAGGGTTCTCTTTATAGTTCTATGAAGGCGTAGTTTTTTATATGGATTCGATTTTAAATATACACGGTTGTTGCGAGCGCGGTAAAGACCGAAACGAGACGACTACAAACTCCCGAAAACATTTCCCTGCTAGATAATCATTGACCGAACTTTATTGCGTTTAATACCGTTGCCGTCGGCGAAATAAAGAAAATATTGCCAAACGCTCGTGTCAAAGCAACAGCATATATAGTGATAGCGATTCATAATCGCCCCCTCTCTTGCGAACCTTTTCTGCGTTATCAACAGCGGCAGAAGAGCTAAGGCAAACAAATTGCGGCAATGGAATTTTCGCCGAGCGCTCATACGAATGTTTTGGGTTATTGCGCTGCACGGAAGGTGCTCGCTCGTGAACTGGAATGGGTCCAAAAAGGAAAGTCTTTGTGTAGAGGATGACGCGGAAGTGGGAGTTGACACCGTAACTGATCTGTGTTGTGAAGAGCCACTCGAGAGATAAAGAGAGAGAAGAGGGAGGGCGGAAAGAGAGAGGGGGGAGAAAATCCTTTGAGAGTCCACGAGGTAATTTTCGAAATTGAAATTTAGAGAGAGAGAGAGAGAGGGGCGGAAAAAAGATTTCGGAAAATTTGTCACTAGCCACTAGATGTGTTAGTTAAAAGAGAAACTCCCGTTATTTTTGTTTACTTTATAAATATCGCGCGATTTGAATTTTTCAAAAATGTTTGCGAATGTAAGTTAGTTTGGCTGATGTGCTGAATATTTCCGCAGTCGAATTGAAATTTTATGCTCTTATTCAAAGGTGCTTTTAAAATTAATTAAATCGCGGAACAAAATTAAATTCCTCGTACTCATGAAATTTGTCCGTTAAAAAAATCTAAATAGACCACATGAAATAGATGGTCAATTGAAAAAGTTTCTGTGATCCTTAAAGGTATTGTTTAAACCTCGGATATTCGACCACATTTTTTAAAAATTGTTAAAAAATGTAACCGCCAATAAAATATGAAATAAAATGGTATGTTGGAAAGCTTTCTGTGATCCTTAAGAATTGATTTCCCGTGGTAATTGTTGCAGTGTTGGTGTTTTTGTGAGCTTTGTCAGAAAATCTGCGCCCGTATAGCAGGCCATTAAAATCTGGGAAACTTTTGCATATATATCACATTTCTTAGGCATGCATTTTTCATTTGTGTAAGATTTTCTGGTGGCTAAGCTTGACGATCATGATTCCAATATTTTTTAAAAATAAAACATGTTGCGTCATGAGATGTTAATTACAGAAAAGTTTTCGGTCTAATTGTGTCGTAAATTACACAAATAACTGGGAAGAATGTAACTTTGCCGAACCTTAAAGAAAGCGTGTTCAATCATTCGACCTAGACTGAATAAACAGAAGTTCATTTACCAATTTTGTAAAACTGGAACCTCCTGTAAACTCTATTAGAGAATTACCGTGCAAGTTTTATGCCTGAAATCATATTCAAGAAAAAGCACTAGGAAAAACATCCTAGGTGTTAGACCTATTGTATCTAACATAAGATAGGCATACACTTCTTTTTATTTCAATTTCTTATTCTTATTGACTTTGTTTACTCTGAATAATTCAAAATTAATGTGACATCACTACTGGACGGTGGCCCAAAAAAGTCAGCAATTTTATCCCACGACCAAGTCCTACCCGATGATCCCAGTCAACGCCGATAAAGGCGCTGGGCACGAGCTGATCGACTCGTTCCGAACACTTTAATTGCCTCCTCTCCAACATCTCGACGTCCTTAAAACGCCGCAGCAAGTGTAGTACACTTGCCACCACAGCCTCGCTCAATCTCTCCCCTCGGAAACGGCGAAGGGCGAGACAACACTTGGCTTCCATTTGGAGGCTCCTCGAAAAGTTTTCGATTCAAGGTTTCGTAAGCGATGGAGAGAGGGGAAGTCTTGAGAAACGCGACTGCTAAGGAGAGTCGTTGGTTCGAGGTCGGAAGAAGCGTTTGGAGGAGAGATAACGTCTTCGCTAACACGTTTCCCTGTCGATATATATTAATATATTTGTAGATATATCGATATTTGTCGATATATAATTGAAACGTCTTTGCTAAAATGTTTCTATGCCGATATATAGCTTTATATATTTCCATATATCGATATTTGTCGATTCATCCATTCATGGTTTTCAGTCCTGAGATTGGTTTGACATGACTAGGGAAATAAACACATATGATGTGGTGGTTTCCCGTTGCCTTCCACATCAGACACACACACATGAGTGATGAAAATATGAATTATGAGTACGAACACAAACATCCATGCCCTTGGCGGGATTCGAACCCGCGACCTCGGTGATGGTAGGCCAGTGGGCCACCGGGGCCGGCATTTGTCGATATATATATATATCGATATAGTATATCGATATATATATATATCGATATATATATATATCGATATATATATATCGATATATATATATCGATATATATGTATATGTATATAATATATGTGTATGTATATATATATATATATATATATGTATATATATATATATGTATATATATATATGTATATCGATATATCTCCTTTCCAAACCCGTAAATCCATCTTCAATATTCCTTTGAAGCTTCCGCCGCTAAACTCTTTCCATGCTACTCACTTCTTGTACCAGATGAGGTGACGTCTTGCTAGTCTTCTCCTCCTTCTTGAGTGTCTATATCTGCGGTGGAGGTTCGCTAGCTTGTCCTGCCAAATAGCTTTCCTCCTCTCCCCCTTCCCTTCCTCATCCTCCCCTCTCTCCTAACAGATCATCCCGCCATGTTGGAACTCTTGGCCGCCTAAGTCAAAAAATTCTCCTTTGTGCTCGCACCGTAAACCTTGGGACGAATCCAGAATACGCTAATGAGCCTCTTAAAAACCCCGAGTTTCTCGGGCGATGCCTTCAGCTCGGTCGGTTATGACGGGAGTGTCGATGGTTAGCAATCGGTGTGGCCGATGGACGGAAATATATTTTAGATCACCTTCGTTGCCTGCTCCCTTGTCCGGATTTGTTTCATTTTTTTGTTCCTTTGGTCTCGTGATTCGAGAGGCCACGTTGTTTTGATTCAACCCGCGGGAGTGCGAATAAGGATGTTTCCGCTTATGAAGTCGTTGTGTGTGTCGCTATTAAAATTGTTAATCACATTAAATTAAAAAGGTAGATGGTTTCAATTGATTTTTATTATTATTTATTGTTTTACTACTTTTGTTTTATAGGGAACGTCTTGATTTTAACGTGGATTTTTCAGTGTTTTTCTAGGACGGTAGAGGAAAATATCCGATAAGAAATATACACCAACTTTTCAATTTCGTCTTCTTGAATTCGCCTATTTTAATTGCTAATATTTAGATTTTTTGCCAAAAAGCAATCCGGTTGAATTCTCACTGCAGAGCTAATTTATGATGTTTCGGAAACAGCGAGTGGGAAAGGTTCGTTTAAAAAAAACATCTGAACAACATAAAAACTCTAGGAAAAATTTTTGATTGAACGAGATTTACATATTTTACGTTCGGAGAAATGTTCTTTTGGAGATTTAATAGAAATTGCTCATCAAAATCGGTCAAATCCGAAATTGGCCGGAAACATCTCATGCAAGGGATCCACATAGACTTAAAGTAAATATATTTTTTTCATTATTATTACGTGGTTTAACCTCAGTTCCAACAGGAATTAATTACGGCAACAAGCGTTTTAAGTCTCTTAGGAACACGTAACCCCCAGAACCCCTACTGTCATTCGGAATTATACTTGCATCACAAACTTAATGATGGCCACGTGATTGTACACCGTTAGTTTAAAAAATGTTCTCTTTTTCTTTGTGAGATTCGAAATGCAAGTTGGAATGAAAGGTCGTATATGGAGCTTGTGAATATTTTATAAAGCATATTTTATGTTATTCGCCAATATCGTATTGATAATTTATCAGGCTAAAATGACACGGAACTCGTCGTTTTTTACTTTCAGATGCAGAATTTTCAATCCGTGTAAACGTATTAACTTTTTAACTTTCGAGCTTTTTTTGTCACATAATCTTATTTTTCTGCGTGTCCAACGATCGCCACGTGATAAGTCGACCTAAAACTCATGTGTTCCAGTTTTCCACTCTCGTATTCATCCGAAAGTTACACTTTTAGTTTTTCACACGTTTTCCATAGTAAACAGGAAAGGAAAGAATATGCTCTGTAGATGGAATACACAGAGATTTCAATGGAGGTACATTTTTATTAATTATATGAGCTTGGGAGAGAGAAATGTGGCTTTTTTTATTGTTGTGTGCCGATGGAATCGTCGTAGCGACCGATGTAAACAAAATTTGTGATGTAATGCTTGGGGTTTTCTCGCGACAGACAGACGAGAAGTTCTCACAATGCGGCGGTTCTTAACCTTTTTTCGTTTCGCGTCCCCTTCTGATCTTCTCCCTTTCCCGAAAAATTTTCTTTTGTATTTTTAAGGGTTTTTATCAAAACACTCTTAATATTTATTTATTTGAACGAGTTTACATTGGATTATACAAGTTTACATTGGATTATACAAAAATTATATATAAAGATACATATTCGAGTTGCAAAATACAGACTGAATTTGGTCCAAAATGCCTCCCCATGGATCCCCATATACCTACATGGTAAATAAGGACTAATAATGTATACTAGCTCGACCTTATCCTGTAAGCTGAGAGCAGAAAACTTCTTCTGTTAATTCAAACGTAGGCGTTGTGTGCATATAGTGACCCCATATATCCACATAGGTCTTACAGCATTAGAACCATATGGGACGTTTAGGATTTAAAAGAGCCAACCGATGGTTTTTCTTATGTGTGACGCTGATTTCTTTACACCTTGCCTCCGCGAATTAACGATGGCAATATAAACTCCTCTGGTTCTTCTACGTCGCTGGGAATCGGATGCGCGGGATACGGCGTTCTTGGAAGGATTCAAAAAGAAAAAAATTTCACGTGAATGCGGACATAATGGAGTTAAGGTTTCGGACATTCCATAGGTCCGGTTCGTCATCCGAGGTTGGCACATATTCAGCACAAGGACGGAAGACTTAGAAGTAGAACTGGGCTATTGCATGTTCTAAAGAGAGAGAGAGAAGCATGTTGCAGAGGCTAGAAAGCGTCGTTTGTTGTTTTTTATTCTTATTTTTAATTCGAAATTAGTATCCACCTCGTACTTCAAAGTTGCCTTATTTGTACTATTTTCGGAATGTTTCTGAAAAACCCGAAGGAAAATTTTTACGTTGACCGAGAATCGAATCCTTATCGGGCGGATTTTAGAATATTATTGAAAATACGCCCGGCAAGTGGAAGACCCTGGTACGATTGCCGGTCAAGTCCTAATTTTTCTACGGATTTTTTCAGGAATCTTCATTTCCAGAATATGCCTATCTGCATTCAAACTTAAGAAACACTTTCATTTGTGGTTATTTTTAGGGAAAACTTTTAAATTCGTAAGTATGGTGCTCCATAAAGGTTAACAGATGTATTAGGTGTAGCTATGATATTGTACTCCATTACAATGATGTTTTAAGCAGAAACGGTGTTATAGGGGATTAACATCCTCTAATTGATTGATATTTTTCCTTAAAAATAATGTCATTAAAATTTCTCAACTCAATTCCGTTTTCAAATGTAAAAAGTAAAAATTATATAACATTTCCGTGATTAACCCATTAACGCCAATAGTGAAAACGGCCATATTTCTTAATGATTTTTTTATAAATCGTAAAATTAATAATTTGTTTCTGCTGTTACTCTGCAATGAAAAATGAACTCCTATAGCTATCGAAAACAATTTTTTAGAGTGCAAAGTAACATCAGAAATAAAATATTAATTATTGTAGCTGGAAGAAAAACACCATTAAAATGCGTTGTGATTTCGCAATGTTAGATGTTAATGGGTTAAATATTCAATCCACAATATTCTATCATATCGGATATCACCGTTAGGCTATTCCTTAAGTTGCATAGTAACCAAAATAAACGCATTTAGTTTCCTCAACGATCAAAAGAAACGGCATTTCTCAATTCATTCGTAACGCTTATCTTAGCCTGTATTTTCATCCGATAATTAAATTACGTACATGACATTTGTACTCGTATGTACCTTATGCTTCAGCCACGAAGAATTATCAATTTTAAGTTTGATTAACTCGATTACCGTATGAATTTTTCAACACGCGATTAAACGTGAACCGACGAAGGTCGTTTTGAAAATTTATTTCGAAAAGTGGCACTTAATAAAGAGGTGCGTCGAATTCATGGACGATCGCGTAGCTAGTGTGTCCTTTTTGATTGCTAGGCAAAATTGATTCGGTTAGAATAAAGGCCCCAAAAATTCACCTGCGAAGACTCGAATGTTTTTGGACTTTATAATCGCTAAAATGTTATTTCCCTTAACAATTACGTTTACACGATTATAAGCTCGGGGCCAATTTTAAGTGTCGCAGCGAGCTTCGTATACTCTCGTAACTCCATATTTTTCGGTTCGGCGCTGTTTTCTTTTTATGGAGAAGTACCTCTAATGCCGCGACCGTCAGTTTTACTTCAGCGCAGATAAAGTATGTATTTAATAGATTTTATTGAATGAATTAAAAGTTTATAAAGTAAATTTAACCGAAGAATCCGAAACTTCTTGGAACTCCGTATTAAAATGAGGATTAGGTTAGGCGTTGTTAAATTATAATTTTAGAAACACGCAACACAGGTTAAAATAACATAGCGTTAGCATTATACACGTGGAGACGGTTTCGATGCACATAGTATTATGTGGAATTAAAATAAAGTTTAAAAAAAAATTGTCTTCTCCTTCACTTAATGGATTAGGCAATTTGCCCGTTCCGTCTTCAAATTCATCTCCATCTTTTCCTTGGTCTTCCAACATCTCTTTGTCCGCTGGGATTGTACTCCAATATTTTTTTATAATTCTATCATCACCCATTATATCTATATGATGTAGCCACCTCTATTTCCCTAGTTCTTTTCTTTTATTTATCGAATGTATATCCAATTCCTTTCTTATATCTTCGTTACGTATTTGATCTTGTATTGTACAACCCTTTACTTTTCTCAGAAATTTCATCACAGCTGCTTTATCCTACTTTTGTGTTTTTGAGATAACGTCCATGTCTAACTTCCATAGGTTAGAACAGGAGTAACCATTACTTAGTAAAATTTTAGTATTTTGCCTTTTCTTGTTTTATTTCCTAATTTAACAACAACCTAATCCTAGTTTATAATATGACTCATTTAGACTCAGTAGATTACTGTATGCAATAAAGATGGCAATTCTGATAGATGTTTAGCAAAATTGTCGCACGTTGAGCTGAAGACAGCTGCCAAACGTAACATGGCGTATTTTTAATGGGAAACCAATTCCGCCTTTTGCGAGGTTTCGCTTTACACTGCCTCGTTCCGGAGACGCGAGCATCGCGCAAAGCGAGGGAATGGCGTACTCGTTCCTAATATGTTTTAATAAATAAAGCCATTTTGAGTGAACTGTAGCTAAATTGACGCACGTTGTGATGAAAACCACTCTTCAAACGTAAACTCGTGTATCCCTATGAGGAAAAATCTATCCCGCTTTTTGCGAGGTTTCGCTCTACGCGGTCCCTTTCCGTGGACGCAAAGCGAGGGACGAGCGTACTCGCTCCTGTTAAGTGAAATTATCCGTGTCTGCGTGTGCGTGCATGTGTGTGTGAAATTTATATATATATATATAATCTTTATCTATCATCTAGTCGAAGACAAGTCTAGACAAAAAGCAAAAGCGTCTTATCGATCGTTTTCATCCCCTCTATAGGAGTGGTAAGATTGTTGGCCTTTCCGTTCTCTTCGCCTTGATTGGCTTATGAGCAGAGGCCAGTTTGAACTCAAAACTGTCTCAGCATTATCCGAAAAGGCTTCTGCGACCTCGGCGAAAAGAAAGTAGTTATATATACGCGAGAAATATTTGGGCGAGGTTGCCAAATTGTCCCGCAAAGGTGCCAAACATTATTTTTCGCTGTCCGAGTCACTCAGGATTTAACTCCGGTCATTCCAAGATCGATTGGATTATAAAATGGCGTTCCTCCCATAAATCACCGGGCGGCGTAAATTATCGTGTCAAGCCGAGTGAGTAAAACGAAAAGGTGAAAATTCTCCCTTCATTTTGCCGCTTCCGACGTCGTTTAATACGAATTGGTGTTATGTAATCTAGAAAATTCGATGTGGACTCTCCTTTAAAAATTTCTCTATCAGAGGTAACCATATTCTATGCCTAAGGTGGGCAAACTTTTGTAATAGGTGGTGCGCCGCATTGGCAGTTGCAGATGGTTCGGTGAGGCGGATTAGTGTAAATCCTAAGTTACCTAGAGATTTTTAGGTATCGTATAAGTGGAAATAAAATCTGGGATTTCTAAGGTTAACGTTTTAATATTAAATTTTTTATGTCATCATTTGATTTTTACATGAATTTTTTGTTACATTTTACGGGTCTCTTTTTCTTAGGTCACCATAGATTGCATGCCAATGCTCTAGAACAGTTGTCCACAATTTTTTTAGGGGAGGCATCCTATCAAAAGATTAACACTAGCATTTCGTGTCATCTCAGCCTTGAACAGTGTTTTTTTTAATATTTGTGCACACAGTTACTACAACCTTTTGTCGCATCTATTTTGTTGGTTCTGCACTATAAACGAGTCATTGGAGGAAAAACTGGTGTCATAATTACCTACCAAATCATCCAAATCGTTGATTTATTTATTAAGCAAAGTTTTTCGCGCTTCACCTAAAATTCGACTGCAGGACCCCAGTTTGAGAATCATCGCTCTAGGATTATAGTATGTACATAAGCGTATTACGTCAAAGAAAGCGTTTTCCACTTCGTATTTAGAGTTTTTCCATTCTGTCATTCCAGTTATGCGTAAAATTGCTAGTTTAGATAGGCAATTTAACCAGTATGCGAACTTATTACTCGGTGTAATTTCGACAATTTTTGCTTCTTACTGAATGTTGAAATTTATTTTCAAATTCTATCATTTTTATTCTATTAAATTATATATTTATATTTGTGTGTTATAATTATTGTATTTATCGAGTTTTATTTTTCATATATATTAATACCATTTACGTGCAGAAAACATTTTTGGTGGTTGTATTGTTTTTGTAGAAGTTTTTTTCCAGCCAGGAAATAGTGTTGTGAGACCAGACGCATACTTAATATATGAAATAGTTTAAGCAAATATTGTACCGATTTTTTCCAGTAATATCCGAAGCATTTCGCGTAGTGATTTTTAAGAACAAAAGAAAAAGGTATTGAGGTATTACGTTGCGGTATAAAATATGAAAAGAAAAACTTGATAAACAACGGACCAGTCGGGGGTTATGTTTTTTTATCGGACATACTTGGACACATGACCTCATTGCCATCGGCTAAGAACACACGTCAGTGAAAGTGCTGCTTTTTCGTTATACATTTCAACGCGTCGATGAAAAGAAGTCTTCAATCGAGCAGGTCTAAAAATACCTTATACGGCACAGGTAAACAAACGTGTTCTTGGTACTTTCTGAACCAGAAAGGTCCCCTTAAGGTCAAAGTTGACGAGCCCCCTGTTAAAGCGAGAGAGAGAGATAGGACGAGGCGTGCCCTTCTAAATAACACGAACGGAGAGTGGGGAGAGAGAGAGCTGTATCATTGGCATCAACGTTGCCATCAGTTTCAAAAGATTCTTTTCGTCACGTTTACAAAAACTCGATGTATATATTTATTTTTTATTTAAATGGCCGTTGTTCGTCATAAATGAGGCGATCAGGACGCGAATATTATAGCAGAGGAAATCGATCGTAGAAAAAAAGTTAAGAAATGAAGTGATTAATTGGATATTACAAGTGGCTTTTACTTTCTCCATATACGTAATTAAACAAGTTAGGAAAGTGTACAACGTATCACAAATGCAATGGAGTATTAGAAAGAAATGATATACCTGTACATAAGGGAAATAGCGTTTTAAAGTTCTTTTCTTCATCATAAATAATCCATTTTCTTCCTATTTAAAAATATTGCATGCACACGTAAGGAAATTAAACGTTTGTTTGGGAGATTGTTTATGTTAGCAACAATGAAGAAGTAACCATGCAAGAAATTTTTTAAGTTCAACTCGATTTAAGAGGTTTTTGTTTGAATTTCTCAATAACGGCTACTTCTATGATAAAAATGTATAGGAAAGGAAATACTCTCCTTTACCAGTTCTACAACTTTTATTTGAAAAATATTTTGATAGGAGCAATACTTTACGAGATATGACGAAAATTTAATTTTTTGTCACCAGTAAAGTGGTACCCCTGATTGGCGTACGTGATTCATTTTTGCGATTTTTGTATTATATTTTATTGTAAGTCCTTAATATCAGATTTCATGAAAATCCGTTCAGTAGAAGTCGAGAACGAACATGTGGGCGGACCGACGATAATAGGCGCTCACGCTGTAAGCAAAACGCGCCTAAAAACTGTTGGAGACTACGGCGAGATGGAAATTTAAAAATTTTTTAAAAATTTAAGAACTTAACCGTACAAGGTTAAGGAGTTGTGAATTTTTTAAAAATTTCCATTTACGTAGTATAGGGAAAATATTGTTTTCATGAAAAAAATAGATTTCGAGACGTCAAACGGAAATACACGGTTTGAGGTCCTTAGAACACGTTTTGACTAGTTTCTCGATGATGTCTGTGTCGAGAGGTATACGTTTTAATATCACAAAATATATTTTATTGGTTTAATCTTAAAATCAATGTCTTGCGAAAACTAATAAAACTTTGGTAAATTTTACTATACTCGATAGGGTTCATAACTGTCAACATTTTAAACGATACTGAAATTTTGGTTGCTCTAATTTCAAGGGTGTAGGGGTATTTCACAAATTTAATGTTTTATTGCTCATTTTGCCCCCAAATTACACCCATTACACTACCTTTGGAGTCTCCACATTTCAACCGCGGAAAGAACTCATTACCATGAATAATCCCTCAATATTTGGTTGCTCTAACTTGAAAGGTCGTTCACCGGATATGGAAGGGTAACGGAAAAAAACGTTGATAAGTGATTAAACGTTCACTTCGCGCTCTTTCACCTTATTCGTATTTAAAATAATAAGTTAATATTCCAGGCAAAGAAGAAGCATCAAAGCATACAAATATATTATGAACAGAGAAATAAAAAGCATCTATGAATAAAATATCAGGCCCTTTTCTCCATATACGATATCTTGATAGGAAAAACTACGAGGAAAATACTTCAAAATCTTTTCTTTTTTTCTTTTTCAAACATTTTGAGTTTTCCCATCCCGAGATTTCCGATACGCCCAGTTCCGTATCGATTTTCTGTTTTCTATCGGAAGAACAGGTCGTGAGAACTTCATTTTCCTCGTTTCCATGGCGTCGTCCCCCGTATCAACGAGTTTTATTTCGAAGAGTCGTCAAAGACACAGAAGCCGATGGTTAAGTCTTTTTAAAACGTCTATACTTTTATTTTCTTGATTATTGTGAGTTCTTTTTTGTCCGCGGTTTCAATTATTCGCGCAGGAGTCATTGCAGCAATTTTCAGCTATCCGCGGAATGTGAAATTTCATATTCCACCGTTTCATAATCTCGAAAATAAAAGAAATTTGCGTTGCGGACGTGACGAAACGGAGAACAAACGGAATCAATTAGTGGAGGCATAAATAACGCGTGTGACCTGGAGCCATTCGGAAGAGGTCGACCCATTAAAAAAAGTATTAATTTTAAAGCCATCGTTCCATCTGATTCATCTCTCGATTCCCTCCTCCAGTAAATCAATGGATCGATTTTATTTATTTTTTTCCAGGCGTATCCCTCTTCATCCCTCCCTCCTCTCTCTCTCTCACATACTCCCACTCTTCTCCCCCTCCCCAACCCTCTTCACTCACCACCGCGTTACCTACTTCATTTGTCTCTTCCGACCAATTTTCCACTCCCTCCCATATTTTCCCCATCCCTCTTTCCCCTCTCCCTCTTTCCCCTCTCCCTCTTTCCCCACTCCCTATGAGTGTTTTTCTACAGTGGGTTTTACTCTGATAACCTAGCTAGGCTATCATTAGTTTTCCCCCACCAACATCATCAACTTAAATTTTTCTTTCCATAATTTTGTAAATTTATTGAAAGTATTATTTTATTATACTGTGTACGTATTATTTCGATGGTTTAAATGGAAGAAGGGAGTTCATAGTCTAAATTTCGCCCTAATAGGGAGCTTTATCTATCAATCGATCTTCCTTTCCCCCACCCCTCTTCCTCCCACCCCTCTTCCTCCCTCCCCTCTTCCCCCCACCAATCTTCCTCCCACCAATCTTCCTCCCACCCCTATTCCTCCCACCCCTCTTCCTCCCACCCATCTTCCTCCCACCCATCTTCCTCCCACCCATCTTCCTCCCACCCATCTTCCTCCCACCCATCTTCCCCACACCCATCTTCCCCACACCAATCTTCCTCCCACCCCTCTTCCCCACACCAATCTTCCTCCCACCCCTCTTCCTCCCTCCCATCTTCCTCCCACCCCTCTTCCTCCCACCCCTCTTCCTCCCACCCCTCTTCCTCCCTCCCATCTTCCTCCCACCCCTCTTCCTCCCTCCCATCTTCCTCCCACCCCTCTTCCTCCCACCCCTCTTCCTCCCTCCCATCTTCCTCCCACCTCTCTTCCTCCCACCCCTCTTCCTCCCACCCATCTTCCTCCCACCCCTCTTCCTCCCACCCATCTTCCTCCCACCCCTCTTCCTCCCACCCCTCTTCCTCCCACCCCTCTTCCTCCCTCCCATCTTCCTCCCACCCCTCTTCCTCCCTCCCATCTTCCTCCCACCCCTCTTCCTCCCTCCCATCTTCCTCCCACCCCTCTTCCTCCCTCCCATCTTCCTCCCACCTCTCTTCCTCCCACCCCTCTTCCTCCCTCCCATCTTCCTCCCTCCCATCTTCCTCCCTCCCATCTTCCTCCCTCCCATCTTCCTCCCTCCCATCTTCCTCCCACCCATCTTCCTCCCACCCATCTTCCTCCCACCCCTCTTCCTCCCTCCCCTCTTCCCCCCACCAATCTTCCTCCCTCCCCTCTTCCCCCCACCAATCTTCCTCCCACCCCTCTTCCTCCCTCCCATCTTCCTCCCTCCCATCTTCCTCCCTCCCATCTTCCTCCCTCCCATCTTCCTCCCTCCCATCTTCCTCCCATCCCTCTTCCTCCCTCCCCTCTTCCTCCCTCCCATCTTCCTCCCTCCCCTCTTCCTCCCACCCCTCTTCCTCCCACCCCTCTTCCTCCCTCCCCTCTTCCCCCACCAATCTTCCTCCACCCCTCTTCCTCCCTCCCATCTTCCTCCCACTCCTCTTCCTCCTTTCCCTCTTCCTCCCACCCCTTCCTCCCTCCCCTCTTCCCCACCAATCTTCCTCCCACCCCTCTTCCTCCCACCCTCTTACTCCCACCCATATTCCTCCCACCCCTCTTCCTCCCACCCATCTTCCTCCCACCCCTCTTCCTCCCACCCCTCTTCCTCCCTCCCCTCTTCCCCCACCAATCTTCCTCCACCCCTCTTCCTCCCTCCCATCTTCCTCCCACTCCTCTTCCTCCTTTCCCTCTTCCTCCCACCCCTTCCTCCCTCCCCTCTTCCCCACCAATCTTCCTCCCACCCCTCTTCCTCCCACCCTCTTACTCCCACCCATATTCCTCCCACCCCTCTTCCTCCCACCCATCTTCCTCCCACCCCTCTTCCTCCCACCCCTTTTCCCTCCCACCCCTTTTCCCTCCACCAATCTTCCCCCCTCCCTCTCTCTTTCTCATTCTTTCTCGGGCAAAACGAATCCACTCACATTTCTCCTCTTGCCTTTTCGGATCATCTACTTCATCTCTTCAATCCGAGAGGTAACAATGGGAATGCCAATGAAAAGGATAGAGTTAGATAAGGGGTGGAATGTGGGATAGAACGCAAGTTATTTTTACTTTCACCGTACATAGTATGGGGACAGTATTGTGATCACGAAAAAAAACGACTTCGAGATTTCAACGGAAATGCACGTTTTGAGGTCCCTAGAACACGTTTAGACTATTTTCGGAATGATGTCTGTGTGTGTGTGTAGATGGATCGATGGATTGTGGGTGCTCTAACTCAAAAAGTACTTGTATTAATATCAAAATTCCTATATAACTCTTTGGTATGGACACAAAAACTGATTAGTTTTCGGACAATACCGGTTAACCGGAAGTCGAGGTTTATTCGAAACCCGATTCGGTTTTTGCGATATTTCTCCGTTAAAACATCATTACTGTATATACATTTCTATAAAAAGGTTATAGAGAATGTAACTTCCTACAACTTTCATTTGAAACAATTTTCCATAGCAGTTATTTTTTAGGATTTATTTATAAATAATCGGTTATTTCGATTTCCGTCAAATATCTCCTTAAAAACGTCGTTATTAGTAATCTTCGTGAGGACCAAAGTTGTAGAGAATAATATTTCTTCCAGGTTTTGATTGAAACAAATTTTCGTAGAACCATCCATTTCGGAGATATTTAACTTCTTCGTAATATCCACTATGCGGTGGCACCACCATGTAGCGGCGAATTCTGTAAACATATGCAAAATATACCTTATTTACGGCAATAAGGACGACTGTATTCTTTTACGATACGAAATGATAATTTTGCCTCATAATGCTATTCATAATAATTTAAATATCTATACCCCAAATATGGAGAATGTCATGTGTTGGCCACATCAGATTTTTTTTTATTCCGACGTGTTAGACGACGAGCCTCCTCGTTGTCATGGAATCAAGGCGGTTCGTTTTTCCGTGTCCGCGGAAACGAAGAGCAGGAAGGAGGCACTCGAGAATCGATAGTGGGATGCCATGTATCGTGATATATCTGAGTGGAATTTTTGGGGATTGGGGAGCAGGTTTCCTCGCGAGTTTCCATGATTGTGGAATTGACGGAGGAGATGATTGGTTGCGAGGGATGGGGGTGACGAGAATGAGGCAGTGACATCTATTGAATGTCTCGTGGTCGATAAAAGTCGACGACAAAATGAACATCGGTAATTACTATAGTCTTTTTTTTCTTTCATTCGTCGCTATCGCCGAATGTATTGGATATCGTTTGTTCAGATTACTTGTTGAATATTTTGCGAAGTTGTGTAGATTCTAATCATTTTGGATGTTTATTTGTCGTTCATGAATCTTATTTCGATAAATGAGTAGCTTTAATGATTTTGTAGTAATTTAAATCGCCTTAGTCTTTTCATTTTCTATAGCTCTATACCATAGGAAATTATTTTTTGCTTAAAACTAGCGATAACTTAATGACTTTTCTACAAGCCTTGTAAACATCACTGTCTCGGTATATGTGAGTTTATCATAAAGATTTATCACATGGAATTCCTCTTAACATATTTGACAGACTAATAATTAGAGGTTTTTCAAGGATAAATCGAGCTGTGTATAGATACTCATTAAATTAAATTGATGAGTGCTGTTCATACTGGATTAAGATGACTCCAAAGGAAATAATTATCCGTTGACGTGAAAAATTAAATCAGATTATAAAATTCTATTTGCGAGCTTGTTCAAAAGATAACAAATAGATAATTATAAAGGTAGTCTCAAATAAAAATCTATTTAGAAAAACCTACATAAGGCGCGTTCCTAACGAAAGAGGAAAGTTGCACAAATAATTCTGACTGGATATAATGCGTTTTTTTTCAGATCTGGGAAAAGATATTTTTGCGTCCTAGGAAAGTTTCGAATACTACGCCCTAATGAATGTATACAGGACACAATGTTACCTCTCAAAACAGTAGTTTGTTAACAACTTATTAGAAAATAAAATTACCTTTCTTTTCTATTATTTATGTGTGTATGCATTTTCTCAGTTAACCATACCTCTTAATTACCATATTTAAATTAATGGAAAATTCATATTCGTTTAACGAACGACTTTTAAGGAAAACGAGGAATTAGCGTGCATTAAAGTCCAAATTGTCAATCGCTGCTCCCCTAAGCGTGCTGCGCTCTAGGCGGGTGACTAAAAGAATACGAGAATGAAAAATAAAAACTTCACATTCTCCCCATCTCTCTCTCTCTGAATTCTTGGCCCGTAGTAAGTGCCAAACTTTCCACCTTTCTCTCTTCCTCCCCTTCCCTTCCCTTCAAGCGGTTTTGTTAAAATGATGACTTTGGTATTATGCGGTCATCCTCGGCGCCCGCTTTACCGCGGGGCCCGTAGCGTGCGGAATGATGCCCTCTTGAACGCGAGACCAACGCTAACGAAGTTGCTATCCTCACCGCAGAGATTCGACGGCGTGAGGGATAACTCTCACTTGCTGCCTCCCTCACACTCCCTTCTCTTTCCCTCCGTCACCTCTCCCGCTCTCCTATCTCCACATCTTCCTCCCCACCTCCTCTCCCCTTTCCTCCCTATGTCTCTACTCTCTTTATCTCAGTTCCTCTTTTCTTTTCTCCCTCTCTTATTCTCTCTCCTGTCATCCCTCTCTCTCTCTCTCTTCCTAATCTCTCCCTCCTTCAGACCCTCCCTCCGTCTCCTTCTTCTCTTTCCTATTCTCTCCCTCTTCTTCCTCTCTTCACTTTTCTCTATTCTCCTTCCTCTCTTCTTTCTTCACTCTTTTCCTACTGTCTCTCTTCTCCCTCCTTTATCTCTCTTCCCCCCTTTCTCTCTCTCCTCTCCTTCACTTATGGGTTAGACGGAAGAAGAACCCAGTGTCAGTCTTGCCCAAATAAAGACGAGTATCTATCTGTCTTTATCTATTTCTCCTATTCTCTCCCTCCTTCACTATCCCTTTCGTCTATTTTCTTTTTCCCCTCTCTCGTCTCCTTCCTCTCTCTCTGTTCTCCTACCTCTCCCCTCTCCTTAAATGTAAGAAGGGACTATGTAGTCTCAATTTCACCCTAACTAAAGTCGTTTGTCTGTCTGTGCTTTCTAATCTCTTTTCCCTCTTCTCTCCTATCTCATTTTTAATCGCCATTTATCTCTTCACTCCCTCCGCGGTGTTTCTCTCTGAGTATTTTGTAATGTCCCTATTTCTCTCGCTCTCTCTCTTATTTCTCGAAACTTCTCCTCCCTTCCTCTCTCCCTCCCTCCCTCTCCCCTTTAAACCTTTTACTCCATCACTCTTCTTTCCCCCTTCCCACTTCCCGGAGAGTTCGTCTTTGTCCGCAACTCCGGAATGGGAAAATCCACCGAAAGATACATGCCCGAGAGTTTGAGAGAGTTAGAGCCCGTCGAGCGTGACCTTGTTGGGCGGTTTCTGTTTTCCACAGTGCTAACCCACATACAAGGTGTCGGTTTGTTTCGCCTTCTCGGTTCTACGCCGACAGGACAGAATAGTATCATAAGGATGTATCGTTAAGAATGCCCTCAGCCGACCACCACCTTCCCAATCCAGGCGATTGGTTAAGATGTGCCGTGTGGGTTGCATAAGATTGAGGCTAATGACCCTAACGGTTGCGTGTATCCAAGGATGCGAGGTTAAATATCCGATGGAAAGTTTACTGACAGAGCAGAGGTTCCCAACCGTTTCGATGTGGAGAGCAGCAAGTTGTATCCTAGAAAATCGAAAGAGGACGACCACACTTCCGCGAGAGTAGTAATGATGATGAATAAAATTAAACCAACATTAAAGTTAAGCTTAATGATTTTCAATACGTTTAGAAAGAAATCAACCGAGAAAATTAAATTATTGGTCCTAAGGAATTGGATATAAGTACCATAGAAGATTACAGTCAGGCTTTCAAAGAGCACCGTCAGGGTTCCAAAGAGCACGGCGGTGATCGCGAGCACCAAGTTGGGAACCCCTGACTTAGAGGGTTACATGAATTAAAGTGCGGAAAACTAATTTCGTTACCGTTCTTAATCGTATTTTTTCATTGCGCTTATTTTTACACGAGACATTAAACATCCTAATGGGCTTTTTTTCAGGGTCGCGTGTTTCGTTCATGTTAACGCAATCAGTTTCTTCATTGCAGACGACATTATAAAATTATTGTTCCGTTTTATTGCATGAGAATCGTTAGCACAATATTCCTCTGCCTTTTACTAAATTATAAAGCAAAATTTTCGTCCATGTCGGAAATTTTATCACTTAAAATAACGTTGACTTAATTTTCCCTTAAGTGCGACGTCTGAATACTTCTTGCGCGTTGCATAAGCTTGTTCCTGTCTCGAAACCTCTTAGTGAAAGCTGGTGACTCAATTGTTCGTCTCAGCCAAATGAGAAAATATGCTTTCGCACCTTTTTTTGAGCCTCGAATATAGATTTTCCTTCTAAAATTCTACGAAAGCCGAAAACACTCGGGGGTGATATTCGCATCAACTCACACGCACGCCCGACAAAAATGTAAGGGATGCGAGTGATGTCAACCTGCTGGGTGAAAGGGGAAAATTCATCAAAAAAATTCCGACGAAAATAATCTTAATCGAATTAAAATCCCTTCCTCTGTATTTTCTGAATCTTTTGGTTCACTCAAGAACAAGTACGTAAATACTTGTCTACGGTATCTTCAATAGCCGCAACGAGGTTATAAAAACCATTGGAGATACCTGAGGTAAGTAATTCTTAAGTGCTTTTTCTTGAATTTTTACTTTCTCATATACGAAGTTTATTGAGAAAGTATTGTTATCGTAAAAAAATTCGAACTTGAAATTTTAATGGAAATATACGTTTTAGGTGTACCGGAGTCCGAAAGAGTGGTTTTCGCAATGCCGTCTGGCTGTCTGTTCTCGGCCCTAGAGTCTAAACGGTAGAGCGAAAATGAATTAAATCTCGTACTTAGGTATTTTATCATACAGAATAAAAGCTATGAAGAAATGGTAGACATTGCTCAATAATTAAGGGAATTTTATTATACCCATTTTTAAAAACAATTTGATTTTCTCAAAAACGGCTCGAACGACTTTGATAAAATTTCATAGGGTTACTTCAGTATACGTTTGCAATAATACTACACACTTCATATTTCTCAAAAAATTAATATAAGGCTAGTTTATTCTTGGGCAACTTTAACAACAATTTGATTTTCTAAAAAACGGCTCATGCGATTTTCATCAAATATTGTATAGTTATTTGAGTTGATGTTTATAACGATTCTACATAGTTCATATTTTTCAAAAGATAACTAAACGACGCATTAGTGTATGAGAAAGTTTGTACATTGCATGTTGTACCGATATTTTTAACCTTACCACGAGCTCGATAATTTTCCGTTTCGTTCGTATTGAGGCGTAATCGACACGAAGAGTCAAGTGTTTTGGAAATTTTCTTTTTCATACGTTTCCCTTGCCTTTCTCGTCCATTTTCCTTGCCTTCGACTTGTATAACACCTCCCAATTGTAGCTTTCTCTTATATTTTTCCTTAATCCTTACTCTGCCCTCTTCGCTTTCTTCTCTACCGTACCAGTTTCTTTTTCTTCCACTCTTCTCCTCCACCCCCCTCCTATCCCTTTTCTCCCTCCTATCCCTATTCTCCCTCCTATCCCGTTCGTCTACCTTTATTTCCTCTAGAGCAGGGGTTCTTAACCTTTTGTGAGCCCCGCACCCCCACAGCGATCCATGGTAATCCCGCACTCAACCATAATTTTTTCAATGGTCATTAATTTTAGTTTTCAAAAATTTTAACGAATCATTAAACGTATAGTATTTAAAATCAAATATAATTATTACAAACTACATTTTAAACTCAACCTTTCCTCAGTTAAAGACATAATAAGATTGTAATACAGGTGAGGTGACGATTAGGCATTTTATTACAATGGAATCCTATCCAACAATTTCATAATAGTTTTCAAGATTGTTTCTTTTTAAAGAATTTTTAATGCTGTATTCATCTTGAGCTTCAAAATAACCTCTCTGTAGCGGATTATCTCAGCCTTCTAACGAAAAGTAGGACCGAGAGAATGACTTTGCTATAAACGTAATGAAAGGCGGAAAAATATAGCGACAATATGTCTTTCTGGGCACGGCAGTTTAAATCGCTTTGTAAACAGACCTCGAATAGTGATTACGGTTTGTTATTTCAAGGAAACGAATGTTCTTCAGCATCTCGCTATATATCTAATAAGAAACGTGGACGCATTAATACACACACTAGGACGGCAGCTGGTTAGTATGGGTGGTTCAAAATGTTATCTAAAAAAATAAATAAATAAATAAGTCAAATTGCAAGATGTTCCCACCGCACACCCTGGATCCACTTCCCGCACCCCTTGGACCATCTTCCCGCACCACCTAGGGGGTGCGAGCACCCCCGGTTAAGAACCCCTGCTCCAGAGCATTAAACTCTTCCGGCCTCCCCCTCCTCCCCCATTAAAAAATCTTTCCTTTTCTCTCCCCATCTTTCCATTGTGTTCGAGAAAGTATCCATTCCAGCCTTCCGAGACTCACTTTCTCCTCCTCTCTATCTGAAAACGGGTTCAAAAGAAAGAAGGGAAAGCAGGGTCGTAAAAGCAGTGGCTCATTTTAATTGGTTAATTAAGACTGTCGCCGTTGGAGGTTTTTGTTTCCACGCGTAATCGAATAGCGTGGTGGAATGGTTGAGTGGAAAAGTTTGGAAGTAACGTGAGAATGTATAGAATACAGGAATGGCTTCTGATTACAGATGGGCTGTTCAACAGAGAGTTATCGAGCTCGTCTTATGCAATAATTCAAGCACTTAAGAAGTACTTGCCTCAGATTATATCTTAAACAGCCACAACAAGGTTATGAAAAACAATATGCGCATTTCGGCTACAAGTCTTCGGTGGCAATTCGCTTAAAATATATTCCGCGAGAAAAGATAAATAAAATTGTTTTAATATCTGTTTTTAGCGAATTGTAACTGATGACGTCTGCTTTGCAGTCAAAATGCACACCTGCTTTTTTATAACCTTTTTGTGGCTATCGATGAACACCTAAGAAATGTATTTCTAAGTGCTTGTTCTTTTAACAGATGGTTGTGGTTTAGGTAAGATTTTGGATGCGGTTTTATGAAAAACGTGACTCCCGTAGAAATTAAAAGATTAGCATGACATTAATGTCCATTTAGTCAAATAGGTTTATTAATGTGAAATTTGAATATCTCCACGGAAGTTATTCGCGGTTGCTTGCATATCTTTCTTTAACGCTGGGTAATTATTGATAACTAACGTAATTGTCCGTCAATGTGTGAATTAAGTATTACGTTAAAATAAAATAAAATTTAACGACATCAGCTTCTAGGTGTACTAAAAAGTAAAAGATTAATATAAAATCCAATTAACTGAATGTATGATATGTGTTAATGATGATTTATTCGTTAAACATACTAAATAATTCTATAAGAATATTTTACATAAATAAATATGATAGTATTTATATCTCTTATATATTTTGAAGGGTGTTTGTTGGTTTGTTCATGGAACTCCTCCTAAACGATAAAAGCTAGAATAACCAAATTTGGTACGATTCTTCCTTACATCCTAACTTAGTGAATGGTAAAGGTTTAATTATCGAACGTCACGTATTTTGCCGCGTCCTGCAACTGAAATACAGGGATGAGTGTAGACTACTTTGAATTTGCACTTTAAAATTACTTAAAATCATGGTACGAATTTGAGACTTGGATACTTCTTTGCGGGAAAGAACAAAGTTTATTTTTATTGAAGACAGATTCCGAATTCTGGTCGAATTCGCGTCGAAATGCGGTTAGAATCAATAAAATACGTGATTTTATCAGTTTTATTACAATACCAATTATAAGCTACCATGAAAACTCCCATTGCCGCCGAAATTGAGACTATATAGTCCCTTCTTACATTTAAGAGAGGGAGGGAGGGAGATGGAGTGAGGAGGAGGGAGAGGGGAGGGAGAGAAGGGGAAAAGGGAAGGAGAGGGTGGAAGGGAGGGGGAGGGAGTTTACACGTTATTTTAGATTTTTGACAGTGCAAGATTTTCTTTCTTCATTCATCTAAATAGGAAAATGCGGAGCGGTTTTCTTCATTTTTGCTTTATTCGACGGTTATAACTGTGTACTATCTTATTCTTGCGATGCTTACATGTAACACGGTCGAAGTTTTAGATTCACTAAATCTGTTGAAATTCAACGGGCACTCCAGCTAGTAATAAATAGGCTAACCTACTATAATCGCTGTTCAGGTTGTAATGAACTTTCATGTGATCGTTTTCCTGCATCTCTAAATCTGTTGCTTGTCAATCGGTTTACTGTTGCTTATGGTGACTCATTAGTTCTATGCTTCGTATTTCTACGATATTTCAATAGTTTTCTCGATATAAATGTGAAATTCCCGCGTCGATATCTCATTTTTAAGATATTATAAAATGCTAAAGAAAAAATACTTGCTCCCTTCGTTTCAACTCTGCCCATGTTATTCAAATGGAGTCAAACCCAGGACTACTATGTACACGGCGAGAAGTTTCAAATTGAGAAGTTGAAAGGCAAGTGATTCCTGAAAGTTTGATCTAAAAAGATTGGAAAGGTTTTTAGTTGTGGGCGGTTTTACTTATTCTCCCATCTAACCTTATAGAGCGTTCCGACGGGCAGACGGACGGATCAACAGAATTAATACAGTACAAAGTAATTCTACCTTCCGGTAGGTTTTAGGCGCACACCACCAAAAACATTATTGAGTTGTGCCATGATGCTTGGGATATTAGTTGAGGATATTATGTATGTAATAATATGTATAATATGAATTCGTCAATAACCGCATTGTCGAATATTTGTTTACACAAAATCTTACAGTAAAAACTCTTGGTAATAGTATAATACATCTGTCATTAACTAACAGTAAAAACTGTTTTCGACATTATTCTCTATCGAAACCGAGGGAAATGTTAAAGAATTCCATATCAAACGTCACGGTAATTCTCCTAACCTACAGAGACAATAATCTCTGATCCTCGCATCTCAAACTACATACTTGACTGAAGCTTTTATTTTAAAAGTTGGATTTTGCGTTCCTTTTTATGTCCAACGTGGCGAGGATAGTTTCTTCCTTTCATCCATTCCGCTGATTCGCGGAAACTCAGTTTTCAACCGTCAATTCAATCGACGCTAATTCCACTTGTTTTCAGGCATCCCTAAACAAAAGCTCTCGAGGGAATAACTACTCATAACAGGCGAGGTCGCTAAGGTTTTGAGCGGGTTATTGCGAAGCCTATATATCCTCTCGTAATATGAATTAATATTTAATACGCGGTAAAGGTGGTAAGACGACGAAGATAAGGGGCGACAAATAAATTCATTAGGATTCTCAGTATCCCATTTCGCCGGGAGCGTTACCGAGAGGTGCTCTCGTAGGCTTTTGAGAAATGGAATTCGCAATGTTATCCACCTCCTACCGCCAAAAATTTCCCGGGTCGAGAGGGAGAGAGAAAGTGAGAGCCACGGGAGCTTTCAGTTGAGTCGATAAATGCCGCCCATTTCAGGGAGTAGATGTGTTTTTAGGAGTTTGTATGTGTGCACAGTTAAGTCCCCGCTATGTGTCCCTGAAGGCATGAAACGACATATTTAGCAAAGCCATAATTCCTCGCGTACGCGATTGAAAAAGCAGGGGTTGGTGGCAGATTTTTTTTTACGTGTATACCATTTGTTATCTAAATAAGACAGTAATACAGCAAATAAGACATTTGTCAAACGTAATAAAATAAAATAACGCATTGATAATCTCTCACCAGAGGTTATTTTGAAGCTTTATGCGGATGACGGATTAACGTGGCAGCTTAGGTCAGATTGAGGTATGTGGTTTTATATAACGTGCAGTGTTATCGCATAAGAATTTTAAAATCTTATTTGTAAATCTTACTTATGTTAGTAATGTTAGTAATTTAATAAGAAATATTATATATTAGAAGATGGCGAAAGCTATACTAGGACTGTCGGGTTAAAAAAAAAAGGATTGTATAGATTTACTTTGTCTTTGTCATTGCCAACGTCGAGCATTTGTTCAGCCATGCGCCATTCACAGAAACTGTCGCTAAGAAATAAGGTAAAAAAATCGACTTTGCCAATTTATGTGAATTTCTGGGACATTGCCTTTTAACCTTCATGAGGGACGTATTTGCAAATCGACGCGACGTATATGCAAAGCGACGCGACGTATAACAAAACATGTTCTTTGATTCGACGTATCATCGAAACGAAGTGTTGTGGTGAGTTACTGTGCATGCCTGTATCTGCGTGTGTTATCATAAGCTAATGGATTTAAACGCCCTACTCCCATTGCATCCTTGCCATCGTAGTGGACTCCATCAATGCCGTAACTAGGATACGGCCAAGGTGGCATTTGCCATAGGCGCCCCTTGCAAAAGGTCCCAAACGTTCCCGTTAAAAAATTCCAAAAGTTAATTTTCGCATAAATAACTATTAATTTATTACTCAACCTTTAAAGTCATTGTTAATAAAATGCTGCTACTCTTTATGAAAACATGGCAAAAATCATATTCTCCATAAACAAGGTGTTTCCTTCAAATATTGCCATAGGCGCCGTATCTCTCATTGTCAGTTACGCCTCTGGACTCCATTACTATCCTAGCAGAGATGCCGAGATGTAAAGCGGCCGCGGAAAACTCATCTTCTCAAACCCTCCTCGCATCTTCATCTTTTGCCACTTCCTCTTATTCATCCCATCTGCTTCCGAGTACCCGCCTTACTCGGCCAATCATTCCATCCTTTCGAGTGAAATTTTCCGTCGTCTCTTTCCCTCTCATTTCTCTCTCGATTAGCCTTGATCGGTCCGTGCGAAAGATTCCTCGCATGGGGAAATATTATAACAAGTTAGAGGAGAATTGCAGAGCAAATTACATAAGCCACTCCCCAGCAGCTGATTCTAGGCTCACCAAAGTTATACCATAATATAGCTGTAACGTGGAACTTTTGAGCTATTTTGTACACGGGCAGACATACAGACGGGTTAATCGGATACGTAAGCGATTTTTTTTTTGGGAAAAAAAAACGCTATACTATAAAGTTAAACCTGGCCCGAAAGGAAGCCTCCTTAAAAAAATAATAATCCATTTTGAGAATAAAAACATCCCTCACATAACGATGTTATTTCGTTCCACAAAAAATCGTCGTTATGCGAATAATCGAGCCGAGTAGCGCGAGGGATATACGGGAAGATTTTTGCGCCATGCGTCATTACCGCGGATTATGCACGTCGTTAAGCGAAAAAGGATTACAATATCACGGCGTCTTAACGGCGAAACGTCGGTAAGCGAAGCGTCGATTACGTTCGGAGCATAATGCTAGTTTGAAAGATGGTGGTATAATTCGCGAGAGATTTTTTAAAAATTTTTGAGTGCAAATTTAGCTTTGAGCGCTAGGAGTGGGATTAGGCGTGTGACCATTCATTGGTGCCCAAACTACGGCCCGCGAGCCACATCCGGCCCACCAAGTGTCTCCATCCGACCCGCCAGGAGTTTAACAATTAAAGGGCACAATGTAACATAAAAGGAAAATAGAATATTATAAAGAGGAATACATTTTGTGTTTACCTATTTACTCCATTATTAAGTGAACACATTTAAAACAATTCAGATAATTTCGACGCAAAACTAAATACATAATTTCCTTGTGTTATTCTTAAACTCAATTTTCGACTGGGTGTGGCCCGCGAAGATGGCGGACCTGAGCTATGTGTCCCGCGATGATTGCAGCAGTGGGTTATATGGCCCTTGGGCCGAAAATTTTGGGCACCACTGGTTTAATTGAACGGTTATCACAAAACCCGGCGACGATATTCGCGGAATTCCATAGATCCTCTGTAGCGTGAAATGCTGAGAGGCAGGGACGTTGCCAGAAATTCCTGGGCCTCTGAGCTAAATTTTTTCAGTATTCCGAGGGATTCAGGGGAAACGTCTCCCAGATTAAAAGCGGGTTCGGAAACATTGAAATATACAACGTATCTAAGGGAAAATATCCGGAATTATCTTGTCGTAACCTGTTGTATTTCCTCTTTCTTTTTGCTCGTTATTTCCTAAGTGTGGGTTAGGTCGTATCCTTATAATATGCTTACATTGTTTACTTGGGTCTCTTGTGTTTTTCTTTTATTGGATAGATTTTTTGAATGTTGATACCGTACATCCTCGCCGGACTAACGATAAGAAAGATTATTTAAATCGTCCTGCAAATACGGTTATGGTTAACGAATAACAAGTGCTAGTGCATTCAAATCCTAGCAGACCACAATGCTTCACCCGAGCTGCCTAGAAACGCCACTTGTGAGATGGAATATATTATTCTCTTTGTTTCTTTAATCTTTTCCATGATTTACGTCTTTATTCTGTTGGCGTAATTGCAAAGTGTGGTACGATTGTCAACAGCTGATATACTTTAGCGTCTAAAACGTCCTGAAGTAGATTGGCAAATGTGCTACCGTTACGTTTAATTATATATATATATACTACGGAAGAGGAAAGATAAGTAAGGATATTTAGGGCAACTAGGTGTTGAAGGAAACCCAGTGAACACTTACCGGAAGTAGAGCCGCTGGGGTGTTGGAGAGACACATTTGTAGAGGTTAGAGCTTTCGGGATGATCCCTTCGTCAGCAGTTGTGTCTCTCTTGTGCTGACGAAGGGATTATCCCGAAAGCTCTAACCTCTACAAATGTGTCTCTCCAACACCCCAGCGGCTCTACTTCCGGTAAGTGTTCACAGGGTTTCCTTCAACACCTAGTTGCCCTAAATATATATATATATAATTTGAAAATGAAAGTTAAATAAAAAATAGAAAATTCCTTTTTGCCCTGCATATCTCTAGAAAATAACCTGGTTATAAACTTTACGCCTTTATTTTAGGGAAAATCTCTATAAAAATAAAATACAGTCATAACTGTATGTCTTTAGAGAGATATAGGGATTTTCTTTTTAATTTTATTTCTAAAAGAAACATTGGTGAAAAATATTACTGTCTATATGATTATAGGCAATGGTTTACCATATGTTTACTCTTTCATCCTGATGCAACTGATAGCAGCACGAAATATTTGCTTCTTTGCATTACTGTATTTAATAAATTAAAATTTTGTCAATGCAGTAATAGATATACTATTACAAAAATTTGTTTCAAGTACTTCTCAAAAATGTTTTTCAACCTAGTAGACGGTAAAACATGACAGGAAGAGTTATGAATCTGTCAAGTATAATTTATCATCCCACCATATTGGTTCACGAAAAATCGTTGAGGTTCTCAACGTTTTGTGTCAAATTACATAAGGAAAATTTTTCCCGTAGAAAACTTCAGGACCATAAGTGATGCATCTTCATTTTCAAAAAATAAAAGTTTTTTATGATTATTATGTTAATAAGTATTGTAATTCCCGTTGAAATATCAGCGGATGAATTATAGATAGATTGATTATTAATATTTGCATTTTAAATAATTAATAGCACACTATTACATATGAAATATTTCGCCATATACTACATTTCTAGTGAATATTCTGTTGTCGTTTAGTAAATGCCTTTGGTTTTTATTTTCGGCTATAAAATTCCGATATTCCTCTCCCAGCTTGTTCTTGTAAATGCTGCATATAATTGTCGGTGTGCAAAGCCAGGGAAGTAATTATAATATATTAATTTAACCGATTGCACAGACGCGTCTGTGCAATCGGTTAAATTAATATAGCAAGTAAACGGTAAAAGATAGACTGCTGAAATTTGCAGGTTATATATGATCTATGAAGCCATTTATTGCGCTTCCAAGGAATGTTTTGGAGAAAGCGGTGGGCGGCAGGGGGTGCTTATTAAATTTTCAAATTAAGATCCTGAGCAAATGGATTTAGATAGAGAATAAAAACTTTTTAATTAATCGCTGTATAAATTACTTTGTCAAATAATTATGCAATTGCATTACTAAACTTATAAAAAAATTTTAAGTTTACAATTCTGAATAAACTTTAATAAAAAAGGATTTTTTAAATATTTCATCAGCAAGTGAAACTACGAAGTTTTTATTTATTTTTTGAGCTGCGATTGAAACGTAGTGATTTTTTGGTGCCTTTTAAAACCCTCGCGTACTCGGCCTACTCTTTTTCCATCCGTCTATCCACGAAAAACCCACAAAATTCCAATTTAAACCTGCGCTAAAATCATCCACAAACACAAAAAAGGCTTGCGTTTAGTAAATCTTTTTACCTGTTAATGATCGCCTTTCATGGAACAAAACGTCATCGAAGCGACAGTAGTCCTCTCGATATCCAATTTATTTCATCAAACAGCCGTCATGTGGCGATTCTTTTTCGGAGAGAGACTATGGAAGAGTACTCTTTTGGAAACAAAGCCGCCATCTTTTCGAAAAATGACACGTCCGTATGATGACTTCCTCTCGAGAGATCTCTGTTTGCGGCGACGAAAATAAAAAGAAAAAGAAAAACGTAAAAGTAAAAGAAGAGCGAATCGCGAGGTACCTGTGTGGTTGAAGCGTTACGTAAAGCAGCACCTCGTTAGCTTCCCATTTTTTCTCTTTGTTCTCCTCCCCGAAACGACGCCGCTCGTACCGCCATATCGTTCGCCTTTTTTATATTTCGTTTTTTTAGCGTCGGTCCTCAATAGGCGACAAAAGGACGACCCTCTTCTCTCTTCTTCACCTCCTTTTTTATCTCCTTTCTCACCTTCCTCATTTGTCCCTTCTCATTCCTCCTTTTCTCGCCCTCCGATCGTTTTTTTTCTCCCTCGGTCCTCACTCCGGTTCCTGTACCAACTCCCTCTATTGTCAGTTTTTTCCGCGGAGTTGTAGTGCTGAAATAAACGAAGGGGCAGCGAAATTCTCCGTCCCTTTTTTTTCGGCGGTTATTGTCCCTTCTCCCTCATTGTCGAATCATGCCGCGGTTGATTAGCCCTCAAGACAGAGAGAGGCGGGAAACTAGGCATTCTGGGGAAAACACGTACCGTCTCTCTCACACAGCCAGGGTTGCCACCTCAAAGTCCTCACCAGCCCGGACATTTTCAATTCTGAGCCGGAGATTTCTCTGGTATTGCCCGGAGATTTTCTAATTTGACCCGGAGATTTTTTAAAAGCCAACTTTTTTACTGTTTTTGCCCTTTCAGAATGAAAATAGGATTATGGTTTCTTTGTTGTAATTGTCTATGATTCTGTCTTTGTTTGCCGGTCACCACTATCAAATTTTGAACCAATGAACCAACTTTCATGACAATTGGTTAGAAACTCTTTCTACAGAGGCCAGGATCATGGGGATAGGTTTTATGACGAAAATTGAAGTTCCGGGATCCATTCCATGAATTATCCTTTCCTTTTGATTTAGATGGAAAATCTGAAACCCATCGGGCAGGGTTATTTCCCTACCCACGCTAAAATACATAAGAAAAATCATATCAGCGCTGGATTTTCGCTGTTCTCTGCGGAATGGAATGGAAATCATCGTAATCTTTAATGCCAATTTCGAAAATATTGATATTGTCCCGGAGATTTTTTCTCTTGCCCGGAGGCAAGCCCGAAAACCCGGAGACTTCGGGTCAAACCCGGAGAGGTGGTAACCCTGCTCACACCCCGCCACTCTTTCTTTATATTCTCTCTCGCTCTGTACTCTTCACGTCCTCTTCCTTTTAACCTTTTGTCCTCTTACGTCACCCGGATGGAGAGAGAGAGAGAGAGAGGAAGATTGTCACTGTGGTCATCGATTTTAAGGACTCGCTGGTTAGGTGGGAAATGAAGAGTATATGCGGTCCCATTTTTTTCCCTTTAGTTCTCCCGATAATCCAGACGGTGTGAGAAGAAAGCTCTCCTTTTGCGTCTATCTCAACTCGTTTCCGTTTCTTTCTCTTCTCTATCTTTTTTATATATCTATTTTTTTCATTCTTCTCCCACCTGGCGCGCATGCGCGTCGTTAAAGTCTCCAATACCGCTCTCCTCTCTCTACCATTTTTCTTTTGATTGACTTCGTGCCCTTAATAGCCAGCTCCCACTCCGCCGCGCATCGCCCATCTTGCTCCTCCCACCGCTTCAAGGAGCAACTCCTTAAAACTTCTCCCCCGGCCACGTTTGTTAGACTCGATTGGGAAGTTGCGTGGTGTTTTCGTTTAGCGTGAGGCGGACATTGTTTGCGCAGGAGGGGCCCAGGCGCGTGACTGGGAAGGGACTCCTCGCCACGTGAAGGGCGTCGTTGTTTTTGGCAGGGCCTCGTGATCGGTCGACGAAGAAGAAGGCTTGTCTCGCAGAATTCTCTCAATAACTACCTTTACTTCCTTCGCTCCCCTCAACGCCGCTTCCTCCTCCCTTAATTATCCCTCCTTCGCTTCTCCCCCTCCCTCCCTCCCTCTCTCTCTCTTCTCCCTCTCTCTTCTCCCTCTCTCCTCTCCCTGTTATTCGCTCGCTCCCTCTATCTCTCTCTCTCCCTACCGCTTGCCATTCCCCTACTCTCTCTTCCCTCATCTCTCCCACTCTATTATTCTCTATCTCCCTCTCTAGTCTTCTCTATCCCCCTCTCTATTCTCCTTCACTATCCCCCTCTCTTTTCTCCTTCACTCGTTCTCTCTTTCCTTCATCTCTATTCTTCTTCCTATCGCCTCATATCCCTTCCTCTTCCCATTTCCTTTCCTCCCCCCTTCTTATTCTCTCTCTCATCTCTTTTCCTTTCTCTTTTCTCTCCATCCTCTTTTCTTCCTCCATCTCCTATTCTCTCTTTCCTCCATCTCTCCTCTCCCTCTCTCCTCTCATCCCTCTTAAATGGAAGAGGGGTCTCAATTTCGCCCTGATGATAGAGACGTTTATCTATCTCTCCTCTCACACCTCTCCTCTCACACCTCTCCTCTCCTCACGTCTCCTCCGAAACTCCCTCTCTCCTCTGCTTTATTTCTCTCATCCGTCTCTTCTTTCCTCTCCTTCCTCCTCTTATTCTCTCCCTCCTCTCCTCCCTCTCGCATCTCTTCCCTCCCTCTCATTCTCACACTCCTTCCTCTGTTACTCTCACCACTCCTTCCTCTCCGTTATGTCCTCTCTTTATCTCTCCTCCTTCCTCCCTCTCTCTTCTAATCTCTCCCTCCTTCATCTCCGCTTCCATCTTCTCTCTCCCTTCCCCCTTTCCTCCTACATTCTCTTTACTCTTCCTCCTCCCTTCCCCTCCCCTCTCTCTCTCTCTCTCTTCGCCCTCCCTCTTCTACTACTCCAGCGTCATCATCGCTGTCGTCACCATTTCGGGGCGATCCTTTTGCCGTGCGTCACGAATGGATGTTATTCGTGCATGTTTTTTGTTTCGTTGCATCGATCTGTCCCCTTGTTTGTTCCTTTCATGTTTCCCTATCCTCCTCTCTTCCTTCCAAACGAGGAGATTCTCTTTCCGCGTTTAACGCCGCGCACGTCTCTTTGTTTCCTTTCACGTCTTTAATCCCGACTCTTCGCCATTTTAATCGCCCTAGGACTTATCTGCCTCCGAAGAACTGTGCGCGCGTCAAGCTGTGGGAATCGCCGAAGATGTTTTATGCAGTGGATGTACCGAAATGGATAGGAATCTTCTGCGCGTCTTGTTTCAGATACGTCAGGTTGCTATGAAAAATACGTTTAAAAAGATCGAATTTTTTTTCTTAGCAGATCTTAAGTTCATACGTCCATTTAAAGTATTTAAAGAAAAATGGAGGTCAATGTATGAAAATATTTCTTTTATTCCTCTTTTAATTCTGCCGTATTCCCGTAGGTGTAGGAAGGTATGATCATTGCGAAAACTTCAATCCCTGCAAACTCTGTGTGTTGCGATATATTCAACTGATTCTTAATTTTATCGGCTTTATTTTCCGCGAAAGATAATAGTTTTTACGAGGAGCAAATTATTACTTCGTCAATATGTTGATTTTCTTCCATATACTTTACGCTAATTTCTTAAGACTTTTCACAACTAGACATTTGAATTATTTCTTCTGTTTCTAAAAACTTGTACTCCTTTTATAGTTAGGTAATCATTAAAATTTCTGTGTGGAATTGAATCATTTGTGATTATTTTTCAAACTTACGTTTTGATTTCTATTCGGATGTAAATATCAACATCGGGAAACGCTTGTCTACAATATATTTGATATACTAAGATCAGGAGACCGTAAGACTCAGTTAGATGCTGTTTTCCTCGACTTCAAGAAGGCTTTCGATAAAGTCCCGCACAGTAAGTTAGTGAAGAAATTAAATGACTGTGGAATAAATCGAAAGATAATCGAGTGGATCAGGGACTTTCTTAATGAGCGTGAACAAATAGTAGTTATAGATGGATTTAAATCAGATTCAGTCAGCGTAGCCTCAGGCGTTCCACAGGGAAGTGTAATCGGCCCCCTACTATTCCTTTTATACATAAACGACTTAGATAAGGTTATTAAAAGTAAAATCAAGTTATTCGCGGATGATACAGTAGTTTACAGAGAGATTAACAGTCCTAATGATCAATTATTACTTTCTGACGACTTAAATGCGATTCTCGAATGGTGTAAAGAGTGGCAGTTAGAATTGAACTTAGGAAAGTGTTCCTTTATGAGATTCTGGGGAAACAAAAACATTGACACGACGAATTACACTGTTGAAGGCGTCCAGCTAAAACTAGCCGATTCCGTCAAATACTTAGGCGTTACTTTAACAAGCAACCTCTCGTGGGATATGCACATACGAAATATATGCGGGAAGGCTAAACAGAAACTAGGATTCATCAAACGCATAGTAGGTAAAAGTGAGGAAAAAGTCAAAGAGACATGTTACTTCTCGTTAGTAAGACCGCTATTAGAGTACGCGTCGAGCATATGGGATCCGTACGTGAAAGGATCAATCTCAGAGTTAGAAAGAGTGCAGCGAAAAGCCGCTAGATTCGTCAAAAATTGTTACGATAGAAACAATAGTGTTACAGCCTTGATACAGGACAGGATGGGAATCACTAGCTGAGCGCCGATCACGCTCTAGGTTAAAACTTCTCGAAAGATTTAGAACGCATATATTCTCCAGCGATGTCGAAGAAATAATAAGAGCGCCAACTTATATTGGTAGAACGGACCATCCTCGTAAAATAAGAGAGATAGCCTGTAGGACTGAGAGGTATAAAGGCTCGTTTTTCCCTAGAACGATAGCTGAGCAGAACAGAAGTTACGAAAAGAAATCAGCCGACGTAGAGTGATACTATACATTATTATGCGCTTTACCTTGGTTCTATTGCACCCCCTGCCACACACCATTGCGGTGGCTTGCAGGGTGAACTATAGATATAGATATAGATATTTCGAAATAAATATCGGTAGCGTTGTCAATCCTACATTTTTAAGGCCTAGTGTTTGACTTATTCAATTAATTTGAACTACTTCAATTCCAATATATACGTCTCATTCCATTTTAGTTTCAAAACGCTTAAGAATATCCATAGATTTAGGGATTGTAACTTTAATGACTAAAATAATTCATAAATGCTGGTAATTGTGAGAAAATGCGGTATAACAAATTCCAAAATAACTGAAAGTGCGAATCATTACCGTTTCTTGATATAAATGATATCGACTGGATGAGAGTATCGTTAAGTCGAAAATTCAAAGCGAATGGAGACAAGAACTGTCAAAAGCGACTTATCGAGATGATAAATCGTTTCTATTCCAGCCGCAGTGGAATTAATACTAAATTGATGAGAAAATAACTGGTATTTCGAGTTTGTTTCTCCTCCAGGAGATAAAAAAAGAAAAAAATTTAACTATTGCATGAATAGACTTGTTTCACTCTGGACTATTATATCGCAGAATTTTAATACCAGTCATCGCTCATTCAATTTACTACGTCTTCGGGAATGCACTCGATGAAATAATTCACCATTTTTACACAATATTACATGTTAAAACTACCTGATGGAGCTTGGATTATTAATATGCAATTCCACGAGCATTATTGCATTGGTCTATGTCATAACTTGTTTTTCTTAATGAACCCTGTTATTGTAATGTTATTATACTTTTTAATTTAAGACGCTTTATAAAAAATTTCTCTTCACATGCGACGCGATATGTTCACGTAAACGTCAGTGTCAGGCATAACAGCTAATGGATCAGTGAAACTTTTATTTGACTCATATTTGTATTGAAAAGTTTCTTGAAACGCATCATTTGTAAAATAAAAACCGTTATGAGTAAAGCCGAAGGTTTAATTTGTAGCTAAAACTTTTATGTTTATATTTTTCAATCTTTACTGTCTCCTTATACCAAGTATGGAGAACCTTTTCCACATGGCGGGCCGTATAAGTGGTGGCGAATCCTTCGGGGGGCCGTATTGGAAGTTACCAATGCTTTAGCGGAACTGTTTATTCGAAATTGAAGTTACTGAGAGATTATAAGATATCACATAAGTGGAAATCAATTCTAAATTAGAGTATATAGGATTAACATTTCAGTACTAAATGCTTTATTATCATTATTTGGATTTAAAATATGAGTTTATGTGTTAAATTTTATGGATCTTTTTAGGCGCGTTTCGCTTACAGCGTGAGCGCCTATTATCGTCGGTCGGTCCGTCCGTCTGTCCGTCCGTCCGTCCGTCCGTCCGCATGTTCGTTCTCGGCTTCTACCGAACGGATTTTTATGAAATTTGATATTAAGGACTTTCAATCAAATATAATAAGAAAATCGCAATAATGAATCACGTACGCCAATCAGAGGTACCACTTTACTGGTGACAAAAAATTAAATTTTCGTCATATCTCGTAAAGTATTGCTCATATCAAAATATTTTTCGAATAAAAGTTGTAGAACTGGTAGGGTGGAGTATTTTCTTTCCTATACATTTTTATCGTAGGAGTAGCCGTTATCGAGAAAATCAAACAAGAAAGTCTTATATCGAGTTGAACTTCGAAAATTTCTTGCATGGTTACTTCATTGTTGCTAACATAAACAATCTCCCAAACAAACGTTTAATTTCCTTACGTGTGCATGTAATACTATAAAATAGGAAGAAAATGGATTATTTATGATGAAGAAAAGGACCTTAAAACGCTATTTCCCTTACGTACAGGTATATAATTGCTTTCTAATACTCCATTGCACGAAACGCGCCCCATTTGTGATACGTTGTACGCTTTCCTAACTTGTTTTCAACTGCTTCGAGGGCAGCACAAAACGCTCTCGGAGGCCGCATGCGGTCCGCGGGCTGGAGGTTCCCCACCCTTGCTTTATACAATCAATCATAACCTCTTACGCTTTTTCAGTTTTCTCAGAACAGATAAAGCGAGTAATGAATGAATGTAGAGGCTTGTTTAACGCGGGGATCGTGTTCTTGGAGAGGACCGCGTTTTGCAGAACCACGTTGCGCAAATTTAATACCGTATGGAAAAATTCATTTACGGTAAACTACATTAATATACACTGAAAGTTTTCTCGCCTCAGGTGCATATATAAAGTGTTATTAGCTCCTACGATTAATTTTTATAATTATTGGGTAAATAATTTAGTTAATAACGATGTAAAATCAAGTCCGCTTTGAGAAACCTCGCTTCTCCTGTGTCTATTTGGGCTTGAGACATTTTTAAATAACCCTGTTAACCGTGGTTTTTCTTCACAGTCGATTGTTTTCGAGATCGTCATTTTAAGTCAAAAGGAAAAAAAGATGGACTTATAGCTCTTGCGAAGGAGAACGTGCCATTTTCCGATCCCCTTTATTTTTTCCCGTAGTTCCCTCTCACTCCGTTCCGTCGCATTCGACGCCACGCGTCGGACACGTAAAATTAATCAGTGCGTCTCGTTTCTAAATGAGGGGACGTTTTTGGAATGATTAATGGCGACGCACCGGTAGCAAACTTCTCCCCGTCTCTTCCGCGTATCCTTTTTGGCGAATCGAAGGAGAGTAATTATCCCGGAATAGTAAAAATAAATGAAAAAAATCATATCGATGCCCTGTCCATCAAGAACTGTCTCCTGTTTGAGGAAACCCATTAATCAAATAGGGTATGTTTCCGAAAAATAAATAAATAAATGAAACGGTTGTACGTTTTGGCGAAGAGGATGTCGTCGAGGGCCGCATTTAGGACGGAAATGTGGTTCCATCGACTGATTGGCTTAACATCCTGTTTCGAGAAGTCAAAATAAATAGGGTTCGTCCATTTATTTTTAAAAACAACATACGCACGACGGGAGCATGCGAACTAATTTAAGCAGGAGAGGCGATAGAAAATTTGGGAGCATCGCAAGTCATTTTGTCCTCTGATATTCGAACCGATTTGAATCAACGGAGCAGTATCGGATATGAAAATCTTTTGCCCTTAGGCATTTAGAGATGTACACCCGTTACCCATTTTTAGTTAAAATTAAACATATGCTCTGTACTTTATAATTTATTTTTTTCTAATGTTTCTAAATAAACATATCAACAATTTTTATTCACGTTTTTT
Source organism: Uropetala carovei (assembly GCA_036926305.1). NCBI lineage: Eukaryota > Metazoa > Arthropoda > Insecta > Odonata > Petaluridae > Uropetala > Uropetala carovei. The sequence goes on from JAXCHB010000043.1 coordinate 2,712,892, forward strand.
TTGACTAAATTCAAATATTGAATGTAAAATATTACGTAAAATGAAAAATATGCGCCCCCTCCCTCTCCCTAATCGTTTGCGTCCTTTGGCACTGCCTCTGCCTTAAGGTATAATATCCCTGTTGCAAGCAAGGAATCCGTAGCTTTAAGGAATTTTGCTTTTTCGAGAACCTGTAATACGCAACGTAAAATCAACTTCACACAGCTCGTGGAGTCTCCATTTCCTGGTGATCATTGAAACCACGATAGTAGTTAATTCACTCACTAGTGATTGATTTAACTAGGTTTGCGGTTGAAAATAATATTCCAAATGAACCACTTAACCTCTTCCAGACCTGAATTATTATTTACCGAAAGAAAAAATAATTCTTATTAAACATATGTTATATGGTACCTAGTGAGCTAGCGAAAATAGCGATGAAAAATAATTGGCATAGTTTTTGTGAATTTCAGTATGTGGTACATTATAATGGACAAACCGTCCAAATGTATGCAAAAGGTGGAATATGAGACAGGGCTACATAGGTTCGTCTTTTAACTAGAAACACCTTCAATTACTGCTTATAATATTTTACTTAACATTAAATGCAATACATACGAATTATGTATACAGAATGTAGCATTAGAAGATGGAATAGTAGATATAACATTATGCGCTAAAGCTGGGACAATGAATTTACCCTGGAAATACGTACAGTTTAATCCTTTTGCTTTGATATCAATGGTAAACTTAAAATACTTTTGGCAACACTATTAAAAATTATAATGAAATAAAACATGATTCATTTGGCACAGCATAGTTTGACTCTACCATCGTGTTTATTTACGTACCTGTGGTTAGTGCATGTCAAACAGCTACGCTAATTACATAAGAGCATTGCTGAACTTTGCACAATATTTTACATTGGATGCTCAGAAATTATGAGAAAGTTAATATACATCACAATGTACACCGCGTCTGAAAGGGGTTAATTAACACAAATTGAAAACTTAAGTACTTGTCTAAGGTATCTCCGCATCTTTTATAAACTCCTTATAACTATTGGGGATACCTAATACAAATTCTTAATTTTTGTATGTTCAAATGATTATTCTGTAATAAGCGATAAAAGTTTTTTTTGTGTTTTTCGGAATTTAAACCAAGTTCGGCAAAATTATTTGTTTTTAATTGCGCGCCGAAGTTTTCTTGTTCTGAACGATTTTTTGTCCATAATTTCGCGTATTCATCTCGTCAGCAGACATTCGGTCGTGATTGCAGTCGTTGATGGAAATGAGAATCGTTTTCCTTCCCGATTGCGATCGCTATGAATTATTTAAAACGTTTCCAAGGTACCGTAATTGATGGAATGGTGGTCAAATTTGATTAAACGGGTTTTCCCAAACGTTTGTTGTTTTTATCCGTAACGATATTTAATGTAAGTCGTCTCGTATATGTATTTTTTCTTGCTTATCCCATCTCCAATATTGCTCGCGTCCTTTATCTAAAATGTTTTTGTATAATTTGACTTTCGATATAAAGTGTCGAATAATTCTAATGAATGAAAAATCAACCGCATCACCCAAAAGCAATCACTGAAGCGCTTTCATTATTCATGGAACGTAATTGATTCTCTTAATTGAACGCTTGATGTATACCTTTCCGCTGTTCGCAATTGCGATAGTAACTTCACTCTACGAGAATAAGCTATATGTATATCGGTTCGCATTGTAGAAATCGAGATATAATTCAGCTAATAGCTATGCGAAAGGCATTCGGTTTATTTGTATTTGGCAGTCTAAAATACACACACACATACACACACGAGGGCGAGTCAGTGAATAAGGTGAATTTAAGTATAGCATAAACACAGTTTATTCCAAAAACATGCACATACACCATTTTTCAATGTAATCACCTCCTCTCTCGACACATTTAGTCCAGCGACTGACAAGCTTTCTGAATACATAAGAGAAAAATAACGGGTACATATGTCTGTGAAAAATGTAAATTCACCTTATTTATTGACTCACCCTCGTGTGTGTGTGTGTACACACACACATATGTATATATTATTCCGGGAATAAATTTTCTATACATATGGGGATAACTAAAAAAATGGTAATATTGATGCACTAATTGGAATGGCAGAAGAAATGTTGAAAAGTTACGTTTCTCACAGAGCGGCAAAATGTTGGAAAAACAGGTGCACATTTCGTCTGCAGAGTAGTCGTCGTCGGCGATTATCGGCCGAGGGTATAAGTTCCGCTCATTAATTCCCTTTTGAGTGAAGTAAAACATTTTACAGAAAAGAATAAATGGAGAAAAGTCTTGTATTTTGATCGATAGTGATATCCTCACGAATTTTTGCTCAATTTTCGAACGGATTCGCTCCAAAATTTCACAGCACCCCCACGTAGAAATTAATTCTTTTGTGTTGAGAATTAATTTTAAAAAAGTAGCTCAGGATTAAATTAAGGATAACACCAAATTATGATGCCACATGCGGCCCGCGGGTTGTAGGTTCCCCCACTTTACGTCATTCCGCGATTACATTTTGCCGTCATACAGTTCCACGCGCGTTATAAGCTCCGCGTTCTAGTTCTCAGCTGTTTGAAAAACGACACACAACGTCGTCGAAATTACCCCATATTTTCAAGACAGTTCCGTCTGTTTTCTCTCTCTTTGTCTCCGATCGATTTTTTTCCTTGACGAAGGCAATAACAGCGTCAAAAGAATCTCTCTCTCTCTCTCTTTCACCTTCCGCTTCGATCCTAATTTCGTCGCGCCACTTTTCGAGCAAACGATGTTAACGGCTTCTTTGGTGTCTAGACGGTCATTGGACTGGGAGAGGGAGAATATCTCTCGGCTATTCTTAGTACGTGTCCTTCTCTCCTGGCCAAAGCGACATTTCTCATTCCTTCTTTGCCCACTCCCCTCTTTACCTCTTTCCCTCTCCTCTCACACCCTCCTTCTCTCCCCTCGCCTCCTCCTTCCTCCCGTTTCTCCCTCCTCCCCTTCTTTCCTCCCACCCCTCCATCCCTCCGCCCTCTCCCTCCTTCCCTCTCTCCAAAAATGCTAACTTGGTACCGTATTTAGATAGCGGTATGTACTGTATTTATTGAGAATTTTATTTTATGTAATATTTTATTTAGTTTATTCTGTATCACTTCCTTATTTTTGTAATTGACAATTGATTAGTTGGAGGAAGAGGCTGCCTAGTCTCAATCTCGCCAAAATAAAGACGAATATCTATCTATCGAGCTCTCTCACTACTTCCCTCTCCACGGTATTTTCGCAATTTTTCTTGTCGATCCATCAAATTTTTAAATTATTTTCCTTACTAATTGTAAGCATAATGATTGGCCGACGTGAAGCGATAACCATGCCTTTATGGGAAACTGAACGGGCTACAGCCTTACCTCGCTGTCCTAAGATTAATCTAGTGGAGAGTTCAACTCCCGCCCAATACATAGTTTCAAAAATGTTTTTTTTTGTATTTCTTTTGATCGTATCGATATTATTGTAGAAACCGTAATCATCTAGTTGTTTTGTTTACCTAACGACAAAAGCTCTATTTCAAAGACTCATCGTTGCCAAAAAATATGTTTTTCATAAACGAATTCGTCGTAAAAGCTTAACCTTTTCCTCACATAACGTCTAAAAATTAGTTTTCAAAAGAGGTTTTTACCGGAATTGTAAGCGTGGATTCCTCCCACCCTTCCATCCTCCACCCTCTCCCTCCTTCCCTCTCTCCAAAAATGCTAACTTAGTACTGTATTTAGATAGTGGTATGTACTGTATTTATATAGCATTTTATTTAAGAGTTTTTCAAATATTGCCTTCTCAAGAGTTCACCTCTTGAAGATATCCGAGTGTGCGTCTTACTTTTTCGAGGAAAAAAGAGAGAAAATAACGAAGATTTTCTCGAAACAAAGGCAGTAGGCTAAGCGAATCGCTCCGTTTACTTACTTTGTATTAGATTCAATTGTCTTGAGAATATATCGCTTCAGCGTAATCCGATCCGAAAAGATCTGCTCTCTAAAATGTTAAACAACGTAATTTTCTATGCTCAGATGACTTTTTTCTTTGAAGCCGCCGGATGTTGCTCTTTGAACCACTCGTTCGCAGGCATTTTTCTTTCTCAAAAAGAGAATTTATGTATAACTCAACGGAAACGAATCCTTTTGTTCAGATTTTGTACCGTCTATTTTTTTCCTTTCGATTGGATCTCTTTTAAAGGGGCGGAACATTCCATCATGAGACAAAGGTTTTTTTTTAAATGGTTTACAGCATAATCTGGTATTGTGTCAAACCATAATAACTTTCACTTTCTGTGATCGCGAAACTGTCACGAAATGAATCGGAAATTCGATCACTTGCGACACATGGATGGTTTTCAAAAACCGCGCAAAATATTTTTAACGTCTCAGAAATCGAGGGTTGTTTTAATTAGTTTTCTCAAGCAGTGATACGCGAGTTACAATTGATTGGGTACTAAAAGGTAGAGAAATCTTTGTCTGGTTTACGTACTCGAAGAATCTAGGAATTAGTGTCAATTCTTTTAAATGAAGAAGTTGTGCTGGATAATTATTGCTTAAATTACGATGATGATTTATCCTTTTTAAAATAGCTCAAAGGAGATGACAACGGATTTTACTGGGAGAGTAAATTTACAAAAGCGAGCGTGATTTTTCGTTAAATTACGCTCAAGAATTCACGGTTGAACATCACCGACCGATTACTGCCTTAAATAAAATAGAAGCAGTAAGGAAAGCATCTTGTTGGACGAGGCTAAACAAAATCTCTCCAGAGTAACGTACAAAAATAAACAAAGATTGCGAGGTTTTTGCTTCTGACTGAGATAGATAGAGACATAGACATCCTTAAGTTTTAAAAGACACTTATTTCCGGTTCACCGTGCTGCAATGGAGTCACGGGTCACCATCTTTTGCCCTGATATTCCTCCTAGAGAGCCATTAATCTTCTCTTGTCCTCTCTCATTCTCTACCCAGTTTTATCGCTCCACTCCCCCACCTCTTTCTCTTTGTAACTTCGTCCCTTTTACATTCCTCCATCTTGGTTTTTCACATATTTTTTATTCCTCCTTCATCCGTTGGTTGTCCCACTGAAAACCGACTTAAACTTTCTCTTTTTTCCGCTCGCATGTGAGCTTTCTCGTCCCTCGCCGACCATCCACGCATCCCCGCCCTTCTCTGCAGTAATTTCCCGCTATACGTCGTCTCGTTACGTGTCGTTTCCTTTACACGTCGTCAACGAAATTCTCTCATATATCAGCGGTAAGGACGGATTTACAGCGGAGGCTGACCAATGAGAAATGTATTTTTAGCTGGGCAGGCACCGGCCCAAGAAATATATTTCTTCACAAATCGTTAATTTTTAAGTGCAGGAGGATCCCGAGTTACGAACGGGTTTCGTCCCAAAAGTTCGTTCATAAGTCTTTTGTTCGGAACTCGGAACCATGCCTATTTACCACTAATAAAAATCAAACCAAGGCTACCGTAAAGTTCCGAGAACATAATTGACGTGTTTCGTTAAACGTCGTGTCTCTTCGGATATACGTCGCCTGCGATGAGCGGAAGGCGAAATTCCCCGACAATCCGGTTACTGCGGTAGTGTTGTTCCTTTGTGATATTTCGCGTAAGTGATAGCTGGGTAAATGATCAAAGTGTTCAATGCGAAAACATTTTAGTTTTTAGCACAACCTTTTTGGTCGACCAGAGAGGCCTACTTGACTATCTTTTGTCATATTTAGGATTACTAAATTATTCTTTGTTAAATCTTTAATATAGCTCTCGATAAATGAATCTATCTTGCAGATTTTTTACAGTAAAACTGTTATAGTGTTAAATAATGCATAAATATTTGTGTCCCTTTTGTGTTACTAATTTCCCCGCATCACCACTACACACCCACGGATACCTATGAAAACAAGCCTCGGAATCACCTCAGTCGAAGGTTTTTTTACGAGTATAATTTAAAATAAATAATGATGGAGACTGCGGCGAAAATGATGTTAAAAAGTAAAATTGACTCCTTGCCCGTAAATTTTTTTACGGTTAAGTAGTCAATTTTACTTTTTTAACGAGTATTACTTTATTATTACCTATCTTTTCACATAAAAACTTTTTCCACGTTCCACGTACATAATCACATTTCATTTGGGTTGCAAATGATATTCTTGGCCTCGTAAAAAAAAATGTCCGTCGTGAACATCTCTTTAAATCGTACCATCGCGCATGCGTGAAAATTGGGTTTCGCTGTGCGTCGTTTTACGTCGCTGTAACTCCGACTCGTAGGAAAGACTTGTTATAATTCCGTCTCTTTCTTCTCGAAATACCTAACTCCACTCTTTCCTCCAAATTTATGCACCGACTACACCGCCTTGTTTCTTCACGCTTTTGCTTTCGTTGGGCCCCGTTAATCTCATCCTCCCTCTTTCCTTTTATTTCCCCCCCCCCCCATTTTCCGGGATGTTTCCTTGGCGGATTCCTTCCCAGTTGTTCTTCTTATCTGCGTCTCGCCTCTCCGGCTTCTTTTTTCCTCCTCTTTGTTTTACCCCTCGTTTCGCCCACCCTTAACCTTTCCTTCTCTTTCGCCCGGTAGCTGTTTCTAACGTCGCTTTTCTCTTTTTTTCTTAGTTTTCGTCCTTCCTTCGATTTTCTTCTCCGCGTTCTCTCTGTGCTTTCCTCCTTCCAATTCCGTCTTCCCAAAAATTTACAAACCTTTATCGCATCTCTCCTTGAAGAGAGAGAACTCGAGGTTGGAGGATGGGGAAAGGGAGAATTTAAACCCCTTAGTTAGGAGTACGTAAGACGATTTGTTGCTGAAAAGGCTTATTTGGTAAGGAAGAACATTTTTATGCATCAGTTGTTACGCATATATCCTCCATTTATGTACGTTGTTTGTTCTCTCACTCTGTCTGTAACGTATTTATTTAACTTGTTTTTAACAAACTTCTCGAATGGGTGGAAGATTGAAAATTGGCAGGAATGTTTTAATCGCTGAACCAATGGCGAAAACAAAATCTCCGAAGAAATACCCGGGTTCGATTCCAAGATGTTTAATGATATAATTTCTGCTTCCCGTAAGATAAAGCTTAAAAGCCGACGTGAAGTATTTCATTGTATTGCAAATCAAATCTTCGGTCTAGTCTTTTATTTAACCATTCTTTGAATTCCACGTTTTCTACCCATCCTCGCCTTCCTCCGCGGTCTTTCTGCGTTCTTTAAAATTCTCCTCTCCTGTAGTTTTCTCCGCTTCCCGTCCGTCGCTTCGCCTCTCTGCCTCTTTCGTCGCCTTCCTTCGCTTCCGTTTCTTTCCTCGTTTCACGCTCTTTTCGTTTGCCTCTTTTTTTATCGTCTCTTAATTTTTACGCCTTTATTCACCGTTTCTCTTTTCGTCGCTTTGAATTCTCCTTTTTTTCTGTCTCACTTTCTTTCGTTTTATGCCCTCGTTCTCTAACCTCCATCCCTCGCCTTTTATATCTCTCTTCTCTTATTTTTTTCCTTTTCGTGCATAAATATCGATTCTTTTTTATGCGTCCGCCGTAAGAAATTGAGGTGGAAAACAGAAATTTCGGGTCGGAAAGTAAAAGGTCATTTTTTTTCTTCTTTTTTTCGTTCTTTTTCTTTTGCTCGGCATACGCCGTTCCCTATGAATTTCTTATGTCTTGCGAGCTTTTATCTTAAATATCTCTCTCTTAAAAAGGGAGAAGATCCCCGGTGTGACTTTCTCTTTTAGTCTTTTCCTCTCCTGCTCTCTCTCTCCCTCTCCCACTCTCTCCCTCTCCCACTCTTTCCCTCCCTCCCTCTCCCACTCTTTCCCTCCCTCCCTCTCCCACTCTTTCCCTCCCTCCCTCTCCCACTCTTTCCCTCCCTCCCTCTCCCACTCTCACCCTCACCCACTCTCTCCCTCTCCCACTCTCCCTCTCCCACTCTCTCTCTCCCACTCTCTCTCCCACTCTCTCTCTCCCACTCTCTCTCTCCCACTCTCTCCCACTCTCTCTCTCCCACTCCCTCCCTCCCACTCCCTCCCTCCCACTCCCTCCCTCCCACTCTCTCTCTCTGCTCTCTCTCTCTCTTTGCATTCCTATATTTCTCTTTATCTTTACTCCAGAGGCCACATGAAGCTTTGGATGCCGCCGTTTACGGGGCCACATACGATCTTCTGCCGGATGATCGGGTCGCGTGTAAAGTTTGGAGAATTTTGTATTTGGTTGCGCAATGCTTCGTGCGCCGGTGTTAAAAGTAAAAAAAAAATACATCCACCTGCTAGAAAGTATACGAGATGTTACGGTTTTTCTTTTGAATTTATATTAAGTACGTCGCTAAGTGATACCACTGTTTCCGTCACTATGATGAAATTTCTAATCGTTGATAGCGATGCGTACGCTGCCAGAGGTAATTTTACTTTCGTATCGGTACTTTGTTATCCATAGCAACATATATCGATTTTGTTTACTTATTCTTTTTTTCAATGTGACAAGCGATTCAAGCTGTTTTTCACATTGAAAATTTTTCATACTGCTTAATAATTATTCCTGAGTGTAAATGCCGATAATTATTCTTTGGGACGCCGATATCGAGAGCAAACATATTCATTACACCGTGTGGAGAAAATCATGCTCTGGACACATCAGATTTTTTATTTCCATCACGTTGTTTCCGACATTCTCTTTCTTTATGGCCTTTTTCCAAGTTTCCTCTTCTCTTTTTTTACTTAGCGGTTTTCAGGTACATTCACTCCTATCTTCGCTTCCTATTCGCAGAGTCTTGCGTTATCCCCTTAATAACTATTCTTTTTACCAAAGATATTCAGAGTTAACCTGTGGGCTTTGGGGCACTTCCCAATCGCCGGTTCTCGACTCAGATGTAGTTTGTTACCGAAGAGCGGTTTTCTTTTCTCGCGAAAGAAGAAAGTAAAATACGAACTTTTGGATTTTGCCAGATAAATAATAATAATTATTATTATTGGCTATTGATACAACGAAACATCCACACAGCAACAGAATACAAAGTCCGTTTGCAGATCGGTTTCTCGTCAAAGCTCGTAAGGTATCCGTTTCGTCCTTTTAACGACGTTCATTGGATGACTAAGTAATGAAAATTCTCTGAATTTTTAGCCGTTTTTATCCGAAAGTAACATTTGTGACATTGCCGTACTCATTTAATTACAGCTATCTCATATCTTTTTTTAAAAAAAACAAGCTCCAAAGGATACGCTATCTCGGAATTGAAAACTACATTACTAATAAAATATTTCGTTTTCCGAAATTTGTCTTGGTGATTTCAGGCATCCATCGGATTACATACATTTCAAAAACGAGTTATTGGCGGCGAAATTCAGAAATTAAATCTACTTCAGTTTGTGGCTTGAATTACTCCTGACATTTTTGCAGGCGCGGCACCCTTTCAATATAGACAGAACTCCGCGGAACGCACACCTTGTACCAAGATTGTATGTTTATCCGCAAAGCGCATCACCAAGTTCGAACGCATTAATTTCTTGGAACCACATAAACGTAAATTTATCGGAGGAAATTGTATTGCCATAACGACCATCAACATTTCCATATTGCCCCTTTATTTATTGGACGTGTTTCGTGACACCTCTCGCACAGCATTTGGGAACACACATTGCCTGGGATAATCTAATTTTTGTTTTCGCAACAGGGGCGAAACAATCCGTCTACGTAATGGCCGCTGAATAACCGTCCTCGACGGCATTTAATCGATCGTTCTTTTTTTTTAGATAAACAAATAAGGGAAAAAGTGATGAATTTGATATTAAGGGAGGCTTTATTTTTATTTATCACCACTACATCCCATATGCTACCTCTCGAGTCTCCACATTTCGACCGCATAAAAAAAAAATCCCTCAAAATTTGGTCGTTTATATAAAACGGTGCAGAACTGGTTAACCGGGCACGGAAGCGTGGCGGGCTGAGTGACGGAAAAAACTATTACACTACCGGATTATTTTGAAATAAGACGCGCAAAAAATGATAATTTCCGCCGAGAATACTCGAGCGTGATTATTTTGTCTTCCTCAGATTAACCTCTACGACATACGAAATCATCACCTGCACGTAATTCGGCCCAGATAAAATATTAAACAGTCTCCTGCGTGAACTTAGTATCGGCCTTAAGACGGTATCGCAACTCCTGTAAAAATATAATGTATTCAAACGCCCTTAATGAGAGGGAGGACTCACTTTCACCATTCCTAGTTGGCAAAATCCGAGAGTTAAGAGAATGGGGACTAGAGTGGAGAGAGAGAGAGAGGGTTGGGGAGCAAGAGAGAGAGAGAGAAAGGGAGGAAGAGAGAGAAGATAGGGAGAAGAACAAGTCGTGTGGAGCGCCATCCAGGAAAAGACCAGGGAAGGGATACAAATAGTACGGGCGGTGACGTAGCTACGGGTGGCTTTATCCTTGAGCGGGGCAACTCGGGTGTGTCATTTGGATCCCAGGGGAGCGGAGTAGGATTGGGACGGGGAGATAGATGTCCCCCCCCTCCCCTCTCCCCATGCGCAGGAGCTGCGTCGAAGGAGAAGGGAGGTGGAGGAGGAGATAAAAAAAACGGATGAGTGGAAAAAAGTGTTTTTTTGTTAAAAAGAAAAGAGATAGAGAGATGTCGTCATCGGAAGTGAGGAAAACCGCTGTCTGAACCACTTGGTGCGTCCAAATAAATAAACGGATGAATTTGAATTTTTGAAAATTTGAGCACGAATTTTTACCTTCTCCATATATATGTACATAGTATAGAGAAAGTATTGTATTCATGAAAAAAAATCGAATTCGTGATTTCAACGGAAATACACGTTTTGAGATCCCCTGAACACGTTTTGGCCGTTTCCTCGATGATGTCTGTGTTTGTGTGCGTGTGTGTGTGTGTATATGTCCTTATGTCCGTATGTGTGTGACAGAAATTTTGTGTGCGCTATAACTCAAAAACTATTCATCAGATCAGCATGAACTTTTACATTTGTGATTTTATATATTTTCTTAATATTTTAAAAGCTTTTGATAACAATCGGTCAACCGGAAGTAGCGGTTTACTCCTGTCAAATTTTATTTTTTCTCTTAAATATTTCGCTTAAAACTGAATTTCTTTTATACATAGATATATAAATGTTGTAGATATTATTTTTTTCTACAACTCTTGTTTGAACTAAATTTTCATATGAGGAATACCTATTACAAGAGATATTCAATTTCCTTCGAAATTGACTGTCAGTGGGCAGCTCAAGCGCGAGGTAGTGACGGCAAAGGTAAATTTACAAAACAATTGAATCCCTAGCGCTGAAGCGTGTAAATTGAACTGTTCCTATCGCCGTATTTATTTGATTTTAGTTGACTTACGTATGGAGAAAGTCATGTTTTGGACCAATCAATTTATTACAATATAGGTATATTAGTGGATTTCTGAACGAAATCGTTTTGTTCATGCAGCGACTAATTTAAGTTGTATGAAGCAAAAACGAACACGCAAAATGCGAACGGTTCTGTCAATTAGAATCATCAATGAATTGCAACCGATTACCATAACGTTGCAGAATGACCCCGGCGTTGAAATTTTCGAATGTGATTACTCGACCGTTTATACGACCATGGGAATAAACAAAGTCTTGCGTTTGGCGCAAGCTTGGAGTAATTCGTGTCCTAAAAGGTAGTCGTTCTCGTACTATGCATATAAGATTGCTACCTAAAATATCTTACTTACTGTTAACGTATATAATAACATTGCATGCATTTATACAAGCTAAAACTTCTTGATAAACGAATATTATAGTATTTCATGGTATATCCGTAGTAATTTTGTCGCAGTATAGGTTATTATACGCTAAGTTTGTAGCAAATCTCCTCAATGCTTCAGTTGACTACATTGGTCTTTAAACCGCGCTGAGGAAAATATTAACTCCGGACCTTAATAACGCAATTCTTACTGTCAGAGAATCGAATATCGATATCATTCAACCATTTTTCCTCTTTTCAGATCACCGAAAATGTGAAGAAAAAAACGTTACAGAAACATTTCGGAATATTCACCGCAGAATTATCGAGCTCGTCTTTTGTCTGAGAGCAAACTCTAGAATAAACACTGTATCTTAGGTATTTCCAGTTGTCAGGACGGAGTAATGGACGACCAGATGCTCATTTTTTGCTACATTAAAGCAGTCTTCAGCGTTGTTATGACTATTTGGAGATGCATAAGCCATTTATATCACACCTGAGTGCTTATTCATGAATTTAGGCATGAATAAAAATCGGCAATGAAGAGGGGAAAATGATTTCCTCCATACTCTTAACATCTAATTAACCTTCGAGAGATGCCAGCTTTACCGTTCGAATGATTTAACGTCCATTGCGCCCAGGGCTTCTCTCTGCGTAACATTCTCTTACAAGCGACGCGAAATGAATAGGTCGAGAGCGGTTTACATCGGCCGATGATGAGCATGCGTGGAGATCGACTTTATAGCGGCGAGGATACGAGGAGATGGATTGAGGGAGTCTGTATCGGGTACGTAGGAGGAGGAGGAGGGGGCGGTGGGGAAGGGTAAAGGGGGAAGGGAGGGGAGGAGCGGGGAGCCCGGAGGAGAGGTGGCTATTTCTGCACACGTCCAGGTGAAGTGGGAGACTTATTTTTAGGAGACGCGATCTTGTCCTCTCCTCTCTCTCCTTCCTTCCTTTAACCCCTCTCTCTCTTCCTCTTTCACCCTTCTCGTTTCCCTCCCTATCTCCCTCCTCGTCTCTCTCCTCTCTCTCTTAACCTCCCTCTCTCTCTCTTCACCTCACATTCTCCTCCCTCCCTTTCTCTCCATCCCTCTCTCCCTTCATCTATCCTTTCCCTCTTTCTCCCTCTCCGTCTTCCTCTCCTCTTTCTCCTCTACCTCTTCCACTCACTCTTTCTCCCTCTCTTCCTCCCCCTCCCTCTCTCCCTTCCTCTATCCACTTCCCTCACCATCCGTCTTTTCCTTCCTCTCTAACTCCCACCTCTTTTTTCCATCTTTCTCACACTCTCCTTCTTCCCCTTCATTTTTCCATCTCTCTTTCCCTTCTTCCCCCTTCCATCTCTCTTTCCCTCTCTCTCTCTTCCTCTCTTTCTCCTCTCCCTCTTCCACTCACTCTTTATCCCTCTTTTTTCCTCCTCCTCTCCTCTTCCTCTCTCCCGCATTCTCCACTCCCTTTCTCCATTCCTACCTCTCTCCCACTCTTTTCTCTCCGCCTCTCTCTCTATCCCTTAAAAACTGAAAAAAAATCTCTCTTCCTCCTCTCCCCCCTCCCCTCCCCCCCCCTTTCTCTCAAGAATTCTTTCTTCACTCTTATCGCTATTTTCATTCTCTATCTTCGCTTTTTCTATTCTTTCTCCTCGGCTCTGACTCTTACCTCTTTCTTCCGCCATTTGTTGTTCCATTCTCCACACTTGCGCCCTTATTTTTGTCCTCCTTTCCACTCAAAATTCTTCCGATATTTTTACACGTTGTATCGTCGTCATCTGTTGCACTCTCTCTGTCATCCTCTTCTCTCCCAATTCTTCTATCGGTTCTCTCCCAAATAGACGCAATCGCTTTATTTTGGGTTTAATTTATTATATTTTGTCCCTCAAGACGTCCTTTATCTTCTACCCTCTCCGTTGTCTACTATTTTACCTGCGACTTTATTTCTCACATCGCACTCATCTCAGCACAGTATTTGTCTTTCAAAATAACATTGTATTTTTTAAAAACATTATTATTTCTAATAATATGCGTAGTCTAGAAGTGTGTTTCTCAACCGGTGGGTCGCAAAAGGAGTTTATGTGGGAAACCATCGCAAAAATGTAGTGAAAACTCAGTATTTTGTAAAAAAATCTGACGTTATAAATAAATAATGAACATTTTAATAAATCGCTTTCTGTTTTTAGATAACCTGCTTCTTTCAGTCAGCAATGTAGAATTTTCTTCTGTCTATATATTTATCTATTCGTATATAGGTGGGCCGCGGAAACTTTCTTTGTAGCTTAGGTAGGCCGAATTGTCAAAAATGTTGGAAAACGGTGGTCTAGAATGATTATACTGTAGAAATTTTTTGCAGTGACTAGCGAATTTCGTGACTGTGAGGAAGATTTAGGCAGGTCAGGCATCAGGATACCTCAAAACGTGTATTTTTCGTTAAAATCTCCAATTCGGTTTACAGCACGAATACATCATTTTCTTCTATGCTATGTATGGAGAAAGTAAAAAATGACAGCAAACCCCTCCTATTTCAAACTCTTCTTCCTTCATGTACTTCTCTTCGTGCCGTAATTGATGTTTTGTCATTTACTTCTCTTTTTAAACTTATCTTTCTCCCATCCCCTCAAATTGCTAGCCTAACTTTGTCAGTTTTCCCTTTTACGTCCACTTTTCGAACTTTCTCCGTCATCGGAGGCGTTTCCTGCCATTATCCCTATTCTGGTTTTACGATCGGGAAAGGGCATTCCGGAGACCTTTCTGAGAGAAATTCGGAGGAAATAAGCCGTTGATTCATTCCATTTCGGCTGTTTGAGGGCGGTGGTTAGAGGCATAAGATGGACTCCATTAATAATAATAAATTCTCTGTTCACTTTCTTGTTGAGTATGTACGCTTGATGAACTGCTTCAATATACGTAGTATTGTCCTTACGGATTCAGTGTTACGATCTAGAGAGATTCACTTTATCATTTGTACGGTATTACTTTCGTGTGTTGCATGCGATTTTTGAAATGGAAATTAATATCGAAAAGCGAATTAAATCTTGGTTCTGAGGTTTAGTAATGTTTTATGCAGTACGCGTTCAAAGAAAAGTTCGCGACGGAATAAAATCCGCATTTGTTTTATATTATTTTTTATAATCTTCTCTTTCTCTCTTTTATAGTATTAATGTAAAGCGTTTTACGTTCATATTTTAAAATCTTTCATAAGTAATGCTAGTTGATTTTTATTTTCGGAATCAGAATTTCATGAAGAATTTTTAAGGGCTCGTTTTTATCGCTGAATATTGAAGTGTCTTTTAAAATTTTTCGATAAATATTAGAGCTCCCATTTCAATAGCACAGAAGGATGCTGGACGATTATAAAAAATAGTCTATTTTCATAGTATTCAAATTTTAAACTAATAAAATACATATCAAAGAATATACCTTAAATGTTCTAACTAAGGATCTATTTCTTTTTAATAAAATGTTTTAAGAAATTTTCTTCCAAGGGGAACCTACACGTTTACAGTACTTAACTCTAAAGTACATAAGGCAGAACAATTTCAAATAATTATAAGACATAAAGAAATTCATATACTAACTAAAGTGTTTAAAATAACTACTACCTTCGTCATTCTAATTTCGCAAATTTTCTCACATTTAAATAAGAAAAAACATAGTGAAGCTTATGTAAAGTTTTTTTACTTGTTAATGTGGTGGAGTCTCATTCTAATCGCTAGCGTATTATTCCAATTGAACATTTCACATTTTAAAACGATATTTTTTTAGATTTTCTATTGGGATATGTTCCTATTAAAGGTTGGGCAAACTTGATGCATTTCACGAGTGCCAGACGAGCCTTCCGAAATAAAAGACCTCTACATTTAAATGTCAATGAATTCTTATGAAGGAAGTAATGAAACGTACCATGTATGTAAAACTCTCGTGATTACACGATTTTTTTCGTAAAGTATTAGCCAAAGATGAACTTTGCTTATTCTTATGAATTAAAAAAATGGTAATGCCATTGGGTAAAGCTGACAAATCATTTTATTATTTAAAGTGATGTTTAACTAGTAATTTAAACCAATGTGTAAAATTAAAGGTTGACTTACATATAAGTCAAGTGTTGTTATCGCTGTTGGTGTAACAGTTGAAATTCGAATGAAATTTTATATACGTTTTAATTTTTATAATTTTTCTTACTTAACGTGTGTTATCTTTTTCTGCAGGAAAACAATAACCCTGTGCATCATTGAGGAAGACAGCTACGAGAAAGACGTCCTATTTTACGTGCAATTAGGAGAACCAAAGATGCTGGGAGGTGAGTTGGAAGGAGTAGAAAACTCTTATTCTCTGTAATATTTAACAAAATATTTTACTCTTAGGAAATAAAATATATAATTAACTAAAGCTCGCTTTAAGCAAGTAATCTTTATACGATGAATGTTGAAATTTTTTAACTCTCAAAAATTATTCTATTATTAATTGTTTTTTCTTTTTTTTTTACAAACGAAGAAAAATGGGATGTTTAAAAAAAAAATTAATAGTTGCAGTTTCTGCTATCTGTTTGCAATATTCTTTAAGGGTTGGGTTTCCGGTTCGTTTAAGATACGTCACTCCCAACAATTCTCTCGGCGTGACGAGGGCTTAATTGCCTCGGTGAAATCCAGAGGGCGGATTGGACATAAAAACCCTTAGGCACCCATGCAATCATTTTCTATATCTCTCTCACGTCCTCGCCGTTTCCTCTCGGGGAAGATCTCGAATTTAATTGCTTTAAAACAGTCTTCCTCTTTCAAGCTTCCCCGCGTTATAATGGCTCTTTCAAGATGGAGGAGAGGTTAAATACTCGTGTTAAATTAAGTGAAGTTTAAAATTAAAAAAATTTTTTTTTTAGGTTTTTATTTTAACGATTTACAAAAAGAGAAGTTTTGAAATATATAATTTTCGTGTTATTACCCATTTATCATTACTCGATTGGAATTTTTAAATAAGAATAAATGTCGGAAGGATTTTTAATGGAAGAAAAAATGAATGATGTTCGAAAAAAAGCGTTGCAAGGAAACTCTTTTAATCTCTCTCGGTGGAAGAAAGGGTTCCATTTAAAAAAAGATTTAAAACTAATTTTCTTAAATATAAACCGAGTAATCTCATTTGCTAAAAATAAATTCCCTCGGTTGTTTTATTTTTGGACTTTTTTTAACCGCAAAGCTCTAAATCTTGCGGTTAATTTTTTTTATATGGAGTGAATAACTTAATGAAATGTCTTTATTTTCCAGCACCAACAAGAATTTTTTTTGCTTATTTTTTATAGAAAGATAAAAAAGAGTATAAAGACCAGCGTGACTAGAGTTTTGAAACCGGGAATTCCCATCCTCGCATCCCGGAAATTCATTCAATATTTCTTATTCCCGATTCCCTGAAGAATTTTTCATAATTCCCGAGAATTATTTCGTTTGAATTTTGTGCCATTTCATGATTTAAACGTCTTAAATAAATGCCAGATTTGGCAGTACATTAATGGGCACATTAAAATATCAGTTATAAGAAAGGCGACAGAGCTAGTTGAGATCTTTAATGAATCATCTGGGAAATCCTCTTATGTATTGAAACAAATCCAGACGATATATTTCAAGAATAAATAAAAAAAATAAAATTATAAAATATACAATATTGTATATAAAAGATACAATAAAAACAATTTGAAGATACATATACTGACATTAACGAAGAAAGTGGAGATGAAAATATTCTCCTGTCTTCAGAAGAAGAAGTCAAATTTCACTAGTTGATGAATTGGAATGTGAATTTACAGAGTTTTAAAAACGTTCCTCCCATGAACGAATCATATAGTACGTACATTAATCAAAGAATTTAATTTTTATGAAAAGAAACTAGAAAAATAACACAAAATTTATTGTTGTTATTTAATGCGTTAAAAACCTTTCTATCGAAAGTGGAGTGTTTTCCACAGCAAGAAATTTTGTGACCGGAAGAAGAGCTAATTTGAGTAACAAATCAGTCGATGTGTTATGCTTTTTAAAATATTTTTAATGAGCAATTGGTATTCACGATGATAATACAAATTTATCCTTTCTATAAGAGGTTTGTTGGGAAAATAAGAAAATCTGTATACAACTATCAATTGCTTGGGATTTTGTTTCTTTTTTCGTTTTAGTCGTCATTTTCTATTTCTAAAAAGGTGGCCAGCATGTGTTGTAACTTACTTCATGTATTTCATTAATAAGTATTGGCATTACATTTTGTAATGGATTAATATTATATTTATCTTTTGTATATTTACGATGTATCAATAATACATCCTGTTTCAGTGAAAAACAATTTATTTAATAATAAAAATAGTAACTCATTACAATTCCCGGATTTCCCGGGAACTTTGTAAATCTAATTCCCGTTTATCGGGGAAAAAATATCGTCAGGAAACCAGAACTCTAAGCGTGACGAATCTTCAATTCATTCAATTATCTTTAAAGATAAGAAAATTTAAACACCCATCGCTTATTCTTTTTCTTAAAAATATAACTTAAATTCATGCCAATTCCCATTCTCCCTTTAAATATATATACAAATTCAAAAAATATATAACAAAAAATATAAAGAAACAGCCCCTATTTTTTATCACGCAGCCATAATACTTTTTAAACCAAATTTCTATATATAAACAATGAAATATTTTTCCACTTATACCATCAAGACATTTTTTAAATGTATTTTTTCCCACCCCATATTTTTGTCTTTGCCATCCCCATTTTTTTATAAATGCTCCTTTTAATGGTGCTATTTAAAAAAAAGCTACCCATGTAATCTTGCACCGCAGCCCCAATTCAATTTTTCTTTTTTAAAAAAATATATATGTAATCATGTCCTCCCCAGTCCTGCCTCCCTCTCGTCAATGGCGTATTGCTTTTAATGTTTTTCCCTTCACGCTGGATCTACATTTTTTAAAAAACAAAAAACGTTAAATCGATGTGTCCCGCTGGTGTTATTTTTACGCCACCATTTAAAAATATTGCGCTGCGCTAATTTAAAAAAATGGACATTTTTGCAGTGTGTGAAGTATTGTAATCCAGGAAGCTGTGTGCCTGCTGTAGACCAAATCTACGTGTCGAATTCTTCTTTTTTTTCTACCTTTACGCCCACCTCTCATCCCAAAATCTTTTCCTATTTACGCGCTGTACCTGTTGAATTTTTTAAAAATATATAAATCCTAACATTCTAGCCTTTTCGGTCAAAGCGATTAATACTACGCTGCGTAAGCGATTGGATTTGAACAATTAAAAAAATAAATGTAATTTTTTTAGTGCCTTGGAAACGCCTTCGTATTTTATTAGGCCAAAAAAAATGTGTGACCTCCAAAAAAAAAAGCTTCCTCTTTGTTTTAAAAAAAATACTAAGTGCTTCTTTCTGTCCTAAATTAAGTGTAACGTGATGCGGCTTTACAACTAAAAAAGAGCCTTTATATATTTATTTTTTATATATCATCGCGTAAACCGCGTTGTAGCTTTAATGCGTGGTGCATTAATTCTTAGATCGATGTTGTTGAAAGAATCCCATATTCACTTTACCTGTTCCTAAATGTGTTTTTCACCCTGATTGGTTGACTGGAATGGTGACGTAGAAAGCTTATTCCTTTTTCCTTGAGTAATATCCTGACCAGTAAATAGTTGGGAGTCCTTCTCCCTTTCACTCCCTCTCTCTCTCTCTCTTCAATAGGTTTAAAAAGAAATTCACTTATTCGTAGAAAGAAGGAAAAATCACGTAAACGTTTATGTAAAGATGTTTTAGTGTTAGTAGTAGACGAGAAATAAAATGTCTTTCCTTATTTTACGTGTTTTTTGCGCCCTTTAGTGTCGTTTTTTTTGTTTAATTATCTTTTTTCGTCGTTTGTGTAGTTGTGTGTTAATTAAAAGGCACAAAAATTATGAGTAGACGTGTTTTTTTAGGATTTTATTTTTCGAGTCTTGATTTCGGAAATGTTAGTCAATTTTTTAATTCCTTGTGTGTGATAAATTTTTTGTTAATTTTTTATTAGTTAATATAATGCGTGTTATTTTTTGTAGTGATCAGTGTGGAATGTGTGATAGAAATCTTTTTCAAAGTTTAACAAAAAGGTCACTAAAGTGTTAATTCAATTCGTCTATTTCAAAAGCAACGCAAAATAATAATTTTTATTTAAAATGTAAATGATTATTTTACTCATCCATACAACTGTGTGGATATTAATTTGATTTTTATTAAATGAATTCGATATGAAATGTAATGAAATTTTTGTGTCGTATTTTTGTAAACTTTTAATATTTTTTTGTTTAGTAAGTAGGCAGCAAGGTTTTTTGAATTTTCTAGATAAAATTCTAACATTTTGAACGGTGTCTTCCGTTCAAGTCACGTGATTGGTGACTGAGAGGATATATATTTTTTAGATATATATATAATATAATATAAAAAATAATAATTTTATCTCGACTTCACTTCGATTTGTTGAAAAAATTTTATCCCAAAAATTTATGACTTTTTTTGATTTTTTTTTTCTCTTTTTCTCTCCCTCCCGAACCCCTTCCATTCTCCCCGCCTTCAACTTCCTTCGTCTCCTTTATCCCTCTTTTTCCCTCTCCTCTTCCAAATGGAAAACATTCTCTTTTGAATCTCTCTTATTTTCCTTTTAACTTATTTTCCGTTTCCTCGCTAAAAACAACTCGACGATTATTATCTCCTACTCCCTTCCCCCTCCCCACGAAACACCCCTTACCCTTCCTAATCCTTTTTCATATGCCCGTAATACATTTAATCTTTACCAATTTAATCGTAACGTCAATATTTGACCTTGCATACACCTTTACCGAACCATGTAATGAACTCATCCTAAACCTAAAAACCGTATCCACTTTGAATTTCCTCGAAACTTTGATCAAACCTTACCAAACTTTAAAAACAAACCTTGCCGATGCTGCTCTTTCGTCCGCCTTTACCTCTGAACTTTTTTTTTTATAACCTATATCGACCTCTAATTTTGACCTTTTTTGTCCTTGGAAAAAACAAAACCGAACCTGTACCTTTTTCATTATACCGCTTCCCAAAACAAAAATCCAATCCATATTATTTCTCCTTTCTCTTTTTCTCTCTTTCTCTCTCAAAAAAATATCCCAAACGCCAACGCCTAATCGTGCTGTGCCCACTTCTACGTACCGTGACCAACGTTGCTGGTTTGATGTAAGTGCCTCCGTCCTTCATTTGTTCCAAAAAAATAAACCCTTTTTTTTATTAAATTTGCCATCGCCCGATTTGTTTTTTCTGTCCACTATGTTGTCATCACACCGTGCCAACAAAAAAAACCCAATACCACCTCGTCCCACCTCACTCCCCACCATAAAAACCAAAACAAACTTATATAGCGACTTTGAAAAGGTTTTTATTTTTGATTTTTTCGTTTTTTATAATTATTAAATATAATATTGCACCTCCTATATATATATATATATATTTATACTTTCTATCTCTCTCTCTCTCCCTATAACACCCTCCAGTAACTAACCGAACACCTTTAAAAAAATGTACTCACACGCCTAGAAAAATGTGTTAGCTAACACGGGAATTTCTTGTTGTTTTTTTCTTGTTGTTGTGTCACTTAGGAAGCTTAATGCGGCGTGCAGTACCAACGGAGCAAGATAAAATTTGAGAAAGACCACGTTTTGACATGGTTTTCTTTTCAATTTTAGAAATTCGATAATTAATAAAAATTATAAATCGTCATTAAATTGTTCTCTCTCTATATATATATACGTATCTGTTAGTTTTTTAATCGAAGCATCGTGATTGCTGGATGTGTTAATCTTCACATGCTTGAAAAGACAATTCAGTTTTTGCATTTTTCACGGACTTGTTTTGATATAGTAATTGATCATCCTTAATTTCAACCGGTTTCGCAACCGTGTTTTCTTGATCCTTGATGGTGGGATTCGTCATTCAAAAAAATAATAATAATGATCGTACTTCTAGTTTCTCATTTTACGAACATCGCAATTTCCCTACGGCTGTATTTTCACGCCCGGAGCGTAAATAAAGGCTTCTAATGTTAGGACCGCGAGTTCGAAGCCCATGCTAGCCTTTATTCTCAATGAATTTCGCTGCAAATGATCGGCAACTGTAGTTTATAAGTTTTTTAAAAAAATTTCAAATGTTAACGCTAGAGAGATAGTTGGCAGTTAAAATTTTCCGGTGTTTTCGTTCGACAGCTTTTTAAAAATTTTCTTTTTTCCCAATATTTTTGTACAACCGTATAAATCAAAAATCTAAAAGTTATTTTTCCCTCTATTACGTCTCATTCATGTGTTGTGGAAAAGAATGGAATCTAGACCTCTCTTTTTTAGAGCGGATTTCCTCGTAATCTATTCAAAGGTCGGTCTAATGCACTTAACGTGATTCCTTTCCTAGAATCTCCTCGCGTCGACACAGATAAAACGAATGCCGCCGTACTGAAAATGTGTGTCAGAAGGTCAAGCGTCTTAGAACGCATACGCATTTATATGCATATATATATATATATATATATATATATATATATATATATATATATATATATATATATATATAAAATACATTTGCGTATTATGCATATGAAACTGTTACAAGTCTACTGCGTCCGTTGGTGCTGCGCGTTACTAACTGGATTGCCGTGTAATTTACTTTTAGAAGTTTGTTTTAGTCCACACAGGCGTGCGTTCCCGCTAATTTTCTTAACCTGCCCACGTAACAACCGCACGCGTGCTTCTCTTACGTATATGTGCGTGTGTGCGTATTCTGTTGTATGCGCGTGTGTTTTGTGTCCAAAAGGAAAGCAGATTTATCTTGTGCTTTGATAGTCTCTTTGTAATATGTGTGTGTGCGTGTGTGGATCGTTTATTCCTAATAAAAAATACTCCATCGCAAAAACTCCTTTTTAAATGTGTGGTTCGCGACGAGGCTGATTTTTTTTGTTCGTTTGCTTGATAATTAAAAAGGGCTGGAGACTACGGCGAGATGGATATTTCAAAATTAAGAAAAAACTCCTTAACCGTACAAAGCGAATATTTAGAGACAATACAAACAAACGGTAAAAATTAAAAAGTGGACAAAGGAAGACAAAAGGTAAATAAAATGAAGAACTCACGAGACACGGTGAAGACTTACGTGCCAAGGCACAGAAGACTCGCAGGATCACTCGGGACGCGCGTTTCGACAGCAACGCTGTCATCATCAGCAATGTCAAAGTGTGTAAGGTTAGGCGGAGTATTTATCTATTGTTGACCATTAGAGAAGTAGGGGAGGGGAAAGGTGTATCGATCGTTAACTGAAATAAAGGGGAGTGGGGGATAAGGCCAGCGTCGTTATTCATTATCTTGTTTTGGTTATGGTGTATGTAAAGGCTTTCATAGGCATCTATTTTGTTTTGTTGGTGACCGTTTTTAGAAGTTTTAAATTTTCGGTTGTGATAGGATGATGGCAGGTGTTGATATGAGATGCTACACTGGACTTGTCTATTCTGTTGTTTCTGTAATGGGCTAAGTGTTCTTTGAAACGTGTTTCTTATTTCCTTTTCATTTGTCCAATATAAATTTTGTCACACTTTTCGCATTTGATTTGGTATATGCCTGATTTCTTATGGGGGGGGGGTTGTGCTGTCTTTAGGGTTTTTAATGAGATTTGACAATTTATTTTCATTAACAAAAACTGTGTGTAATCCTATTTCGGAGAAGATTTTTTGAAGTTTTTTGGTAGCATAAGGGTAGTAAGGTAGCTTCATAAATTTTTTGGTATTGGTGTCTTCATTGTTGAGTGTTGTGCAGTTTCTAAGGTTCATTCTGTGTTGATGTTTTTTTAACATTTTATGAATGAGTTCTGGTTTAAAACCATTCTGAATGGCTATGTGTTTTATATAGGATAATTCTTTGGAGAAATTTGCATTTGATAGTGGTGTGTTGAGTAATCGATAGATCGTGGAATGAAAAGGTGCTAGTTTTTGTGAAATGTGATGGTGAGAACTCATGTGTTGGTATGTGTAGGTTTTCTGTAAATGTTGAAATGTAATTTGTTGCTCTCGAAATAGGTATTTAGTGTTCCACCGAATATTTAGAGTTGCGTTTGTTACCTGAGTGCGTGTGTTAGTGAGTGTTCTGTCCGACAGGTCCCTGTCGCTGTCGAAAGACACATGAACCTGCAGACATCGTGTGTGGTATCAGATCCCTTCCGAGTAGTAACTTCCCGTAAACCTGGTATTATTTCCTTTCTTACCTCCTCCTCCCCCCCCCGCCCCATTTTCCTTTTTTCCCTATTTGTGCGAGCGTGTGTGGTTGCTGAGTGGGGGTCCCTGTCGCTATCGAACGGGTTCACAAACCTACCAACAACGGTGTAAGGGTCACTGACGCAGGTTAACGCCTCGTCGTAATCCATTCCTTTTATACATTCCATCTTAGGATTAGTTCTTGTGTGAATGAGGTCACTGGCGAGGAGTTATACCCCAGTAAACCTTTTACTGTTTGTTTTGTCTCTAAATACACGCTTTGTACGATGAAGGAGTATTTTATTAATTTTGAAACGTTTGAAAGATGTATTTTTGTCGAGGTTTTCAGATGAAGGTTTAAGACGTCGTTCTTTTAAGAGATATGGACCGTTTAGTTTTTAATAAATCACGCAGTGAATCTGTTATCCTGTCTTTACACGGCCGAAATTTTCTAAATTCTTTTCGGCCGTCTTTTTTTACGGCTTTTTCTGTTCTCTAAAAGAAAATCGTTTCATCAATGCGAAAAATTTTGCACGTTTTTTCTCCGTCATTTAGGAAATATGGTTGTGTATCTTTGCGTGAAAATTCAAAGGCATTCGAGAATCGAATAATTAAATGTAGAAACGAAAAGAATTTCTTGTGATATTATAGTTCAACAGAGAATTATCCAGCTCGTCATATAGTTGAAAAAATTCAAAAACAAGCATTAAAAAATTCTTGCCTCTGGTATCTCTAATGGCCACACCAATGTTATTAAAAAAAACAAATACGCATTTCGGCTACAAAACAGCCACCTTTAGTGGTAGTTCACCGGAAAAGATTCAGTGCAGCCGAAATGTTCATGTACTTTTTATAACTTAGTTGTGGCTATTTGCGAGATACCTAAGGAAAGCACTTTTCAGAGCCTTTTCTTGAATTTCGATTGTATGTTTTGCGAATCCCCTCCGTTAATCTTGACATCTTATTTCGAATTCTCTTGCGGAAATTCCCGATGATATTCAAGGTTTTTAAAAAAATTATTGAATAAACTTTGAAAAGATAAATGACGCGATAATTAGCTCGTAAGCACGATCATTCCGTTTCAAATGTCTCGTCGCCGCGCTGACACATTTAATTGGAGGTTTTGAGAAAAAAATCCCCATTCGATCCGCAATATATATATTGTCGCACGAAAACGCCAGCTAGTTTGCCTCTTTTTTTTATGCCAGCCGCTCTTCTTTCTGTGCCTCGTAAAAGCTGCCGCCAACGCTGCTGCTGCTGCCGCCGCCGCCGGCTCATTTGCCAACTAATTTCCTCCACCTCCATTTATAAAACCGCCACATCAACGCCACCTCTTGAGGGGAGCCGCACCTAACAGGCTCTCCCGTTCTTCCCCCTTCTCTCCCCCCCCCCCCCACCCAAGAAGGTACGCCCTCCCCGCCCTTCCAACTCCCGCGTGTTTGGAAACCCTCGACGTCGCTCAATGAGAGCCCACAAATTGGTAGGAAATTATCCCCTTCTGGGAGTTCCGCTCGCATCATCTCCCTATCGATCCATCGAAAGATCGGCGTGTTTGCCGACGGCGAAAATACCTAAGCGTTTTTTGCAGTTTCTTTTTTTATTGCGGGCAAGCCGAGATATTGAAATATTTTAATGTTGCTATGAGTTACCGTTGATAACTTGGATTCTTCTTAGATGATAATGATCTCGAGTGTTGACTTACTCAACTTTTTTCCTCATTACAGAGCGTGGACGTTCAACTCATAACTAAAAATCAAACGGAAGCAATAAGTCTCTCCGATATTCAAGGTTAGGGAAATCGAAGGAATATATCAGTATAAAGTAGCTGTCGTCGGAAGTGGTTCACCGATATTACTATCTAATGTATCTTTTTTAAATATTATATTATATTCTTCATTATAATCTACCAACGGTGAATCACGGATGCTTTTCGATAAAAAGAGCATCTGCTTTTCTTAACCTTTTTATGGCCATCGGAGGGAGATATTGTGTTAGCATTATCTTTGTTCTTGACTTTTCTCAACAAATGTTCTTAATATATGGATGTGAGGAAAGTTTTGCAGTCGTCATTTGAAAAGCTTAGTTAAAAGACCTATTTACATTTTTACCGATAATTATTTAACCTGTGAGTAATAGGTTTTTCTTACAAAGTACCTTTTCCGTGTGAATAGAAACCGCGAACTAACGCTTTGATGGGGTGAATAAGGATGTCATAATCAAGCCTGTGAATTCGGTATTCGAAGCTAAATTATTTTATTATTGTGTTATCAGAAATTTTTGTCTTTTCCACAAATTAAAATAGCCTCATCCGCAATAAAACTTTGTGGATTTTCTTTTCATTGACATTATATCGTATTCAAAGGATGAGATTTTAAATAAACAGTCTAGAAGAGTGGTTCTCAAAGTGTGGTCCGCGAGAGTCCTTCAGGTGATCCGCGGGTTGGTCCAAAATGCAAGTTAATGATACACAACGCCGAGACTATACTAGATAACAGACCAAAACCCTAATCTCTAACACTCGCGTGACATTAAAATAGTTATAAGGCTAAATATACCATTTTAAATTAATTCGTTTGCGTAGCTTACCTGACTAGTCTTAAAGCAATTAATTTTGACCAAAACAAATTAAATTATACCACTAAAAATTAACTAAATTCATTAGAGCGTGAAATCGCAATAGATAAAACGAAATGTCCTGACAACTCTTCTTCCTCCGCTCCTTTGTTTGGGGCAATAAAAAATGGTTACTCCATTAAAGTTTTAGCAGTGACAAGACGGGGGTGGATGGGGTAGGTGGTCCGTGAGGTCTTTTGCCCGCCGAAGTAGTCCGCGGACCGAAAAAGTTTGAGAACCACTGGTCTAGAACCACCTCCGTTCCCGAGATTAGAGAGGTTCGACCTATATCTAACCATCGCAGCGAGACGATTTAAACGGTTTTTTTCGTTTCCTTCCTTCGCTAATATCGTGTGTCCAAGTGGAGCTTCCTTCTGTTGATATGACTGCATCGGCACAGCTCCGGGAAAAAATCCATTTTTAGCGATGTAGCCCTTCCCCTTTGTTCGGGGGCAATATTTCCCTACAAAAAATTTACCGATTTTCGGAAATGGTTTTGCGAGTAATATATTATCCTAACATATCGACGTCTTCGGTTTTTTTTATTTTTTGCATGAAAGTTTTGTAATACATTTTGTTTTCTTCAAAATTTAAAAAATGTTTTAATTCAAACGCGGTATTTTCATTCGCGCATTGAGGATCCAAACGTTTTCCGCTCGTAAAAGTTTCTTTACTAAATCTTAAGTTATAAATACGGTAGGATTTTAAGTCGAGGTTTGTTTGTAGTTCTCCTAGTAACTCTCCAAGAGAATGTGTAACTTCAAACATATGCAGTCAGCATATCAGAGAAGGTGACTTAGTCCAAAATGGTAGTTTGAGTACATGTGGTCAGTTTCTCCTGTCACGCATATGGCCTAATAAACTTATTCAATGTACAACATTTAACGCCAGATTTGATATAAAAAATGACAGTTTTATGCCAAAATATCGTCCGAAGCATAATAAATGGCGTATGCTATCGCGTAGGGATATACCGTTGTTTTCGGCCGCGGTTGTAATTGAATAAGGTTCTTCTTAGCCATAGCTTTCATTCTCTTGAGCGTTTTGTTTCCCTTAATGTTTCGCTTCAGGTAGAATTAATTCCGAAATGTTTTGTGAAATCTATACTCCCTCGCAGCGTGAAAAATTTATTATCTAGGCCATGCGTGGAAGCCATACGTCGCCTATTTCGGAGACGAGTGTATTTTGGTATCGTAAAGTGTTTGGTGTAAATACCTTCCCCTCTAAGGGGGAAAAAACATAAGTAACGAAAATAATAGTCGTCTTGTACTTTATCTTGCCGATCGACGAGGTTTACGTTCTTGGAAGAAGCCAAATTTTATGCCTTAAAATCACGTGTCCTATTAAGCTACAAGCTATCTCACGTCACATCCTTTATATTATTAGACATGGTGAGGTGACGCTTTTAGCCAGGTGGAGTTCGTTCTCTAAGCTTCCGGTAGAGAGCGTGCATGTAGAGTACAGGTAGTTCCCCCTAACGTAGCGATTGCAAATTACTAGAAGCTACCTTACGCCTCGGAGATTGGAGTGAAAATGTGGAATACCATTAGAAAAGATGGGCATTGGAGGCGCGCTCGCATCCTACAAGGGAAATAACCGCGCGGAGTAGAGACCAAAGGAGGAGTACGCCCCTAGTACATATAATTACATTTCATACGTTTTGGACAAATTAGTTTTCCGTATTTAACCGTGTCCAGCGTTGGACAAGGAATTGTCTGTACTGGTTATTCGTGTAAGGCTTGCTTTGAAGTAAAATTGCTTTTGTGTGCGTCTGTGTGTGCTGCTGCAACTTCTTCGCTTTTTGCAGCTATCAGACGAATGGTATAGATAACTCCTGTAGCTTTCAAAACAGTTGATTTGAACTATACAATTTAATTATACAATGTTCGGCTATAGGAGCAACCTATATCACTTACAGGATATTAAGCCATGAACGAGCTTGCTGATTGAAGTTTGCAGTGTCGCTGTCGATGTTCTAACGCGGTGGTCCTCGTTCTTTGCAAAATTGAGCGTATGAAAATCAGATATTTAAAGGGTGTAGCTAAACAGAAATGTCTTAGCCGATATACGTATAGAGATCTCATCAAAAACCTAATGTTTGTCTTCCTTTCTTTCCTAAAAAAAGTCAAGCAAGCGAAATGTTTCAAGGAAATGTAACTTCTCTTTTTATTGCTTGAAATTAGAAAAAGAAATTTTTTACGAAAATTTATGCGGCTAAAATTTTTTTCAACAAAATTGAGTAAAATTCTGAAGATATTTTGATGAAATTTTAGTTTTCGTGAGCGAACGATTAGCAGCGAGATTGGGTTCGAGTCCGAAGAAACATTGTTTAAACGTTCTCGAAAACGCCATTCTTCGCTCAATCGGATAATTTCCTCGTCCCTTTTTTTTATTATTATTCCGCTGCTTCTGCTACCAGCGTGCTTCTAATTTATTGGGTTTCCAAACATCCATCCCTTACCCGCCATCTTACCACGCTCTCTAAAATTTTAAAAAATCCAGCCACAGCACAAATTCTCATCTTTCCATAAGCAATTCCATCCTCAAATCTCCACTCGATGTTTTATATACTCAAGAAAAATTGACATTCACAGATCACCAAAAGACACCATCGCAACCTCCACTCCAAGACAAGAAGGCACCTTTAAAATATATATATTTATATATTGTAAAACAATGTAAATTGATTTAAAAAACTCTTTCCAACTCACTTGAAATAGCAAAAAAAAATTTCCAAGCTCCACCTACGCATGCGGCCACATCTTGACCGGTGGACGGCCAAAAAAAAAATTCTGCCGTTCTTTTCTGGAATTCAATGTGCTCCTGGTGAGCATGTCCTTGTCTGTCTCTTCGCCGTGGGTGTTCTGAAGGATCGGAATTGCTCAAAAACTATATATATATAATAGAAACGCGAAAAATTCGACGGCTTTTTCTGACGTTAAAAATCCCAGTGGACTCCTTTTCTCAATTCCAGAAGTAAAATTTTCTTAATAATCGATCCGAAAAATTCTCACGTCGTATTTAAAAAACGGACTCGTAAATCAAAGTGGTGTTTTTTTTTATAATTCCAATCTTATATTGTCGCATTTGTAATATTTTACTGCACGGTGATAAAATTTCGTAACTTAATGCGATTGAAGTATATGGATCGGTTTTTAAAAAATAAATTAAGGACCACGGTAAGGCTAAGCATCTCTAGTTTTGTAGCAGCGACGATTTGAATTAAATTAAATTACTTTAGTTTTAATTGGTATGTTTAACTATTATTCGGATAAAATTTAGCTATTAAGATATATGCAAAGGACTTCTTTTATATTTTTTGAAATATAAAATATAAGGTAATTTATTTGTCATTGTTTTTCTTTCTTGAAAGATAGATATTTATCTTTAGTTTTTTAAAAAATTAGATTATTTAAAACATCATTTCCCGAAATAAATAAATTATGGCAAGAGCTATATAAAATTCCATTCAGAATTTAAGAAAATTCTACTCTTAATTAGTTTTTTAATTATCCTACTCAACTTTTATCGGGTGTACACTATAAATATATTTATGGAGTAACATTACACATGTGTAGCTTGGAAAATAAAGTTTCAGGCGTAGTTCTCTTTTATAGTCTTCAAAATATCTCATTTAAATCATTAATTTAAATCTTTCGCCATAGTTTTCTATAGGAAAAGTTGACATATATTATAAAAATTGATTCTGATTATAAATGCTACGTAACGATATCAAATGATTGGAATGATATCAAAATGAAGTCTTCAAATTTCTAAATTTGTTAAAGTTTCAATGAAATACTTTTGTCCTAACCTCAAAATAACAGCATGCTGAGAAGTACTTCTGAAACTGTATTTTCCGAACAAGTACGGTTCAACCAAAGGTCATCTCGTCCAAAGGTAAATTTTTGATAATTTTTTAGAAAACTATTTACCCCTTCTGTTATGTTATATGCTTTCAAAAGCCTCCCGCCAATCGGTAAATATTGCATTACTCGTTCCGACGGTAATGTCCCTAACAAATTTTGAAGCAGTAATTAATATCAGCAGAATTATTTTTATT
The DNA here is from genome assembly GCA_036926305.1 of Uropetala carovei. Taxonomy (NCBI): domain Eukaryota; kingdom Metazoa; phylum Arthropoda; class Insecta; order Odonata; family Petaluridae; genus Uropetala; species Uropetala carovei. The sequence goes on from JAXCHB010000043.1 coordinate 2,743,540, forward strand.
TTTGTAATTTTGAAAAGTGTTATTTTTTCTTAAGAGTAGTATATCCCTATTCCCATTCAGTTTCGAAAAAAAATAAACAGTTGTTGATGTCATTTACAGAACATCCAGTTTTGAAACATTTTCAATACTGTTTTCAGCCTTGACAGTTTTATATATTTTCAAAACAAAACAACATTACGGGTGATTTTTACCAACCGGATTTTTACCTTTTGTAAAGCTAACGCTGTATAACAAAGCTTGTTTAAAATTGAAAACACTTTCCCACTAAAAAAGGATTAATTTCCCAGAGTTTTTATTATTATAATTATCAATTAAATTAATTTTTTTCTCGATTCTAAAACATTCGCATCTTGGAGATTTATTAAATCGTGTTAAAGGCACATTTATGTATAACTCGAGCTTGAGTGTGCAATTTTTTTAAAAATTAATAAATAAATACTAATGACGATTCATACGTCTTCTAAAGTTCGTCTCTGACCTACTTTAAAGAGATAATATTGGTAAGCCATTAACATGATTTTTAGTGTGGTGATTAAAAAAGAAATAAATAGACTAACTTGACGAATTGAATTTGGTTCACGGGTGATTCTAAAAAAAATTATAGAAAAGATTTTCTTGTTCACTGTTTTATCTCATCCACGAACACTTGGTAACAGTTCAGTTGTTTGTAACATAATACCTCGCCTTCAGGCACCAACGGCATCTGTGTCATTCCTTCAAAAGCATCACTTCAACGTCGCTAACTAGAAATAGCAAGTCTGTAGAAGCCCCTTGTACTAACCGTGCTAGAGCTCACTGCCTGTGTAGTTTTTCACATAGAAAAGGTCATGTGCAGTATACTAACTTGAGACTTTGAAAGTGGCCCTGGAATGAATATTTTAATCAGTATCTCTTTATATGTTGTGAATAACAAAAGTAACAAAGATGTTGTATATAATAAAGTGTTTTGCTTATAATTTTCAATCAGTGTAAAATTAACCTTGTTTCCATGTAAAATAATGGGACAAAGTTGGCAATTCTGATGACTGGATGTTGTTTTTAATGTTGATTTGTCATTTCAAAAATCTTTGCCGTCAATTCAAAAGAATGGCCCAGCATAATAATTTGTTTCATGTAAAGAATTCGGTTGTTTTGCAAATGTAAACACTTGTTTGTTAATAAATCCCATTTCAATATTCAATCTTTCCTGAATCATTCAAAAATGATAAAAAAAATTATTAATCAGGGCCACTTTGCATATGAAATATAATTAAATGGCTGTAAATAAGTCTATCGTGTTTGTTTTTTTCTTTTTTATTCTATGGGATACTTAAATGAATAGAATCTTACAATAAGTAGAGCGCCTTGTTTTTTCAATGCTTTGGAGATGGTACCGCTTCTTCTTTGTTTTAATATCGGACGCGATTCAAATCACGCGCGTATGGCTCTCTCTTTTTTGCGTAATTTTTTCAAAAAAAAACTACCCATTCGCTGTTCTCGTCATGTATGGCATTTATCTTATTTCTTCTTTGCTTGTCCTTTTTCTCCGCCTCTTTTTCTTTCTCTCTATCTCTCTCGTCTACTGTTTATCTTTTTTTAATCGCTCTGTTTTTATCTCTTTTTCTTTTTTCCTCCTCTTCCAACACTTCTCTATCCACTTTTTCTCTCTTTTCTTTTTCTGTTCTCTCTGTCTCACTATCTTCACTTCTTCCGACCGTCCGGGAATCCCACCCGCCTTTCTCCCAAACAGACGAGGCAGGAATGGCTGCCGAAGCGGAGAAGAAGAGACCCGAGGACCTGACAGCCGAGGACAAGATGGCGCTTCTTGGAAGACCCAAACTCGGCGAGATCACGAGGGCGCAAATCCGAATTAAGGAGAGCAAGGAGTTCAAGGTCTCAATTGGTTGGGCTATTCGTCGCAACGTTTGCCCGACATATCTCTCTCTCTCTCTTTTATATATAAGTTTATGTTCTAGCCGATCAGCTCGACGCTTCGTGTTTTTTTTTAATTGAGCAGATTGTGTGCAGAGTAATGAGAAATTTACTTTTCCTGGTTTTTACAAAGTCGCTTTGAGTTCTTGGGCGATTTTCGAATGCAGTCGGTAGCGTATCCGAAATCTACAGTTATATTTTACGCTGATAGTAAGTCATCGTAATATACTATTTTAAATATTTTAAATACCGAAGTTTTAATTACTTTTTACGCGATTGGTGATAAGTGCCCTCGCTTCTCAAATTATCGCTTCTTTTGTTACTATTCGTACGTTCATTTCTTCAGTAATTTTATACATATTGTATATACAATGAATAAATTCAGAACCGCACTATCTCTATAATAATAGTTTAATATTATTCAACGACTAAATAAGGGAATGACTGCTGAACCGGTTGGGAGTTTATAATACAGGAGTGAATGAAGCGCATGTACAATAAAGAAGGCCAAAAAATTATATCTATAGCTCAGTTATATCCAAGGGGTTTCGAGCACAATCGAACCTTTACTGCAAAAATATAGGTTTACATAACACTGGCTAACATTGCACGAATTCATATTACAAAGCACTTTTTTCAGGGAGAAACCCTAACGCCATAGCATGTATGTGGATTCCCGAATCGTTTACAATTTCTCTTCCTCAGATTCACTTCTCCCTTAGAATTTCTTCCTCCAAAATATTCATTAAAACAGTCATTTGCAAGGAAAACATGGAGTGGAAGAAACATTGCAGGGAGAGTATGCCATTAAAGGCAGTATATATGAATACCGTTCCTGGATTGTGGTAGTCGCATTCATGAAGCTTTGCAAACTGCTAAAAACGCTGTTCTTTTATTGAAAACTCTCTAGTACGATAAATATGAGAACCATTCAAGGGCACGTTGTGTTAGTTGGGCTGCAGACGTTCAGGGGGTTCGGCGTGTAGATTGGGATGCACGCGTTTGGGGGGAGGGGACACATTTTTGTTAGTTGGGTTGCATACATTTGATAGTTGTGCTGCATACGTTCAGGGGGCACATGTGTATGTTGGGATGCATATGTTCGGGGGCACGTTGTGTAAGTTGGGCTGCATACATTCAAAGGCGCTGTGTTAGTTGGGTGGCATACATTCAGGGTTGCTATGTTGGGTGGCATACATTCGCGGGGTAAGTCGTATTTTGTGGTGTACATTCCATGGGCAACTTAGTGTAGGTAGTATGGTTAGGGTTGTCAGATTCCGGTTTGGAAGATATGGGACAGACTACCAAATTCTTTATTAAGATACGGGACAAATACGGGACGCTTAAAAAATCCGAAACAACATCTATTCTTGGGCGTTAAAACTATACTTAGCGTCAATCTTTATTTTATGTAATAAAAATCATGAAAAACACCATATACATTTCTATGTATATACTGCTAAATTAATCTCTGACTTCAAAATACGGAACATACAATTTTGAAAGAGATAATAAAAAGATAAAGTATTAATTCACGTTGGCTTATATTTAGAAAATTTATATTGGCATTTAACAATATAAGATTATTATAAAGGTGGCAAATTATTAATACTAGTTGGCTTACATTTAAGAAATTTTTATTGGCATTTAACATTATAATACTAATTAAAAAATTAACTGGCATATTTATCTTAAAATTTTAAAATTAAGATTCTTGTGATGATTTTGTAACCCTCTACAACTGTTTGATTTGAATTATATACTGATAAAATTCGTTGCACGACATATTTGTTTACGGAACACTGCAGTCGGTTCATCTCTTTGCTTCATTGGCTGGCCATTAAGTATAAAATGCGTGCTACATGTGGATTGTGCGCCGTAATACTGAATACAAATTCGCATATGAGTAGTAGCTTGGAGAATTGTTTGTGGGATTCGATTTTCTGGAGAACACCTAATTCTCATGGAAAAATTTCTTATTCCAATCTTTACCATTTTACTGGAGCTCTTGTTCTATGATTTTCTTAAAAATGTCCCAATGACTAAACAACTGGGTATAATTCACTCCTAATCCTCTTTCGTTGAGATATATGCAGGTTTATACGAGTTCTTCCCTTGTTGGAACTCTGTTAAGTGACATTCATGCAAAAGTGTTAAAGTGCTTGAGAGGTGAAGTCCATTTCATTAGATAATCATAACAGGTCTGATAGAACAATTCTACTTCTGACAAGAACGTATTTTTCATTGATTCAGAAACATTATCCCTACAAATAATAGATTTGACACTTAGAGGTAAAATATTTTCTTCCAGTCTTTCTTTCACACAATCTGCAGTCTCCTGTAAAATTGACAATACTTCAATAACGTTTTTTCTCCTCCTTCGATTTGCATGATCTTTCTGTTGAAAATAATCATCGGACTGTAAACCAAATGAAGATACGCTTCACTTAATCGATCATTAAAAATATTTCCAGGATTTTAGGTATGTTTATTTCAGATATAAATATGTTTTCAGCGCATCACACAGCTTTATAATCCTGTCCACTGCATTAGCTAATGAAAGCGTGTTTTTGAGTGTGATAGAATTGCTTGATATTCTACGCCAAAAATATGACAAAAGTCCTTAAGACTCTCTGTTCGCACAGTGAAGATGCTGAAATGCGAAAATAGTTTCACAACAATCACTTTAATATCAGTAGAGAGTACGTCAAATGCAGAGTGTATTGTGTAACACGTTTAATGACAGTATCATCATTTCCAACAGGTCTTAAATGTGAAAATTCCTTAGCTAACGTTACATTTAAGTGGCATCTTCTTTTCCTGGCTGTAGACATTTTGTAGGGCATTACAACAATGATTTAAAAATCAATATAATAAAATGGAAGATTACATTGTAAATTAAAATGAGCAAATTATATTTGCCATAATAATGAATTAAATGCAGCTATTCAAATTTCACTCAGGCAGGACACAGTATATAACTATTTTTTCACAATTCACTGATAGAGGAAAAACAAAACAAGCAATAGGGAGCTGTAAAAGTTTAACTAGCACGCACAGAAACAAAAACCTACTAAAATCAATCAACTTCATTGCATTTCTGTTAATGACTGTGAACTGGAGTAAATCGACTTTGTTTTAGGAGAGAAATATTTTGAGGTATAGGATGGGATACATTTTATGCTGATTAAACGCGAATTTTAATAAACCAGAAAACAAACAAATATAATCAAGGAGAAAATGAAACATTTATTCTGCCAGACAGTGTTCTTTATCGCTAAGAAAACACAATCAATGAGCTGGACAAAGATCATTTAACAAGCAGCTTGCCGGGAAGCTTAGTGTACACTGAGAATCGTGTCTTGCGCATATAACAATGTAACCGACAGGAGCAAAGACACATGATATTGGTTAGCATAGTTCTGAGTTCTCAAAATAGGTATAAATGTTCCGTGGATACACAAAGTTAAGAAAATTTTTCAAAAAAGGATGACATAGAAGGACAAAAGTTTTAGGAAGGACAACGATTGAAAAAGAACTGTCCTTCCAAAAGGAGGACGTCTGGTCACCTTACATATACAGACCTTAGAATAAATGCCGCTCGATTTACTTTTTGTTCATCGCTTATAATTTTCGGCATCTACATGGTTCCAATCAGCCTGTAGCATCTTGGAAAATGCCTTGAACCACTCTTTAACGAATACCCATAGTAGCGAATAATTTTTTAAAGCTGAGAGACAAAGGTAAACTTTTTATCGGACCAGCAATTGGACATTTTTTATTCAGGTTTTGATGCGGACGGTATATCACTACGGAGTTCATCATCTGTTGTTTCAAATTCCTCAGAAAATCGTTTAAGATAATTAAACACTACCGCAAGACAAACAATCCACGCAGAATGCCTTTTTCATCATTGCAAAGTTTCTGTATCTGTTTTATGCGCACATCCATGTCACATGGTAGTTCTATTTGTAAATACATGATAAATATGTTAAACGCCACTTAAGCCTATTAATGTTGTATAGAAATTGTCAACTAAGGTTTTAATATGTAACATAAGGGACATGTTACGACTTGCAGTATATTGGTATCTGGCTTTACGCTGGAGATAAAATTTACTCCTGTTAATTTCTGATCACGCCGTATATTAAAACTTCCGGTTTTTTTGTAAAGGAGAGGAAGCATCATAGAAAATGCGGTAAAATAAATGGAAATCCAGTTAATTTTAAAGGAAATTCATAATAGTCCGACACAGAATTTACGCTAAGCAGAACAATAATAATATTATGTAACTTAAATAGACTTTTTCAAAAGATTGTGTTTCCTCTGAAAGGTTAATAATCAGAAGTATAATTTAGCCAATAAAAATTTAACGCCAATTCTATTCACATGTGATTTTATGAGAATAGAAATAAATTTTTAATGTGAAAAAATACGGAAATATTTCTAAACATTCTCGAATAATATAACCGTAACCTTTACGACGCATGATAACTCTCGTTAACATTCTATTTTTCTCGATGTATTAAATAGAAAACATGTTTTAACATATACTTTATATAACCTATTTGAATTTAACGATTATGCTAAAAGAAAAATGCTTATCTGCCGAAATATCTTAATCAGGGATTAGTGGAGATTTTAATCTCATCTATTAAGTAAATACGTTAACAAAATCGTGAATAATAAGTATTAAAATTTTTTGCAAGCTTTATGTACAAAGGTAGAAGTCAGTAGATTTATTGACTCAAATATTATATTTATTTTATGTTTACAAGCATCAATAGGGTCCATTTATCTCTATCGCATAGCGGACATTTTAAGAAAATTTTGAGACATTCATTTTTGTGAAAACGTGCAACAAAAACTTACTTTTGATTGTAAAATCACCTTGTATCATCTTTAAAGGTTCAATATACATGGCATATTGGTAAAGACATTTTGGAAAATTCTTTTAGGAAAATTGTCTATCAAGACAACGTTTTTAACATTAAAATTTATCTTCGTGTTTATAAATGTATCCTTTGGTATGAGCGCTTGGATTTTTAAATACCATCTGGAAAAATTTCGTTCAATTTTTCTTCAAATTATCCACCACTGAGCTGTTTTTTCGTGGAATGTTTTGTCGATTGAGTGATTCGGTATCTAAAATAATTCTTTCATCTTTTTTTTCATCTCTGCGTTTAATGACGGCCGGCAGAACACCGTTGACAAGTTGGTGAAGCGAGCAAATGCCTCCATCCTTGTCGGTACATCGTCATGGAAGGAGCAGTTCATTGATGCCATCACCGTTAGTGCAGGTCAGTAAAATAAAAAGGTCAAGAAACAAACTCCAGAAAATTACGCTCACGGAAATTAGTCTAACAAATATCCGTTGCCATTTTGAACTTGGTAAATTTAATGCTAATGAGAAAATTTGCAACCAAATATATTAGTAAATATTTAAATTTCAATAAGGTAGATCATTTACTTAATAAATTACATAGTTATTTGAAAGTTTTGCTTTAAAGTTGAATATAGTTGCATGAATACTTCCTGAAGTGTATAAGTTTGTATGTATTTCAACCTTTCATCTATTTTTCATAAAAATATTTCGAAATAAGAATTTAACTTAATCTCACAATGCTTGAAATGGGACGGTATGAGGCGGTATGGCATACCGGTTCTTCTTACGACGGTCAGAAACCATCCCTCACCTTTAAGTAGACGTTAAATCACACCGGTACCTTGTGATTTCATTAACTCTAGTGCCTTAACATTGGAAACTTTCACCTTTGGTTTCCAATCACAATAGGAAGTCTTGCGTACAGGTATTGAATGATATCGAACTTGAAATATTTTTCGGTCGCATAAAACGAGTGAACAAAAGATGGGGCTTTCCCATCGGTATATTAGTAAAGGAGTTCATCAGGTTAGCCCTTAACCTATATTTTAGCATACAACATATTAACTTCGAAAAGTAATTAAAGATATAGTCAATATTTTACCCCTGTATACGTTAAACCAGCCTAAAGTTACACACACACACGATTCCGAGGCGTCGTGTAAATTGGGAGTGAAATAAACGTAAGCGCCGTGCTCAGTTAATGCAATATCTGGTCGGCAATGTTTTTTCTCTTGCGTGGCACCCTCTACCAATAGTCATAATCTGAGATTCTCTACGTGTGCCACAAAGCATCCTGAACATAATGATTTACCGTTGTTATTTGCGAGGTATCACATATAAAATTCTTTTTAATACATATTTTTTGTAATTCTCCTCTGAAATATCGTATCATTCAAAAATCCATTCCACCTCTTAGAACGCTTGCCTTAGTTTGCCGACCCCATCTTCAGGACTTAGTAAAGAGCGTCTCAACCTTTAGGGGACGTGCGTTCCTTAGTAGGCCGGCGACGTCACGACGAAACAAAAAGATGACGTTAACGACGTTAAACGAATAACCCAGCTTTGCGAGAGCATATTCTTCGCCACGTGTTCTGCTTCCCGGAGGGTCCGTAATGTGTGTGTCTGGAGCAATTATTCTTCATCCTATGCCAGTGGTTCTCAGGCAGATCTACCATGCGGCCCCCTCCGTGCGGATGTTCAGTCGCCGCGACCCCCCTTGATTTTGAAGAAGTAATAAAAATATTTAAAAACTTTTTTAATTTATACTTTTTTATAAAGTGCACTGAAAAGTATAAAATAAATTTAAGGTTCAAGAAAATATCTGGATCTTACGGAAAAGTTTCATTACATATGATCATAAATCAAATAATAAATGAGAAAAAATAAATTGTCAAAAAGAAATTAGTTAAACAAAAATTCAGATGTCATGAATTAAATTACAGATGAGAAAAGTGAGTGCTAAGAAAATGAGCGAAGCTAGTATTAATTATTTTTATTTTGAAATTATATTTCTTATTTAAAATATAATTATATTAAAATTAACAAATGCTTTTTTTTGAAGATTACAACCCTCAATAAAACAAAATAACCTAGAAATTAAAATTGAAGAATTTATAGAATGAGGAAAAATCGGTTGGCATAGCGAAGACTGCTCGCGACCCTCCCAAAATTGTCTCTCGACCCCCATTTGGGGTCGCGACCCTACGCTTGAGAACCACTGTCCTATGCGATCACTAATTACTCAGGCATTAAAGCTCAATCGCCTTTACTTTTCTCCGTCCTCCGCAATTTCTCCCTGATACCCTACTTAATTCTCCCGTTCCGGTTTAATTAGGTCATAAGGCTTAGCTCTTCCTCCTTGGACGCTTTAACTTTGCGGAAGCACGCGCCCACTGTATATTCTCGCTAGAGAGGGAGTTTAAATGCTCTCGAGCAATCGGGCGGACAATTACGAAAATGCCCGAGATAGGAGGAGCGGGATTTTTCGAGAGTTTTAATTCGGCGGGAAAGAGTATAGTGTGATCCGTTTTTTAACAACTTTTATATTAACTTACCGCGATATATGTATAGGTAGGTATATATAGGTAAGTTTTAAGACACCACAAATAATGTCTAATAACTCGAGAACGGCTGCATGTATTTTAGCAATTCTTACAATTCTAAAGAGAGCCGCACATAAAGGCTCTTTTGCGTAATCACCTATGGAAAATAACGACACGATTCCAGGGACATTTAATTCCCCCAATTGGATAACATGGGCGGGGGACCTTCTCGAATTTTTATCTCCTAAGCCAGGGGTCCCCAAACTTTTTATTGAAAGGGCCACATTAGGCTTTATGTACGACAGCGCGGGGGGGGGAAGAGGGGGGGGTTTGGGTAAGGCTGGCGGGCCGGATTAAACCACTCCGCGGGCCGTAGTTTGGGGACCCCTGTCCTAAACTATAAGTCGTAATTATATGCTATCGCGGACTTTCTTGTTGCAAATGCTGTCTTTTATCCAACTAAATTTATAAATAGATACCTTACAGACCATATAAGGGCAAGGGAGAGTAAAATATGAATTTCTTATTGTTTTTCTTTACGATTTCGCCTATCGGTAGCATTTATGGGTGACCTTAATGTTTAAACTGCTTTACGTAACCTCATTAAATTTCGTATTTATGTAGAATATAACGTGCAATTACTATTATGATATCGTTTTTGTTCCAATTGCATTCAATGCGGCATTTTTGGAAATTAGACATATTTAAAACGCCGGATTTGTTAACATGATAAAATCATCATAGGTGATTAAAAGGGAACAAAATTAATTTCCATATTTAAATTCGCTTATAAATAAGCCAAATTAACTTTACTTTTTGAGCGTCTCTTACAATTAGATATAGCGTATTTTAATTATAGCTTAAAAGTCAATGTCGTTTATTCGTGGCCAGAATGATAATTATCGCAATTGTTTGTAATATTTCGGCAGCGTCGTGTTTCACTGCGAAAGTTCTGGGAGTGAACATTTGGAGCGATAATCTCTAGGTCATTTTGCAGATTGTTAACAGGCCGGTGATCTTTAACGGCGATTGTAAATTCATTTGGGATTCGTCTATCCTCAGAATTTGATTTTTCGCAATTTTTTCGGCTTCATTTGTTTTTTTTGTTCCACTGATTCACGTCTATTTTCTCGGACGTCGGTAGACATTTTGACGGATAGGAATTTTCGGCAGATATCGCTTTAACCGTCTTAAATCGGACGTCCACCCGTCCTGTTTTCGGAAGCTAAAAGTCTGCCGAAAGACCCATATTTCGCTCTATTGTATCCACGGTTAAATCGAGCTTAAACGTTACCATTGACAACTCTTAATGTCACACCGGCGAAATCGTCGAAAACCATACCACTCCAGTTCTTCACATGACACAACGATTGTGTTGCTGTTTATTTGAAAGGTCGCGAAGTTTTCTAAAAATCCCATTCGTCACGAGACAGGCATATTCTTCCCTCATTTTTTTATCCTATGCAAATAGTATTAAATATTTTCCCCGCCATATTTAAGGTAACTATTTTGATTTCCCTAAGTCTTCTTAAACGCAGCGAAAATTACGTTGGAAAGGATATCTCACTATGTGCATCTCGAATATGAATAACGCAGTGGCGTAGCGTACTCATAGCGAACCGGTGAAATTAATCCCTAAAAAATAGAAGAATTTCATCAAAAATTATATTTATTTTAACATATCAGCATTTTATGCTCGCTAGTTTCTTTTGATTATGTTAGCTATTACAACTCATAGGTCAGGGGATCCCCGAGGTCATCGTAATGTTTCCGTTAGTCGATAGATGGCGACATATAATCGTTTTCCGATTCTCGCAATATTTATGACGAGAATCATAAAATAAACCTATTAGCTACGAAAAACATTTTATAAGAAATTCTGAAGCAAATAAATGAAACGAAACAATTCGAGTTATTTTTATTTAAACCCTAAAAAATTGTCATCGTAATGTTCAGTGCTAAATTTAATTCAAACCATGTAAACTAGTCACGATGACTGTCGCTATTTCTATTTACTTATATCTTTGCTCGCGAAGAAAGAAAAAACTTCGTATAGTAGGAATTTGTTCTTCATGATTTTTTATCAGCGTGATACAACTGGCCGCGTGGGTTTTTTCGTATCTTCTTTCAGCTATCGTAGAGGACTTTCTTTGCTGAAAAATAAAATAATGAGCATTGATTTCCGAAGTGTTTTCCCGTCGCGATTTTTTATAGGACATTTGCGTCCCTCAAAGAGGGTCGAAATTTCGAGCCAATTTTTTTTAAAGAAATTTTCGAAACTTCCTGTCGCCATTCTTTTAAGAAGGACGATTAATCTCCCGACTCATTCCTCTATATTTCCTCCCTCTCTCTTCCTCCGTCTTCCCTCTATAGATGGCCTCTCATCCTCTTTATTTTTTCCTTCCCGAAGACATTAGCAGCACGATAATCCCGCCCCCTTTGTTTCCCACTTTTCCTCACCACATTTGTTCAGCCTCCTCCCTCTCACTGTGACCGAGGATTAAACAAGGCGTTTCTGACACAAAGTGTGTGTGCTCTTTATTTTCTAACAGGAGACGACGATGACGGAGGGGAAGATGGGGAAGAGAAGTCTCCATCTTGTTCCGACTACGTCATGCACTTCGTGACGCTCTTCTGGAAGATCATTTTCGCCTTTGTGCCGCCCACCGGTGAGTTTTGTTTTTAAATTTTATTTGAAAATAATCGATCATGTGTTCGGTTTGTCCGTCCTTCCATCAGTGTGGTTGACGGTGATTGCTCTCTCGGGATTTCGGGATTCGAATTTTTCAATACCGATCCCGTTTTATTAAAAAATTTATAAAATAGGTTTTTTTTAAGTATGCGTAAAAACGGTGATGTTTTTTACTTGTTCCTTTTTTATGACGCCTACTTTCTCCTCCACTGCATTAAGTGATGGTAAAAATAATCAGCAATCTGAGCGAAATAATACTAATCAAACAACTAATTTTAAAATTAAACAGATTTTTGTTTATAATTAAGCGTTATATAATTAATTTGCTAAAAATTATCATGAAAAATGTTTGTCCAAGTATTTTTTAATGATTTGATTTTATAAAAGCAAAATTTGGTCATAGGATGTTTATTATACTGTGATTTTTACATAATAATAATAGTAACAATTATCATAAATCAGTGTAATTGTTATAATAGGTTATGATATAGCGTCAACTATGTTACACAATGTAGATATCCATACTTTTTAAAAGTGGGTTCAATTCAAAGTGAATTTAAAGTACTGTCTTTCATTCTTGATCTTAATTTTGTACGTGTGGAGAAAGTATAAAAAGCTTTTTCAGCTATTTTTTGCCGTTTTAATTCTCAATTGTTATTATAACCCTTACCTTTATGCAGATGTATGTGATTATATTCGGGCAAAATAACGAAAGATACTCTCGGAAATGGCTTGCTCGATACATTCCTAACGACTCTCTCTCTCTCATTCCACACTCACTAGATCATTTAAACGGGTGGCTGTGTTTCTGCGTCTCCATAACATGGATCGGAGTGCTGACTGCTGTCATAGGTGACATTGCTTCCCACTTCGGTTGCACCGTTGGCATAAAAGATTCGGTGACTGCCATTACCCTCGTAGCCCTAGGAACAAGTTTACCAGGTGAGTTGGCATTAAAAGAATATCACTGACCGCACGTTACCAGGGGAACGTTTATGTCGCGCTTCTCAACAGGATCACGTTAAGGAAATTGCACGTGCTCGCCCTTCTCTGGACGAGATCTCACTTTACGACATTTTTAGCGGCCGCTACTGTGATTTTTTTTCATCGTTCCATGATATGTTCTGTACTTTATTTGATCGACGTGGAATATTTACGATTTATTATTAAGTCCAGTGATCCTTAACTAGAACGTTTGTATGTATAATCCCTTGAGCTGCTAATTATCGAGGTTTGGCCGTATGTACTTTATTTTCCTCCAAACAAGAGTTGATTTAACAAATGTTAAAGTCATAATGCATTCTGTTTTCTTTATTTTTTCTTAGAATTTTTCACTTTATCTAAAAAGCTGAATCTCGTTCCTTTTATGTTAATGAAACTAGGCTCGATTATGTGGACTTTATTCATACGTAAAAGTATAAAAACCTTTGTATCTTCCCCTAATAGGTTTTCAATAATATCTATTAGTGGAAGATACAAAGGTTTTCATTCTTTTAATTTCGTTCCATTTAGTTCAACGCAGCGGGGCAGTGTCGCATAATTCACTGGGGAGGCGGAGACATCTATCACGGAAAAGGACTAACTACTACGATCACATCCGGAGCCAAAATGTACCGTATTTTTGTAAAGATATCGCGCGCGTTATCTTACCACAAAAATGTCGAAATACAGAGAATATGGCTGTGCTCGTATGCATAGGAGAACAAGTAGATAAAGTGATTTATTAAAAACAATTTTTATTTACGCTCATTATTACGATTCTTCGAATCTTTAGTCATTTTTGACGACAAATTCACGATATTTTCTCTCATTCCGTTTAACAGCTTTTGATTGTACGTAAATCAGCGAAATCGAATGAAGACGAAAGGTTTTTCACCGCCGAAAACCCTAATATATATTTTCAAGTTTTAAAGAGATTTACGGACAGGTTTGGCGCGTATTACAAATCCAGCTGTTGGCGAAAGAGCGTTAAATCTATTAGATGCCTTTCATTACGGAGTTTTATCGTGTTTTATCAGTATTTATTTCAACAAAAGTTTCGACCGCGCGGTATCTATCTACACATTTTAACCTGCGTTACAAATATCATGATGCGCTTTATCTATTAAGTAAATTTGAAATCTTCGTAGTATCGTTATTTCTGGCTAATCTTTCCGATAATATTTTGGTCGAGTATCGTCAAATTTAAATTCTTAATCTTTGCAGTGCCGCTCTCTTTAAAATAATTGTTATCCTAGTATTGTCAAAAGTAATAACATCGCGGCTCGAACTTGCTGCGATCGAAAAGTATTATTATTCCCTTCTTCGAATTTTTTCGAGTTGACGCGCTTTCACTTCGCCTTTCCCGCATTACGGGAGTTGGTGTGTCTGTGACACAAAATTGGTTGACTTTCCTCTTCCGCTTTTCTCAATCTCCAGATACTTTTGCGAGCAAAGTGGCTGCCGTCCAGGACAAATACGCCGACGCGTCGGTGGGCAACGTAACCGGAAGCAACGCTGTGAATGTGTTCATGGGCATTGGGATCGCATGGTCCATTGCCGCTGTCTACCACGCCCTACGAGGGGAGAAGTTCCTTGTGGATCCAGGGAAGTAAGTTTTTAATCGGCACGCTCTCCTCAAACCTTAATTCTCGCCCTCTTTAACTCATTCATCAATCAACTATAGATTATTTTTCCTTAACTTGGACATTCCCTTTCCCCGTTCCGTCATTCGGTCAATTTTATCAACAAAATGAATCCATTTTCATTGGATTGAATGTGTTCAAATTGGTTTAATTAATTGTTAATTAATATTAACGTTTATCATAAACGTCATTATGCTATCATAATAATAATAATTAATAATCAGTCATCGTTCCACGTGTGAGCTATTTGTTGTTAATTGCTAATGATGAAAGTAACTGAAAAAAAGCGTTTCCAGTAAATAATTTGAAATTTTACTTCTCATTCGTTTTCTGTTATTTTAAGCTAATTGGCGCGCAATATGTCCTTCCGAGTACATTATTTGGTGCGGAAATTTCTGTCTGTCCGCTTATTTAGGTCTCTGTGTAATCTCAAAACCTAAGCATTAAGTAGAAATTTTGGACTAATTTTGGAAATTAATCTCTTTAGCGCTAGTTTCCGACATCCCTTTCTCTCTCCAGCTCATAACATGGCTGATCTAATTTTTAGCATTCCAACTTGCGTGTATTATTTTTAAATCTTTCAAATTTATTTTTCTCGGAGTCTGTGCGAAATATTTAAGCTTCACTCCACATTTTCCCCCAATTTCTTCTTATGCAAGCGAACGTGATTTTATAGACGACGATATGAAGAAAAACCTATAGAAAAAGAAACATCAGTAAAAAATGTAATTCCTTGAGTTAGCCGTAACTTTTGATTCCTTATTTTATTGCTAACAATAGATGATTTTACAAATCTACGATTAAAATAGGAAAAGCTTCTCTATTAGGATCCCGTGACATTATTTGGTAGCTTCCAATTTCAACGTATCAAGTCATCATCAGTGAATCATATTGGTTCCTATTTTGTTGCAAATGTATAGTTACATAATATATGGATTATTCAGTTAATCATATGGATTATGTTTAACGCAAATTGCCTTAAAAGTGTATTATCTAAGAAAAGACTAGGTACTTTGGGGCCAAATAGTGTGTTATTCTGTCAACAGCAGACGAACATATTCCTTTACTTCAATGGCTTCCAATAGGATTTCGATGCTCTACAAACATGTGGCGACGAAATTATCCTATTCGTCACGTGATACGAAATTTTTGCAATGTTAACAAATAGAATGTGCAATTTATTGAAAGTATGACCGAGGTTGCAAATTTATATCGCTCGCATATAATACTTTATACAATAAATCGAGTTGACTCATGAGTTTTGAAATGGAACCGGTGGAATCGAATTTTTCGATCTAGGAGCTCCTCATACTCAACTTGAGTGGTTTGAAGAGAACGCGCAAGTCATCGCTCCGTCCTTTTGGAAGAGACTTTAAGCAGTTGTCCCCCTTTGTTGCTCTTCGTAAAGAGTAGGCTAATGCCGCCACCGGGTTTGCCTCTTCCATTCTGTGTGTTTGCCCGGTGTGGATGGAGTTGTGGCTACAATAGTCCAAGTGCTTGATTAGCCATGAAAACAAACAAACCAACAAACAGTTTTGAAATGTTGACATGAAGGAATTATTTTTCCATTCCTCACATCTCCAACATAGGGGACAAACTCAAGGTATATGTCCAGTATAATAATCCAAATTGTTTGTGACGGAAAATGTTTTCTACGCATCAAAAAACCTTAAATTTCGAACACTGTTGTAAGGAAAAACATGAATTGATGAAGACCATCAATTCGCCGAATAAATGTGGCCCATTCGCCACGTGTGTGTGTGGTTAGTAGCGAACATATTGGGCATTTCAGCTGTACATTATACATTAATAACTCCACGGCGCATTGATGCAAAACCCATGTTTTCGCTGCATTTCAACTCGACGTGACAATTCCGCCGTTCGAAGCCGTTCCGGGAATTATGTAAAAGAAAATAAGCACTACGAAAAATTTCGTAAGTTTTCATCTTTTAATATCATCCACCTCTTATTTTCATGGCCTAAAGTCCAAAAAATTAATAAATAAAAATCATAAGTTTGGGTGATTAGGGTAATGACGTGGAATTATTGTTTTTTTTTACATACAGTTGCCTGTGACTGAATACAGGTTTCGGAAGGTATAAGCAAATTCTGTGAAAAGTTTGTCCCGGTGACTTGTTGACGGTCATGCAAAAAGTTCAAACGTATAGGAAACTGCCTTCTTTTGAATTTGAAGGGCATATTTCGGGTAGAACTTGGGGAGTGTTAGGCGCTATTCGTATTGCAAGTAGATTTAGTGCGAGTGTTTTAAAGGGGACGTTTTTCAAGGAAGCAGTCAATAGGGGGAATCAAGCCGAGAAGAGGGGAAGGATCACAGCCGCGGAGAGTGGAAGAGGATTGGAAAGATGGGGCAGAGGAGGATGGCGGAGAGCATTTGAACACGGGGAGGACGAATTGAATGTTAGTTCCATTGGAAGAAGTTTTCAAGTATTGGAAACATATGTATATATATATATATATATATATATATATATATATACATACATATATATACATACATATACATATATATATACATATAAAATCTTTTATATATATATATATATATATATATATATATATATATATATATATATATATATATACATATATATACATATAAAATCTTATATATATATATAAAATCTTTAAACAAATCGTGAGACCCTTTAGATTAAACTCAAAAATATTATACGTGAAAATCTCAGACAAACGGTTTCTCAACAGAGACTCCATTTTATCGTCCGATAAATAAGCCGATATGTATTTTCTCCTTCTTATTGGCAGTTTCTTTACGTATTTTTCTTATGTTTGTACCTGTTGTTGTTTTTAGCGAGGTGAGGACACCGTATAGTCCTATATTCTGCTCTTATGTCCTAAAGGAATAAATAAATTCGATGATGATATAAAAAGCGCCGAAGTCCAGAAGGTTTTATTTACAAAATCTTGCGATTATATCGATCGAGCGATAATTTCTATTTTCCCTGACATTTTTCAGCAGGTAGTTTTTTTTTTTTTAATATGCGATTGGAAGTTCGTTTTTCCCAGAAACATTCGTTTAACAGTTGTATTTGTTTAAAAACACACTGGAACCAACAATAAAAGTTTTTGGGATATGTTTTTCTTTCAAAAAATATATAATTTCCGCGATGCTCATCTTCGTGAGATTTCCTAAAACTTTTATATAACGTAAAGGGGCGTAAAGTGGCGAATCGTGAGGAGTAAAATACTGGCACATCCATCATTCTATCAGAATTAAAATCGTTACTATGACGATGGAAACAGGACAGGACAGATGGAGAAGATAGAGAGGGGGAAATAATAATCGAAGTTAATATATTGCCCTCAAAACGAGGGAGCAAAGGCAGATCATTGGCACGCCTTTGTAAACATTGTTTCAACACTAACCCATTTTTCGGCGCATATGCCACGATAGGAGGAAAAATTTCCAAAAAAAGGCATCGATCCGTGAGTCATACACAACAAATATTTGTGGACGGCCCATGCTTTATACCTTATCTCGTGATCTCAGTTCCGTCATCGTATGCTCACCGGAGACGTAAAAAGGTAGCCACTCTGCCGAAATTGGTATTTTCGACTTTATTTATAGCGCTTGAAATGGCTTTTTTCGCTCGCCGAGTGTCATCATGGTCTACTGCGTGGGTTTCCTATCTCCGCTGGCTTGGTTTGCGTTGAATACGGGAGAAAATATTACAGAATTCTTAGATTTATCCGTGAAAATGATCACATCGAGCCTATTCTTCGAAACACACTCGCCAATAAAATCCCATCTAGTTTAACCATGGTGAAATCTTACTCACTCCCCGGAGAAGATTCGTATACTTCATGTAACGATATCATTTATTTATAGCCTTTAAATCCGGCATATGAAATCTGTTTGTTAATTTGAAAGGATTTGGGTCGTTGAACGGATCCAATTATGAAAGGCACGCGAAAGAAACGTCACAGGATGCGTTGACGAATCGTTTAAATCCAAAGAAAGCCAATATCACTTCCACACGCCCGAGATTTTCATAAAAAATCTATTTTATATATTAAGCCGTGTAAATTTGTTTGTTAAATGTTCATAATTAAGAAAGACGTCTTCGAAAGTCTAAATAGTTTTTATTCAACCGCAAACTTCGGCTCCTATGATCCATAACTTACAGATTCTTTTTTTAAATAATTAAATCATTTACAAATAATTCTTGCGACAAATAATTATGTTGATCCGTTGAAAGAAGTGCAGGTATGTCATAAAGGGAGTATGGAATCTCGCTCGATACATCTACGTAAATGCTTCGTATTTCTATCGCATGACGTGTGAATATTGAGGCAATAATAGGAATCTCGAGTCTCAACAATGATATTCGTTATCCAGGAAACTTATCGATATTTGGTAAAAAATCTATCGCATATTCATTTAATATGACTAATTTCGAACGTAAGGCGAAAATCGACGATAAGAATAAGAAACCTTGTACATTCTTCTTTAAACAGTTCACGAACGGTGATTGTAGGTCAATTATTTCTAACTTTACTTTGCAAAAGAATGAAATCGTGAAAGTCGAAATGACGTATTTTACGGGTAAACAGAAATTATCTCCTGGAGTCGAACCCCGATCTTTTTTCGGGATTTTTTCGTCATTGCCTTTTAATGCGCGATTCATGCATTCCTGCCAAATTTAAAACTCGTACGTACTCGGAAATGATCTTAAATCGCGTATAAAGTGTGACTGAAAAAGTGTGTACACAAGAAAACAAGAATCCAACGCCTTTTATCATATAGACAAGAAAACAAAAATCCTACGCCTTTAAAAGTATATATTAGGAACAATAAAGTATCGACAGAAAATCTATCGATTTTCCCTAGATAAATAGTATTATTCTGCGATTTCGGGAATTACGGGTAATTCGGTCTTTAAAAGTCAACGTAAATGAATATGATTAAAAATCGTATAGAATATCGTATTCATTTGGAAATGAGGTAATTTAACTTGTGACCCTGTGTATTATGCTATAACTTTAGTCCTGATGGTAATGACGAAAGTAAAGCGCGCATTTTCCTATGCCAAGCTCTTTAAGGATTTGTAAGCCATAGTTGAAAATGTTTATTCTTATAGAGATTAAAATGTACCACAAAAATCCGTGTTCATACATTTTTTTGAGCAAAGTGGGAAAAATAACAATGGGCCTTTCGGCATATCGTCCGCTCGGCATAACGTCCGTCAGCTTAACGTCCGGCCACGGTAAAAATAATACATCAAAATTTGTTTTAACGTGTGGAAAATGTTGAATAGTAGCTGTCCACCACAAATTCCTACACCCTTGGACAAGGCCGTCCTGCGATGTTTTGGGTCATCCCCTGGAAGATATCCTTAAAGGAACCCCTTGCCCATCGGGAATGAAAATTTTCTGCTACGCTCTCCTATTCCCTTCCTTCTTTTTCGCCGGAATAAGAAATATTTACGCAGTTCTTTACGAATACTCCTCCATTAGCAGAGCAAACATGTGTAAACATGAAATAAAATCCAATTTTTTTTGAGAAATGAAAAAATTTTTAAATGTTCTCAATCTGCGGAGCCTTCTTTTTCACTGAATCCCCTTGCGGTCGCAGTACACCCTGCACTTTTGCATCCTGGATAATGACACTATACATTAAAGAGGGCAAAGTTCACGTCTCATTGCATTCATTTCCGTCCTTGCGTTATCTATCGAATTCTCTAACGTCGGTGACATTATTGCACTAATTATGGATGGTTTTTACTTATATTCACTGCTTCAATTTGGACGTTCTAAAAAAATCGCGGGACCATTGCGCCGGCGACATTGCGCTTTACTCGCAATCTGGGATATTTTTCAGCCGAAAACAACTTCCTACTTCAGAAATAAACATTGGAAGACGCAACTTCGGTTTTCGATGTCACGATAAAATACTTTTATCTTTCAACTGTCCGACTGAACTCGTTTAAGGTTGGGCGCATCGTCGATTACTTTTTGAATCGAGTACAGGATTGTAAATGATAAGTGCGAATCGATAGCACGTAGGGCGAGTAACCCATCATCATTTAAGGTCTTAAGCCCGTTTCCCACGACGCGTGGCTTGGCGAGCACGCGAATGCTCGTCAAAGTTCGGAATATCGCGAGTAGGTGATTATTGACTGTTCCCACGACGCGTGATGTGGCAAGTCCCGAGTGGCTCGAACATACTCGACGAGCTGCTTGTAAGTTGAAAATGAATGAGGACGGATCGCTACTTGTGCTGCAGCTTTTGTGATATTAAGCGGTGAATTTTTGAAAAAAAGGCGATGATTTCATAAGAAAATCATTCTGGTTTAAAAACCATGTTATTGCCGCTGCCTCTCCTTTAGCTGGCCTTCTCTTTGCCTGCTAGTTTTCGACAAGTAGCCATGAGTGAATACTTTTTTCTTTAATTCTTTAATAGGAAATTTGACGCTTAAACCGGTCTCAGTCCTTTTCCAAGCATCATGTACTGCATTGCGATCCTTGTGCAGGGGTTCTGTTGGATTCCATATGGAAGGTTCACTTTGGTAAAGTTCCAAAAACACAAGAACCAAATCATTGGACCACTCCATTTCGAAATTGCGAAAATCAACCTTCACTCTCGACAACCAAAACGAAACTGAATGTCCGAGCCACGTTGGAACATGTTGGAACACGTACGAAAACAGGCGAGCCTACGCGCGCTCGTCCGGCTCGTCACTTTGACTCGCGTCCATTTACCGACAAATTGCGCGAAGGCCGAGCCGAGCCAAGCCATCCCGAGCCGCCCTGTTCCCACGACGCGTGGAGCTAAAGTCGGGTGCGTAACGGATTTCATAACTAATTAACAAATTTTTATACGAAAAAATTTCATAACACTCGTAATATTTCTAGCAGAATGAAAATTGTTTCGCATTATTTTTTTGCAACGAGGACGACGATTTCTGTATGAAAAATCTGTGATTTAGAGGAACAAGTTAGGAAAGCGTACAACGTATCACAAATGGGGCGGGTTTCGTGCAATGGAGTATTAGAAAGCAATTATATACCTGTACGTAAGGGAAATAGCGTTTTAAGGTCCTTTTCTTCATCATAAATTATCCATTTTCTTCCTATTTAATAGTATTACATGCACACGTAAGGAAATTAAACGTTTGTTTGGGAGAATGTTTATGTTAGCAACAATGAAGTAACCATGCAAGAAATTTTCGAAGTTCAACTCCATATAAGACTTTCTTGTTTGATTTTCTTGATAACGGTTACTCCTACGATGAAAATATGTAGAAAAGGAAATACTCTACTTTACCAATTCTACAACTTTTATTTGAAAAATATTTTGATATGAACAATAGTTTACGAGATATGACGAAAATTTAATTTTTTGTCTCTAGTAAAGTGGTACCCCTGATTGGCGTACGTGATTCATTTATGCGATTTTCTTATTACATTTGATTGGAAGTCCTTAATATCAAATTTCATAAAAATCCGTTCGGTAGAAGCCGAGAACGAACATGCGGACGGACGGACAGACGGACGGACCGACCGACCGACGATAATAGGCGCTCACGCTGTAAGCGAAACGCGCCTAATAAGAATATCGCAGGAAAAAGACATTAATAATGTAATAAAAATAATCTCATTAATTGGGTTTCTCAAATGCAGCGGTCCCTGAGAAAACTGCGAATGAATGACTTTTTATTGTTTTTCATTGTATTCATGAATATATTTATAATTAATCTCTTTGCACTTATAAGAGAAAATGGACGAGTTTTATGTTATAAACAACAAAGATGATTTTTTATCCATCCTACATCGTGCACCGCACTTTTTGCAACGCAACGCGCTATGTAAAAGAAAATTCATCGATTTAATGACCGATTAAATGTTCAAGAGGAGTGCGGCGAACGAAAAATAAAATGCATTTCCGTCGCGTAAAGAATCTCGTATTTTGAAATCGAGGAAAAAGAGACTAACGGATGACGCAAACATGTTTCCTTTTTTGTCGAATCGTCGCCGCCAATGTCCCACTTCAATCGGTCATACAGGAAAAACAAACATATTTGCCAACGATCAGATAAAAACGTCAAAGTAATCCTTTCAGGCTTCGGGTTGACATCACATGCACTAAATCTATTATTTTGACGATGTCATCTCTAAAAGTACCTGCTTACGGAAGCTGTCAGCTAAACAAACATAGACCTCCACATCGTGAGTTAGATGAAAGTTATTTCTATGGGAGATCTTTTTAAAGGAGTAAAAGAAGCATAACTCTTTCACATTCAAAAGTCTCTAACTACCAATAAGATTTCTCACCGACTGAACCAAAGTACTGCCGTTATTGTAGCTTGAAATTTTAATTTATTTTCCTATTAATATATTTAGTTAAAAAAATTGTCAGTTCATATGCACGTAAGATATCAACATAAAATTAATTAATTTTTCTCGATGATAACGATTGTAAGTAAAAAATAAGGGAAAGGTCAAGTTTGTAACTCTGAGATGAATGGGAGAAAAGGACATTATAATTAACATAATTATCCAACATGTAATTAATTAATGCAAGAAAATCATCAGGAGATTTATTTTTTCAAGTTGGCAATAATCCAATTTATAGAAAATACAGTAAACTCCCAGTTATCTGGAATGCACAGGGAATTGGGTTTTCTGATTAAATGATTATTCCAGTTGCTTGAGAGTTTTATTGGATAGGCTTCAATAAAGTATTTGGATACCAAAATAAGGGGCGGACGCCGAATTATACATTCACCTTGGAATTGCTAACCTTTAGCCTAGGTACTCGACTCAATTGTTCTCAAATAATTCCTTGACATTCAAGGAAGTAATGAAACTCAAATATACAAGTACATATTCAACACGTTTAATTGCAATATTTTAATATTTAAAAACTGCAATACATCCTATGGAATTTCTCGTATGCCTATCGCTATTAACTTCCCTTGTGGAGAGAGAGAGGGAGGGAAGGGGGAGAGGGAATGAGGGGGAGGGGGTGGAGTGAGGGTTTGAGGGGGGAGATGGAGAGAGGGAATTAGGAGGAAAGGGTGGAGAGAGGGAGGGGGAGTGAGGGGAAGAAGGGAGGGATAAAGAGGGAGGGAGACAGACAGACAGACAAACGACTTTGAGGGCAAAATTGAGACTGTATAGTCCCTTCTTACACTTAAGAGAGAGAGGGAGGGAGAGAGAGAGGGGAAGGGAGGGAGGGGAGAAGGGAAAGAGAGGGTGGGAGTTTACACGTAATTTTCGATTTTTCACAATGCAAGATTTTCTTCCTTCATTCATCTAAATAGGTAAATGCAGAGCGGTTTTCTTCATTTTTGCTTTATTTGACGGTTATAACTGTGTACTATCTTATTCTTGTGATGCTTACATGTTACACAGTCGAAGTTTTAGATTCACTAAATCTGTTGAAGTTCAACGGGCACTTCTGCTACTATTAAAATAAACAATTAAACATGGTGGATAGTTATATATATATTCCTTAACTAATGTTTCAAAAACTTCACAAAATTTATCACTTCTTGGTCAGCCGATTTTTTTACCATCCGAAACATCTAGACGTCTGATCTTAAAACGTGTTAGCCATCCATCTCAAAATGCACACGGTTCACTAATCTCATTTGTTCATAAAGTATTTGGCCTTTTCAATCAACATTGGTCCAGAAATAGGGGCTCCCTCAGAACGCTTTATAGAAAACCATTCATAAATACCAATAACCAATTGCTCAAGTTTTGGCTTATAAAGAGTGCGCCAACCCTTCAAGGTGTCTCAGAACATGTAATGAATTTCATTAACTGTGATTTCTGTGCCTTAATATTATAAATAATGGAAGAACCGACATTGAACTCTTTCATTAAAATCTTTTCTCTAATCGTTTTGTTATATCAAGTTTCTGGGTTAAGGTTAGCACAACCCGTTTCCTTTTATTACCTTTAGCACATATTGGAGTTTTAAGTAGCATTTATTTAACACAAACACTGAGTTCAAGAAGCATCCACAATTGTGTATTGCGACTGCTGAAAATACAAGTTTTGGTGGTAACATTCCGAATTAGATGTAAACAAAAAATTGTCGAAAGTGCCAATTTTAGCAGTAACATTCCAAATTAGAAATAAACAAAAAATTGCCGAAAACGCCAACTGTATCGGTAACATTTTGAACTAGATGTAATAAAAAAAACAAGAGGCAGGAGATGCTGATTGCTTGAGAATTCTGGTTGCATGAGTGCCGGATAACAGGGAGTTTACTGTACCATTGAATATCATCATGGTTTTTTATCATATAAAAATATCTTAACATAATAATACACTGTTACACTTATTCGATAAAGTAATTTCCAGTCTTAATATCAGTTGCGTATATAAGCAAAACCATTGTTGCGTGACTTTTCATATCCATACATAGTAATTCTACTTTCCGATAGGTTTTAGACACACACTACCAAATTTTGGCTATCCAAAGCCTTTCTCGTAAGATTCTCATTCCCAATTCCTTCTAAAGTTTCATATACTAAGAAAATATTTTTTTAAAGTCGTTTCTGGTGTAAACTAATGCGGAGTTGAATTGTGCATTATTATCTTATTTTGCAATTTTTTTTTATTTTTCCAGGGGGTAAATCACAATTCTATTCTTGCACAGATAAATCTAAATGCTATGCAACAGTAAAAGTCAATGCTTAAGGGAAATTTAATTTTAAGGGTATGTCAATTCTCGAATTTAGTTTTAACGCATGGTTTTATACTCTAAATTGCAGACCTTTTGGCTTCAGTGATTAAATTACCCATGATTATACTGGTCGCATGCTGAAATCACTAGTTCACGGTATATGATACCCGGCTTTTGAAAAAATAACTGTAAATTTGTCAGAACTTAATCATTTGTATTTCAATTTTGCCATGGAAACCCACATGTTCTCAAAAAGTTTACCATCCAAGCTTACTAAAATCAAAACATTTTTCACTTTTTTTCAGCCTCGCTTTTTCGGTGACAATATTCTGCACTGAAGCAGTGGTGGCCATCATGGTGCTGCTTTTCCGACGGTCAAAAGTGGTTGGAGGAGAACTCGGTGGTCCATACAGAATCAAAGTATTCACCAGCTCGTTCCTGCTCTGCCTTTGGGTCTTCTACGTCGTCATGTCCACTCTGGAAGTGTATGACGTAATTGAAGGATTTTAAAAGGCTCTCAGAAAGGGAGGGAAGAAGAAAAAGAAAACAAAATCTCATGCGTTTGAAAGGAGAAAAGGAAAGGCCCTCTATCAATTTCCGTTGACGCCGGAGTCTTAGATGGGCGTGTTCCTTTTTAAAAAAAAGGCATACACCATGTAACGCCACAAGTAGCGTAAACTGACATGCTGCCAGTGTGGTTTACCCAAGAAAATGGAGACTGCGCTTTTTTTGGTCTCACCCTTTTTTAACAAAAAAAAATCCCCTCAAAAGTAATCTCTCCTTTGATAAGGAATATGAGGGGGCGGCCATGTTTTACGCCGCCATTGTCCGAGTGGCATCGAAGAGTAATCAAAGATGGAGAGAAATATATATACATATATATATATAGAGAGAGAGAAGTAATTTGAGGTAAGAGGAGTTTGTGGCAGGGTTTTTTTTAGTGGACATTTAAGAGGAAAAAATAATAAAGAACAGCCACTAATCTAAAAAAAATTAATAAGAGGAGATGGTACAGTGTCGCCCTCCGGCTGGAGTCTGCCAAAGCTCAAGCGACCACCCTTGATTGTTTATATACACACTTGAATTGTAATTCATAGTCTTATCTCTCCGCCAAAGAAAAGAAATGTTGTTAAAATTTGAGAAGAGATATAAAGAAATATATATACAAAAATGTGAGAAAAGGATCCAAATCAAAAAACGTACACAACGGGGTTTATGTGATGCAAAAAAATGGACATATTATATACAAAAAAACATCAGTTGTTGTTAATGTTGTTGTTGGCGTGTTTGTTGCTTAATTTGAAAATATTCAAAGAAAAAAGGGTTCTGCACACAATAAAAAAAAGGTTCAGCAAGGAAAGTAAATAAAAATGCTAGGATGGGTTATAATAAAAAAAACGGGTTGGGTTTTACACAAAAAATGATCCCTTGATTCTCTTTAAAAAAAATTTTTTCACATTCTTTTCAGTGCAATTTTATTCTTATCATTTTTTCTTTTCTCTCTCTCTCTCTCTCTCTCTCTATCTTTTTCTGTCTATCTCTATCTCTCTTTGTTACAAACACTCACACATGCATACACACACATGCACTGTATCTCTTC
Organism: Uropetala carovei; assembly: GCA_036926305.1. Classification (NCBI taxonomy): domain Eukaryota; kingdom Metazoa; phylum Arthropoda; class Insecta; order Odonata; family Petaluridae; genus Uropetala; species Uropetala carovei. The sequence goes on from JAXCHB010000043.1 coordinate 2,770,476, forward strand.
TTGGGCGCAACATTTGCAAAAATAAATTAGTAAAGAAAGGGCGCCATGTTTATAAGTGCTTCCGTTTCTTGTTTCCGAGAGCTTTTTTTCCCTCATTTGCATTTCGACCAGGAAATATGTAAGAAAGAAAGAATGATGGAGAACGAATGCTTCCGAACGAGTGAGTGCCTGACTGAGAAGAAAAAATTTTTGTGTGGAAGGGGTTTTTTTTTAAAAAAAAAACGTGGTATGTGAAAGAGGCCTGGATACGAAGATTGCTCGAGGGATAAAGAGCGACTTGAGGTTAGGCAATAGTTAATAGAAAAAGTCTTTGGACCCAGAAAAGACAAGGAAGTGCGGCCATCTTGTGTGTGTGTGTTTGTGAACAGCCACCATCTTGTGTTTGAACTTCCACCATTATATTAGTGTGAACCACTTGCTTTGTGTGTGTGTGTGTGTGTGTGCATGTATGTTTGTGTGTGTGCATGTATGTTTGTGTGTGTGTGCATTTGTTTACTACTCGTGTGTGTGTGTGCGTGGAAAGTATAAGGGACCCATGCCTTCCATAAAGCCTTGAGCAATGAGGTGACATCTTTGGTGCATGAGCCAAACAGTCAGTTGTTTCTCTTCTATATCCTTCATTCTCCGCAGACTTTTTGGTAGCAGGCGGAACTTTTACTTAAAAGAAGAGAGCCCTGGAGAGCCAGCTGTGCATAATAATCTCAGCCAATGGGCGACCATGTTTATTTGATTTGTGTGCATCATCCCCATTGTCCTTAATGTATTGGAAAACAATTAACCTCTGAAACCTCCAGTTTCCAGTGCTTAACAATATTGTCATCCTCCTCTTTTGAAACAAAGAGAGAATCAACTTAATTTCCTCTTTTTAACTTCAACCTTCCTATCTAAAATTTCCAAAAAATTAAATAATTGCATACATACATATATATATATATATATATATATATATATATATATATATATATATATATATATACATTAATTAATAAGATTGAAAACAGGCATTGAATTCTTTGACACCTTCGAAAATCGTGTAACTTCATATCTTCCACATGTATCTTTATGAAATTTGACAACAACACCTATATAAATTTCCCCAAGAAAAATGAATACTTTTTTGGGATCCCTAATTTCCCTTTCATTCACACTCAAAAAAAATGTTTGTACTATATATACAATACTCGTCTGTAAAAAAAGAAAAATGTTTGACCAAATGTCTCTTTTCTAAGGTACTTTGCCAATTCTCTTTTAAGGTAATGAATGAGAATGTTTTTACTCTTGAGAAAAGTAAATGAAAGCTTTTTCCCGATGATAATAATGTCGCTGAAAAAATTAAACTGAGAATTTGGGCATCTACTCTTTAACTCTTTTTTCCATTAATTTAACTAGTGCTCCTATGATCTGAAATGCTGCTGTTTTAAAAATTGACCTAGCTGAAAAAAAAGACGTTTAACCACAAAGCAATGAATGAATAAACCCATAAACGTGACAACACCCAGAGACCATTCTTTAAAACAGAAATATTTCTATCCTCACGAATATATTTCATAAAATAACAGAAGTTGCAAAATCATCCTTACCATCTACTCTTTACTGCCAAAGAATATATAGATTAAAAAGCATAAAAAATATTCTATATTTCCGTTCGGTAATATATTTGAGTGTGAATCTTTGTTAAACATTCTTTATAATATCTGTCTCTTTGACTTCTTAGAAACTTCTTAGATTCTGCTAACACTTACTTTTTTGAGAGTAAGCATCAATATGACAACATGTGAAACTTCTTCTGCTGGTCATATATGACTGCTAAAAAAAGATAATAACTCGCATTAACACAGCATGGAAAATTTTTGAAAAGGACTCTTGTGCTTGTGATCGAAGATCTGAGCGTTTCATCCCTCTCAAATCGATGAAATCCTGATAACACTTATTATATTCAAGAGTGTGTTGAGCTTTTTACCCTGTGCATATCTTTTTGCTGTAAGTGTCTAAAGAAAAACATTCTTGCTGGATGCCGAGGGCTTGGGCTATGTGAACTGATCTCTACCTACTATATCTTACATCTAAAAAATCTTTACTCTCTTGAATACAAATCAGTAGTATATTGAATTTGGTTGAAAATTTTTGTAATTCTTATTTATACTTTAAAAAAGAAACCATTTGTTCGAAACTTTTAAATAATACTTTTGAGTGAAGTTATTATGTTAATGTTTTTTTTTTTTGAATTTGCGTATTTCATTCGTTTAAGTGTTTGCAGTCTACTTTCAAAATATTGCCCTTTTTTCTAGGCATGTCTACCAAGAAATTGTAAATGCCAAATTCAAAATCTTTTTCTCTCGTTTTTTTATCTTTGTATGATAGTATGCAATATTTCCATAACTACAGGCCTTTGAATGGAAACAATAATTTATGATATACCAAGAGTTTGTTGTTGCCCTGAAGAGTAACAATGTTTATTTGGATAGCCAAACAAAAGACGATGTGTTTAGCTAAGTGTTAATACCAAAGCCTTATTTTGTTAGCATGTAAAAAAAATCCAAAGAAATACCTTGTATGAATGTTATACTGTTGATTGTGAGGGAGTGACATAGGTGTGTGCATAAAAGTGTAGAAATATTTACAAATGGCAGTTTTTGCTCATAAGAAAAAAATAAATGATAGTACTGACTTTGAACATGATTTGATTAGAGTCAACAGCAAAGATTGTCATATTTATTGTAAAAAAATAAAACTGAGTTTAAGGTGCTGTTATTATAAAAAAATAGAAAGATGAAATTTTAAAAGATATGTTCTTCCAATATAAGAGAAAGGCATAAAAGTTTATTTTGAAGCGAATACAAAGTATTGTTGTTTGTAGTGTTTTAATTTTATTATTGTTGTTGTTGGTAAGAAAAAATATTCCTCATTTATTATCAGCAATATTTTGGTCCTGATGTGTTTCAAAAAGATAACGACACGCAAAATATTTCAGCACTCTTGTCATTTATTTTTGTGGCGCGTTGTTGACCAAAAGCTGAACATCTAGTGTTGAAAAAAGTTGTTTGATGTGGGACAGTTACCTTCCACTCCTATCACTAACTTAATGCTGTAGCTCCATTGTTCCCTGGAGATCTCACTCTTGTACTTAACAATAAATATTAAATGACTTTCAAACATGCCACTCCACTATTGTTCAATCAATTAATTTTTCACGATACCAGCAGCGGTGTCATTTGTCCTCCAGTTTTCACCAGATATTGAAGAAATAATAAAATGCAGTATCATCAGTTGTTTAAAATATTTACTTAAAAGTTATGTGTGTGTGTGCGCGTGTGTGTGTGGGTGCGCGTGTGTGTGTTAAATATCATTTTATTCCTAATGATAAACCAAATTGGAGCAGTGATATTTTTTTATAGCAGAAGTATTTTAAAACCTTATCAAAATGTGTAAAGTTATTCAAGACCTGCATATATTCATGTTTTTCAATTAGTTCTAGCAACAGTTTGTTTGCAATATACGGTTCATTTGCCATTACCTTCAACTTATTCTTTCACTTTTTGCTTCAAAAGGTGACCTTCACAGCATCATTGGTCGTCTGCACTTTAAACTTAAGAATTTTTAGTTGCATTTATTTGTCAATGTTTGACTTCACCTGTATAAGTGTAAGTATATTTGCTTTCAGTATTATATATGTATGCACATTTCTAATGATAACATATACATATTTAGTTACTTATTCTAAAGTAAAATAGGTAGAACTTAAATATTATCAATATATACCTGCTTGAAGCCATGAAAAAACAATTCTAGGTATAGTTTTGGTTGTTTGGCACCATTCCTTTGTAAACAAAAAAGCGTTGTTTCATTAAAGGTGTCACAGAAACATGTCTTATTATGCAAACACAAGTTCCAAAACGACTAGACATATAGAAAAGTGCTGACGAGTTGAAATTCAAAGTGTGATTCGATATTTGCAGGCAAAACAGAACATTACCAGCTTAAAGTCATCAAGTACTGATTTCAGTATATTGGCCAAATGTTATATCTGGATAACCAATATGGAGTTTGTGAGATTCTTCGACAATGACATGACAAATATGAGGAACGACCTGGTCAGGACAAATGTATATACAGGTGACAAAAATAGCTGTTTCGATTCCATGATCAGGTAAGAACGACACACTAAACTTGCTGGTAATGCAAACCAACTGAACATTTCACGTGGAGGATATGCGGGTTTACAAATGCTGACACATTGAAGGCCACTCACCCCTGGAATTTATTGGCAATGTCCACCTTATTTGTCCTGGAATTTCCCCTGCAAGAAGTTAAAATTGTATTACAGTGCTCATAAAACCAATATCCATAATGTCTACGCAATAAGACTGCAATTGAAACTGCAAAAATTTGTCAAGGCAGAGGGTGTACCGCATAATCTTGATATTTTATATCTCATGGAGAATTTTCCTCCGATAATATTGAGCAAAACTATGTCACAGTCCATAGCAAAGTGGTCTTATTTGTTATACTTTACCTCATCTGTGATTATCAACATTAAGTTCAGTGATGACGTTACTCTCTGTGCATTCATAGGTCGAAACGTTTTTCTTTTTTATTGTTCATTATCCAAATCGAATTCGGAAGTAAAATTTCGTTACAGTAAATTTTCAGCGGTGGATAAATTTTTTAAAATATCTTGTCGTAATACAGTAAATGGACAATTCTTCTGGAAGCATTTTACAAAAAGGTTTAGCGCATTTAATCCATCGATTTTCTCCTCTACGAAGAATAAAATTTGTCTTAAAGATTCATTTATTACGACAACCTTATATTCTTTGTGTATATAATTGAATTAATTTGGGCCTAATGTATTAAAGTTTACATTAAAATTTTAAGGAATATTTTTCAAAATACGCGGTACAGTATCGTTCCATTCGAATTTTTATAGTGTCCAATCTTCCGTGATTTCGATTATCCCAGTTTTTGTTTTGTTCCCAGTTTGTTCGGATTAGATCTCTACTGTATACTTATGATTTTTCCGTTCACAAGTTATCCAAGCGTTAATGAAATAATCCAGTATTGAAATAAAACGTGGATAAATGTGCTAGTTATTAATCTGATGCTATTGGGACATATGTGTAAAGATAGGAGCCCACGCCGCACGCGTTTCAAAATTATGGTTCGAGATAAAGACGTCAATTTAGAAATTTAGATCATCCTTGGGGCGTGCCTTTGTATTAAGGTTTACTCTCGCCTTTTCGCATTTAGATGCGGCTTCATGCTAACCTAGGCTCTTGCCGTCCTACTTTTCTCTCTCTCTCTCTGTAGAACTCCGCGAGAATTTTACTGCAATTGGAAATAAGCCATTGATAAACGCATTCAGTCATTAGAACTTTATATTTTACCTAAACAGTTATTTTTTCGATGTCTCAAGCGATTTCAATCCTCGACAAAAAATAATAGCTTGAAAATAAAATTGAAAAGAATAAGTAAAATTATCTCATTTATTTCCAACTCCCATTAAAAACATTCGATTTTCGGCTATCAATACTCACTGATAGTAGATTATAAAAGATGAACGCTTTGACCTGAGATAAGTATTTATTTTAGTAACATTAGTTTAGCTTTTTGCCATTAGACGGGCACGGCAAATCTTGATCCTACTCGTTTTCCAATTCAAATTACCTCCCTATTGTATGGCTAAGCATATGTATCTGCAGTCCTTTTTCATGCCGGAACGCCGTTCCGGAAACATTATTGCAATAAAAAGCTAATTTTAATAACTTAAAACAAATCCAGGTAATCCATTTCCCATGCTCATATGGTATGTACAATCTCACACATTCTTACGCTGACAAATTATGTTCAGTTCCTAATTTTCCCTGCCCACCTCTATAGAGTTCTGGCACCTTATGTGTTAGGGAAAAAAAGCACTGCTTATCTGCACATACCAATTAATTCTCTATAGTTTATATTCCAGCCAACATATAATTTTTAGAACGCTCTGTAGACAGGAGATGCTGAATGTGTGTAAATTCTTCACAGTGTGCAAACACTTGCTTAGTTCGTTAATTTATTTATCCTAAATCGGGCTTTAACTTAAGAGATAATAATGTAACTCGAGTTTTTGTGCATTATTAAGATTATAATATATACTGTTTTCGAATTTATAAACCTTTTTCAGCATTTTGTAGTTATGAAAGCGTGTTGCCTTTATGCGAGGACGGCAATATTATATATTTTACGTTTGATTTGTGTTTGGTCTAAATTTAGAATGGCACTATTAGAATATGTGTCATATTGTATTTGTTTATATTCTGTCAAATTGTTTTTCTTTATTCCAACACCTTTTATTAGTTAATTTATGCAGTTTTTTCTGACTTCGATAGCGCGTTCTATCATTTGAACGTTCGTTTTTCTGTTTGCAAACATAACCCCTTTTCAAATTTCAACTGTATGTTATGAGCCGATTCTTAAGATGTGGAATACACCCTTGCTCGATGTCCAACTCGTGGATATATGTCGGTATTCGTGTACGCTGACACATAAGGTATCTGGAAATATTTATGCAAAAACCACAGAAAAAGTTGATATTCAAAGAAGCCAATCAACCTACGAAATATATTATACAATCATCATCATAGGTTACCTAACTTTTAGTAGATCCCTAAATCTAATCTGTTCTCTTCATATCCTCATCCCCTACGTTTTAAATCAACCCCACTATACAATTTGCTTGGTTATGCGTCATGTGTCAAGCGTTATGATCAGAGCACCACCGGCGGCATAAGATCCAGGGGCATTATGGTAAATACCATTCGACTCATAATTTCAGGATTTACTTAGCCTTGCCCACTTTAAATTTTTAGCTACACACCGTCTACATTGAAGTAATGGGCTCGATTCTAGGAACGTTATTTTCTCCATTTAATTAACACGTGGATGCCCGTACCACATTATTAATTTACATATTAAAATTACATAACTTTTGTATGTTCAATACTGTTTTTGCCTTCAGGAACATTCAGTTGCATGGATTTAATATTTATTGTTTGCTATTTAATGCATATAAAAGTTGGTTTTTTAAATTTTATTTTAACGCAATACTTAATTCACGCATATATGTCATATTTGACGGGAAATTACACTATTACATCTAATATTATGTTTCTCTTCTTATCTCTTTGCCTCTTTACCAACATCCTCCCTTCAATGTACCTTTGACTTAGAAAAAATCGACCCACCCACTCCTTCCGTCTTTCCCTCATTACACTAATTAAGCTCCTATCTTCCCCTACTGTATTTAAAAACTTTCTCATTCGTTTTATACCGGCTTAACTAATATTCTCCCGCCTACGCCTTACACAAATTCCAAAAAGCCCCTTATCTGCTTGCATCATCTTTTCTCATAGTCTATGTCTCATGTGCACATAAAGCTGAAACTCCTTATCAAAGTTTTCACTAGCCTCTTTTTTTTAATTTATCCATACTACGTGAAAAAATCGAATTTGGAATTTCAATGGAAATACACGTTTTGAGATCCCATGATTATGTTTTCACTATTTTCTCGATTATGTATATATTTGTGCATGATCAGAATTTTTGGACGCTCTGACTCAAAAACTAGTAATTAAACCAGCGCGCAACTTTAAATATAAAATGTTTATTAGTAATTCAATACCTGAAAAGGTTTTGGCTGAAACTAGTCAACCGGAAGATGAGGTTCTTGTTAATATTCTGTTTTTTCCAAGTATCTTCTTTAGAACTTAGTCAATGGAAATACTTGTCACTATCAAAGTTGTAGCCGTAATTTTCTACAAGTCTTGTTTGTAATTTTTTTCATAAAACCGATAGTTTAAGAGATACTTCGATTATTCGCTTGAATTCATGTCAAGTGTGTCGCTAAGTAATACCTTAGTTTTCGTCGCTATAACAATATTTTCTAATTGTTGACAATTATTCAAACTGCCTGTCGACATCTCTCGTACTCTCATAAATGTCTTCTATTCTCATCCATTTCTTGTCCTCGTCTCTCATTGGTACTTAGCGCCCTCTCCTGCGTCAGAATACTCCCTAAAATAATTAAAACATTCCACTTGTTCCAGCCTATCCCCCATCCAACTTGACACCTTTGACATCTCCGCAGTTGTTGTTAAATCTCTTGGCATTATTTCATTAAATTATGTAATATAGATAATATATATTTCCGCCAAAAGGCGTCTGTACGACGCTTAGGTTAAAAGCGAAACCCGAATGAAAGCTTTTTGCTTTCTTGAAGATGGCGCTTGGTGTTTGCACAGTTTGTTAGGTCGATGGTATATAAATTTTATCGGAGTCTAGTAAACAGCAGTAAATATTTTTCCTCTCAGGCGTGCGTCGAGGCGAGAGCGGGATGTATGAATCGTAATTTTATTGCCCTTTTTTCAAAAAGAGAGACAGGGAGACAACGAGAAGAGGAGAGACAAAGCGTTTTAGTCGCGCCATAAAAGGGTGTATATATTTTTTTTTGCTAAACATGGAATTTATTGCATCTCCAACTCAGCCTAAGGAGTTGAGTCACTTCGGCTCTTTGGAGAGGCAAGCACCCCGTTATAAAATATACGGCTTAACGTGTTTTCAAAAGGAGTTTTGAATTCCTAGAAACCGGCATAGTTCTCTTTGATGACTCAACCGACTCCAATGTTGCTTCTTTCTGATTCTCGATAATGATTTTTATCTTTCGTCTAAAACTACTTGAGGTTTCCACTTAACATCGTCGTTGAAAATTTTGATTTTTTAATTTTTAATAAATTCAGATCAAGTCCACTCTATACGTGAAATGTGTAAAAACTGTTCACAAATTCGGATTCAACAACGATATTTCACGAGGTTAACTCATAAACGATTATAAAGCTATTCACGATGAGTTTCTCTCATGTTTATAAATTCAAAAATTCTTCACGTAAACTCAGTATTTCGGTAATTTTTCCCAATTTCATTTTGGTATGTATTGTACATCGTTATCCTCGTTTTATTTTCCATTTCAGCTCATGTAAAAATTGTAGCGAAACAATTAAGATGGCCTATAACCGTTTAGTTTAATTCGAGTTTTCATTTTAAGTATACTTAACGCATTCTAAAGCCGGATATGGGCTTTACCATTGAGAGGGGGAAGGGGCGAGGAATAGGGAGAGAAGGTGAGGGGTGGGTAGAGAGGAGGGGAAGAGAGTGGAGGGCAAAGAGGGAGGGAAGAGGGAGATAGGGAAGGACAGATAGGAGAGGGAGAGAGATGAGTGGGGGTGGGAAGAGGGATGGGAGAGAGATGAGAAGGGGAGAGAGGGGGGGTAATAAAAAGTAGCTGTTTGGAAATATCTTTAAAAGCACACATTTTCTGTGCAACAAAATAAATACAGTAAAAGAGTAACATTTCTCCGATATGTTACTTTTTCTCGTTTTATTCATTTTTTTCGGCGTTCTGAATTCTTGGGTGGAAATTAATGACCATTTTCATCCCCCTTCTCCCTTGACTCATTCCCCGAAAAAAAAACCTTCGACTCTCTTTCTCAGACTTCAAGTCGTGTTTTAAGATTCAATGGCGTCGTTAAAAAAATCGTACGTATCGTTTTTATGAAATGCAGTTTTAGCGATGGGAAATAACCCGGTCGCATTGCTGACGCCATGAGGAAGTCAATGGTAACACAGAAAATAGAAATGAAATTTAAAAGGCACGGCCTTTTGTTTTGTATGACGTCCATGCAGATACAGACGTTATCTTTTGCGAAATATTTTATTCCGGCGTTGACGAAATTTTTACTAGAGAAAATCTCATTTTTTTACCACTCGCATTGCGTTCAACTGTCTAAATCCTAAAAATAAGCATTTTGCTTTCTTTGGAAACGGTAAGATTCGTATGTTTTTTTTATTTTTAAGGTTTCCGGATATCACCAGATTTTCACGTAAATATTTATCTTATATATCTTTTGATACAGTCTGTATATTCAGGGATTTTTAATTAATCTTTCGTAGATACAATTTCGTCGATGTTTTCACGTCCTTAGTTTATAGAGCGACATTGTCCTCAAAGGGTGCCTGTGTCGCCGCCTGGTAAGGACATTCAAGAAGTTGAAAATGTAACAACTGAAGTAATCGCTGCACTTCATTCACTTTCACATGCTTTTCCCTTCGTGATAGCCTTTGGCTTTCGGCTTACTATTTTTAAAATCCCACGAGGCTTTCTCGTGATCATCCCGAGGGTAAATATTTAGGAGGCCGCCTACCTTATCGGATTCGGGCAACAAAGGATGTTTATTTTTCGAATTCTTCGCAATCACTGATTCAAAAAATGTTAATTTCTCTTTTTTTTCCTCGATGCTCGTTGCATTTGCATTAATTTCTCTGCATCGCCCATGCGTTGAGTAACGTTTAATGTCGGAGCTCATGCTGCGATGATTATAGCTGCAGAATGGAAATTTTTCTTCCTTCTTTTCATTTGTCGAATCGCTTTATCATTCGTGGAACAATCAGATTGACGTCATTTGCCCGTTCGTGAGCGTTCTGTTTATTCAGGGTGCAAACAATATACGCATTTCTATTAATACGTAGCTCATTAGAGAGTCAAAGTTATGAGGTCGTGTGAAGTCGGATCATATCGAATTACGCAAATTCGAGAGAAGACATTATCAAGGACTTAGAAAAGAAGTGACTCATGCTTTCCAAGTTGTGATTAATACAGCTTAACAATATTTTTATTCCTTCTGGAGAATTGTTTCATATAGAGTAATTTTAATTTCTTATATTCCGACGATCGGATGAATCTCTTGCTTGCCTGCGTTCTTTTCATCTAAATAGCCAGTCAAATGTTATGGTCCCATAACGCCGCTTCAGGTAGTTGTTGTTTACAGACAAGGTCGAGCGCAGTTTGAAAGCAGAGACTCGATGACTAATAGTGTTATAGGAAGTTCCGGGTTTCTCTGAAACGGTCGTGAACTAGGCGCTGCGCAGTCATTTTTACGCGAAAAACTGCTCATACAAAATTGAATGTAAAAACAAATGATGGACAACAGCGTTAAATTCCAATATTTTAGAAAAAGTAATGTAAACTTGTTATTTTTTGTGTTGTGTGCAGTTACTTCATTCTGGTTGTTTTGGGCAAAATTTTTTCTAAATACTACATCACTGTATCTTTTCCATGCAAAAAACCGGTTCTTTCCCTACCTACCGATTCCTTCTGGAGATAAAAGTTACCCATTACTCCCGATTACTCGAAATTTGTATAAGAATATAAATTTTAATAAATATATATATATATAAAGTTTTACATTATATATATAGCTATAATATAAACCTTGTTTTCCTTAGAGATGATTTTTAACGCACGTTTAGTTTTCGTTTTTCTTTTATTCCCGTTCCTCGTAAGCGTGAGCAAGCAATTGCCCGAAAACATTTCGGAGAGATATCGAGGAAGGTAGCGTCAGCTTTTATCTCGGAGGCTTTGCACCTCGTCAAACACCTTGCGCGCGATATATCACGCTTCTTAAACCTTATCAGATAAGGCATAGTGACTTCCTTCATCTTTTGAAGTGCTTGGAGCAGCACCCCTAAACGATTCCACGAGATGTTTTCGAGAATCTTATAAAGCGTAACACTTCGGGTGATCTTCGTAGCCCGATTGTTGAAGCACAGTTTTTTTTCAAGTTAGATATCACACGTCAAAAAATCACTTTTATTCTTTCTGCCATCAAAGGTATTGCCATCTTCGTATTGTTTAAGACGTATCGTTACATTTTTCCCGCCTTTTTTACTTTCTCGCATACAAAATATATATATAGAGCACTGTTTTCCAAACTGATGTTTCTGATGGCGAAATGTTAAGCCGCACACAAAAATTAACGCGACACTTCTCATACCTCAATTTTTTCTACGTTGTACTTTTTCTAAGTACTTATGATAAGACGTATTAAAAATCTTTGTCAAGCATATGAATTTCTCCACATAGAGCAATGAATGTGATTGCTCTCGAGATCAGTGTCCTCAAGAATAATTATTGGTAATTAATGCTCGTGAATAATTTTTAAACGTTTTTCACGCTTTGAATCGATGAACAATTAAAATTACCTTCGGCAGCGCACGCGTCGCTATTAAAAATTATAAAATTTTATCATAGCAACGGAAACAGTGGCATCACATACGTAGCGACGAATTTGACACAAATTCTAAAATTAAAACATCTCTTAAGCAATCCAGTTAAAAAAACTTGTAGAAAATAACGTATATTTCTGAAAGTTTATGCGTCTCATTATGCACGCTCAAACTATAAGACCTAGAACAACCAAATTTGGTCCGGTTCTTACTTAGGTACATCTTAAACTTAGTGAATGGTCATGGTTTGGTCAACCGGGATTAATCAGTGCTGCCAATACATGGGATTAGCATTTTTCCAGAAGATATAACACGTAAAAACCGATTGCTAGGCGTGAAGGCTTTTATTCTTTGGCAAATTTAAATGACTTAAAATGAAGACACGAACTCGGGACAAAAACATGTATTAAGCTGAAAGAATCAACTTTATATTTTTAAAGCATATTTAGCGTAAAATTAAAGTTTTTAATCGTGAAAAATGTATTTTTATAGGTTTGTAACATTGGAAAATGCTAAATACCGTGGCAACGAGATCAATGCTTTTAAATGGGAACTGATCTCACATGCTATACCGTTTGCATTTGCAAACCATGGTTTCCGAGAAACGCCGGATAATTTTGCTGATATGTAACATATTATTTACATAAGTTGAGTATAAAGGAGCTATTTGTAAAAAATGACAAGAATAAATCTCAACTTCCGGTTGACCAGTTTCAGCCAAAACATTTTCATATCATGAAATGTTAATAATAAAAATCTTAAGTCTAAAGTTAACTGATGATCTGATTGTTAGTTTGTGAGTTAGAGCGCCCACAGAATTCATATCACACACAGAAATCATCGAGAAAATAGTCAAAACATACTTAGTATCGTATATATGTATACGATGCATCAACATGTGACACATTTTATCGGCATGTGTTAACCCGATTAGCATTTTCGTAAATACACGTTCTGACTTTTACTCTGTATAAATAAAAGATACTTTAGTCCGAGAGAATTTTCGAGTTTTTCTGAATGGAAACAAAAGCCAAATCAATTTTTTTGAACTCTTCGGTTTAAGATTGATTAGAGAGATTACGGGTACATTTCGGTTTAAGAGTGGATTTATCGGTGAATGGAAAGATCACGTGCAATGACCATTGTTATGTGAAAATAAATGTAATCTGGCCACCGAACCACGTCTCACACATCGCAAATGAGTTCCATTTTGCGTCAGCTGCTGATAAGAGAAATTTCGACTGCATATAAATGTAGGAACCCTTTGACGCACGTTTGAAGAGATAGTCGATTGATTGATTTTCAGCCTGAAATAAAGCATAATTCTAGCTCCCTAATTTTTAGACCGAATAAGTAGGAAATACTTATCCTGGGCCACCATTACTACTCATTACGTTGTATATATTGTATTTTGCAAAAACCGAATTTGGGATTTTAATACAATATACAATTTTCAATTCACAATATGTATATTTTTTCTAATTGTTGACAGCGATGCGTACGTTCCCGAAGATTATTTAAATTGCGTATCGATATTATGTTATCCATAGCAACAGCTAACAATTTTGTTTAATTGCTGTTTTTTTTAATGTGAAAAGTGATTCCAAGTATTTTTCAATGTGAAAATTATTCCAAGTGTTTATAAATGATTCACGATTGTGAGAGTGAGTCAAATAAAAACCTTAAAAGTGCAAAAAAATCTGGAAACTACTGTGCGCAGCTGTAGGCACTATATGTATTTACCCAAGGTTAGACACACCTACTATGTGCAGCAGATCTGGCAACGCTGGCTCCATGACGTCAGAACAGAAGTGCAAAATTGGCTGCTCCCTTGGAAGCCTGAACGAAGCAGGAACAGCGTTCTGTCGTCCGTTTCTTGGTCAGCGAGGGTGAGAAACCCATCGAAATCCATCGCCGTATGAAGGTGCAGTATGGTGACGCCTGCCTATCGCTGCAGCAGGTGTATGAACGCAGTAAGAAGTTCAAGAATAACGTGTCTAGTTTGGTAGATGCTCCTCGACCAGGCCAGGCACACAGAGTCGTAACCCCGCAGGCAATTTCGGAGGTTGAATTTTTCATCAGGTAAAACCGTCGAGTTACAGTGAACGAAGTGACCGTCATCTTGGACATCAGTCATGGTTCAGCACACCATATCATCCACAACGTGCTGCAGTTCCGTAAAGTGTCTGAGGTATGGGTGGTTAGACAATTGACTCCTTAACTGAAGTAGAGACGCGTAGACGCCTGCCAGGAACTTCTGCAACGGTATGAAACGGAAGTTGACGACTTCCTACAGCGCATAGTGACTGGCGATGAAAGCTGGGTTCACTACTTCCAACCTGAAACCAAGAGGGCAAGGAAGGAATGGCGCCATTCCTCCTCACCGAAACCCAAAAAATTCTGCACACAGGCATCTGCGGGGAATGTGCTACTGACGCTGTTCTGGAATCACCGAGGCCCACTACATGTCAGAGGGGGTCACAGACACCAGTGCCACATATTCTGACCACCTTAGGAATCACTTGAAGCCAGCATCCTAACAGAGCGTCGTGGACTGCTCAGCGCTGGTGTCTTTCTGCAACACGACAACGCTCAGCCTCATACTGCTCGTGCGGCAGCTGCGATCATCGAGGAAATGCGTGTGGAGTGCCTCCCTCATCCTCCGTACTCGCCCGACGTCGCCCCTTCCGACAACCATATTTTTGGACCACTCAAGGAGGCGATTGGTGGAAGGAAGTTCCACTCCGATGAAGAAGTGCAAGAAGAGGTTCACGAGTGGCTTTGCACGCGGCCAAAAGAATTTTTATCCAAAGGAATCCAGACATTGGTGAAACACTGGAGGACCTGCACTGAGCGTAACGGGGACTACGTTAAAAATGAATGTGTTACCTGACGTATCTGCTATGTACAGGGTGTGTAAAAATTTTTAAGGTTTTCATTTGACTCGCCTAATTGCCGATGATAATTCTTGAGGACTCTAATGATGAGCGCAGTCGTATTCATTACTCTGCATGGAGAAAGTCATGTGCTGGACACATCAGATTTTTTTCCTATTAAAATTTGGGGATAACGAAAGGTCGGTAGTAGTTCACCGCAATGTTGTATATGCCAAACTGCGCCGATAAAAATGAATATTTTTGGCATGAGATTTTCTTTGTCCATTTTCACATTTTTACTTTGTATACTGTGTTTTAAGCGGCTAAATATAATAATATTTCAGGTCTGATAAATGTTTTTTTAAAGTTGATTTAGTGCCACCGATATAAATTATCCGTAGCCCATAGAGTTTACTATTGTATTGTAAATGACATTTGATTAAAATCACTTTTTTGGTCGACCCTAATATAATTCTCGCACCACAATTTTTTATGATAGGAAAATTCTTACAATTAGTACAGGAAAGTTAGGGAAAATAGCGGAAAAAATTCGAACAAAGCTGATTTTTCGCAGAAATGCTCAGACTGGCATCTAGTTCAACAGTCCTCAATGATCCGGTGTGAGCTTCGGCCGCCATATTGGAAAAATGGCGCCCGAAATGAGTTTTTCGTGAATATCTCGCGAACGTTGGCATCTACGTGAATATTTCCAATTACAACGTTGTAGCGAATTAAATTTCCTACAAAAACGGTTATATCACTTTTTGTCCTCAGAGTAACCATTCTCCGTCAAAATAGCGAAAAACAAAGCGAACTCAATGAAAACGGCGAGAAACGTGGCGAAATCCGTATGAGTATGTGTTGGTAATGTCTCCGCATCGCTGTTTTTTATATATGTGCTTTGGTGGTGGAGGGGGGTGGTTAGGGGGAATGGTCACTGTCAAACCGGGGGAGGGGGGGAGGGAGCATGGCCCCCCCCTAAAAAATTTCATTCTTGGAGAAAGAAGCGCTGAACGATATACCTCTGATGTTCACATTTACATCTTTTTATACTTATTTCCACACCATCCTGGAGGTAAAGTATATGGCGCGTTTTTTTAATGTGGTATCCCCAGTAGGTCTAGTCCACAAAATATCGTTCAGCTTATTCCAATCGCATTGTCAGTCTTTTAACAGCTGTAATGGTCGTTGCTTCATCCTCAGTAGATGTAGAAGGAAATACCTCACTGTACTTCATTCTATCACCGTCGAATACATATGGTTCATTTACTGGGTCGTCATCGGTATCATCGTCTGTTTCATTTTCGTCATCGTTTTTTGTATCATTTTCGGTATCATAGTCGGTGCTGTTTTCTTCTCCATTATCAGGTGTGGTTCGAACGTTCTGCTCCTCTTCTGCTGCTTCGACATCATCAACATCTTCCACTTTTTCCACTACATCTACTGAGGATGAAGCAACGACCATTACAGCTGTTAAAAGACTGACAATGAGATTGGAATAAGCTGAACGATATTTTGTGGACTAGACTAGACTAGGAAATACGTCACTACACTCCATTCTATCATCATCGAATACATATAATAAATAAACTGCTATGATGCTCACAATATCGGTAGCAAAGCAATGAAGGCGAATGTTGGAAAAATGTTTGTTGATGTTTCGCGTAAAGACCGAATACAAACAATAGCAATGGTCAATAATTTTTTAATTTCAGGGTTCTGTTGTCACTGCCGATCCGTTTCTCCTTTTTCAGCGTATTTCAGTATTTTTTAAGTCTGAGGAAGAATTGAATTCTTACTTCCAGTATGAACTTGCTCCTTTCCCCTTGTCTCTTTTTGATGAAAACGGCTTTGTTCGAATTTTTTCCGCTATTTGGTAAAAAATCGTCTAATTTTCCTGGACTATCTGAGAAAAGTGATAGAATTACGCCAATAAATACGATGTAATATTTTTTAAAGTTAATAGCATTCCATCAAATTTATTTATTTTTCATGTTCTCCGATAAACTGGTTATACATACCACACATGTAAAAATGTGTGGTGATGAAATATCATGTAAAGGAGTCACTTTCAAAGTTCTGAAAAACTTTTCAGTTAATAGCTTTTTAGATAAGAAAGCACTCTCCAAATATCAGTGGGGTGCTAATACGTACCATTTAAAATAGATTTGACTCACACGACTTCTCAAGATAATAAAGAGTTCCGAACCTTTGATTTATATTAATTCTACATCAAATGTTTTATTTGTCAATACCATTATCTTTATCTATAAGATTCTTAAATTCTTCCTAAATTAAATTCTTCCTAAATTAAATTCTTCCTAAATTTGTAATCAATAAAAAATTATTTGTTTTTCAATAGTAATCAAGACTTTTGCTATGCTCTTAAGGCTTAATTAATTTCCGTCTCTAATTTATCTTCAAACTTGTTTATTTATAATTGTGAAAAGATAGGTTGAGCTTCCGGCCATATACGATATACATTATATAGTATGAAGTTATCTATATGAATAATTTATAATATTATATCATTCTTTTATTTTTATCTCCAGTTTAAATTAAAGGGAAATTTTACACATCTAAATAATTCTCTTTGTATTTTATTATTTTTAATTGCCCTAAATTTTTAACGAACCACCATGCATACTTGTTACAATCAGAACAATTATAAGCTCGGCAATTTTGTAATTCTTATTTATCTACATCGATATGAACGTTTAAATACGCTGAGGTTTCTACCAAAAGAGAAATTGATTCACACAAAGCAGCCAGAAGACATTCTCTTCTAAAAGATTTTGCGCCTAACACTCACTCATGCATGAATGAATGCCTATATTAGTGTTAATTGTATGCCATGAAGTTTCACCATGGTTCCAATGGTAGCTTAACATAGCAAGTCATGAAAATTAGCAATTTTGTCATTTCTCGCAGTTCAACTTTTGTGTTATCATGGTTTCGTAATTTCAGTTTCTAATCAGGAGCACACCTATTTTTTTCGGTCTCTTCTCGGATTGCGACAGAAACCTTAATGTGGTCGCAATTAAGTCTTTGATCAAAATTTCGTGGTGGACACTCGATTTCTTGAATTGATAAATGTAATAATTCAGCGAAGAGAAAGAAAGAGGTCCTATATCGCTCGCTTTTCTTAATTTATATTTATTGTTTATTTTTACTGCCTTTTTAAATGGTTTGCCAAGCTTTCTCTTCCAAGTTGAAGTAGCGCAAAACTCGTCAATTTAATGTTAACATAGATTTTCAATGGATATCGAGGATTATCAAAGCTACGTGTGTTTATTTTTTTTGCCCACACTATTCTAAATGCAAACTCCGAGGCGTTTAGATTTTTATTCCAGATCAGAGGAATACTTAATGAATATAAACATAAACCTAAACTTCAAATATATATATATACATACACACACACATACAAACACACACAAAGAAAATAAGAAAGTATTGATGCTAAAAAAAATGTGCGGACACTTCGCCTAATTTTGGGGAATGTGGGTCGATCAGTAGCTGGGGGCCATCCGATGGCGCCACAGTATAAAATCTTCCATTAGCATACTTAGATTTGTATATAGATCACACTACTCACTTCCAAACATGTTCTCTTAATTTTTACTTTTTTAAAAACTGTCTTTTGGCTTTATGGAATGGCATACCTATTCTCTCGTAAGTGACATCTTCAATTGAGACTGAATGGACCGATGTAGTTGGGAATTGTCTCATAAAAAAGTGTGACCGTCTATATCAGGGGTCTACAAGGTGAAAACCGCGGACCACGCGTATGACTTATTAAAGAATTTAAAAAATTCTCGAAACTTGCTCTTTGAAATTTTCACACGGCCCGACCAGTTATTTGAAAGGTCTTATGTAGCCAGCAAAGTCGTACATGAAGCTTCACGTGGCCCTTTCAGTAAAAGGTTTGGTGACCGCCGGTCTACTTATAGTTTAAATGGGAAGATTATTCAAAGTGTTTAAAAATTATTCATAACCGTATTGCCGATAATTATTCTTAAGTACGCTGATGTAGAGAGAAATCATATCTATTATTACTCTGTACGGAGAAAGTCATGCGCTATTGACATCAGATTTTTTTTTTTTTTTTTGAAGATGCAATCCCATCTAATTTCGTTCTTGTTAGGAAACCTTTATTCTGATGCTGCATCGCGAATGAGATGCAGAGAAAGGCGCGCGGAGTAACACGGAAAACGTGCCGGTTAAAAGACCGGTGCGTGTGCCGCTGGGAGAGAGAGAGATAACTTTTTATCTTCCTTTATCTCCCGTATATAACCGGCGTACACGAGCTTCTCTACGCTTGAAAGAGTGCGACGAGCAGTGACTTTCAAAAACATCATGTCCCTTTTGAGTTCTCTCTTGTTCACGACGTTTCTAGCGTCCTCCTCTTTGGCGTCGCCCCCTCTTTGGAACAGCATGGATGTGGATAAGCTGGACTGGTGGCAGAGCGCCGTGATCTATCAGATATTCCCTCAATCGTTTAAGGACAGCGACAGCGACGGAATCGGTGACATTAGAGGTAAATATCGGCGTTCATTTGTCCGATTTTTTGGGAGAGTTGTGGATTGAATGCGGCTCGGACGAGTCATACAGTCATATCCCTCGAAATAAAAATGTTTCTTACGCGTGCGAGTTTGTAGAAGAGGAGGCCGAAGCACGCATTGCCCTAGGCGACGATTTTTCTCGGGTGGCACAAAAATGTATCTCTTTTTACTTTCTCCATACGTAGTGTAGGAGTCTTGTGTTCGTGAAAGGAACAGAAATGGAGATTTCAACGGAAATACACGTTTTCAGGTCTCTTGAGTACGATTTGACTATTTTCGCGATTATGTCTGTTTGTGTGTATGTGATTCAAAATCTAATAATCAGATCTACACAAAACTTTATATATCAGATTTTTATTGATAATTGAAGATCTGAAAAAGATTTGACTGAGTATTATGTTGGAATTATTACAGAATTTATTGTATTATTTTCCCTAATTATTTTCATTCCACGAAATTAAGGCTTCCCCAGTGCAAGGTTTTTCATAGTGGAGTAGCGTATCCCTGGGGGCACATTTAAAGGCGCTTTGAGAAAATGTATGTACGTAATGACTGACATTATGACACTGGACACTTCAAATCAGCTTTTTTAATTTTATTGTAGAATATGTTTATAATAAATTTCTTCATTATGTGTGCACATAAGCAATACATTATATTTTTCTCAAAAAATATTAAATGGATACATAGCAGTAAAATGCAGCCTTATCACTGAGGGCGGCAGCTTAAGTATTTTGTTTTCTTCCGTTGACCAAGGGACAAGACACGTGTTATGAATTAAGTCATAAAACCAGGTAAAACCAAACTGGCGAATCTGAAATACGTACAAATTTCTATCCTTCAGTTTGAATTTGTCGGATATGAAGAAACATTTGGAAGGGCTCACAGAGCAATTACGAGAATGTTTTCCAGAAACAGACGATTCTAATAGTGGGTGCACAGTCAATTTGATGTGGATTTTTCGATTCAGCAGGAAAAGAACAAGAAAACCTCGTGGATATTTCTACTGACGGTGACTTGAAAATTAAATTCTCGAAGGTGTATTTGATTGCTTTCTGGGCACTATTATCATAGGCGTATGGGGAAGGGGCCAAAAAAGTAATCAAAACATTGATTCCTTTCCCCGCTACCTCCATGTGCGAATCTGGATTTTCTTCTCTGAGTTTAATTAAGACAAAAAATCATCAGAAATTGCATGTCGAACCTGACTTACGCTTGAGGCTTTTTCAATCGAGCCAATGATTGGCTCTTTATGTCACGGAAAACAGCCACATTCATCTCAATAACTGTTATTTATTATATGTAAACTTGTTAGTTTTTGAATAAACTATTTTGTGTAATAGTACTTGTAGCATTATTTTATAAGGGGGTACTTCAGTTGGTTGATCGATTTCAATGGGGTACGCGACCGAAAAAATTCGAGAAACGCTGCCCTAGTGGATTAGAGTTTAGGTAGATCGAACTCGGTCATTTCTCAACAATTCTGATCATTCGCGCTTATTGACAAAAATCGGATGAGAGAGAAGTGAAACGAACGGAATTAATTGTAAACAGAATGGCCTATTAGCTTAGATTATTCGAGTATAGATGCTAGCCAAGAAGAAAAAATCGAGAAGAAAATAAGAGACAAGTAAAGGGACATTTAATCTAGACTATTTTTCTTTTGGGAGTATTTATTGTTTACGAAACGAATGTTCGAAAGTTTTTTTGAAAGGGACAAACGGATTGAAAAACAATCTTTGGAAATTTTGGAAATATTTAGAACGCCAATTAGTTCTAGATTTCCCGGCTCCCAAAAAATTGTTTACCACTTTCTTTTAGAAGATGCAAATATCTGTGGTCCGATTCGCGTGGAGTATTCGTGTGCTCCAGACCAGTGGTTTTCAAACTTTTTTTTACTGCAGCTTTAAAATTGGCTAACGGCAGACCTCTCCTACCCTAAAGGATTATTATAAAATTTAAAAATGAGTGTATTAAATGTACATAAAATATAAATGAACGTTTAAATAGTTAATTCGCATTTTTTGTAGTCCAAAGTAGCCACAGCAAAAAGCAACTTCTTCGTTGTGAAATACGGTGCATTTCGAAAAAAATTCTCTTTTGTCTCTGATCGACCCTTCGCGACCATATCGAGGACCCCCTTCCCAGAGACCCTGATATGGGTCGCGACCCTAGGTTGGGAACCACTGCGTTATAGAAACGCCCGACCAGCGTGCATCAATCATACGAACGGGAAAGCAGAGCCAAGAGAGGTGAAATCATCGCAAACATTTCAAATTCCGATGTGGAGAAATGTGAGGTGTATTTATGGCGTGATATTCGACAATTTTCGACTTTATTTTCAAGGGCGATATTTAGAAGATTTAGTCCATTCTTACATATAACCCATTACGACGAACACAAACATCAATGCCCTCGGCGGGATTCGTACCCGCGACCTTAGTATTCGGTGGCAGATACTCTAACCACCAAGGCCAGCGATCAGAGCGAAAAAAATATATAGGAAAGTGTAATCATTTGCAGGTGCCGCCCGACGGCGCAGCCCGTGTGCAAGTCTCTCATCGGTCGCCCCATTTCAGGCGTTCTTTACAAATATTTTTTTAAAACGCATTATGGTTTGATAAATTTCCGTTGCCAATAAATATGAAAGAGTATACGTCATTCTCTATAATAAAAACGTTCTGTAAGGTACGCAAGATGGCCGACAGCGAAATTTAATTAGACCGCTTGAAAATATGTTTTTTTCAGTTAGTTAATATTGAACGCATTATATAACAATATATTTTTGGTAGTTGTTAATATTCGAGTGCCACATTTATTTGTTAATGTAAATATCATACCTACCTATGTAGAAAAAACATATTTTTTTAAAATAACTATGCTATCAGAAATACGTGATGATAAACGACAAATTGTCGTTATAATTATTAGACTGGAAACAAAATTGCAAATGATGTACATATATTTATACTTCTTAATATTAAATTTGGTTGATATCGGTGAAATGGTTCTCGAAATAACTATATAGTATTATAAAATTCATGTAGCTCTTCATGTAAAGTGGTCGTTGATCTGATTACACGATACCACATCTCAGTTTCGATGATCACTGCACTTCACACATAAAATTAATTTTATAGTAACGTAATTTCACTTATCTTTCTTTCGGCGAAAACTACGAGAATTATATAATAAAGGCTTATGTTTGTTTATGTAACGGTTTATACGATAAACAGTTTATTTTTTTGACAATAAGGATCTCCAATAGTATTGTTCATTGAACTACAGCAAATTAACTTAATAATACAGTATATATTTGGATAAAATAGATCAAAGTATACAGAAAAAGTATCTACTCTCTCTCATTAATGAATACTGTACAAAGTACATTTATACAATGTATAATAATGTGAAACTTATTAAATTTAAGTAATTAACAAATATCAGATCCAGCAAAAATAGTATATTTAGTTAATTTAAAAAAGTTTTTCTTGATAGTTTGAACCGCATCTTTAATAGATTCCATGTTAAACGGGTTATCTTATATTGAAACATTTGAAAATAGTTCCTTAGGAATAATTTAGGAATATTGATGTTGACCCATAACAGTAAGGCTTATTACTTTCTAGAGAATTCGGGTATGTGGAACTTATATTAATTTTTTACGTTTTAGTACACATAAAAGTTGGTGTAATTAATTTTTATTTTATTTTAACGTAATACTTAATTCACGAATACCCGTCATATTTGACGGGCAATTTCACTAGTTCTATATATAGTTTCCTCGATCTGTTTGTTGGTTTGTCTGATGTAACGCTACACCAGCTCGCTAGAAAAAATGCGATTAATAACTTTTTCATGCCTTCCGCACGACTCGAACCCGCGATTATAGCATTGGAAGCTAAACACGCTAACCACCACTTTACCGATAACTCGAGAAACAATCGACATAGAAACTTAATTTTACAGGAATGCTCGATTCACATATTTTAAGGTGATTGCGAAAAAATTCTCTAAAAATATCCTCAGTTCGACTCCAAGGAAGACATATTCATTTCCCATTAAATAGCACGTAAAAATCGACTTTTCGTCGTGCAGGCTTTTTGAGATTAAAATTAGAAAGAATAACGTACGATCTTCGGATATGAACCATTTTGAAGAATAAATACTAAAGTTTCTTATTCTGTTCATCTTTTGTCGCCTTCGTAAATCGCTCATGTTAAACGTTTCTAATTCACATATTTTGGGGAAATCTTGCCACTTTAACGGAATGTTGTCTTGCGTACAAATTATATTGTTAGACCTCGAAATCCTATTGTTATTTCAATCCGTATGGGTGTAAGCGTGCATTGAATGCTTTAATTACGAGATAGAGGGAAGGAAGGGAGAGGGAGAGAGAGGACGGAGGGAGGGAGAGGCTGGAGAGGGAAATAATTTTCATATCTACCAAAGCAAACAACATTTTTAAATTATTACATTGAATATACATTCATTCTCTTTTTTGAAAGAAGATACGCAACTTTTTTAGGTTTAACTAAAGAAAGCCCGTCATGTACAACTCGATAAAGGCTCCACAGACAGTGCACCTCACTCCAGGAATTAAATTCAGAAAAGAAAGACAACTGAAAACGCATTATTTAACAGAATAAATATTATCTTTTGAAATTTCCGTATTTAAATATTATTTCGACTAGTCATATTGACTGGCTATTACCTAGTATTATAATAAAATTCGCATTACTATTACAAATACTGTACGTAATTAAGAATAGCGAGATTAAGAATACTGTACGTGCCTGACGATAAATCGGTCGCCCCCGTTGTTTGACATACGTGCATCGCATGGCGGACATAATGAAAATACTTCGATAAAGTGATACACTATTTTAACCTGAAAGATTTATCGGATAGGATAACGACTTCGGTTTACTATCATCCTGGCGCGCAGTAAATTTAGCTAAGTTTTACTCACCGCGTAGGTGGTATTCGCGAAAAACTCGATTTCGAGATTTCAACGGAAACTAGCAGAATTAGCCCGTTTAAAACGGGATTCCTTCCCACTTCTTTCACCTCCCTCAATCTCCCACTTCCCTCCCTCGCTCCACCCCTCCAGACATCCTCCATTCCGAGTAAAACAACCCAAAAAACAAACACCAAAAATCGACAATGAAAAAAGAAACAACAAAACAACAACAATGAAAGGTATATACGCAGTCTGTAAGCTCCCTGCTCGCTGACGCTCGCCAACCTCCCCCCCCCTTTGCTCGCTGTTTCCTTGTACCTATTGGATTTAGTTTAACGGGAATATGTTTCGAATGTGAGTTTAATGAATATATTGCATTAGAAAATTAGTTGAATAACTCGATAAAAATAAACTTAGAGGGCTGAAATTCCCGGAGATTGAAAATGGTTGAGGTATAGAGCGTTAAAAAAAAGAGAAAGGGAGACAACCAGAAATAGGATTTTGGTAATATAGATAAAAAATATAA
Organism: Uropetala carovei; assembly: GCA_036926305.1. NCBI lineage: Eukaryota > Metazoa > Arthropoda > Insecta > Odonata > Petaluridae > Uropetala > Uropetala carovei. Next base: position 2,795,502 of record JAXCHB010000043.1, read on the forward strand.
ATAACATGAATACTGCGTTCGATTTATTTGCATTAAATTCATATCTTCGGTCATTTCGAGCAAGTTTTAATCTTATTTTCGATCTTTAAGCCTTTATTTAAGTGCATATGCACGAAAATTACCGAGGACAACAATACTGGTAACCATGGAATCTTATTATTTAAATGTTGAAAAATTTACCAAAACTCGAGTATAAATTCAAAATATGAGCGAATTCGAGTGAGACAGTATTCGACGATAAGAATAAGAATCCTCATTCATTTTGTTTTAGAGCAAATTTCGCGTCGATACCTTAATTTTAAGATATTTAAAGAGTAAAAGAATGAAAGCCTTCAAGCCAAAAAGGTGATTTTTACGTGTTATCTTATGGGAAAAGATATTCATCCTCTGGAGTCGAACCCGTGACCTTTTTCGAAACTTTTTTTAGTCATCAACACTGAAATCCTGAGAAATTTCAGGCTTCTCAGGTTATTTCTAATCGAGGTATTCACAAAATTAAAGCCGTACGCATCATGACCATTACGATTTTATAACATAGAGAGATGTGTATAGTTTTAAGGTCCCCTGAGTAAGTTTTCTCTATTTTCTCGATCATTTCTGTGTGTGATAGAATTTTTTGGGCGCTTTAACTCACAAACTAATAATCAGGTCAGTACAGAAGTTTATACTTAAGATTTTTATTAGTAATTTAAGACCTGAGAAGGTTTTGGCTGAAATAGTCAACCCAAAATGGAGGTTTATTCTTGTTATTTTTCGTTTTTTTTATATATCCTTTAGAACTCAATTTGTGTATATAATTGTCATTATTAAAGTTGTAGAGAATGTAATCTTACACAAGTTTTGTTTGAAACTTTTTTTCGTAAAGTCGATTGTTTAACTCCTTAACGACCAAGGGACATATTTGTCCCAAGATTTTAACATTTTATTATTATTTTATATGATGCAATATCCTAATAAAATTTACCTTATATTAATTATAAATATTTATACTTTCATCAATTATTTAAATATTTTAATGGTTTAAATGTTTATACAGTAAAAAATTTAGGCAGTTTTTAATGTCCTAAATGTCTAACTTTAGGAATTTTTGCAATAATTGTTAACTGTTGCATAATATATTTTGTTTCAGTAAGGGGGACTCAGTAAGATTTAATGGATTTTTTGAATTATTCATGATATCCATTTTGACAGTTTTATTAAAAATTAAAACTTTTGGGACATATATGTCCCTGTGGGCAGGCAGCTTCACTACGTCTCACGAAACCGTCCCATGCCTTTTTGTCGTGAAAAAAAGTACGTATTTACTGATACGCAGCGCGGAAGCTATTTTTAGCTGTTCTCACAGTGAAGAAAAACTTTTCCAGGAGTGAAAAATTCATTTGAATATCCTTATGGGGAGCTTAAGATATCTTTTGACAACAGTGACGATCATTATGAAATTTTTGAAAAAACCAGTAATTTCAACAGCCTTGTAGATCTAATAGTACAGCAGTCCATATTGTATATGGAACAAACAGGTGTCCCTTTTACCACGAACTCGGAGGAAATTAAGGTGTTCCTAGGAATGAATCTCGTCATGGGTCATCATGTTTTACCTACAATGAGGGATTATAGGCCAACGGACCCAGACATGTCCTGCACGCACCTTGCAAATGTAATTCCAAGGGCAAGATTTGAAGCAATACTTCGTTCGGCTTTGCATTTTGCGAGTAATAAGGAAATTCTTCCCCTAGAGGAACCGAATTATGATAGGGCATTTAAAATTACACCTTTGATAAATCATTTTAATAAGTGTTTCCTAGTTGCTCGTGAGCCATCGAAACACCAAACAGTAGATGAACATATGATTAAGTTCAAAGGCCATAATCACATGAAGCAATATGTAAAAAATCTGATGTGGCCAACACATGACTTTCTCCATACTTGGGGTATAGATATTTAAATTATTATGAATAGCATTATGAGGCAAAATTATCATTTCGTATCGTAAAAGAATACAGTCGTCCTTATTGCCCTAAATTAGTTATATTTTGAATATGTTTACAGAATTCGCCGCTACATACTGGATATTACGAAGAAGTTAAATATCTCCGAAATGGATGGTCCTATGAAAATTTGTTTTAAACAAAACTTGGAAGAAATATTATTCTTTGATCCTCACGAAGACTACCAATAACGATGTTTTTAAGGAGATATTTGACAGAAACCGAATCGGGTTTCAAATAAACCTCGACTTCCGGATAACCGTTATTGTCCAAAAACTAATCAGCTCTTTGTACTCATACTCATGTAATTTGCTGTTAATATGACCATTCCGAAAATAGTCTTCAACGTGTTCTAGGGACCTCAAAACGTGTATTTCCGTTGAAATCTCGAAGTCGATTTTTTTCATGAACAATACTTTCCCATTACTACGTATGGAGAAAGTAAAAATAAGGGGGGAGTAGACTTAATGGACCAAAAAAAAGTTACGAAATTGATAGGAGGGCTAAAATTAAGTACTACTTGCATATTTTTTTTCGATTTGTTGACATTTCAGTAAATAAAGCCTATTGCATATTTATGGAGAGTATTAAAAAAAGAGAGCAAGGTAATGTCATCACTTCACTACAGTTTAGGCAAATAATTTTTAGGAAACTCATAGGGAATTATACATCAAGACAGAGATGGTGCCCTCAAGAAACTGTTCAGAGTATTCATACATCTGTTCCATCCAGGTTGCCAGATCAAAGAATTGTGAAGAAAGAAAAAGGTGTGCTACATGTGCCAAAAAGATAGTTGAAAATCGAACAAATAATGCCTGTAACGTATGTAATGTTCTTCTGTGTTTTACATAAAAAAGAAACTTTTGTTGAATACCATTCATAAAATATAACTAATTTCCTGCCTAAAATTTTATAAGTACTTTTTCTCATATTTTATGTAGTTATTACTTATCACAGTGAGAAATATATTGGTTCAAAAATTAATTCAGGTAGAATAAAACCAGAGTAAATTTTTGTGAGTATATGCAGCAGTTTAGCATCCGCCTGCCCACAGGGACATATTTGTCCCATACGATATCTCTGGAAAGAGGTTATGTATATTAATAGGGATTGAAATACAATCATATATTGACCCAAAGAACTGAATACTGAAAGAAAAAACTGATTTTTCAATAGCAGTTTTCTTACGGTCCTTAAAGGGTTAAGAGATATTTCAGTTTTTCGTCTGATTTAACGTGAAGTACATCGCTAAGTGATACCATTGTTTCCATTGGTATGATAAAATATTCTAATTGTAGATAGCGATTCTTACGCTGCAAAGAGTAATTTTAATTGGCCATCGATATTTTCTTATCCATAGCAACAGCTAACAATTTTGTTCACTTATTACTTTATCAATCTAAAGATTTTTTTGAAAGTGTTTAAAAATTATTCACAGGTGAAATTGCTGGAAACATCAGATTATTGTACATTACGTAGAGAAACACAATCTCTCTGACACGCAGAATTAAACCCATGCCTGTTATTTTCGGCATGCATTTCCCATAAGTTCCTTCATTTTGAAATGGGTTTCCATTCTTCTTGGTTGATTACAACAGTTATATACTTTTTTAATCCCTCTCTTCCTTTCTAAAAGGCATCATAAACAGTTTGTTATACATCAAGGACCTGGGAGTGGATGCCGTATGGATATCTCCCTTGTACGAATCTCCGATGGTGGACTCGGGCTACGACGTGTCCAACTTCACGAAAATCGACCCTAGGTACGGGACTATGGCGGACTTCAAGGAAATGGTTGAAGAGATGAAAAAGTTGAGTAAGTAAATGCATTTTATGATGTGGAAATACGATTTCATTAATATTTCGATTAACAAAATTACCCAACATTGTTCGATACAGTATGTGAGATCGTTCCCATTTAAAAGCATTGATCTCGTTGCTATTGCTACAAACCTATAAAAATAACTTTTTTCGTGATTAAAAACTAAATTTTGTGTGTGGCACACGTTCCGCACTTTGGCCACCACTACTATAGATGCACTTCTCTTTTGGTAAAATTATTGAATTATTCTCATGATATTCAAGAATTAAAAAGAACATAAAAGCTTTTTATTATATAGTCATTAATTCAAAAAGTTATATGCTCTCTTTTAATGATGGATTGTTTCTGTTTACCTTTTTCTTTTTCACAGATATCAAATTAATCATGGATTTCGAACCAAACCATTCAAGCGACTTGCATGAGTGGTTTATAAAGTCCATCGGAAATGAACCAGAATACTTAGATTATTACGTTTGGGCCCCCCCGAAATTCGATGTCAACCAAAATAGAAAGCCGCCGAACAATTGGGTAAAGTACAGATGATTTAATTCATCTTTGATATGCCTTTAACATGTTTAATATTTGAATTTTGACATGCATCAAAATTTGATATTACTAGGGGGCAAACCCCCTGCTCACTCCCGCTTGCCAACCCCCTCCCCCCGACGTTATGTATGAAGATTGATGTTGTTACAATGATAATTTCGATGCTTAAACAAAATTTCGAGGCGAATAATGCCATTCTTTCATCTATATGAAGGCTTAATTGAGGCTAATTGAATCAGAGGCAACAATGAGGATCGCCTTGGCAAAACCCAGAAAGAGAACGAACGTAAAGATTATTGAGTGTTTAAAAATTATTCACAAGTGTAACTAATGATAATTATTCTTGAGGACTCTGATGTCAAGTGCAATCATAATCATTAATCTGTATGGAGAAATTCATGTGCTGTACACTTTTTTTCATCTTTATGCAAACTTAAGCGACGAAATCGCTTAAAGAAACAGCATCATTAACATTCCAATCATATTCCCATCAGGAAGTTCTATGACAATAAATATTACATTACAGTATATTAGAAATTCATTGAAAAAAATATTAGATTCGGCATCACGTGTTAGGTCATTTGTACCATCAATGAAGGTGGTGGTATCAAACTGAGCAGGATTTAATACATGTAGGAATGAGCACTACAAATTGGGGATACTTTGAAAGCACTGATTTAATGTACCTCATAATCTTTTTGACCATATACATATTTTATAAAAAAATATATTTAGTTTGGGCCTCATAGTAGCATAAAGTAACTTATTTTGTGGGACCAGGGTCAGTTTTCTTTCACTCAGGGTCTGGGTGCAAGGTATTACAAATTGGGCCCTCTTATCTATAAATTATATTTCAAGGATTTGGATGACATAAAAAAAGATGTGTTAAAGTTAGAAGACATAGGTATTCATTTATTCTTATAGATAATATATATATATATAGGGGAAAGTGGGGGGGGTAAAACCGGGTAGGCGGGTGAAACCGGGTACAGGCTAATTATGCCTTTGCAGTGCTGCTATCTGTTGTACATGGAACTGAATTTATTCCAAACAGTTGTAAAGTTAGTTGACACGTGACATCAGCAATGAAACACATGCTTTGTTAAGTTTGAGACAGTTTTAAGATTTCTGTCTGAAAAGGATCAATAATTCTTTCAAGTTTAGAGGTTTATAAACAAGGACACGATATTTGCTAGAATTGGTAAGTAAACCATTTTATTCTACCATAATTTAGGTTTTATTTATTATAAGTGTTGCATCTTTCATACGTTTGTAGTGCCTGTGACATCATTTCTTCCGAATTAATGCCTTATGGGGTGAAACCGGATACCACAAGTTGTACAAAATTGGGTAGTATCCAGCTGATCAGCCTTGCATGTGAAAATAACGTGATACTTCTCTGTTTTCCTCCCCACTGTAACCACAGAATGCAGCCCCTCGACGTCAGTTTTATGGCACCTCTCACCACCTATTACGAACAAGAAGTCTGTAAATAGCTGTCTCTGCATCCTGGACGCTGCATCACCATATATCAAGTTGCGAAATTATTCAGGACTGCATTTATGAGGGCAGCCGTAATGGAAACTGCTGTGAATGGCTTCAAAAACACAGGCATTTATACCTCCAACCACAACGTTTTCCCTGATTACCTCTTCACACCCTCTGACACAACTGACAGATCATTTCTGCCAAGAGACATCACTGAAAAGTCTGCAATCCCCCTAAAATCATTCTGAAACTTTGAGGGTTGAAACTACTGAGCCTCAATTGTCAACTTCTCAAGGTTCCATTTTTAGCTGTGCACCATCAATAATCCGAAAATTCTGCAGGAACACCGTGTATCGAGACTCTTGAATCTCTACCGGCGACTCCTCACAACTCATCCTTCCATGTTTCACCACAGAGTATAGTGAAAGTTCCTCATGTTGAAAGGAAGCAGCAGAAAAGGACAATAAAAGAAGAGGTACAACTACCATCCTCACTTCCTTTCCGTATAAGTCTCAGTTACAGAATGCAGTAGCAACCCAAAATAAGCATCAGAGGAAAGACTAAGTGACAAAAAGGAAGCCTTCTAGAAAAGACAATACAATAAAAGAAAAGTGACAAAAATCAGGAAATCAAATCCAACACTACTGCCCAAACAGCTACTAATGAAGACTCCACCAGTTCAGAAGAAGCTGATAATAATGCAGCATGTATCTACTGCAAAGATATCTACATAAATTCACATTCGGGAGAAGGATGGATTCAATGCATAACATGTAAAAATTGGGCCCATGATGCCTCTGGTGGAGTAGAAGAAGGAGACCTGCACTTCGTGTGTGAGCTATGTATGTCAATAAATTTCAAAAACCAATATAATGCAGTAACAATGTAACAGTATTTTCAGGAAAAAACGTGATTTAAATAACTAAAATAAAATAGCCATTGTTTAATATTGAAGTTTTTAATAAATGTATTCCATTGAGGAATTGTCTGGCCAGGAGAAATCCTGCTATGGTAATGGAGTAGACCATACAGCCAGTGTCTCAATGCCGAGTGTCAGGCAGCAGTAACTAACTGAAGGAAGCCAATGTCTTCGGGCATATGAGCTTCCTTTAGGAGGGAGGATGGACCCTCAGCGGAGGAAATGCCGCTGAAAATCCATCAAAATGTAGCGTCTGTACTCCAGTGGGGTGGCTACAAAAGGCGTCTGTTTCCAGAGGAGTGGCGTCAATACCTTACCTGGCAGAAGGTATAAAATGCCCTTAGGAGCGGCGCCCCTATTGTAATAACAGCCTACACAACAATAATGATGGTACAGATAGGTTAGCGACGTGCAGCTCTCAAGGTACTGGGGGAACTGTGAGAAATGGGCAACCAGTAAACAAAATTCTTAAAGTAGGCATTGCCAATATAATGACTATGACAGGAAAGACAGAGGAGTTGGTAGATTTTATCATAGAGAGAGACATAATGATGATGGGTTTGAGTGAGACAAAATGGAAAGGGAAGGGAGTGAAGAAAATGAGGAAGGGCTACACACTGTATCATTCTATCTATATATACATATAACAATGGAGGTCAGAATCTTGAAAGAGTGGAGAACTTCAAGTAACTGGGAAGTGAAATAATTCAAAATGCAAGACTAGACAGGGAGATTAACAACGGAATGCAACAGGGGAGTGTATTTTACCAGAGTGTAAGGAAATTAATATGGAGGAAAGAAATCCCAAGAAAGTGTAAAGAGATAATGTACAAAATGTACTACGCACCCATACTAACATATGCTGCCGAGACCTGAAAGATGACAAAGAGGGAGGAGAGTAAAATACAGGCTAATGAAATGAAATTCCTAAGAAGTATGTTAGGAAAGACAAGGAGGGATAGATTGAAAAATGAAGATGTTAGAAAGGAAATTGGAGTAGAAAAGTTGAATGAAAAAATTGAGAAGAATAAATTAAGATGGTTTGGTCATGTGAAGAGGATGGAAGAGGGAAGGATACCGAAACAGGCAATGGAAATTAAAATGGAGGGGAAAAGAGCCAGAGGTAGACCCAGAGTGAGATGGATGGATTCGACCAGGGACAGTGTAAGAAGAAGAAACCTGCACTGGAACACAATGATGGAGGAGGAATGGTGGAGAGAGAGAGGAAGGTGGAGAAGTACCATCCACACCCCGACCCGGTTGGAACTGGATAAGGGGAAATGATGATGATGATGACGATTCTATTGAGGAAGTTTTCTGTATTTATCATACTTCGTTTCCCTTATCTTCTTTAAAAAAATTAACTTTTTACTAGTGGGGTAAAACCGAGTGATGTGCCTTTTCCAAAAAATTAAATTTTACCGCTAGTAAAATCGATATTTTTTTAATTCAGCATGGTGATAGAAAACTACAATATTTTCTGCCGATTCCCTAAAAGAAATTAAGATTTTTTATGCATTATCATATAAGCTGTGAGCAGTCAAACATTAGCTACCCGATTTTATCCCACTTTCCCCTAGATGTTTTATTTTTAATGCACTGCCTTTAAGGCCTCCATGAGACAGTGCTCCTTTGACCTTTGCCCTCAGCGGGTGGCATAAATGGTCCTTGCAAACCACATGCTTTGAGACTCAAGCCCTAAACCATTTTGATGTTTTGGTAACCCAGAATAATTCATCCAAAAAAAAACTTTCTATTGTGAATCTTCAGAAATTTCTCTATTCTGGCAGGCAATCAATTTTTTTCTCTCTCTCTCTCATAGCTTAGCGTCTTTGGTGGATCTGCTTGGACATACGTTGACAAGAGGGAGCAATATTATCTCCACCAGTTCTCCAAAAACCAGCCAGACTTCAATCTGAGGAACAAAAATCTGGTGAAAAAACTTGGGGTAAAAATATAAAAATATATTTATTCCGATGAATTTCCTCATCATTTCTGTGATCATGCCATGAATGTATTTCTTCAGCTTCTAAAAATTAATCAATACGTTTTGGAGAAAATTAAAACCAAGCCAAGAAAATTTACATAGTATTACTTAGTAGTATTACTTAGTAGTATTACTTTCGTAACTTAAGTATTCGTTTCGTTAATTTAAGGCTAATTCAGTTTCAACTTCGTTTTTTACTTATTATATGTAGTGCTGTTTATTCACTTTCGTGACTCAATTTTCGTTTTTTACCTTCTGAATTTTATACACGATCTTTATTGTTTTATTAGCTCTACTATCCTAAAGTTCTGATACACCGTTTTTTTCTTAACCTTTTAAGTGTTTAGGTGTTAAGGGCTTAAGCTCTACTAACACCTACTTTAGGGATAAGTTATTTTATTTAACATTCACGAGTTTATTTTCGTTCTCGTAGATGTAATATTTAGTTTAACTAACATATTTTATTCCCGTGCATAAAATTTAGTAAAGCAAAAGTATTATATTATTACTTGTGTAGTTCAGCACCCTCCTTTCACTTCCTATTCTTGTAGTTGACCTTGACTCAAGGCTTTCAGGCAAGACCCATAGGTTGTTTGTTTTTCATCAAGTAAGACCCCTACCGCGCGGTTCACCGAGCTCAGTCCTCTTATCGCCAAACTCATCCCCCTTTTCTACCGGAGTTGACGTTTAACTCGTCTCATTGTCAGGCCAAGTAACTCTTTTCACCGTAGACAGTCCCAAGTCGCTTTCTCGCAACAAAAAGTAATCCTTTTCCAATCCTCGCGCTCCTATTTCCTATATAGCTCTCAAGTACACATATAAATCAAATTCATTAATCTCACAATTAGTTAGGTATGGCTTCCCATAGGTCTTCTGTTGCTCTTTTCAAAAGCTCTGTTGAATGTGAGCTGCTCCAAGCGCGCATCACAGAACTTGAGAGGATGGTGGCGAAGCTCCTCTCTAAGGTTGCGGATTTGCATGCTGCTCGGAAGGGGAGTGAAGATGCGGGGACCTCTCCTTACAGTTAGCGATAGCACAGATAAAGGAAATTTGTTAAACTTATTTTTTCAGAGCGTATTTACTACCGAAGACGTGAGAGCAAAGGTCGTGGCGCCCGAACCAGGCAAGGAAAAAATGAACGATATAGTCATATTAGCGAAAGGGATAGCTCAACAGCTTAAAAATATCAAGTCAAATAAATCTCCGGGTCCAGAAGTGATACCAGCTAGAGTATTCAAAGAGTTAGCACTGGAAATAGCACCTTATCTCGAAATAGTTTTCAATAAGTCACTTAGTCATGGCGTTGTACCTAAGGAATGGAAATTAGCCTTTATAACGCCGTTACACAAAGGTGGGAAAAAAGACGGCAGAGAAAATTACAGGCCAATTTTGCTTACCTCCCTATCTTGCAAGGTTCTCAAGCACATTATCGCTAGCTCCGTGATGGACTTCTTAGATAGTCAGAACTTGCTAAGTAAATATCAGCATGGCTTCAGGAAGACGAGATCTTGTGAAACACAGCTTGCTCTGTTCGTTCACGATATACTAAGATCAGGAGACCATAAGACTCAGTTAGATGCTGTTTTCCTCGACTTCAAGAAGGCTTTCGATAAAGTCCCGCACAGTAAGTTAGTGAAGAAATTAAATGACTGTGGAATAAATCGAAAGATAATCGAGTGGATCAGGGACTTTCTTAATGAGCATGAACAAATAGTAGTTATAGATGGATTTAAATCAGATTCAGTCAGCGTAGCCTCAGGCGTTCCACAGGGAAGTATAATCGGCCCCCTACTATTCCTTTTGTACATAAACGACTTAGATAAGGTTATTAAAAGTAAAATCAAGTTATTCGCGGATGATACAGTAGTTTACAGAGAGATTAACAGTCCTAATGATCAATTATTACTTTCTGACGACTTAAATGCAATTCTCGAATGGTGTAAAGAGTGGCAGTTAGAATTGAACTTAGGAAAGTGTTCCTTTATGAGATTCTGGGGAAACAAAAACATTGACACGACGAATTACACTGTTGAAGGCGTCCAGCTAAAACTAGCCGATTCCGTCAAATACTTAGGCGTTACTTTAACAAGCAACCTCTCGTGGGATATGCACATACGAAATATATGCGGGAAGGCTAAACAGAAACTAGGATTCATCAAACGCATAGTAGGTAAAAGTGAGGAAAAAGTCAAAGAGACATGTTACTTCTCGTTAGTAAGACCGCTATTAGAGTACGCGTCGAGCATATGGGATCCGTACGTGAAAGGATCAATCTCAGAGTTAGAAAGAGTGCAGCGAAAAGCCGCTAGATTCGTCAAAAATTGTTACCATAGAAACAAAAGTGTTACAGCCTTGATACAGGACTTAGGATGGGAATCACTAACTGAGCGCCGATCACGCTCTAGGTTAAAACTTCTCGAAAGATTTAGAACACATATATTCTCCAGCGATGTCGAAGAAATAATAAGAGCGCCAACTTATATTGGTAGAACGGACCATCCTCGTAAAATAAGAGAGATAGTCTGTAGGACTGAGAGGTATAAAGGCTCGTTTTTCCCTAGAAAGATAGCTGAGCAGAACAGAAGTTACGAAAATAAATCAGCCGACGTAGAGTGATACTATACATTATTATGCACTTTACCTTGGTGCTATTGCACCCCCTGCCACACACCATTGCGGTGGCTTGCAGGGTGAACTATAGATATAGATATAGATATAAACCACAAAAAAAAACTGAATGGCATGCTGTCCCAGATACCTCCAGGTTCAGTCTAAGTCAGTGACTCAATGCGTCTTCAACATACATCAAAATATTTTAAAATGTTTCATTCATAATTAAATGCAATCATATGGGTCATAAAAAATTTTAATGGGATTTTTCAGTGATAGCATAAATATTACATTTAAAAAATCCATTTCAGGATGTCCTGGAGTTCTGGCTGAAACTGGGAGTGGACGGATTCAGAATGGGTTCTGTAAACCTCTTGTTTGAAGATCCAGATTTTCTCAATGAACCAGAAAATGTTGGCTCTGGAACTACTAACTCCAGTGACTACAACTTCCTCAAGCACATCCACACGAAGGACCTTCCGGAGGCTTTCGACATTTTAGAGTACTTCCGCAAACGACTCGACGACTACTCCGTGTCTACTGACAATGTCACGAGGTAAGCACATTAAATTCGGATTGTCGTTTTGCTTCACCACAGATTACTTGTCAACATGACGTAATCCTTCAGGAAATTCATGGGAGAAAAGTAGTCAACTTCATTTTCGTTCACCAATCCAAATTAAACCTCTTTAACCGATTACTCCGTTAGTATCTTGGCATTAAGTGATGTATATGAAATCCAGATTATAGGTACACGTACATTTCTGGTAGAAGACTTGCAGAAAAATTCAGTGCAACATACATTGCATAAACTGCAACATATTCATATGCTTTAAGCCCATGTGAAATGAAATCACATCATCTAACATTATTATTTCTATTGATTTCACTCTTTTTTTTCCAGGGTGATGATAACCGAGGCATACACCAGTATCGAAGAGACGATGAAATACTATGGCAACGTGAGTAGGAAAATATCTCACTTCCCTTTGAACTTCAACCTGGTCGAAAACCTTGGCCAAGAGTCGGAGGTATTCTTTACTGCAGTATGGAGTTGGTTGAATGACCTCCCAGATGGGGCTTGGCCAAACTGGTTGGTAAGAACATTTTAAATTAAAACTTAACCAGAAGCAAAAAGAGTATTATGAAAATGGAAGTAAGGGGTCAACCCGAGGAATGGGTAAGCCAGGAAGGGTTGCATGGGGCGGCATAATCTTGGACATTCATTTTACGACCAACTAACCATCCTTTACTCGCATGTAGCTAGATGAATTTCATCTAGTACAATATGCAGAGCCATACCTCACTTTGCGCAACCCCAGTTTTGAGTGGATTCATTATAGCATGAAGCAGGCCTGAACCTACCAAAAAAAATGAAGGCAGCCAACAACTGATGCTGGCTAACCATAAATGCATTATAAATTCCATTTTTTTTAGACGTTTGTGGATTTTAGTATAGTCGTCTATGAATCCCCATTTAGAGATGTGGTGTATGCTTGCTATAAAAGAAATCTCCAGGATGGCAAACAATTTTAATCTTCTGATCAACACTTATTTTGCCATAATTATTTCTAAAAAAAGGTGACTTTCCAAATAAAATTTACTTGCTGATTTATTTAAGCTTTTAATTTAATGCACAGTAAGTATTTACATATATTTTCCTGAATATAGCCAACTTTTGTTTCCGTGGAACTTAGGTATCTTCATTGACATAATGACCTCATTTTGCACGAGTTTCGCTTAAGCTGTAATTTTCAGAAAGCTACCTGCCACATAAAGTGAGGTATGGCTGTGTATATATCATCTTTCCAATCGATGGTTGTTTCCAGTTTAAAATCAGTTGAAGAAAGGATTCATCTGTCATATGTCACATACTTACTATAATGTATTCAATTTTATTTTTTATGTAATCAGGTCCCAAATTCATTCGCTTCATGGATCCTCTAAAAAAAAAAGTTGTTTATAATTTAGAAGTTGTTAGAGTCCGAAAAATTTTCAAGCCAGTTTCTGCATTCATTACTTTCTTCAGAGTCCAATTTCCTAACCATTTTGTCATATCCACCTTTGCCATGTAATCATTCACATGCCAGCTGTGATATAGCAGCTTCCTTTGTATGGTTTTCCAAAGTTTTTATGGGTATTGGAGTTAGGTAACTTAGCAATTGGGTTTCAGCCGTAAGGCGAGATCAATAACACTTTTTTGAAATACCTCTGTGGGCAAAAGTATTCACCTATGATTTATTGTTAGTCTCAAGAAAAATCAAACAAATCGAAAATTTACATGCAAGAAATTGTTTAAAAGTTCCCTTTATCACGACTCATAGTGATCCAAAATTAATTCTAATAATTATAATTCTCACATAAATCAGTTATAATAATGGGTATGAGTTTTTAAAAGTTAGTTTTATATAAAAATATTTCAACTGTTTTGTTTGATGATATGACCTGCATATGATTTATTCATGAAAAACTATTTGACTCATCAATCCACAGACAGGTAACGATGACAAGGGTCGTGTGGCGACCAGGTATGGACCTCCTCTGTCCGATGCCCTTAACATGATATCACTCCTACTCCCTGGAACCGCAGTGACTTATTACGGTGAAGAAATCGCAATGGAAGACACTGATGTGACGTTTTCCGAGACCAGGGACATTTGGGGTAAAATGGCTGGACCTGATCGGTTCAAAGAAGTGTCGAGAGATCCTCAAAGGACACCATTTCAGTGGAATTCTGAGAAATTTTCAGGTATATATATATATTATTTCCATTGTAACTCATAGCAAGCAAAAATGAATTCACTTGTCAATTGTTTTCAGCCTAATTTTTATAAGAATCTCTCCTTCATCCTATGACGAGTGTTTTAGGGATTACATTTTTAAATTTCATTGACTAGCTATTCTTTCCCAGTATTCATCATCATATTTCAGATTTAACTCGATTTCTTAAGCAACAGAATTTAGGTTTTACATAAACAAATATATATGATGTGCATTAACAAATGTATTTTGTTTGTTAGTCTTAGATAAAGGTAAGGAATAGTTTGTTGGTGCGCTCAAATAGTGCTATAATATGGAGAGAAACCACAACAATAAAAAATTTCATTGTTGGAAATTTGATAAAGCTTCATTGTTTCAGAATCAAAATTAATCCGAAACTAATTTTGGATGGATTCAAGTTTACTTGCTGAAAGATAAAATGCACAATGTCCATAAAAATAAATACATATAACCTATATATTTACTTATAAAGCACATAGACGACAGCTCATTGTTCCAGCAGTTAGCTTAAGGATGCAAATGTTCGTAAAGTCCACAATCATCATCATTGATGCATTGTTGTCAATGACACACTGGTGTACCGTCAAAATGTCATGCTCAAAATGTCGCAGACCTTTTAATTGCACTTAAAACATTGCAAGACAAAAATATTGCAGACCAAAACAATCGCAAGACAGTATTATCAAGGTGAAATTATTGCGAAACAAAATTATTGCAGGCCGAAATTGTCGCAAGACAATATTGGCTAAACTCACAGAATTATCGCAAGACAAACTAATTGCAAGCCAAACTCAATTTTGGTGAGCATATTTAACATCAGGGGGAAGGTGGGGGGTAAGGAGATTCTCAACAAATATCTCTACATGAATATTTTGAAGTGTATGTTTGTTCCATATAAAGTCATACTTCGCAATTACCTACAGTTACAAAATTTTGTAAAACAATGCTGCTGTTAAAATAGCTGAATGCAATACTTCTCACACCTGAATAAGCTGGGTGAAAAGTTTAAATAATTATTTTTTTTGCCCATTTGAATAACATGGGAATGTCTCAAATTCAGTGTGCAAGACTTTTTTCATTAGCATCATAAAAGGTGATAGAATTGAACTATCGATATGAAATTTATACCTTCGTATGGGGAATTGAATAAAGTTTCTTATTCCTATGGTAGAATTTATAAACTCTAAATTGCTCAAAAATTATGTTTATTTTTGGATTTTAGGCAATTTTCTCACCATTCTTTTTGAGTTCTCCATGACAACCTGCATTGTTGGCTTTCGAATATATCATTCGGTTCCAACGTGATTTAAAACAAATCTACGAATAACGTGAAATTACTTCTCATGTTTTCTGAACATGAATAGCCTTTCACATGACACTAAAAGTTCATAATCTATATACCCAGGTTATAGTGATAGGATATAGAGATAGCAAATGAGAGAAACATTTTTTGTAGCAACGAAAACAAACATGCCATTCAAACCATGGATTGGGACAGTTCTGCACAACCGATTCATATAGAACATTGTATTCACTTGCAAAATGAAGTAATTTAATTTATGAATTTGTGTATTCTGCTTTAGCTTTAGTCCTGACATTAATGATGAAAGAAATCTTAAGATAAGTTACTGAAGTTGTGACTGGTATTTAAAGTTAAAGTTTATTGCTGGTATTTACATAATATCCATCGTAACGGGATGGTTTTTTACAGGAATGTCTGCACCTTGATTTACTGAAGAAGATTTACTTAAGATATATAGGTGAAATTTATGATACTTCATGTAAAACAATTGGAAAAACAAAAAACTCTTTTGAAAATATAGAGATAGGGTATTGAGGGAGGATAAAATAAGCCATTGCACTTAAAGGTTTAGTTATATTCGTTTTAATTGTAACTGTTGTTTTACATCTGTTTTATTTGTATACTAATAGGATTAATATAATACATGCCAAAAAGGTCACATTTTTTATGTAATTGCAAAAACTTTTTCACGTACAATATGAAATAACTGTATTAACTTTAAAATATCAACATTTCATCAAGCAATTCATTGCTTTAATGCATGCTTTGAAGTCAAACACATATTTCTATTTGAATTACAAAATGAGTTAACCGAAAGATATATTACATCTCAAACAAATGTTGAAATTTAAAAATTTTTCAAAAATTTTAGTCGGAAGAAATTTGATGGACTCTAGTTTTTTGAAAAATTTCAAAGACTATAGTATTTGTAAACATTTCTAAAGACTATAGTATGACTATGGTCTAAAAATTTCATGAATTATATAGTCTTTGAAAAAATTTCAGACTATAGTCTTGGAAAAAATTTCATTTAATCATTGGTTTTTCCTGGCAATTTCTACTGCAGTAATTGCTTACTGCTCTTGACTACTTGCTCCTCTCTTCATCATTAAACATCACATTTTGCAAAAGTGGGACGTGATAAAATAAGTACTGCCATTGAAGTAACTGAAAATCAAATATATATGTGTGTGTGCGCGCGTGTGTGTGTGTGTGCATGTGCGCGTGCTCGTGTGTGTGTGTATATAGCACTATTTTTAGCATTTTTCGAATTTTTTGCCACACCAAGGAGAATGGTCACATTATTCCTTAGGTCTAATACTTGGATACAGAATTTTTGTAAAAGAACTTTTACAAAGCTGATTTCAAAGTTACGACAAAAACAAAATCTGAGGTCAAAAGAATACTGAGCATTGGAATACAAGGATTGAGTGAAGTAATATGCAATTGTAAGGGTTGGCTCAAGGCAGGTCCAAAAGTACTCAGTGCAAAATTGTAGAGGTGCATAATTGTAGCAAAGTGAAACACAAAAATTGGCAAGTCTTATTATAAAAATAAAATGCCAAAAGGAAGTTAAATAGGCAAATTAATGGAGGATTTTGCCAGGTTAAAATATTGAAAATTTCATTTTTTAAATACTTTTTTGTTAAATAAATTCCATTTAATAATACACCACTTTATTATCAGTAATTCGAATTTATGTTAGTGCAGGGACTCAGTTTCTCACAGACTTTTATGTAAAATGGATTGTTTAGAAAGTTTTAATAGTTATTGTGTTATAGGTACAATTTTCGTGATTCAGAACCGTGCATGTGTAAAGCTTCTTTCTGAGCGAAATAACACATAGTCATAAAAATAATCTACACTAATAGAATTCCCATTTTAGCACGTTCAACCCTGAAAGGAATAAAGTGTGGACAATAGAAGAAATTATGACTATTCTTGAAAAGACAGTTGACGACGAATTGGAATGCAAAGAACTCCATGCTATTAATATACCTGCAAATGTGGACATACTAACAGACTAAGAAATGATCGACGGCAACCTCATTGGAGACGAGCCATTGGAGAAGGATATCACTGGCACATTTGAGCTACACGTGAACAAAAAGGCGGCAGCAGAAATGGGGGAAAAAAAGAGGTTGAAATCAAGCAATAAAAAGTAGTTAGATATATAAAGAAAAACCAGCTTAGGAAATTCCTAAATGGAATAAAACATGGGATATCAATTTTTTGTCTTCCAAAGTCAGAAGAACATTAATGTCAAGAAAATATCAAAAGAGATCATGGTTGATAATCACCAACCGAAATCATTTATCTCTTTTTTGATAATACTATTTTATCTAAAATCATACATTTTTCTAAAAAATATGCATCCATTAAAAACGAACATTGCCTAAATGTTATGGGTTAGAACAGGGTTGTTAAACGAAACCGAACCCAAAGAATAGTTTCGGTTCGGAACGAAACTATATCTTTTCTCTTGCCATTTAGTTTCAGTTCGTAACGAAACTGTATGTTCCGTGATGGGTTTAGTTCCGTTCCGGAACGGAATTGTTTAGTCGGAACGAAATATTTCGTTCCGGAACGGTTCCTTTTCTTGAATGGGTTCGGGTTCAAGTTGAGAGTTATTGGGAGATACGTTCAGTAGTTTCGTTCCAAGCAAACTGCACCATTATTCTGGTCATGGAGCGGAGAAGAAAGTGAGGTACGAGTAGAAGCCCGCAAATCATACGTGGCCTTAGGGGCTTAATTAGGCTTAATTTTATTCTTCTAATGTAAGCCGTTTTAACACATTCAATGTCTTCTTGGCTTTTTAGATCCATCCCCAATGGCCAACTGAAATTTCATCATTTTTTAAAATATCTTTTTTCCACAAAAATTCGCACTAAATACAAACTAATTGATGAGCAAACTGACAAAAACTAAACTGAGGAGCCGGCTTCCTACGAGGAGCCAATGTGCGAAGCTGTCGCTTAACGGTACGGTTATTACGGAGCGGGAGATGCGTCGACTATGCGTCGATGCCGGTTGTCTGCATGCGGTAGCAACCGTCGACGGCGGCATTGAATGTGTTAATGATATGGCGATTTTTCCGCGAACACCCATTTTCCGTCAGCGAGAAAACAACTCCGTACGAGGTCGGCGTTCACTACTCACTGCACACTCTACATCTTCCCGGTGGTGATATTAGGAACTAAGATCCCCCTCCTATCCCCGACCTCCCCTCTCACATTCCCCCCTCGCCCTCTCCTCTCACCATTAGACGCAAGTAAAAACCATTGAAAACTGACTGGAACCAAAGGTGGAACCAAAGTAGAAGGAGCCGGAATGAAACTATTTCATGTGCGAACCTGATCCGGAACGGTTCAGTTTTGTTCCATCGACATTTTGTTCTGAAGATTTCGTTCCACTTTCGTTCCACGACTTTGGTTCCTTTTTCGGTTTGGTTCCTGTGAACCGTTCCTTGAACCGAAACCTATCTGGAACCGTTCCTTTTCAGTGGGTTTGGTTTCGTTTAATAACCCTGGATTAGAAACATTTTATTCTGCTATTTTCGGAGTACCATACATTACCGCAATGTGATTTGTACTGGTCCAAAGATGATGACAAAAGTTTGTTTATCATTTGGAACTGTATGAGCCGCAACTGTTTTAGACTTATCAAATGCTATACACATCTGCTGACACACTTCTTAAGGCGATTTGGACTGACAAAGTAGGCCATTTTATTATAAGGGAGAGCATTCAGGCTCGAAAAAGGCATAGAAATTGTAAAAATCACACAATTTATTTGTGTGAAAAGTGCATAGTACATTTACTCCCAGATTGTTTTAAAGAATTTCATTTATAAATACTTAATGTTTTGTTGTTTAACCATTCATATTCTTTTACGTATTTAAATAAATGCTTTTTTTAAGTAACACGTTTTATTCAAATTTAACCCTACTGGCCATTGATGCGCGAGTGCACCATTTTGTCCCTGGTTTCCTAGCAACATTAATTTTTTGATTAATGTCTTTTTGTTTACATTTGATGATAAATGAACAAAATTAAAAGGAAAAAACTTTTCGATTTGTATCCCATGTTGGCATATAATGGGTTAATGTCAACAGGATTATTTCATCTTATTGAATTTTTATTTTATTAGCTTCTGAAATTTTCTTTTTTGTTGTTCAAAGGATTTACCAATGGGACATCATCATGGCTGCCAGTCAACCCTAATTTCTACACTGTTAACCTGCAGGACCAGAAACTCAAAAACAACAGCCACATTGCTATCTACAGAAACTTGGTGAAAATGAAGAAGCTTCCTGCCATCCAGAATGGACACATGTTGATGGTCACCATTGGATCTCGGGTGCTTGCCTTCAAAAGGTTCGGATAATCCAAACATCGGGAAATAGCTTCTTTGGATTGTGCACTTCAAAAGCAGCCTCTCCCAAAAGCTGACTATTCTTGAAATACAATAGGCAGTCTTGCTATCTGCTATTCTATCATTTGTTTTGAGTATCCATAGTATTGACTCTCTTTCTTTTTGACTTTTCGTGGTAAAATCTATATATATCTATAAAGAAAAGTGTATCTATGTATGTTTTTTATAGCTCAGCAACTACAGCACATAGAAACAAGAGGAAGATATCATTTTAACCGGAATAAAAAGTAAAGTTGTGTAGTCAGGTTTTTATATCGATTTGATTGACCTTTCTAATTTTAAAAATTATTTTCTTTTTTAATTTTCTCCATTTGAATAACATAGGGATGAGTGCAGCTTATTTTTCATTTGAATTTTAAAATTACTTAGAAACATGGTACAAAATTGAGACTTGGGTGGTTCAATGCAGGAAAGAACAAAGTTTATTTTTATTGAAGACAGACTCCACATCCTGATCAAATTGGCATAAAAATGCATATAGAACCAGAAAAATACATGATTTTACCAATTTTATGACAATACCAATTATGAGGTACCATGACAACTCCTATTGCCGCCGAAGTTGAGAGTCCAATGCATTTATATGGGAAAAATTTTAACGTACAATCATTTTTCAATTTCCATGGGTGATTTTGCTTTGTTTAAATGGCAACCAAATATTTGTTGAGTTTAATTGAAATATTACTAATAAATAGTTTTTAATGATATTTTTATGTGGCGTAGAGTTCTCCAAAGCAAGCTGTTTTTAAAACTACAAAAATAACTTAAATAATTAGACATAGATTTTCCATAAATTGTGATTGGTTAAATCGTTTCATTGTTTCCAAAATATTGTTGATATAAACAATTTTCTTGTAACAGAACTAATGTATGAGATAATTGAGCTAATGGTCGGAGGATAGTATTCACTCTCTGATTCTTAAACCTTCTCTATTTATTTTTTGTCTTTTGTCAAATTAATTCAATTTGTTCGTTCCTTTGTTCATCCATTTTCTGTAGATTATTGTTCTTGCTGGTTTTGCTTACAGTTTTTGTTTTGAAGATATCGTTACGAAACTTCACATAGTTGTACAATTTTACCCCGAGGGTAATATAGGCTATATGGCGATAAAAAATTTGGGGGAGGAAGAGCTTAATTAAATAATTATTTTCCCGTAAGTTTATGAGTAATTTTCAATTTTTCAGAGAGCAAGATTTTCTTCATTCATCTAAATAGGTAAATGCGGACCGGTTTTCTTCATTTTTGCTTTATTGGACGGTTAAAAGTGTGTACTATATTATTCTTGTGATGTTTACATGTTACACAGTTGAAGTTTTAGATTCACTAAATCTGTTGAAATTCAACGGGCACTTCTGCTAGTTTTCTTATAATATATAAGTAACCTGAATGGAACATAAATTGTACATCTATATTTAGACATTTTTAGAGGTTTTCTATTTTACTTTTATCAATCAATGTTATTGAAATGAATCGGTGATAAACCAAACGTCTACTTCCCATAATTTATAAATAATATGCTTGCCTCTCAAAGCTGGACGAATTCCTATAACGAACCATTACTTTGTTGACAAAGTCAACATTTTTTCACCCATTGTCAAAAAATAAGATGCACATGCTGATTCTCAGCTAGTAATATAATTTAGATAATGTAAGTCATTGGGAAGCTTGAAAAGGAACTGTTTTGCCAAGAAAATAAACTTCTTGTATAATATTTCATACATTCACATTTGGCTGTAGATAATACTATATGTATATTAATTATGCTGTGTGTCACACTCCAATGCCACCAGGAGGAAAGCATGTATGAACGTTACTTTTATTTTTTATTAATTTAAAGAAATTGAGAAGATGCAACAAAATATAAACATACATGGCATCCAGAGGTAGATTACCCACTAGGTTCAATAGGTGCACACTTAGAGCCTCACATATACTATGGGCCACAAAATTAAATATGGGAATAGAAAATTAAAAAATAATACACGTGATAATCAAATTTCAGGCGAAATTATAATAGACACGGGCACATGGGTAGTGTATAAGCAGGGCCTCCAAAATACGTTGCGCCTAGGGCTTCAAAGTGTCTTAATCCGCCACTGATGGCATCCCAAAAGTTGCACTACCCCCACGTTTTTTTAGATTGAATAGCATAAGTAAAATGTTATATTTGTGATTTTTATTGCTGTACTAGTGTAATACCTGTTGAAATATCAATTGGGGTAAAGATTCGATCGTTCAAGCTATTTATGGAGATCAAATTGGCATCAGAAACATAAATTGTATTGAAAGTCATTTCCCTCTCCTTCATTCCCCCTCTCTCACTCTTCCCCTCTCTCCTTTTCCTCTCCCTTCCTCTACCTTCCTTTCCTTCCCTCTCTCAACCTCCCTCCCTCTCTTCCCTCCCTTTGTCCCCTCCCTCCCTCTCTCATATTAAAAGCAGTCAAAGCACGTTTACACCCATAAGGATTGAAATAACAATATGATATCGAGGTCTAACAATGGACTTGGTAGGCAAGGCAACATCCCCTTAAAATGGCTAGATTTCCTCAAACTGTGTGAATTAAACGTTAAAATTGAGCAATTTCGAACTGTAGGCGGGAAAAGACTATCAGAATTAGAACCTTTATAATGTTTTCTTGAAAATGGTTTACAGAGTGTAGGTCAATTCTTTCTAATTTTAATCTAAAAAAGAATGAAAACCTGCATAGCAAAAAATTGATTTTTAACTTATTGGAAGTGGAAATTATCCCCTGGGGTCGAACCCAGATCTTTGATCTAGAGTTCGATACATTAAAACGTTTTGTTATTATATCATAATGCTATCCTGAAAATTTCATCAAATTCAGTTGAGTCGTTTGTGAGATATTAAGCTTCAAAGAGCATTGCTGACAAAGTGACACAGTCTTTTATATAGTTTGGATTTATCTTTTGCATTAATTGCTGTAATATTTATTGTTATAATTAGTTTTTTTAGTTATATAGAATAATCTAGCAAACCATTGCTTTAAACTAGGATATAGCAAGTTGTATCTGCAATAAGCTGTTTTTTCTTTAATCCTCACCTCCATGCTCTTTGGCAGTCTTATCATAACCTCTATGATGCTAGAAATCGCCTTTCCTAGCTCCAGCAATTTAATTGTTTCCCTGTTTTCTTTCTATAAACATAGATAAGTACATTTTTAATTACAATGACATTAGTTTGATTTTATTTTTGAACATTACTATTTTTCTCAAATGCAACTTGGCGTCTGCCACAAGGAAAAAGGTTGCTGACCCCCATTTTAAATAGAGAAAAGTGTATTTAATTTATGTCACATGATCTTAACAACTGGGGTGAAGAGGCTTTTTGGAACACCTTGTAATACAATATAAATATAAATGTTAATGTCTTTCCTTTTCTTAGGTTTCATAATCAGGATGAACATGCAGTTGTGTTGGTTGTAAATTTGGGTGAAGATCAACTGGAGAGCATTAATCTAGGTTATGTCCTGGATCTCTATGGGGTCACATTGACGGTTAGCATCACCACAGAAAACACTACGTATAAAAATGGGTGAGTATATATTTAATATATTTAATATATTTAACACTACCAAAACTCCATTTCAAAATTCATTTGAGTATCAACTCAATTTTTGTAAAATCTCAGTGGCATAATAGTTTCAAATGTTGATATGACCAGCGACCCAGAGCATTGCATTTTAAGAAAGATTTAAGCTAAATATTAGTTTATGTAGTCAGAGCCAGGAGTTTAATAGGGATGAAAATAAGATGGTAGAATTAAGTGCTAAATGGTTCAGTTTAAATAATTGTCACTTCCAAGAACAAATAGACAACATAACTGAAAAACTGTTGACTGGTACTGTAACTTACTAATAATCTAGCTAATCTGACATTTCACATATCTGATGCTTCATAATTAATAACACTGACTCGTTTATAAGGTGCCAAACCCAGTTATCCGACAATTTTTTTCAACATGATGTCACGCCAATGATTTACCATACTGGCCCAAATATAAGGCAAGAATTTTTCCAGAAAACTTAAGCTGAATAATTCATACTTGCCTTATAATCACTGACTAAGCATTTTATCTTACCAATTCTTTACTAAAGAGTTAAGCATTGTAGCAATGTCCCGTCGTAAATACTTTGAGACATTGTGTCGGATTGGTACAGTATTGTTGAAATTTCGCTCAGCAGGAAACAGTCACTGAATATAAGTATCTCATTGTCAGTAGCTTAAAATGTTTTTTTTGGCTTTTTTCAGTGTCTTTGTAAATCCCTAGATTTGAGTTTTCAATAACAGAGGTATCCTTATATTTGGTCCCACCTTATATTTGCACCAATACCATAGTTTCTATGTTCGCTGCAGCACTGTGCAGTGCAGCTCGCCAGTCAGTTCCTTTTCCGATGCCATTTTCATTAGTGCGATACTTGTTGTGGCCCTATTTTTGGGTTTTTTGTGGTTTTTAAAGTTGTGTTAGCCCTTAACCATGTCCAAGAAAATGAAGCATTTTTTAATGTTTATTACTGATTTATTAAAGGTTTTATGTGACTTGGATTGCAATTTTCTGAATTATTTTGGTGAAAATAGGGTATCTGTTCTGTGGTTGGGAATCTAACCAACATTATTAACATTGTTTGTATGTGAAAAAGGGTTTCGCTATCCGATGCTTAATTGAGAAATACATTGTGTTGGATAACCGAGGACTGCCTCTCTACGCATAAAAATACTAATATTGGACTTTTAAAAGATAATGCCATTCAAGAATTGAAAATGTCAGATCCTCAAAGCTTAGCTGGCTAATGTTGACATTAGCTTGTTTGTGATCATGTGTATATAGATTTTTTAATTTTTATTCTACGTTACAAAAATTTTTACATATTTTTTTTACTTGTCCATTCCAGAGAGGTGGTTGGCAGCGATGACATCAGGCTAGAACCCTACGAAAGTGTGGTGTTTACATATATATACAAAGAATCTTCGGCATCTATATTCAGTCTGTCTAGCATCCTCATTGCTTCTCTGGTATCTGCTCTATATTTCATCCAATGATGATATGATTGGAACGCTCACGGCAAACACACATTATACTTCTCACAATCAAAATAAAGGAAGTTATAGGGATGACATGTCAGATGATGATGTTTACTGTCCGATCGATGGTGTGAAGTATATTCCAAGATCCAACTTTCAATCCATATCTCTTTCAGAAACTTTTTCTCAAACCAAAGCACAATCATATTCACATGTATTTATATGAACATACATTTATATACATTTATTTGCATTATAGACTTGCCTGATATTATTTGTATATAATTAATAACTTACTGTTTGAAAAAATAAAATTATTTAAGGATTTAAATGAAGCAACTTTTGAACTGCTTATTTTAAAAAGGCACCCAACTATCTGATGGGATGGGGTATTAGAGTTTTAGAAATTTTATGACAATGGAAGATTTTCTTGTCGGATCCTTCCCAATCCCAAATTATATTTATGTGCATTTATTTACATCTTATTTGTTACTTTCATTACTGACTATATCAGTGCTTTTTTGTGGTGGTATGCACCGGTACAGCATACCAGCACCTTTTTTCAAAGCGATGTTGACCCACGTCTAATTTTGGTAATTTTCATTTTTTTATTTCTTTAAAACTTAAAGTAATAAATGGCTTCAATAAAAGTTAAACATTTTGACTTTTATTATCAACTTTGTTATTAAAAGTTCATCACAAATTCAATAGAGAGGGGGGAGAGGGTGCAGGAAGAGGTGGAGGGGGGGGGGGGGGGGGGGGTACTGGCACCTATTTTTTTTTACAAAAAATCTAATGTGGCCAACACACGACTTTCTCCATATTTGGGATATAGATATTTAAATTATTATGAATAGCATTATAAGGCAAAATTATTATTTCGCATCGTAGAAGAATAGTCGTCCTTATTGCCATAAATTATATGTTGAATATGTTTACATAATTCATCGCTAGTTGGTGACGCTGTATACTGGAAATTTATGAATAAGTTAAATATCTCCGAATTGGATGGTTCTACGAAAATTTGTTTCAAACAAAACTTGGAAGAAATATTATTCTTTACAACTATGGTCTTCACAAAGATTACCATTAACGATGTTTTTAAGGAGATACTTGATGGAAACTGAAAAAACTGATTATTTATAAATAATTCCTAAACAATAACTGCTATGGAAAATTGTTTCAAGTAAAATATATAGGAAATTTTTCTACATTTTTTGTAATGGTCAATGTATACAATAATGACGTATTATCAGAGAAATATCGCAAAAACCGAATCGGGTTTCGAATAAACCTCGACTTCCGGTTAACCGGAATTGTCACCAAAAACTAATCAGGTATTTGTGCTCATGCTAAAGTGTTATATATGAAATTTGGTAACAATATGGCAAGTACTTTTCAAGTTAGAGTGCCCACAATCACATACACACAGACATCATTCCGAAAATAGTCTAAACGTGTTCTAGGGACCTCGAAACATGTATTTCCGTTAAAATCTCAAAGTCGATTTTTTTCATGAAAACAATACTTTCTCTATACTACATATATGGAGAAAGTAAAAAAGCGCTAGACTATACTATAAACTAATCTTCCACCATCATAAATGATTTCTCTCCAATGCTAGAATTTGCACATGAATGCATGAAATCAATTTCCTCATTCACACTTGCTCTTTTCTACTGTCCTGTACGTGCTAATTCCCTATAGTGTCCTCAAATTGAAACAGTCATATCCTTGCTGTATTAGTATCTGATTCTGTATCAGTAGATTTGTCAGATATATTCTCAGCTACCTACAACTTCAAAAATAATAATTACTTCCTACATGTTTTCTTGCTTAAAAGAGGATTAAATTCGTTGAATCAAGATCAGAGGGGAATAGAAAAAAAATCATCTTTATTTCTGGATGAGATTGATACTGGACAGTCCCTTCTGTCATCTAAGGAGGGGAGGTCAGTACACACAAATTCTTGTGATGTGATGAATTCACAAGCGTACAATTAGGAAATTTACCACGAGAGGTGAAGTTGCAATTTTTTTCAATTATGTTTGAGTAGTGATTGCAATACACATAGCTATAATTTATGCTGATTTCATCTGCCTTCGATTGTTTGCTGTTTGCTCTTTGTCATTATTACAAAATATATGTATATTAGAATTAATGTACATTTATCAAGTTATTTTAAAGTGTGTGATAAAGTAGCGATATTTTTTATAACTTATTTCATAATAGTAATTGGCAAACTTGTTGAAGGCATCAGAGACAAAGCTCCTAATTATTTATATAGAAACTTATTAAGATGCTGTATTTACAAAAGCATATAAAGGAAAGCATAAAATTCATTCTTTACTGAGCAGAGAGCAATGAATATCAATAATGGGTAGCTGATGTGTAATTAGCTGCATAATTTTGGTCTTCATGCTCAGCTTTTAAATATCGACTGACTGAACTCCATACAGTTTAGATTTGTCATAAATTTCTGAAAACATAACATCTAATTGATAGGTATTTAGTAAAGAATTTTTTTGGAAATTATTGAAGAATTTTATAGCATTCTCTATTAGGCAATCCTAAGCTTAATTTAATCATTATTTCTACAGTATTTGGTGAAAAAATGTATTTTTTATGCATTAAACACAAGAATGACTAATTGCCATAGAGAATGATATAAAACCAAAGGGACTTTTCTATTCAGGCAACAGTATCCCTCATGCAGTTATGCATTCAGAGCATGGGCCCCCCCTACGTTTCCCAAAAATTTTACATATGGCATTTTAAAGTTTACGCTGGCAAAAGTAGAGCTGACAGATTGCAATGCAAACAGTGTGACTGCTCCAGGCCCTGCGCTATCTTAAAATATTTTTTATTTGCAGGCGAAAATCTGCTGAAGTGTGGCTGCAAGTAAATGTTTCGAGTGCAGTAACACTTCCATACTCCTGTTGAAACTGTATTTCCGAATGTTGATTGTAAGAAATATAAGGAATGCAAATGACTGGATGTAATTTTTCGGACATTTTTGTTGCCATTTGGATTCTGTATAATCAATAGTAAAGGAACAAGTAATCTGAGGATTTGCTGAGAAGATTCCCGGAAACCCATTCGCAAAACGGAAGAAGAAAAGGCGGAACGCGTTAAAGTAATTATTTGCTCTCTGGCATTAATCCAAATGCCCTATGCTGGAATATAAAGTAGCAGAGATATCAATCATTGAAGCTTTAGCAGGCGCACAGCCAGGGGGGGGGGGGGGGGGGGGGGGGGAGTTCCGCTGTGCAACTGCGAATAACAATTAAACGAATATTATGAACAGGGCTGGCCCCAGGGATGAGGCGACCACCTCAGGCGGCACATAGCTTGGGGCGACATTTTCAGGTGCATATTGAGACAAAAATCAACCGCCATTGAGGATTTGCGAAAAAGAAAAGGGTGTCCATTGACAAATGCAACCACGGACAGATTAAGGTATATTCCTGTATAGCTATTCTTTTCTTTTCCCACACACCAGCGTGTGTGGCAGCTTTCCTTTGCAATATTTTCTTATCGGCGCACATACGAAGATTCGGCCATGTTTGTAATATGCCACTAAGCAAGTTGTTTATTCCACTACAGTACTAGCACTAGCAATGCCTGTATTCAGCCAATCTTAGCTCCAATGACAGCGGTTGGGCTTAACCTGGCTGAACGTCACTCCTTACAACAAACTCACCATGTGCAGGTATTGACGCAGACTGGATAATTTAGGTCTATTAGATCAAACGCCTTGCATTAATATTTCGTGGAAGTCCTAGTACTCGCTGTTGCTATAATAATAAATAATTAATCTGTTACTAGTGTAAATTTCGTGCAAAAAAATTAAGTTTCTCTTCTGTTGTATTTATTTCATTTTCTTCATTATATCATTTATTATTAGCATCAATATACTAACTTCAAAATATTAAAAATGGATGGAGTTAGATACCAGTTTGGAGATTGAAAAGACCATTGATAGAGAACATCAACGAATTTCACAACTCAAACGACAACATTGGCAAGATATTTTAAAGAAAATTATAGCTGTTATTCAATTATGTGCCTGTTGGCATTTAGGGGAAATTCAGATAAATTGTTTGACCATAAAAACAGTAATTTTTTAAAAATCATGGAGTTATTAGCAAAGTTTGATCCTGTTACAAGTGAGCATTTAAGAAGAGCCTCAAAAAATCCTCAGTGTCCATTATATGAGCAAAGATATTCAAAATAATCTTATTTATCTGCTAGGACAAGAAGTGCATAATACTATTGTTGCTAGAATTAAGGAAGCAAATTATTACAGCATAATATTAGATTGCACTCCGGACATTAGCAGGATTGAGCAAATGTCGTTTGTAGTTCGTATTGTGACAAAAGAACAGCAGCCAGAATATTCTCCTAAAGAATATTTTATTAAATTTCTGCCTGTTGAATTAACCACTGGAGCTGGATTGAGAGAATTGATATTGTAAGAGCTGGATTCATTGGGCATCAAAATTGAAAACATGCGCAGACAGGGTTATGACAACAGGGCAAATATGAAAGGTACCCATTCCGGCATCCAAAGATGGATTTTAAATCAAAATCCTAAAGCCTTTTTTGTAACTTGCTCGTGTCATTCGCTTAATCATGTGGTTAATGATGCAGCAGCAAAATCTGGAGAAATTTTTAATTTTTTTTAGTTCAAGAGATATTTGTATTTTTCTCAAGTTCGACAAAAAGATCGACTGTACTAAAGAATTATATAACATCCTTGACTTTAAAAAGTGTTAGTACTACACAATGGGAAAATGGTGTGGATGCCTTTAAGCCATTAAGGTACCAATTGGGAGAAATATATGATGGACTGGTGGAAATTTCTTTGGATGAGCAGAGAGACAACGATACCAAAAACAAAAGTAAATCGTTGGCGGATAAAATTTCTAGCTTCAGTGATATTAAACATTACAAGTTATCACTATATTATATAATAGCACACAAATACAATATTAAATACACGGGGAATAGAACACAAGTACCATAAGACTTCAACAAATTTCTCAGATAAACTTTTACTTTCTCCATACGTAGTATAGGGAAAGTATTGTGATCACGAAAAAAATCGACTTCGAGATTTCAACGGAAATACACGTTTTGAGGTCCCTAGAACACGTTTAGACTTTTCGGAATGATGTCTGTGTGTGTATGTAATTATGGGCACTCTAACTCAAAAAGTACTTGCCATATCGTTACAAAACTTTATATATAACACTTTAGCATGAGCACAAAGAACTGATTAGTTTTTGGACAATACTGTTTAACCAGAAGTCGAGGTTTATTCAAAACCCGATTCGGTCTTTGCGATATTTATCCCTTAAAACATCACTATTGTATATACAAATTGATACAAGTATTATAGAGAATATAATTTCCTACAACTTTTATTTGAAACAATTTTCCGTAGCGGTTATTGTTTAGGAGTTATTTATAAATAATCAGCTTCTTCGATTTTCGTCAAATATCTCCTTAAAAACATTGCTATTGGTATCTTTGTAAGGACCAAAGTTGTAGAGAATAACATTTCTCCCAAATTTTGTTTGAAACAAATTTTCATAGAACCATCCATTTCGGAGATTCTAACTTGTAATATCCAGTATACAGTGCCACCACCATGTAGTGGTGAATTCTGTAAACATATTCAAAATATAATTTACAGCAATAAGGGTGACTGCATTCTTTTACGATACAAAATAATAATTTTGCCTTATAATGCTATTCATAATAATTTAAATATCCATACCTCAAATATGGAGAAAGTCATGTTGGCCACATCAGATTTTTTATAAATAACAGTTCCGCACCAGAGGTAAAAAGTTATACGCTTACTTAAAGGGTCAGTGAATCGTCGGCAACAACTATGACTCCGCAGTAAGAATTTATGATATCCATATCAATTTAAAAATCGTGATAGCTTAAAAGGTAATTTCGATTTTTCAGAGGCCTCTGCGCGCCCGTTGTTTTATCATTCATGCGTATAAAGCATAGCTTCGTGTGCATAGGATTATGTCTCATTATATTCTTCTCCTAATCTTTTCATTGATACTCGTACAATACTCACCGTGCATAAGAAGCTTCTCATCGCAAAGGTTTGGATATTAAGTGCTTAACAGGTTTCAAACTCACTGCCACAACCATGATCGCGACTTTTAAAAATTTTGACTCATTTTGCTCACTTCCGGTTGTGTCGCATGTTCGGCTACGTAGTAGGAACGATTGTGATGGAGTAATTTTGAAGTGTTTCGGGAGAAATTCGCGGAAATTGCATCATTTGCAGACTGGTAAAGTACAATTATTAATGATTTTCATTAAGATAACTATTATGTATATTTAACATGTAATTAGGTAGGCACATGGAACGAATTGCCGGACAGTATTTGTCATTCTTCTGTATATGAAATTATTGATGTGTTTGAGGTAAAGATGGTTAAATGGGAATTTATATGTTATAAACTTATTGGGACTACACGTTGAAAAGCAACGATATTGTGCAAGTAGTAAGTTATGTTTAGTTGGTATTAATAAGGTTTCTTATTTGAAAATTATATAATCTTCTTCGAGAATGTTTGTGAAAATGAAGTAGCATATTTTAGTGATGTAGCAGTGAAATTAACAGGTTTGGTGGTAGATGTAGAAATTGATTCTAGAAACGCCAAATAAAAATTTTCATATTTAAACTTTTATAATAACTTTAAAACATTAATAAATTTAATGGATCCTTTTAAATGTACTGTAATACATATTGCTCTAATGGTATTTTGGCGCCTGTATGTTTCAATTTCATGGAAGGAACTGGAGATTAATAGTTGGCGTAGTTGGTTTTTGCTTATAGCAATTCCGTAAAAGAGAAAGTGCATTAAATAATTAGATATTGTAATACCATCATACTGATTATACATATTATTTTACTTGAAATGATAGATCAAAATTTGTTAGAGAATCAATGGCTGTTAAATAATAATTGATATGCCTTTTTGAAAATCTTTCAAAACTCGTTAAGAATGAATCACTCTTGAATTCACCCTTTTAAACTGTGAAAATAATCTTACAGCAGCCACAATGACGTATTTAATGTCTTTTTATTTCACACATTGCATTGAGGATAAAAAAAGATACTGTGCAATTGTTTCAGCAATCTATATAAAGATTTTATATCTCTATAGATATTTCGCTGAGTTTTTATTCTGATTATCAATCTCTCTTCTTCAGAAACGCAAATTCCTTTCTGAATATGCCAACAAATCTATATGTATGTACTTGTTAGAAACAGTTCAAAACTTTATACAGAAAGTTTTTCAGACTTGAGGTTATAAATCTGTTGCCCAGGCAGAGCACGTATAAAATACACTAAAAGTACTTAACTAAATACTTGAGTGACATATTAACTATATTTTTGCATAATTCTCCATCAAGTCTCATCTGAAGACATCCAGTATTTAGCATAATCCTGTTTTTGGAATTACAGATAGGTTGATTACCATGTTTGAAAGTTTAAGGGCAAACCCTAGAGCTATGTGTATGTATGTATTTGCTGCTAAAATGTAGCTTTTGTGTGCTGCCGTGTTAATTTCAAAAGCAAGAATATGTAGTATTACTTGAAACGTAAATGGTTCCTGTTATGTATTCAGTACACAAAAGTGGTAAGTTTTGTAATAGAACAGTTTTATTAGTTCTTTCTTCAAACAATCCTTAGTTATCAATAACAACATGTAACTTGGTAACTAGTAAACATTACAACAGTTCCTTAAATATATATTATGAGTAAAGTTCTATTTTGCCGTGTTCTGTTTCGTGTGTTTTCATAATATTCTGTTCTGTTAAGTAAAAAATTAATTTGCATACAAGTCTCCTATTTTGAATTTGAATTTTTTAAAACTAACAGTGAGTTACTAACAATTTATTTTTAGGGTAAATTTATATATAGTAACGGAAACTTTTCATGGAGAAATACAACTTCATTAAATAAAATGACAGAGAACCTTTCTTAAAATCTTGTGCTAGAAATTAGTGTAAAAATAATCTGGATTTGAATAAATGAGTAACAAAATCCTGAATAGTATATGTACTATTTATACCAAAACCTCAGTTGAGTATGTATTAACAAACCATTAATTAAGTAATTGTAATTATCGCTGATGAATTTCATGTAATAAATATGTTATGTCTTTCATTGTAAGTCTATTGAGAATTTGCTTTACAAATGCAGAACCGAATTAGAGTAATTAAGTTTAAAATATCAGTATACTTTCATTATTAGGAAATTTTTAGCACTTTTTCTACGATAACTTTCCTCATCATCTGAACTGTCAAACAACTTTTGAATGCCGTTAGATAAAATTAGTATGTATCATTTTTCTGCTAATTGCATATTCATGCAATTCATGCATATTCATAATAATTTGAAAACAATTGTGTATTTCTGAAAACTTCAACCATGTGGCATGTAAACATCACAAGAATAAGATAGTGTACAATTTCATCCATCGAATAAAGTAAAAACGAATAAAATCAGTACATATTTACATATTTTAATGAATGTAGGAAAAAAACCTTGCACTCTGAAAAATTGAAAATCCCATGTAAACTTATGGGAACATGAAAATGAGAATAGTTTTTTAGGGATCTCCTGTCTTGTAGAAATAAAGCACTGTTTACCGCATATCTCTACAACGAACGGATTTCGAGATATAGGGAGGGACGGATGGCTGACACTTCCAAAATTATATGTAGATATAAAGGCTATATACAGTAGACCGGGTCGAATTTCCACTTTTTCAAGATACGGCTATGGGCTAGGTCTCAAAAGTTGTGGTCATGATTTTAAGCTGTTTGAAGAGTGGCTTACAATGCTCACGTAAAGTTGCATTCTTATTCCAACAGCCTTTTTACTTTCTCCACATGTAGTATGGGAAAGTATTGTGATCACGAAAAAAATCGACTTCGAGATTTCAATGGAAAAACACGTTTTGAAATCCCTAGAACACGTTTAGACTATTTTCGGAATGATGTGTGTGTATGTGATTGTGAGCGCTCTAACTCAAAAAGTACTTGCCATATCGTTACCAAACTTCATATATAACACTTTAGCCTGAGCACAAAGAACTGATTAGTTTTTGGACAATACTGGTTGTTAACAGGAAGTCGAGGTTTATTCGAAACCCGATTCGGTTTTTGTGATATTTCTCCATTAAAACGTCATTATTGTATATACAATTCTATACAAAGGTTATAGAGAATATAATTTCCTACAACTTTCATTTGAAACAATTTTCCATAGCATTAATTTTTAGGAATTATTTATAAATAATCGGTTTTTTCGGTTTCCGTCAAATATCTCCTTAAAAACATTGTTATTGGTAATCTTTGTAAGGACCAAAGTTGTAGAGAATAATATTTCTTCCAAGTTTTGTTTGAAACAAATTTTCATAGAACCATCCATTTCGGAGATATTTAACTTATTCGTAATATCCAGTATACAGTGCCACCACCATGTAGCGGTGAATTATGTAAACATATTCAAAATATAATTTCCGGCAATAAGGACAACTGCATTCTTTTACGATACGAAATAATAATTTTGCCTTATAATGCTATTCATAATAATTTAAATGTCTATACCTCAAATATGGAGAAAGTCAGGTGTTGGCCACATTAGATTTTTTTAATTTTAACATTACCACCAGTATGATTTCGTGTGAATTTTGTGGGGAAGTACACATCAAGAAAACTTACTAAAGTTTCATGCAGGATATAAAAGATTGGACTTTCCGTCACTGAATTTTAAATTTTATAACCAGTTGACCTTGGACAGCAAATATTGAAAACTGGCAACAAAGAAATGGGCCGAGTGTTAATTAGATTGCCAGAATTTATTTTCTTGTTGCACGTCAAACTTACTGCCTCTATACAAAAAATAATAGGGAGGCGGTCAGATAAATATGTATCAAACACCCTGATATTATAATCCTGGTAATTATAGTTTGTAATTATGTTATCGAGACAAGGTAGGTTTAGAGTTTCCATTTGGTGAGCGGCAGGTACAGGCAATTAAGAGTAGTTTGCTCTTTGTACAAAACTGCAACAGTTTCGAAGTCTAATTCAATGCAAAGATATTTCAGATCAGTTACCATACATTTAAGATTTTCAGATCCGTAAATACAAACTGCCAGTTTTTGGTGATTCACAACAATAGACAGGTTACATTTCATATCCATTGACATTATTTAAATCAGCCTCTCCATATCACAACCAATGTTCAGCAATACATTGGTGTAACAGTTCAAAGACTTAATGAGTCCTTCAAGTTCATATAACTTGGTACGTAAACACTGGATATTTAGATCAAATAGTCTAATACCTGTGGAGGTATTCACAGGGCATTGTCAGGCTTGTATTTGTGCCACCGCATCAATCCTGGCTTGAAGGCGAGCAGAGCAATGCTGCACAGCATTCTTCATTTCCAATATAAACCAAAACTTTAAAATTAAAAGAGCCTTAAATAAGAAATAGGTATAACTGTTATTAACATAACTTCAAATTGGTGTTACCAGAGGACTTTCTGTATTATTTCATCTTTCTTAAATCTAAACATTTCTCATGGTTGAAATGGTTTTTTCTTGAATTGTTTTCAAATTATATTTTTATTGATGCTGTTTTTCAATTTGATTTGTCAAGTTAGGACTATGCTATAATTCATACTTTTAAATGGTTCATGGTGGATATTTATACAGTAAAACCCTGTTATTTCGATCCCAAATAATTCAAAGCTAAGATCAGTCCCCATAGGATTTTGCGTACTTTTTGGTACGAATTATTTGAAATACGCCTACAATGAAATTTGAAGTCATGATCTGGTCTGGTGGCTCACGAAAAGTTAATTTAATTGGAAACCTCAATCCTGTGTGAGTGGAAGGTTCGCTCACATGTCATCACATTGCATTTTTTTCCCCCATTTCTCGCATACTAAATACACATAGTGCCCCAAACAGGTGTCTTTCTTTTACTTATTTAATAGTAGGATGACCACATGTCCCATTTTTGCCAGGACAGTCCCGTTTTTTTTATAGAAAAAGCCATTTTGTACCGTCTTGAAGCCCATCGCAAATAAAATTTAGATTATCTGATAGTGTAGCTGATATTCCTAGTAGAAATGTAGGATTCTCAGAAACATGGAGGTTATCAGAAGAACAACAAATGTTAATTATATTCACAATTGTTTGGTTAGGAAACCTCAGGGTCATTGATAAATTTGGGGTGGCAAACCTTGTCTCTGCGCATAATATCCTGCTCAGGTTTAATCTAACTTATCCCCTTCGAGTTTCAACAGCAACTGCGCTAGTTGGATTCTCTTTTGATTGTGAGCGTAGCTTTGTGCTTAGTCTGGCATGCTCCAGACTGGAAGAAAAGTTCGTATTTGCCATTTTCGCTATAGATTGTCATAGTGACAGATCCACCATTAAAAAAAACACGAAAATTTGGCCGTTTTCACCTCGGAATGTCACCCTATTTAATAATCAATGTGAAATAAAAGTCGTAGATGATTCAAAGAAATGAATCAGCTTATCCTTGCATCACTGTGAATGCTCACATTTTAAATCGGATAGCGAAATTTGAGAACCGTTGAACCAAGCTGAAATTTACAGAAGTTGCAAGAACCCCTATTATCTCAATCCTCATGCTCTTCCAAACCTAGGCAAGGTTTTTCTCATGTGAAAGTGATAATCTTCAGAAAAGACCATGTAATATTGATTTCTGTTACTGAAGCAGTCTTTAAATAATGTTGCACGAAGTTACACTGAATGTTGTCTCTAAAAATATAATAATTGCCTTTGTTTTACCCGATAATAAGTGATGAGCCATAAAAGAAAACCTAGTGATTTTACGCAGTGATGAGCTGGAAAAAAATTACGAACCTGCTCTAAAAAAAGAGGAAATTTGGATAAGGGTGGCAGGATGCCTGCATGCCAGGGGCACCAGATCGCTTTAGTTTAGTAATAGCGGTCCGCTAGCTTAAGAAGTGTTTGGTTCATAATATATTGCATTTCATACACTGTCGGTAATTTACTTTCAGATAGGGCAAAATGTACTTTGAAAGGACAAAATCAATAAATTTTCATATTTTCTAAAAATATAATAACTGGCTCGCGTGAGTCGGCTTCAGCTCATCACTGGTTTTACCATAATGTCATACAAGAAGAGCACAATGTACTATATATGCAGCAGTATGGAGTATAGATGAGTGATAATCTTTCGGTGCACTGTTGAATGTCTTTTCTTTGCGGCATAAAAGAGTAACTTGAAATGTGCTGGGAAATACAGGATATTCGCGGGAGCCTTGTTTTTACAATGGTGGTCTTTGTAAATTGCAAACTAAGTGTTCACATCAGCTCCGTTTGAATTCGCCACGTATACTAACTTGTAAATTCATTTGTGGAACGGATAGATAAGATTCTGTATTTAGATTTTGCTGCCCATGTAGCTGATCGTAATAAAGTTCAATTTTTATGAAAGTTCATTTATTTCATAGCCGGATATTTCGAAGTCGTAAGTTTTTGGTCCCTTGAACTTCAAATCAACGAGGTTTTACTGTACTTGGAATTTGATTGATAATTATTTATTTGCCATGGACTATTTTTACAATTGTATCGGCATCGTCAGTCGGACGATCACAAGTCACATCACTAAAGTTACATCACAAGCCATCATATATAACAATCATTTAGAACCCTCCTTTCTTTAGAACTTTTTTGTATTGTCGACAGGTGTTCTCATTTGCTTTTCAAGCTTAAACAGCATTTTTCCAGCAAATTCAGGGCACTTTGCAAATAGAGTCTGCAATGCTGTATATTTAAAAGATCTTTGTTTCTAGTATTGTAACCATGCACATATCCACTTTTTACCTTAAGCACATTTTTACTTTCTCCATACTTGGTATAGGGAAAGTATTGTGATCACGAAAAAAATCGACTTCGAGATTTCAACGGAAATACACGTTTTGAGGTCCCTAGAACACGTTTAGACTTTTCGGAATGATGTCTGTGTGTGTATGTAATTATGGGCACTCTAACTCAAAAAGTACTTGCCATATCGTTACAAAACTTTATATATAACACTTTAGCATGAGCACAAAGAACTGATTAGTTTTTGGACAATACTGTTTAACCAGAAGTCGAGGTTTATTCAAAACCCGATTCGGTCTTTGCGATATTTATCCCTTAAAACATCACTATTGTATATACAAATTGATACAAGTATTATAGAGAATATAATTTCCTACAACTTTTATTTGAAACAATTTTCCGTAGCGGTTATTGTTTAGGAGTTATTTATAAATAATCAGCTTCTTCGATTTTCGTCAAATATCTCCTTAAAAACATTGCTATTGGTATCTTTGTAAGGACCAAAGTTGTAGAGAATAACATTTCTCCCAAATTTTGTTTGAAACAAATTTTCATAGAACCATCCATTTCGGAGATTCTAACTTGTAATATCCAGTATACAGTGCCACCACCATGTAGTGGTGAATTCTGTAAACATATTCAAAATATAATTTACAGCAATAAGGGTGACTGCATTCTTTTACGATACAAAATAATAATTTTGCCTTATAATGCTATTCATAATAATTTAAATATCCATACCTCAAATATGGAGAAAGTCATGTTGGCCACATCAGATTTTTTTATTTTCTGTTTCTTTAATTTTAGTGATTATTCAAATAGCTTTTTTTGTGATGTAAATACCGTTTTCAAATTACACAGAAAGGTTCCTCCAAGCAACAATACAATACCGGACAACACTCAAATATTACATGATATGCAGTCATTATTATCTCAAGATCACAATACTCTGCCAATCTCTTCAAGAACAATATGGCTTATGTTAGCTTATTGTTTTACAGCACGTTTCTGGATGATGTTGGCAGCTCAGTTTATTATCTTTTTCTAGGCCTGAAAATTTAGTGTGATGAACTTCAGTCAGCCGAGGTTTCTTCTTTGTACATCTATATTTTTTGTACGCTTCTGACTGCTAATTAACATAAAGACTCATTTTAATGTTAATAGCGAGATTATTTTCATTTAGCCACTGCACAACAAAATTGGCCAGCATGTGTGCATAACAAATTCCAAGTCATAAATACAGGCGACTCCCGAGATTCTACAGGGATGCGTTCCTGAAAACGTGGTTGAATCTCAAACAGTCGAATGTCGAATTAGCACAAATTCAAACAATTAGAGTAGAAATAACGATATCTAGACTGAAACAAAACCTCGCATGGTTGGACGGGCCGAAAATTACTTCGCGTAAACTAGTTTCTAATTTGACCAATCAATCGGCTGGGTCAATTCGACCTGTACAGTGAATCGAAGTCAATGGAGTGGCATCATCTGCATACAATATAATTTTATTTCTGTCTGCCTCCATAACTGAATTTAAAACATCGCTAACATATATATTATGAATATAAATCCTTGAGATACACCATATTTAATAATTTTTGAGGTTGATCTATGAATATTTCTGTAATTTTCCATTTTTGCTATGTTTACTAAATTCGACAGAATCAAAAGTTTTAGATAGGTCTAGATTTACTCCAGTTTCATGTTTCTTACAATCTAAGCATTTACCAATAGTATTTATATATTCGGAAATTGCAGTTTGTGTAGATTTATTTTTGGAGAAACCATTTTGGGATTTTATCAATAGCTTAGTTTTGTTTGAAAATTTTATCAGCCTAATTTTGATTAGTTTTTCGATTATAAAGGCATCTGAAATGATCACGTTTGTTTTAATCAGTAACAAAAATAAAATCCAGTGTAATTGAGGTTTAAATTCAGTTTATAATTTGATGAACCATTTTTGTAAAACCTAGCAATGAATCGAATTATATATTAAGTAGTAATGTCAGTCGCACTCCTAAATTGCAAGGTTTTTTCCCTTTATTCATGAAAATATGTAAATATGGACTGCTTCTCTTTGTTTTTGCTTTATTTGACGGTTAAAACTCTATAACAGACATGTCAAACTCATGGAGCATTGGGGCCATTTTCAGGTCAAGTTTTATGGCTTGAGGGGTGCAGGTTGGATTTTATTTTCTTTTTTGCCTAGTTTGCAGTCTGGGATACTCAAGAACAGTAGATATGGTTATTTACGAAAATTTATTAACATTAATTCATTATTCACAAATAAAATGTAACTTGATCCAAATTAATGAATACATTGTTTGTAGACTATGGTAAAATTTGTTTTAAATTTACTTTTTATCAGAGGTCTGTTGTTGCTTTTTCAACACAAGTTTTTCATAATCCAGACGCAGTTGTTGGGTCGAAACAACATTCATCATCGATGATAGATGTTCACTGGCCAAACTAGATCTTTGCAGGCTTTTGTTGCTTTTAAGTAGAGAAAACAGTTGCTCACGGAGGTATGTGCTGCCAAACATAGATATTATTTATGCGGCATACATAATGATACGTTCTTTAATAAACTTACTTTCGGTAAATGGCTTTGAGCGACTAGCTATTAAATGGAACAGTTCATAACCGGCCCTCACAGCTGTTTTACCTTCTCCAAACAGCTTTTTAAAGGAATGTTGCTGTTTGGTAAGCACTGTTTTTTAACTCATTTGGTTTATCTTCTCTCATTTTTCCCGTGCACCACTCGTAAGAAGTACATTGTATTTCATAGTGCAGCTTGAGATTATATTCCTTTGGAACGCTAATCGTTTGTCTGCAAATTAAACACGTTCTTTTGTCTTTAATTTCACACTGCACATGTATAATAATTCCCATTTATTTTGGAATGGACATTTCTTATCAGAAAGTTTTCATTGTTGAGACGTGAAATATGAGTACATAAAACTTGAATGCTAATAATAATAATATTAATAATAATAATAAAATCAAGGTCTGATTAGATTGACTACAATTGGTCAACCGGAAGTTACTCTTGATATTTTTTTGTTTTTTCAAAATATCGCAATGTAAATATTGGTCATTTTCAAAGTGGTAAGAAATACAATCTTTACAACTTTTGTTTGAATCATTTCTTCATAAAGAGATATTATGATTGATGTACTGAAGTGTTGCTATAATCAAAATTTGTAATTGTTGAAGCCTGTGCCACCAAGAGTAACTTTAATCATGATCAAAATTATTCCATTATCATCTTGCATTAAATTTTAAACAAATTTTCTTGTAAAATACAGCAATGCCAGCATTAAAAATGGTAATTCTTATCTCGTATCAATTATTTGCTATTGAGAGAACCAAATAATTTTGTTTACGTATGGTTTTTTCAATGAGAAAAATTAATCAAAGTAATTATTTTGAAAATTGTTCAATTTTTTAAATTAATGATTGTAATTGACACCTCATTCGTGTCCAATGCATTTTCTATAAGAAATGCTCATAATTCTGTTTATCAATTTAGTATTTATTATTTAAATATATCAATGTTTATTTTCAACTATCTTTGTATTGCATTAAGCTGTCAAAAAAATTAAATTTCCTCATATTTTATAGAATAGAAACAATATGTAATTTGTTCAGAAAAGCTTCCAGTGCAAATTTCCTTTAATACAGCATTCCATTATCATCTTGCATCAATTTTTAAACAAATTTTCTTGTAAAATACAGCAATGCCAGCATTAAAAATAGTAATACTTATCTCGTATCAATTATTTTGCTATTGAGAGCGCAAAATAATTGTTTACATATGGTTTTTTCAATGAGAAAAATTAAAGTATTTATTTTGAAAATTGTTCAATTTTTTAATGTGTAATTGCTTCCAGCATTTTTCCTTTAATACAGCATTCTTTGAATTTTCTAATGCTGCTTACAGTAGGCTTATAATAATCCAGTTTTCTTTCTTATTGAAATCAGTGGTTTAGCAGTGCTTTTAATAATTAATTATCCTCCACAAAAAAATACAAATTTTGTCAATTTCCTTTTTTGTTTACTTGTTCAAATGGAAAGCAAGGAGTATTATATTTTAATTTGGTTTTCATGGTAGTAAAGTTAAAAAGAAAACATCCTTTTTTAATATATTTATTGCTTATTGTTGATACAAATAACATTTTGTTTAGAAAATATATACAGATTTTTCACTTCTGAAATAGTTCTTGGAGCATTCAAGTTTTAGTTTCTTGAATAAAAAGTTTTTTCATTATATAAGTGAAGAACTATTGCAGCTTTATAATTAACACATTTTTTTTTCAAGAGGAGCTGAAGAGGAGTCCTGCAGGGAGAAGAGGAGCCAGAAGAAAGAAGAGGCTGAAGAGAGAAGAGGAGCCAGAAGAAAGAAGAGGAGGCTGAAGAGAGAAGAGGAGCCGGAAGAGAAGAAGAGGAGCCGGAAGAGAGAAGAGGAGCCGAAAGAGAAGAAAAGCCAGAAGAGAGAAGAGGAGGAGCCACCCCTCCCCTACCCTCCCCCTACCCCCTCCCACCCACCTCTAAGGTGGTGGGAGTGGGGAGAGAGGGGACTGGTGTAGGGAGCAGGAGGGCTTTCCCCTCCAACCCCCTACCTCACCCCCTACCTCACCCCACTACCCCTCCACCCATCCCCATCTCTCTCCCCACTCCCACCTACCTCTAAGGAGGTAGGTGGGAGTGAGGTAGGGAGCAGGAGGGCTTTCCCCTCCAACCCCCTACCTCACCCCACTACCCTTCCACCCATCCCCATCTCTCTCCCCACTCCCACCTACCTCTAAGGAGGTAGGTGGGAGTGGGGAGAGAGGGGAGTGAGGTAGGGAGCAGGAGGACTTTCCCCTCCAACCCCCTACCTCACCCCACTACCCCTCCACCCATCCCAATCTCTCTCCCCACTCCCACCTACCTCTAAGGAGGTAGGTGGGAGTGAGGTAGGGAGCAGGAGGGCTTTCCCCTCCAACCGCCTACCTCACCCCACTACCCTTCCACCCATCCCCATCTCTCTCCCCACTCCCACCTACCTCTAAGGAGGTAGGTGGGAGTGGGGAGAGAGGGGAGTGAGGTAGGGAGCAGGAGGGCTTTCCCCTCCAACCCCCTACCTCACCCCACTACCCCTCCACCCATCCCAATCTCTCTCCCCACTCCCACCTACCTCTACAGAGGTAGGTGGGAGTGGGGAGTGAGGTAGGGAGCAGGAGGGCTTTCCCCTCCAACCCCCTACCTCACCCCACTACCCTTCCACCTCTAAGGAGGTAGGTGGGAGAGGGGAGTGAGGTAGGTAGCAGGAGGGCTTTCCCCTCCAACCCCTACCTCACCCCACTACCCTTCCACCCATCCCCATCTCTCTCCCCACTCCCACCTACCTCTAAGGAGGTAGGTGGGAGTGGGGAGAGAGGGGAGTGAGGTAGGGAACAGGAGAGCTTTCCTCTCCAACCCCCTACCCCACCCCACTACCTTCCCCCACCTACCTACCACCTCTTTTCCTCCCATCCTCTTCTGCAACAAATAAAAGTTATTTTACAAATGATACAGAAATAAAACTGTTAAATGATGTTAAATAATGCAAGATAAATAAATATATATATTGTTCTTTACTTTCTTTTATTTTTAAGTATTATTAATAAAAATTGTAATTTTTTAATAAGTTTTACAATTCAAATATAGCATTTTCCTCTCATATTATCTTTAAAAGTTAATTTACAAATGATACAGAAATAAAACAATCTCAATTGATGAGAGAGAGG
This sequence comes from Uropetala carovei, assembly GCA_036926305.1. Classification (NCBI taxonomy): domain Eukaryota; kingdom Metazoa; phylum Arthropoda; class Insecta; order Odonata; family Petaluridae; genus Uropetala; species Uropetala carovei. The sequence goes on from JAXCHB010000043.1 coordinate 2,839,130, forward strand.
TAATGAAAAATTACTAATAATTATATAAAAATATTGATCTTTACGTTATTCACTTTTTATTTAAGCATTTAATTGACTACAGCAAAAAATGAAACTGCATAAGTGACAAATTATTATCCTATCAAGTATCACACACTTGCATAATTTCAGAAAACTATGATGAAAGATATGTAGTAACAGTTTTAAAAACAGACTACATAGTTTTTACCTACACTCTTACCCTCCCTACTCCAGCAGAAACTCCAACCTTCCCGCAAATATTTAATTTACCCACAGATACGTTATTTTAACACTCCAAAGTTACTTTGTTTACAATAAAAACTATAATTCTTTATTAAAACAAAGAAAACATAACCTACATAACCAAGGCATACTCTAAAATTTTTCTATAGCCACCATATCACCAAAGGTACGCCTCTGCCTAAGAAAAATGGAACATACTTTTGAGATGTGATAAAATTTCAAATGGCAAATAATTTGAAATAAAAATTCAATCTTTCTTGTGTAGATGCACTTTATCTGTTAAACTGCAACCAGAGATACAAAGAGCTTAATTCCAAGCAAATTTAAAATGTTACTTTGTAATATTTCAGATAATTTATATTTCAATAAGCTAACAAATTGATGTATCTAGTGTTAACAGTTACAACTATTATTCACGTGGGCTAATTGAATGTGCTAACTGTACAAAGGTTCAGAATTTACTTTCTAAAATAAATATTCTACCTCGTCTAAATAATATGTAGCAAAATATATTTCCTAGCCCATGAATGCGAATTTATTTTTCAAATAAATTTTTCAAAAGTTTTTAAAATGAACTCTGAAATGATCAATATAAAAAATGCACCCCAAATAACAGGGGTAGAGTAATTTATGGAACCCCCATGGTAATGCTCTTGGTTATTATGACCAATTGCAGTAACTAAGTAAATTATAAAAATAAATATAATGTTTTATTTCTGCTATGCAATCTTAACAACAATGGGGGAAAAGGGAATTTTGGGACACCTTGAATTTAATGATGCAGTTTTTAATTAACCTGTACTAACTGCATTTTCTCATTGCATTGGTAATATCTCTGCCATATACTTGCAGAGGAAATACAAATGATTGCTACAACCAAGCATTAACATACTATCTATACCACAAGTTTCTCTAATTATTTAATATTGAACTAACTCTAAGATAAAGTGATTCTAATTATGTGTGCATGATCTGCACTTAAAAAACAATTAAACAATATATAAATGCATCTTCTGATACACATCTAATGTCATCCAGTCAAATAAGATTGCAAAATAGGACTTGTTCCATGATTCTTATTATGTTACAGAAAAATTTAGCATTTTATCAAGTTTTAATTAATAATAAAATCAATTTGATTTAATTAACACCAAGATTATAGGCAACTTGATTAATATCTTCACCTTCAAAGATCCATTATAGTAATCTATATAAATGATCTCTCATGGAAAGTATTATACATTGTATATAAATATTGCATGCACATGCAAGGAAGTAAAATGTATTTTTGTGAGATTGTTTACGTTAGTAACAACAATGAAGTAGCCATGCAAGAAATTTTCAAAGTTGAACTCGAATTTTTTCTTTTTGATTTCCTTGATAATGGCTACTACTATGATAAAAATGTATATGAAAAGAAATACTCTTCTTTGCTAGTTCTACAAGTTTTATTTTAAAAATATTTTGATATGACCAATACTTTATGAGACATGACCGAAAGTTGATTTGTTATCACCAGTAAAGTGGCACCCCTGATTGGCTTACATGATTTGTTTAGGCGATTTTCTTATTGTCTTTTACTGCAAGTCCTTAATATAAAATTTCAAGAAAATTGATATGGTAGAAGCCGAGAATGAACTTACGGATGGGCAGACAGACTGAAGCTAATGTGCTGGAACTGAAACGCCTAAAAATAATGAAATAGCTTTGGAGTATGAATACCATACAATGCATGAAATCCTTCCAATTAGTATACATTACTTTGACGTACAACTAAAATGAATGAAGATTTACAGTTCCTATAATGATTTCCTGAGAATTTAGCCTTTAAAAATAAACCTACATTAAATAGGCTTCTGTCTGATATTTCTTTTTTCCAATTGCAATTAAATATGCATAATATTAATAAAATTAGCATTAAAGTTTTAGGATAGCAATGAGATTATGAAAGAACACATCAAATATTTAGTCAATTCCATTATAGAAATTTCTAGTCCATAAGTGACAAAGAGATTAGAATTAATCAAGTCTTGCAAAATTACAACAAACTAAATCATAATGGTACTAAACATTCTACTTTTTCCATGCATGATTTAACTTGCATTCAAAATTTAATTTTATGATAACTTTCAAAGCTGAGAACAAAATCCAAAAATAATACATTCATAAAATATTCCAGGCCAATTAACGTGAAAAAAATTCACTTGAATTTGTAACCAAACTTATTTTGTGAACAATCACTATTACTGAACCATGCTGCTCAGTTTTTATGATTTGGCTGGTTGGATCTGCATGGCATTACAAGATTCATTAAACTCTTTACAGCTTTGTCTGTGTATGGACATTTTACATATCAAAAAGGTCAGCAATTAGATCCTAAGTAATGTTACAAGAAAAATCATTTCCTTTTTCTGAAATTAATAGATAAATGGTCAAGTATATACAGTGTTGTATGGAAGCATTACAGCTGTTATTTGATTTTAATTTTAATGCCTCATTTTCTTTTTATTACAAAGTAACTGTGGAAGTTATAAAAATGCCGTTCTTTTTCTACAAAGAATATTGCAATGCCCACTCAACCATTTACAATCTCAAAAAAGCATAAGAAAGAAATATTGGCATTTTTTCCTGACCAGATACAGGAATGTCTATGGAAAATATGGAAAATATGAAAAATTACTTACATATGCAGAGCCCAGACATGGGAAAAATCTCAAATTCCCAAAGTTGCTGGTTTTTGGACTTTGCGCCGCTTTAATATTTTAACATTTTAATAATATCTATTTGCCTTTTCATATGATAAAATATGTTGTTAACAGTATCAAAAAATCTAAGTACAGCAAAAAGAAACAAGGAATTATTCTATTTTTACCTTAACGTATCCTTTGCAGCCATTTCCTCCAGTCCTTTCAACTCCTTAGCTCGACTTACCTCTTCTATGGTTCACTGGTAATCTCACCCTGCCCTCCTCCCTTCGAGGTTTTCTTCTCACACTTGTCTCAACCATGGTTTCCTCTCACGCAGACCAGCTTTCATACCCTTCCAATATTACTGGCTCCGAAACTAGATTGTAAATCAGAATTCTTGTTTAAAGCTTAATTTTGTTATTCTATTTTCTCAGTTGATAGTATCCTATTAATTCTTTCTTCGCTCTTCCTTATTTCTTGATCCAGCCCATCATGTGTGTCAAAAATAAATCGAAAATATTACTACATAAAAACTTCCACCCCCTCACCTTTATTCAATGTATGCGTAACTTTAACTAGTTCAGTTCTGTTCCTTTTATTTCCAAATCCTTTGTCCATTTGAGTGCTGTCATCTGGAGCTCCTCGCTATATGCTATTAATGCCACTTCAACATAAACAAATGTTCCAGTTCCAGCATCCCATCTTGCCTCTGCTCTGCATATTTCAGCATTACACCCAAACATTTATATAACTAACCAAACCATCAGTAATTAACATGATGAAATAATAACAAATGCAATTCTAGGTCTAATTCTGTCTTCCTCGTACCTCCATACACTTTTTTAAAAGTATTTTTTCTAAATTAAATTTCCGTAAATGCTTTAGTAAATCAACTAATAAGTTCATTCCTATCAATTGCATCTCTCCTGAACTTGGCATTTTACACAAGCTCGTCATTCTATTTTAAATGCCTTAGTACATTTTAGTTAAATTCAAATAATTTAATTGGAATGAATTTCATTTAGCATTGTTATTTATAGCTCAATCAAAATTTCTCACATTTTTTTATTCACATAAAAGCAATAATTTTATAAGGGGTTGCCAAAATTTACAGAAATTTATGAATTCGGTGCACAGAAAGTGAATTTTTTTTGGCCTTAATGAATAAAAATAAAACTACACATGTGCTGCACTGACATAGTTTGCTTTCATATATATATACACAAACTTGAGAAATTTAATACAGAAAAGTTAGCTGTTGCTACTCTGAATCCTTATATGTGACAAAGATGGAATTAAAGATGTTTTGAATTGCTTCTACCAATGCTCTGCATTTGAAGTGAGATTACTATCTATTTAATTAACCTCCACATTTGCAACTAATATTAGCTTTTTTCCAATTCAACAATTTGATGATCATTTTCTTTAAAGTTTTGTCTCCAGCAATGTTATCAGACTTGGAGTATGCTTTTGTTTCTGAATAGTTAACACGGCGTGCAATTAGCACGTCACCGACGTTTGACGATGGTTTGGGCACTCTTAGTCTGGCTCCTCTGCTTCAGCTTGTCTGGCAAAAGAGGCTGTATTAATAGATTTACAAGGTCCAGCTCAGCTTTCAGCTTCATTGGAGCACGCAATCCCCTCCACCACGAAAAGGTGGTGCCCATCGGAGGGGGCATAAAATAAACCAATTTTTAAAAATCAAATATTTATTGCTCCGTTCTCATAAATGACATATATTCTTCGTTAATACTTTCTCACAACTGATTTATATACACTTTTTATTACAAAGGAGTTCAAAATCATACAAACCTACCATTTTTCTTTACAATTGTCACCAGCAATTGCATTCAGATCTAAATTACATTCAAGTTAAAAAGTTGTACACTGTTATAACAGCATTTTCTGAACATGAATGTTAAATATATATTTCACTTAAAATAAAAAATAGCAGTAGACATTGCAGAAAACATTTCATCACATACAAACAATTGCCGAATATATACAGCAATAAAGATGTTTGCAATTATGTGCTTCCATAACCATATATATAGAGTTAACTGGGAGAACAAAAATTTCCATTTCTTTGACCAAGCTTCCCTTAACCCTTAAAGAGTTCACTCAAACATTTTTGACATATCATGTCACGCATTGCCTTTTTAGCCGTGTAGTATTAACAGGCTAAAATACACTAACATAAATTATGCTTTGCAACTTTTTATTTTTAAGTCTATTTTTGTGTATACAATGCTTTAACATTGATAACAAAGAGGTACCTATATTAATAAAACACTGAACAATATTTTTAGAAAAATTTGTCAAGTTTTACAGTTATTAAGCCTTCCCCTCCCCTCCGCCGCCGAAACCTCCCTCTCCCCTCTGCCGCCGAACCTCCCCCCTCTCCGCCGTCGAACCTTACCCTCCCCTCCACCATCGAACCTTCCCCCCCCTCCGCCGTCGAACCTTCCCCTCCCCTCCGTCGTCGAACCTTCCCCTTCTCCTTTATCTTATTCACACTATATTTTCCATAGATAAGCTCTCCTATCATAACTAATCTAACAACCAAGGTCCAATGCCCTAACTTATACAAGCATCTCTTCATGAATGAACTAAATGCATGAAGGATGTTTGACATTAACCTATTTATTTCATAAAACTAATATCCTAATATTACTTAATTATAATTATATACCTGTGTAAAAAATATCCTGGGCCAAACTGAGTCCGGTTCACTTTTCTGCATGGAATGTGCCATCCATCCTTCTGGATGGTACTGCCCAATCATCTTCTTGAGTCCTAAAAGTTTAATTTTATAATTTAATAAACAACTATCAAATATTCTCAGAAAATGGTTACACAGCCTACCTTTAAGAGGACTACCGACATGTGTGCACAATTCAGCCTACATCATCTGGGTTGTCCGAGTGCTGTCCGCCCAGAGTAGGTGATTCCACCATGGTGTGGCCCTGTAATGATAATATTATATCGATATACTTTAGAACAGTGGTTCCCAAACTTCGTGAAGCCACCGAACCCATGTATTCAAATATTTTTTCTCTCTGGACTCTAAATAAGATATGGTAAGCCTAATCGCAATGAAATAAACTTTAAAATCATTATAATGTTTATTTATATAGCTAATGTATCTTACAGTATACAATTTACAAGTGAGGCTCATGTTTCCTGCTGTAAATAAGAGAAGGAAGAACGGAACCCCATTTAACTTCTCCAGAACGCTAGTGTTCCACGGAACACAGTTTGGGAAACCCTGCTTTAGAAGAATGATGAATTTGGATTTTGTAGAATAAATATTATTTCAATGTTTTTCATTAAATACAAAAAGTTGCAAGTTTTTATCATTTTCTATATATGTAATACTTTGTAACTGTTATTGATAAAATAAATCAATATTGTAAATCAAAATACTTCATCAGTCTTTTCTTCAATTTCTTCATAAACTATATATTTTTATAAATTCCAAATCATACTTAAGTTGAAGAAGAAGTTAATAAGAAGTTATTTCGTTAATTGTAATCAATAAAATACTGTTGAAATACGGAAAAGTACTCATATAAGTGTGACAAGTTGTGTAACATGAAAATGTTTCTGCCTGTTTGAAGCATTGAAAGCATATTTCTTTTCAGAAGAAAATTCCCCAAAATGTATTGTGAAATTTTTTGAATCACCAGTAAATGAAGCATACTTCCATGCGATGCTTAATATTCTTGGTTTATTTAATAAACAAATTCTAAAAATTGAATGTTCGCAAAATTGCGTAATAGAGGTAATGAATTACGTGCATGAAACGATTGGCATGCTTACATTACGCATTAACGAAAAATTTGTTCCTTTGAGTGCCCTTAGAGTTTTATCTGATAATAATATTCAGAAAGATGAAATAGAATCATTTAAAGAGAAAATATCTGACATGTATATAACAACCTGCGACTATCTAAAAAAAATGGGTTGAACCCTTACTGAAATTGAACTATATGGAATGGACGCTATTAAAAAGTTCCCCAGTTTGGGAAGAGGTGCAAAGTATGTGTAAAAATGTTATTGACATGGGCTTTCAAGTTGAAGAAAGTTTATTTTTTAAAATCAATTTTCATTGCTTAAAAATTTGATTTCAAAAGAGATGAAAGAAATGAATGATGAGTGGCTTAATAGATCTTGCTACGGCCGGTGGTCATATTTTTTTTCTTCAAAATTTGAATTTCTAGAACAGACCTCAGAAATGGAGAAACTATGTAACTTTCTGTTTGCCATTCCGGCACACAATGGAAGTGTGAAAAGAATATTTTCACAAATAGACATTCGATGGTCTGATGAACGAAACCGCTTGGATATAAAAATCATCAATTACATAATGATGTGTAAATTCAACTTTAATATGACCTGTAAAAGTTTTTATGACATGATTACAAATGATGAAAACTTGATCAAGGCAGGCAGAAGTAGGTACTTTAAAATATGATTGAAAACACCATTTTCACGTAATATGTTTTATTGTAATACTGCTTAATTAATCACGAAATATGTAATTTAATTGTTATTTCAATAAATTATAGTTTATATATTCTTTTGTAAACATATTTATTCGATTTTTAGAATATTCAAGGAAAAAAATCAAAATACCCATTGTCCCGGTTTTTTTAGAAAATGTCCCGGTTTTTCCCTTTCAAAACTTGTTTCGTCCCAGTTGTTACCAAAAGCATCTGGTCACCCTATCCTAGAGCAGCAATGAGAGTAGAAAGTCTTTCAGGGCCGTGGGTAAACTGTCGCAGCGTAGGGACATAAACGGTAGTTCCTGCATACACGAATGTCGCAGCATAAGGACTAATACACCCATCTAATTCCATCATTTTCTGGGTGGTCCCACGATCGGAAGTATAAAAATTTACGGGCATTCTCGGGCAGTCCGGTCACGAGAGGGTTAAAATCAAATTTTTTTCTTGCATGGCCTTGTGAAAAGTGAAGGTCAGCTTACAATCCATTAAATATGGTATATGCTTGAAAATGCATTTTTGTGCAAAAAAATGCAATGTATGCTATTGTGAATAGTAAAGCTATTTAAAGTAAATACCGTATTCACCTGAATCTAAGACGACCTTTTTTTCCAAATTTTCAGCTGTAAATATCAAGGGTCGTCTTACATTCGAATACAAAGTATATTTAAGCATTTAATCAATGGTTTTTACAAAGAATGGTATATTAAAGTAAACAATTCACAACAGCAAATTCAAGTACATACATAAAGACGTGAAATAAACAAATAGTAATAACAATAAGAAAAACATGACGGGAATAATAATTATTTAGACTAATAATCATCGTCGACGATCATAACACAGACGACGTACTTTCATCTTGCACGTAATGGCAACCGCAATGTCAAAACAAATGAGAGCGGAAATCATTGGGATTCCCCTTTCAAACGATGCACCGCGATACACTAAGTGTGACAGTAATTTTGAGTTTTGCATTCTTGATTTAAATGCACAACCCTTAAGTTAAAATGACAGATCATGTTGAAGTACGTGGCACGAGTGCAAAGGGAAAGTTAACAAAGGAATTACACGGAGCTAAGATACAAATTTTAAGCTGATCGTGATAAATTACGCCGAAAAAACTAATAACTGTGATGCGAGTAGAAAGTTCGGTGTATCTGAGGCAAATGTGCGTCGATGGAAACTCTCAAAACAGGAACTAGAAAAAGCCAAAGCCACAAGGAAGTCGCTCAGTGGTCCAAAATTAGGCCGATTTCATGGCACTGAAGAAGAAGTAGTCAAGTTTGTGCGCACCATGAGGAAGAACGGTATGCCTGTTTCGACTGAAAGTATTATACTTAAAGCTAATGAAATTACTGAAGGACTTAATATATCATTGCAAGAATTCAAGGCCAGCAGAAGTTGGTGCGTGAGAATGATACGACGAAATAATTTTTCTTTACGGCGACGAACTTCGCTGTGTCAGAAATTGTCAGAAGACTATGTTGAAAAACTTCTCGCTTACCAGAAATACGTAATTGGACTTAAAAAAACCAATAATTACCTTTTGAGCCAAATAGGAAATGCCGATGAAACTCCGGTTTTCTTCTACATGCCATCTAATTATACTGTGAACGAAAAAGGTGTGAAGTCCGTCCTAATTAAAACTACAGGCAACGAAAAAATGCGAGTCACGGTAATGTTGGCGGTTTTAGCAGATGGGACTAAATTACCACCATATGTGATTCTAAAGCGGAAAACAATGCCTAAGAAATATTTGCCAAGTGGAATAATAGGTGTCAAGAAAAGGGGTGGATGACTAAAGAACTAATGAGAGATTGGTTACATGTGGTGTGGAATAGACGGCCAGGAGCTTTACTGAAACAAAGAGCAATGCTTTCACTGGATGCATTCAAGGACACTTATCTCCTGAAATTAAAAACATAATGAGTGCGATGAATATTGATCTTATTGTAATACCTGGAAGAATGACATTGCAACTTCAAGTTTTAGATGTTGCTGTCAATAAGTGTTTTAAAAATAATTTAAAGGTTTTGTATTCTGAGTGGTTACAGAGTGGAACTCACACTTTAACACCAAAAGGAAATCTTAAGAAACCTGAAGTTGCAATGCTCTGCCAATGGATCAAGGCATCGTGGCAACAAATAAATGCAAAAGTAATAGTGAAAGGATTTAAGAAATGCTGCTTATCTAATGCCATAGATGGGAGTGAGGATGATGTTTTGTGGGAGACTGATGATGAAGTTGAGAGTGATAAAGATAGTGAGCATGAGGAAAATAGTGAAGGTTGCATAGACAGCGATGATGACTAACACAATAAAATGATTTTATGCAGCACTTGGATTGAAATGTTTCTTTGTTGTCCTGAAATGAGTATATTCTTTCAATGTATTTACTTTATTTTTAATGTTATCTTAAAATGAATGCTACCATTTAATTTGTTTGAAAACCTGAATGGTTCTATTTGTGATGTGATCTTATGATTTTAAAATGTTAAAAGACAATGACATTCAAGAAAAGTATAAGAGAAAATAAATATTTCACAAGATTTATAATTTTTGTAGTCAATTTGAGCTTTTTTCTCTTTTCGTATCACCAAAATGGGGGGTCGTCTTAGATTCAGGGTCGTCTTGGATTCGGGTGAATACGGTAGTTATGAAAACTATGGTAAAAGACATTGCAGTTTAAAGAAATTCACTAAACAATGAAGTTTCCATATATGGTATTTCACAATTTCAATGCAACAAGAATAACCACTGTCTTATCCTGCCACTGGAATAACATCATTTTGCGAAAAAAATATGGAAAGAACAACTTGCTTTATAGACTACCAATTCTTACCTGTAAGAAAATATCCCTAGCCATGTTGATTCCGGACTGTGTTCTCTTCTATCCATTTGGCACCTCGTCCTGCTCAGCCATCTTCTTGAAGCCTTAAAAGTATAATTGTAAAATGTAATAAAAAGCAACAACTTAAAAATAAAAAACTTATTCTTATCAACTCGATACCTCATACCCTACCTGTAAAAGATAGCTGATGGGCTGCATTGTGCAAAGATCCGCTTCCATCCTGGCTGTGGTCTATCTTCTTCATCTAGGCCTAGGGGAAGGCGCCGTCATCCTTCCAGGGTTGGTGATTCTCGATGTCGACGGCCTAGATTTCAAAGTATTTCAATATTTTCAAAGGTGACAAAATATATCAACAAAATAGTTTTATTCCTACTGATAGAATGACCATTACATCTAAATTCTAAGAGACTTCTAAAATGACCAAATTTGTAATTTGGGATAATGATGGTTTACGGAGTGAAACTGATAAGAATGTTAAGTATTCTAATAATTTTTATATTTGCAATGTTTACAGAGCCCATCCTTTCACTTGTATTCCAGATAAGAAAACACTGTCATCATCATCATAGGTAGTCTGTCGGTAGATAGGTCCGTGATTATTCATGGTTAAACTTGGTTCCCCATATACTACTATTTTCTGCAGTCTTCTTCATGTCTTGATAGCTCTCTTTCCCTTTCAAGTCATCTACCAGCTGAAACCTTTTCCTACCTCTTTCTCTTTGTCCATCCAGTTTTCCTTCTAGCACTTCTTTAATCATGCACTCTCTCCTCAGGTAATGCCCAATCCAGTTCGTCTTCCTCTTTCTGATTGTCTGTATAATCGCTCGCTTCTCTCCTATTCTTCGTAGTACTTCCTCGTCTTTCACCCTATCTCTCCATTTTATCTTCAGCATTCTTCTCCATGTTCACATTTCGAAGCTTTCCAAGTAATTAATATCATTTTTTCTTAGTGTCCATGTTTCTGCTCCATACAAAGCTATACTCCATACATAGCATTTTATCAACTTCTTTCGGATATCCTCCTTCATATTCCCTCTTAGTAGGAGTTTCTTTCTTCTGAAAGCAGCTTTTACTTTGTTATTTGAGTCCTGATTTCATCGGTACATTTTGATTCTCTTGTTTGTTATGATGCTTCCAAGGTATTTATAAACTGAAACTTGTTCTAATGGCTTTCCTCCAATACTTAGGCTCAAATTTTCTTCTTCTTTACTTGATATTTGCATGACCTTGGATCTTTCTGTATTTATTTCCATACCGTATTTTCTACCTGTTATCATGGTAGAGTACTATAAAAATGAATTGTTTAATTACTTAAAAGCGATATCTGAACTTGGAACTGACGATAAAAAGTTCTGAACACAAAATTTAACCTTTCAACTCAAAATTATTAACTAAATTGCTCATGAGAGTTCAATAAGATAACATGCATTGTTTTGTAATTAAGAACCGAACAGATTTTAGCTGTGGCCATCCTCATCACTCACTTATCCAACCATATTGCAGCATTTTTCATTAATTTGGAGTAAGATTTAATTAATGTATGCCAACTACTTCATTAACTGTTACAATTCAAATTATATGCCAGCGCTTAACCACCTGGACCACAACAGGAAATAAATCTAAAGAAATTGTTAAATACCCAGTTTTGCGAATAAATTGAATGAATCATAATATAATTCCTCTTGCAATCACTTTTCATAAGCAAATAAATGCTACATTACATATTTTATTAATTTTTATATGTACATTTTTTAATACTCAGGATATCCTATATTTTTATTTTTACCCTGGTATTAAATTATTTCTTTGTTAAAATGAATGAACTCTTCAAGTGTGATTTTAAAATGGCCATCTCCGTGACTTACCGTATTTAATCGATTGTAAGCCGACACCGATTGTAAGCTGACCCACACTTTTCACAAGTCCACGCAAGAAAAAAAATTTGATTTTAACCCTCTCGCGACCGACCGCCCGAGAATGCCCATAAATTTTTCTACTCCCGAACGTGGGACCGCCCAAGACCGCCCGGAAAATACGCTTTCAAATTTACCTCTGAAAGCGTTGACTTGATGGCGTCTCTCTCGGAAATGAGGTAGTATACCACATAAACACGAGATTTAGATCGTATTTGGCAGATTTTTCTTAACTTTGTATACAAAGAATTTTTTCTTTTAATATTTGATCGAAATACAATATTTTTTGGACCCTGAACGATCTAATATGTCTCACAGTAATTCTCCTACTTTGGAGATTTTTCAAAATATATATTTTTGGAGATTAATGTATAATTGTTTTATTTAATGTTTCCCATTTGGTGGCCATCTTGAATTTCTCCGGACTTTTAATGCCAGCAGGTGCCCCACACCTCAGGACGTGAGAGTATTAACTAAAATTACAGTGAATAAAATACATTTTATTCACTTATTCATAACAACTTCTACGAAAAAAGTAATTTGACCTCGTTATCCCCCGGGATCTTAATATAATAATACCCCTGGAATAAATGATGTAAATAATACGTGGTGCATCAAAGTCTTAAAAAATGCAGCGATAGTGCTCGTATGCATAAGGAGATAACACAATGTTTCATTTTACTCGTGAATCGAAGCATTTGCCCTCCCCTGCCCTTCTTCCTCCACCTATCATGTTTCAGTGTTAGCTCCTTACACATACGAGCGCTATTGCTGCGTTCTTTTACTATTTTGACGCGCCACGTATTATTTACATAATTTATTTATTCGTAGGTGTTCAGTCAATTTGATTCTTTTTTGCATATATTTAAAGTAGATAGTTTACTTCCACTTTAATACACTTATATCTCACGTTATAATGTAATGTAATAAATTCATTGACTACTTTTTTTGCCTCCGATTCTAAGCCGAGTGTCGATTTCTGAAATGATAAAATGATTTGCCTGTAAAAATAGACGTCGCGCGGTTGGCAGAAAGGCATACAACCCAGCGGAATTATCTCTACTGGATCTTCAATTCTCGAAGTACTTGGATCGACTTCCAAAACTACAGGAAAAATTTCTCCCAGCGTGTGCATCCTGCTTTCTACAGAGATGCAGTTAAACTGATCTAGAACCTCAGTTTAGAATGCAAGGTAAGTCTGCTAGTGACAATGAGACCTCTTTCTTGACAATACCTCTTCCTTGACAATGTTTTAAAGCCATATGCCAAAAAGGAAAATTTTCTTTTGATCCTTGATTCTTGGGGAGGTCAAACTGATTATTCCGTCTTGGATGCAAAATTCATCGATGACGATAATGTCCCAACTTGCCAGGTAAAGATAATTGTATGCCTTTCTGCCAACTCTGCAACGTCTATTTTTACAGGCAAATCAAAAATTTCATAAAGCACCTGCAAAACAGTAGGTATTTATTGCGAGAGAATAGTCAGATTAATACAAGAGACGACGCATTGAAAATTCACTCCATCATTCATCACCAGTTGTGTGCACCCATTTTCGAAGACATGATTAAATATGCGTGGTTTGCGTCAAAATGAACGACGACAAGGAGTGTTTTTATGAACGTAAATGAAGTTTGTTTCCACGATAGCCTGCATAAGAGGAAATGTGAATGCGAAAATGTTCCGTTTGTTGTGTGTTACTGGTGCCAGAAGCATTTGTGCATTGTTTGTTTTTATGACAATTTTCATCCCCCACTTTGCCGGCACGCATGACAGATTTTTTTCAAAAGAAGAATCTGAATAATTAATTTATAAGGTATTGATGTATAATACAAAATAATGATGCAAATTATTTTGTAGCAATAAAAAGTGTAAGAATTTATTTAAGATTGCTGAATCGCTACTAAAAGATAAAAAATATATTCTTATAATCGAGAAAAATAGTACAATTTAAATTTTTATAGTCGTAATAAATTAATAATGGGAATTGTACATTTTTTTCAGCTTTAAAAAAGATAAAAATCAAAAAAGAAAAATTCCACAACCGGGACTCGAACCTCGGCTGTCGGGCTTACTAGCCCAACGCCTTACCAACTCAGCTACGGCCTTCTCATCCTAGCAACGACTTTCACGAGTCTTAATGCGCACGTGGAAATCGGCCGAAATTCAAACTGCGATATCTCGACAACCAAGGCCTATTCACACAAACGGCAAGTTACACGTTAAATCGGAACACATCAGCTATCACCATGTGAAATTTGAACAAAATCCGAGGGTACTAGCCTCCCTACTCTCCTTGTTAGCCAAAACTTCTTGCAGCTTCGAAAATAAAATATCTCCTTCCAAACCCTTTGGAAATCCCCTATGGTGATAACCCACAGGATTCTTTAAATACCCACAACCTATATGAATATCAAATGCATGAGGAACAATATTTTCCAATGCTTTCTTAAGTTCATTTGGCCTACCTTTATTTTGTTGCAAAGCATATCCAAAACACCTCTGAAAATATTTTATATTTGGTGTTAAGTATGCTATGGCTCTTCAGAATCCTGTACAATAAATTACCCAAACTTTTTTTTGCAAAGTTTAAATCAGAAAATTTTTCAATATTACCAACCTCGCTTCTCAATTTCGCTAACGTTGATGAATCATCACCACCTACCAATGTCCCTACATTGACCCCTGCAGCCTTCAGTGGAGTACCGTGGGCAAATAACTCCACAGCCAAGTCTGGCTCCATTCCTTTGGCACTTCCCGACCAATTTCGGCGACAATCATGTTCTTCGTTGCCACAGGAGCATGCCTTACAATTAATATTACGTGTTCCATAAGCAATTACTTTTTTTGTTTTCTCTCCTATCAAAGAACCATATGGCCAGTCAAGCTTGAGTAGCGTCTTCCATTTCCTCTTTTGACACCCCATATCATAGGATGCCACAACTGATACTTCTGCAATTGGTGAAATGTTTGCACCAGGATTACTATGATTGAAAGAAAATGTAAGAGAGATTTTAAAATTAATTTAAAAAATATATTTTTCAATATTAAATGTTTTTATGAGAATATATGCAATTACACAATTACACATACATTTCATACAGGTTTCTTTGCAATCACTTTTCTTGAATCACATTATCACGGTGACCCATTGATTCATTATCTCCTACAGCTTCTTTTGAAGTATCTAAATGTGAATAATTTTATCAAGAAATAATAATTAATGGACTATGGACTCTTACTCATATCAGTCAGAAATAATACATGTACACTGAAAATGTGATTTATAATTCACCTTAAAAAGACAATACAAATTTATCTGCAAATCCATCTCGTTCCAATTCCTTTTCAAGTAAGGCAGCTAACATTAGCCAAATTCTCAATTTTTGGCCCAACTGTTCTCTCGCATCTCTTCAAAAGAGATTCCTCAACTTTAGGGACGTTGAGGCTTGTCAGAAATGCATTCAAATGCGTAAGACCTATTCCTGCATCTATAATACCTATTACAAAATATAAAATTAATATAAAATTGTTTTTATATTTCCTTTCTTACAATTGCATTTCACAAAATAAGGAATAAATTTCTTACCTATGGGAGCCTTCAAGTTGATGTCATAATTTCGTCGATTTGTATCTTTATTCTATATTTTGATGACATAACAAGCCTTTGGAAACTGTAATTTTTACATTGGATAGACCACTTGCCAGTCCAATTCCTGTTTCTTCAACTATATCCATTGGCGAGAGCACATTTCCACAAGATGGGCAAAATAGTTGTTGAGCCAAAAAATTTACATCTACTATTCTACTTCCACCAACAACACAAGTAGAATTATCAGGCAAATGTTCTTTCTTCAAATTACTAGTCTTTAGGTTTGCCAAACTTTTAAGCCTGGATGCTTTAATAAGTTTACCTCGAAAACGTGATTTTTATCCGTGATATAGATAAAAACTCACAAAATATTTCAAAGAATGAAACTTTCTTTAGTGAAACTATATCACAATACAAGGGGAGATACTCCACCACTACTCTATAAATGCAATTCAAATTTACAAAATTAAAAATGAATCACACCAAGAAAAACACACACACGATGGTTTGCGACAGATTTTTTCACTCCAACGCCAGAGACAAACTCTATCACAATGTTTGGGGGAATTTCTACCCCGCCAGTGACAAATACAAGCAACTGTGTTTACGGGAAATTATTTCCATGCCAGGGACAATACACACACAATCACACTAAAGCAAAAATATATTGCTAACAGGTGAGTTTTGTAAAAAATATCGCCAAAAACTCACCATGAGAAATTGAAACAAAGACACAATCACACCGTGTTTACGGGAAATTGTTTCCACGCCAGGGACGTTACACACACAATCACACTAAAGCAAAAATATATTGCTAACAGGTAATTTTAACACAAAAAATATCCCAAACAAATTCAGGAAGAGAAATTGTAACAAGTCGATTCGTAAGCAAAATACAAACGTCAGACATCCACATGGCCCTGTTGCCAAATTTATGGGCTTAAGTTATTACAATTATTTTGCCTAAAGTTTTGTTTTAATATTTATTTTAAGGATATTTTATAATTTAAAATACAATTAAACTTATCAATAAACCCATACTTTCCTTTTTAAGATAACTTTTCATCTATTTATCACTGATATTCAAATTAAAAACTACATTCATTAGTAGCTTAAAAGAGGTTTTTAAATTATTTACTTTTATAACTTACATTCGGAAATAAGTTACCTGTTAAAATTACATACGACATTGATAATTTTACTAAAATCGAAAAATTATTATCACTATAAATAATATTATGAATTTAGTATTTCCTAGCATCCTTAAGGTCATTCGTACAAAAAGACAACACGTCAAATACATCCCGAACGACTGCAGCTATGAGATACGCAACAGGCCCCGTTGAACTGTCCCCTAGATCCTATACTTTCCTATAACCCTGGAAATTACCCACTAGATATGTAGTATAAGACCTAAATCTATACGTGCATAATGTACGTGATGAATAATTGGTCGATAAAACTAGAATAATATATTCAGATATTATGCAAACCACAATCCAATAACAGGCCATTCCGATGACGCGTAGTAAAGACCGTCTGGTTTTAACAAATTCGATCCTCCCAGACTTATAAAACAAGTACACGCATCTGAAAGTAAAACGCTAACATGAAGACAGCACATGCGGTGAAAAAAACAATCGGATATGGATTTCAAAATGTTAATTCACATCATTGTAAGACAATTGAAGATTACACACATCCGACGGAACCCCCTAAATTAGAACATTACAATACACACATCTAGCTGCCAATTCTTCCAGCTGTTGCATAATAACAGCTTTCGTGACCAAATAAAAAAATTCGGTATATTACACTGTCTATCGGAACTCTATAGGAATGGTTTCCGCGGCATCACATAGAAGTAAACTTCACTAAAATATCCAAGTATTTACTTTAAATCAATTTAAATAAGAAAGATAACCAAAATACTCCTACTTACCGTCCAAGTTAATGGAAATTTCCATTACCGTAACAATGCTAACCTTGACGACGAAAAACGTCCAACGCCCAACCTCTGCCGAATTCTTTCGCCGACTGCGCACTGGACGGCGTTGTCAAACCGCTCAGTGGCGACACCTATATATATTCTTCAAAAAAGTAAATTATAAACATTATAAATCAGCAGATGGTATCGAACACAGCCTGGCAATACTCCCACTCAACTATGTAGGTAAGTGCGTGAAGCCACGTCGCATCGTCTGTTAGGCAGCACCAACTTTGCTCATTACGTACCTACTCCTTATAGCATGCGATTATTACGGTCATTGCTGTGAAACAGTAGATGTTTTCGTATTGAATGAATGCGTTTCAATAAAATTATGCCATTACTTAAAGATAGACAGGATATGAATAAAATGGCATTTTTATATTTGTTGAAATAAATCTAATGGCTTTGATTTTTATACCTTTGCACTCTTTCCTATTCTTCTCACACAATGTTTTTAAATAATAATAAAAATTATTTACAGACGTGATTTTTTTATGATTTCTTTTAGTCACCGACAAAAAATTACAATTAAATAGGTACTAAAATTAAAATACAATTTTACAGAAAATTCCGAAACAAATTTTTAGATGAAAGTACCCGGCGATGCTCGGGTAATGCCAGACGTCTTTGGCGAATAAAAGTATGTATTATATGGTAATACAATCATTTCTCCCTTTGCGCACCCCAAAACGTGTATTACCGTTGAAATCTCGATTTCGAAATTTTCATGAAAACAATAATTTCTCTATACTACGTATATTGGAGAAAGTAAAAACTAATTCTGAGATATCTCTGATACCTATGAATTGGGCGAACTTTTATGTTTTTCTTTATATTCAAATCTTTTTTATATAACAATCACTGCAACCGTTTATGTAGAATATCAATGAAGAGAAGATAACCATGTAATGTGTTTAAAATAATAACGTGTCCCTATTCTCATTTAATTAAAAATTTATGCTTGAGCCTATTTGCGTTAATAAACATTATGGATGTATAATATACCTAATGGTTCTACTTACAAAGACATAAGATTCCTGCATTCAAACGATGATAGGAAGATTCAACTGCTTTGATTGAATCGTTAGAAACGCTTCCCATGCGCAGTTAAATGAATAATAATCTGTAAATATTTATGTTGCTATGTATAAATGTTGACATTGCTACAGCAATAATTTCGATGCTTAAACAAAGTGCGAAGCGAATAACGCTATTATTTCATCTATTTGAATGTTTAATTGGCATTAATTGAATCGGAGGTGATCGGAGGCAACGATTACGGTCGACTTGACAACGTCCGGAAAGAGTGCAAAATATCCGCAAAATTTCTAAAACAATTGCGTATTTCTGAATGATTCGACCGCGTAACATGTAAACATCGCAAGTATAAAATAGTATAGAGTTTTAGAGTCGAATAAAGCAAAAACGAAGAAAATCGGTCCATATTTACGTTTTAATGAATGAAGGAAAAAAACCTTGCACTCTGAAAATCCCGTGTAAACTTATGGGAAAATAAAATTGTCTCCTGGATTCGAACCCGGATCGATTTTGGAAATCCCGGGTACCCTCTGTTACTCGTAGAGTCATATGAAGTTAATTTGCAAAGTTTGGTCCCGATAGCTCAAAGGGCGTGGGAGTGTATAAGGAACATATGGACAGACATTCAATTTTATTATATAAGAAGACTAGCTGAAAGTACCCGGCGATGCCCGGGTTATGCCAAACACGTAACCAAGTGACCAAGAGAAAGTCGCCTTTACACTGTAATCCATAAATCATGATGCCATAAATCTTAAGAATTTTAACTTGTAAGAATATTCTAAATGGGGTCCAATCTGTAATAAAGCATACTTACCTTCTAATTACAGCAAATGCCCCATATATTTCTGTGCGGTATGTGAGTCATTTACGAACCAAAGAAGCATTTGCCACTTTTTGGGGAAATGTTGGCGTCCTAGAAAAACTTGTATAGATTAGACGTTTTATTCACAACCACAAACAGATGTCGAGTGACTTCTATGGAGAGTATTATAAATGTGCGTTAGTAAGCATTACAGATGTATAATATAAAGGTTTTACTTACTAAAAGGTAAGATTCCAGCATATACAGGATGAATTGTCGTTATAAACGCTTGCCATACGCAGTCAAAAGAATAATTATCCTTAACTATGTACGTTGCTATACATCATTAATTTCGATGCTTAAACAACAGTTCGAAGCGAAAACGCTATTCTTTCACCTATTTGAAGGTTTAATTGGCATTAATTGAATCGGAGGCAACAATTACGGTCGCCTTGACAACGTCGGAAAGAGCACGAAATATCCGTAAAATTGAGAAAACAATTGCGTATTTCGGAATGATTCGACAGTGTAACATACAAACATCGCAATAATAAGTTATTATAGAGTTTTAGCCGTCGAATAAAGCAAAAACGAAGAAAATCGGTCCATATTGACGTATTTTAACGAATGAAGGAAAAATACCTTGCACTTTGAAAAATCGAAAATCCCGTGTAAACTTATGGGAAAATAAAATTGTCTCCTGGAATCGAACCCGGGTCGATTTTGGAAATCCCAGGTACCCTATGTTACTCGTAGAGTCATATGAAGTCAATTTGCAAAGTTTGGTCCCGATAGCTCAAAGGCGTGGGAATGTATAAGGAACACACGGACAGACATTCAATTTTATAATATAAGACTAGTGACGGTATGCTTGCATTCTGCATGCATTTTCTCTCTCCTTAAAGTAAAGAGTATCAGCCGAAATATAATTTTATATGCAACAGTTTGCATCTTCTTGCCGGTTTACGTGTTTTTCCTTATTGTCAATATTCGGGTATAAACAACCCCAAAATTTATAATTAAAAACTTTTATAGGTTTTCAGCATTCCTTACGAATACCTTATGCAAAATTTAATCAATGTAGCACCTCTAGAAGTGCATTTACATGAATTTCATTGTTTAAAATTTGTTAATTTTTAACAGCCACAACAATAAATATTTCTAAAATTGTCGATGTTATTTACCACCGGAACATTATTTCCTAACTCTGTTAAAATTTGCAGCTTCCTGGATCTTAAGAAAGTACATAAACATTAGTCAATTTGTTAAACATTTGAGAATTTATTACGACCGAACGAATAAAAATTTTCAAATTTCTATGTTCCCATTTTCATTATTTGGTAAATTCTACCTCTTGAAAAAATTTCAGCTTCATAGCCCATTTAGAAGTACCTAAACCATGAAACGTTAGTAAAATAGTTTATAATTTTTTACGGCCAAGAAAATAAACATTGATGCAATTTAGCATTTATTCCTCCAATAATTTTTTTTGATTCACCTGTGTATCAAATTTCAGCTCTCCAACTACAGTAGTTTGGGCCAGACATTAATATCCTACTATATCCTATATATATCCTTCTAGTTAAATGTGCTTGCATTCTGCAAGCATTTTCTCTCACCTTAAAGTAAAAATAAAAGCCGAAAAATAATTTCAACGCATAAGTTTGCATCTTGGCTCCGAATTACGTGTTTTTGTTTTGAAAATATTGGGGTATAAGCAACCCCTAAAATTTATAATTATAAAACATTTATAGGTTTTTAGTAGTTGTTACGGATACCTCACATTTCTGCAAAATTTCATGAATGTAGCACCTCTAGAATTGCATTTATATGAATTTCATTGTTTAAACTTTATGAATTTTTACAGCCACAATATAAAACTTTTATGAAATTTTCAATGTTATTTATCACCGGAACATTATTTCCTAACTCTGTTAAAATTTTCCGCTTCCTGGATCTTAAGAAAGTACATAAACATTAGCCAATTTGTTAAACATTTAAGAATTTATTACGTCCGAATGAACAAAAATTTTCAAATTTCTATATTCAAGTTTTCATTATTTGTCAAATTCTACGTGTATAAAAAATTTCAGCTTCTTAGCGCATTTATAAGTACTTAAACCATGAAATGTTAGTAAAATAGTTTATAATTTTTACCGGGCAAGAAAATAAACATTGTTGCAATTTTCCAATTATTCCTCCGATTATTTTTTTTGGTTCACCTATGTATTAAATTCCAGCAGTCCAATTATTGTAGTTTGGGCCAGACATTAGCATACTCCTATATATATATATATCCTATATCCTATATCCTCTGTAAGAAGAGTCGATATCGAATGATACAAGTGTATATGTGCTTGCATTCTGCAAGCATTTTTTCTCACATAAATGTAAAGAATAAAAAAATGTAATTAATCGTTAAACCCGAAATTTTGCACATCTGTGCCACATTATGTGTTTTTATTTTTGGAAAATTATGGGGTAAAAACAACCCCTAAAATGAATTATTATAAATATTATATAGGGTTTCATCCTTCTTTTCGAATACCTCACATTTTTGCTAAATTTCATCGATGTAGCACCTCTAGAATTGCATTTCTGTAAATTCAATTGTTTAAATTTTGAATTTTTAACATCCACAATAATAAATATTTCTAAAATTGTCAATGTCATTTACTACCGGAGCATCATTCCCTACCTTGTTTCAAATTTTCAGCTTCCTTTACCTTAAGAAAGTACATAAGCATTAGTCAGTTTGTTTAACATTTGAGAATTTATTATGTCCGAACGAATCAAAATTATCAAATTTCTATAATCCCGTTTTCATTATTTGTCATGTTCTACCAATAGAAAAAATTTCAGATTCATAGTACATTTAGAAGTACCTAAACCATGAAATGTTACTAAAAGAGTTTATAATTTTTTACGGCCAAGAAAATAATATTGTTGCAAGTTTGCATTTATTCCTCCAATAATTTTTTTTGATTCACTTGTGTATTAAATTTCAGCTCACCAGCTATTGTAGTTTGGGCCAGACATTAGTATCCTCCTATATCCTATGTCATATATCCTCCTCTGTAAGAAGAGTGCTTATAGAATGATAAAATAAGACTAGCTGAAAGTATGCGGCGATACCCGAGTTACGCCAAACACGTAACCAAGTGACCAAGAGAAAGTCGCCTTTACACTGTAATCCATAAATCTTAAGAATTTTAACTTGTAAGAACATTCAAAATGGGATCGAATCTTTAATAAAGCATACTTACCTTCTAATTACAGCAAATGCCCCATATATTGCTGTGCGGTATGTGTGTCATTTACGAACCAAAGAAGTTTGTCACTTTCTGGAGAAATGTTGGCGTCCTAGAAAAACTTGTATAGATTAGACGTTTTATTCATAACCACAAACTTATGTCGAGTGACTTTTATGGATAGTATTATAAATGTGCATTAGTAAGCATTACAGATGTATGGTTGAATATGAATAATTACATATACAAATTCACTTCTCATTATATCACAGAACAAGAATGAACAATTGTACTTAATATCCAGTAGGTACGCAAGTAAAAGCAAAGATTCAAATAGTAAAAAACGTTCTATAAAAACTTTACAAATGGCGAAAGTCACTCCCTTAAGTGTCTTAAAAAACGTACACAAATAATACCTAAAGTATTTTTAAACTGCTGTCAAAATACTTGTAACATTTGTCATGGGAACCACTTTTCGAAGAATCAACGGCCAAACTTATGTCACAATCAAAGCTATGAACGTTATATTTCGAACACAATAAAAAGTTCTGATTTTTCCTTTTAAAAGCTACTGGTGGAAATACAGAAAAAATAAATTTTGTAAAGAAAACGTGCACTTATTCCAATGAAGCACGTCAAGTGGTCATTTTCGTTTCTTCTGGGTTCTTCTATGATGTAACGTGCAGCCTTGCTAACATTTCAAGCAATGCAAGCAATTGATGGAACACACTGTGACATAACATATTTATAAGGATTCATTGCTGGCTGGCTTTAATAGCTAGGGCATGTAAACGCAATTTTTTTATTTATTTAATAATTATATTACCTACTGTTGTAATTTATTTATTTATATTTCGAAAACTTCACTATAAGCAGAATTATTTCATTGTCCATAAATAAATTATTTTGCGATAAAACATCAGGAAAACAATACTATTGGTGGAATTTTAATGTCTTTGAAGAGATTAAATATTTTAATGGCGCAAAAATGCTTTATTGAAAAATATATTTTGGGTTAATCATATAACATTGTTTCTCGTAGATATCCCAAATTGTCGCATATCAATTTATAGCAGTGAGTGTGGAGAATATTTCATGTAGGATGTGGAATATATTTTTATGGAAATCATTGAAGATTAAAGGTGTATTTACCCTTTGTATGTAAATTTTCGAAATATTATATATACGGGAATGTGGTTTGCTACACAGATAACTTTTGACTTTGTATTCGTTACGAAGAATTCATTTCTATTTCTTTTCATTATAAGAAATTATATCTTTCCAAAGCTTAGTAGAGATAATTATTTCAGTACTGTAGAATTTGCTCCTGCTGTCGTGACGATTGCGGGTTGCTGTAATTGTGATTGTCACACGTAAAAATTACGGATATTTGGTTGATATTTTAAGAGAAAATTATATGAATGGTAATGAATAGGGTTGTCAACTTTTAGATCTTCATGAACTGGAGATTGTGTTTAGGGTTGCCTACTTTAAACCGGTCGCGAACTGGGGGTTGTGTTGAGGGTTGCCCACGTTAAGATCTTTATGAACCTGAGATTGTTTGAGACGTTGAAACCATGGACAACAGCAGTGGGGGGGGGGGGTGTTGCCCCCCTGGTAATGTGTATAAATGTAAATATTATATTAAAATGTGAAAAAACTTAACACGTTGCATGTGGATGGCAAGAATTATCGCCATTCAAACGCCACTTTATTGTAACAAATACCTTATTTATTGATACCACCAGGGCCATCTCTAGGCGGTAAGCAGGTAAGGCACCACCTTAGGACGGCACATCATTGGGGGCGGCAAATGAGTTGGTCTCGTATGCACCCAAATAGCGTTAGTCCTAACTCATTGTCGTTGAAAAAAGACAACATATTCATATCCATTGAATACGGAAAAATATGCCGAGGGTGAAGTTTAGATGCGAACACGAAAATCGGTATCAGTGTAAGCCTCCAGTTTCTACCTACCCCAGCGACTGATAATAAAAGGTGGCACTTGGGTTCTCTTATTTCCTCCGCACTGGACTTCAATACACTTCCCGGGGGCTCTTTCCACACCCCCTGCACACCCCTCCAACATCCTTCGCCTTCCTCCCCCATCGCTCTCTTTTGTTTTTAGTTAATCAAATTATTTAGTAAATCAATTGTTACTTTTTAGTGCAAAATATAAAAGTTATTTTTTAAAAAGTCTCTTATTATTATTTTATTTTTTACTTTTTAGTCTCAAGAAATAAAATTATATTTTTTCCTAAACAATTAATAATGTAGTACATTTATTATAATTAAACCGTATAACTTCTTTTCCATTTTTACATATTTTAATAATCACATTTAATATATATCTAATTGTAAGTGAAATATTAATAAAATAGTAAACTTTTAAAATGTGCACAAATGCATATCCATTCCGTTTTAAGTTAATCAACATTCTATAAAAAATAAATATTTAATTTAAACAACTTTTAGTACGTAATTTAAATACCAAAATTTAAAATTTGAAAATTGTTTTAAAATAATCTATTAGTTCTCAAGTAACTAATACTATAAAATAAACAATTTCAAAACTATTAAAATTTGAGATGGATACCAAATGATTCAAACACCCTACTGAACTATAGTTGGTAATTATAGGCTCCCTCAGACGTTTTTGTTGTTATGTTGCCATATCTCTGAATAAAATTATTTTGTACATTTCCTTTGTTATAAATTATATTGTTTACGTTTGTTTATGTTTGTTTATACCAAAATGACATCAGTCATTTCCTTGAATGCAACAATAATAAATCCATATTTTACTCTCCCTTGCCCTTATATGATCTGTAACGTATCGATTAATAAATTTAGTTGGATAAAAGAAAGCATTTATAACGAGAAAGTCTGCGATAGCATATAATAATGACTTATAGTTTAGGAGATAAAAATTCAAGAATGTCCCACCCATGTTATCTAAATGGAAGAATTAAATGTGCCTAGAGTCAACTCGGGTCGTTATTTTGCATGGTGATTTCACATATGAGTCTTTAGGTGTGAGTCCCTTTAAAATTAAAAGAATGGCTAAAATACATGCAGCCATTCTCCAGTTATTTGATGATATTATGTTGTTATTTCTCATTGTTTCAAATCAATCAAATCGTGCCTTTTGTTTCTTATCAATGGCTGCTATCTGAGGTTTCCCACCAATGCTCAAAACATCCTAAAAAAACATAAAAATAGGAAGTGTCCATGATATCAGATCCAATCAAACTATGTATATTGATGCAAAGTTAATTTCCAAAAAATTTTGACTGGCAAAACAAGTCAACAACACTGCTTCTTATAAAATAGTCAATAATATGCTCTCAGCTTTAAGCAATGGAATGTCACAACGCTATTTTATTTTTCCAAAGCCTTAAATATGTTAACCATGGGTTACTGATGAAAAAAACTTAATAGGTTTGGAATGAGAGGTTTGACTAAGAAATTGATTGAGTCCTATCTGCATAACTGCATTTCATCATTAACCATAAAAGTTCTAACTATATTTCTTCGGCGAAAATAATCACCCAAGGTCAGGGCCGGTTTCGGTTAAAAAATATGTGTAAGCGAGTGTATGACGTCAGTGACGGATCATGTAGGGCGCTGCCAAGGTTGTGCTTGCCGACGAAACCCACCTAAGGCTCCCCTGACCGAACCGTATTTTGCCACATGCCCAGGGGATATGGTTGCTCTGGATATAGTCAGACCCCTGCCCACCACCAGGCGGGGAAATCACTACCTGCTCAGTTTCGTGGACCATTTTACTCGGTACGCTGAGGCTGAGCCTGTCTGGGACATCTCGGCAGAGACGGTAGCAAGAGTCTTTGCAGAGAGGTTTGTGACAAGACATGGTGCCCCCGAAATACTTTTGACAGACCAGGGTACAAATTTTGTGTCATCCCTTTTCAAAGAAACCTGTCGGAGCCTGGGTATTGAAAAGATCCAGACAACAGCTTACCAGCCATCTGCAAACGGTAGAGTTGAACGACTCCACCGGACTCTCGTGGAGAATTTGGTCCATTATATGAATAGGCAAGGCACAGATTGGGATATAAGGCTGTCCCTTGTCCTGGAAGCCTACAGCAGCACAGAACAGGGGGCAACAGGCTACATGCCGAATTTTCTCACCTTCGGATGGGAAGTCGCCATCCCCTTTGATTTTTGACATAAGACCGATGCTAGGAGAACCAGAGGAGGAAAGTTTCCCAGAAAGCCTACAGAGGAGACTGGAAGCTGTGTACGAAGAGGCTAAACGAAACTCCCAGGAAATGGAAGCAGTGAATCGGGAACGTGTCAACAGGCACCGATCTCTTCGAACCCTGGAGAAGGTGACCTGGTCCTGGTCAGAAACCCAATTCCACCCACCGGAAACAAAAGGAAGTTTTGGCTCCCCTGGGAGGGACCATTCAAGATCCTAGCGAAGAATGGACCTTTTAATCACACTGTAGAAAGATCAGGAGGGCGGAAAGAAACCATGCATATCGACCGGCTAAAGAGATACCCTGGCACAATAGTAAATGGCGACAGGATCGGTGAGGGTGGCGGGGAAGGAGAGGAAGCACATATCAAGGGGGATGTGGAGATGCCAGTGAATAACTACTCATACCAACCTCGGGACCTCCCCGACGAACCCACCTACAGTATCCCTGACGTAGAGTATTTTCATCAGCACCTTGACAATGCATCAGAGTCTGAAGGGGAGACCACACCAGCCAATATGTGGGGCTCATGGACTGTACCCAACTTAGTAAATGAAAACCCTCCCGCCACTTCGACACCCTACCCGCGACCCAAACGTGAATGGAGGCCACCCCTACGGCACACACCTGATCATATGATGACCAATGGGGAGAGTAGTGAGGCGATTAGCAGCTCTTCCATCTACCGTTCGCCAAGCGGAAGCTCTACCAATACGTTGGAGGAGGTCCCTGAAGACCACGAGGCTCCATCACCACTCTGCGATGATACCACTGTCGTTCATGCTGGCGTACGAACTGAGAACCCGGACGTCAGCGGCTGGCTGGGGCAGGGTGCGCTCGGAGAGACGACACAGAAAGAGCACAAGGTGATAAGGAAAATGGTTTCAGGCAACTATTAGAATTTGGTGGTCGTTTTCTACGGAGCGTCTCTTTTGTGTTGATGCAGTGCGGTGCGGATGGGATAGATTGGTGAAGAGGAGTGTCTGGGAAACTGTATGTGTGCGAATTGCATAGATAACTGCGTGTATACAAGAACATATGGATGTACATGCTGACGATGATTACTGCGGCTCCTATATTGCGATTCCTTATGTTTCAGGTTTGATGTCATTTGTGATTTATTAGTAGCGAGTTTGATGTACAGTTATTCTTTGTTAGTTAATTAAAGCATAAATTTAGGAATATATTTGCGGGAGATATGAAGAAAAACTGTGTTTGGTATGACATGCGGATTTTGTGAACTAAATTGTGTTTTGTTTAGTTTTCTTAATAACTTTTAAATAACTTCATTATACCTTTTAAAAGGTTGTAATGTTGAAATTGGTTTTGAAATAGCTTTTTACTACTTAAGAGAGATTGATGATTTAACGCAGATAAGGGTTATACTTAAAGTTTATATTGGTATAGAATATAATCTAAAAGTGTATATGTAAACCCTTATTTTAACTTTTACCACTTATTAATATATGCACAAGAAAAGGTTAGTTCTCATGCACTGTATGTAAAGTAAACTAGTAAAAGGGTGTTGCTTTTTTATTTTGTTACTGACATTTTATTGTATTTTTTTAAGCTTGTGTTTACATCCCTAATGCTATGGTTATTGCGGCCCCTACAGCAAGGTAAAAATTTGCCACCCCACTGGATATCAAAGGCATGAAATAATATTAATGATATACTAAGAAAGGAAAATAAACTTATTTTACTGTTTTATTTTTTCAAAAAAGTATTCAGCTAAATATTTTCAGAAATAGAAATAAAACCTTATAACAAAATTACTATGTAATGATTATATTACCGAATATTTTTATATTGCAACTTTACGAACCCACTTTTGCACAAAGAGCAAACCCTGAGAAAACAAAATCTCTATAATGAAGGTTCACTGTATTTGGGGTGGGAAGGTTATTTGAAATTATAATGTTTATCCCTAAAAGCACATGAAATGTAGCAGTATAGTTATTGATTTTGGGTGTATATATTCCGCTAAAGAGGTTAAGGAAAGTGCACAGCAGCATTGCCAAACTAAAATTTTTGAAAAGCACTAGCCTTACAGCTAAAAAGCACTAAATCTAAAAATCATGAAAATAATCATTAAGTAATCGGGTAAGAACAGTAAAAGAATTATACATAATAAATGCAATTGTAACTATTTTTAATTAAAAAAATTAAAAGTATATTTACCTTGAAATATGTTTAATCGATAATTTCCAAAACTTCCCAATCAATTTCTTCTGATGTAGATGCTTCATCTTCAGGTGCTCTATAAGTATTCATTGATCCAATTTCTTTAAAAACAGCATTTGGCAACTTGTAATTGTAACAACATTTACCATTTCATTTAAGTCCATATTTAACAGCTAAAACTTCTCTTAAGCTCTTTATACTTAAGCGATTACGCAATTTTGATTTGATGATATTCATGTGGCTAAAAACTCTTTCCACGTCAGCATTTGAATGTGGTAATGTGAGCACTGTTAATGCTAACTGGGATGGATGTCCAAATGGGTTTTCTCATGTAGAATCCCTATATGATGCAACTTCAATCCAGAAGGAAATTGTATCTGAAACCTGGGTCCATTTTATATTTTTTTAATTCTTCCATTGGAAATCAATGCAGGTCAGGCTCTCTGCATCCTTATTAAAAATTTTTGCAAGTTCTAAAATTCCAGGTTTTATTGGTTTCAGGCATTCATTTATGCTAAAAAAAAGTTCATTGATTGCAGCACATGAAAATTATCAGGAAGACGCTGTCTAATTTGCTTTATTAGTTCCACAACAAAATCTATGCATCGGGCTCTAATCTCTTTCTCTTCTAATTCAGAAAATTTACATTCTGAGACTTCCTTCTCAATCTGATAACCAAGATATGCGTTTGAATTTTAATAATCTTGAACTGAATCATTCTCATTTAGCATCTTTCCAGATATTAGAATGGCTGAGCTAAGTGAATCAATAAGATGCTGAAGATCATTCAATAACTTAGTGGGGTCTTGTGTTTCCGCTTCAAATTTTTTGTTTACTCTTTGCACTTAGGCAAGGATTTGCTTTAAAACTACTAGAAGAACATAGTTTTTCTTATCACAAAATATTAAATAAAGAACTTCAGATGTATAGCACCGTTCTTTATTCCTTGCAACGTCAAAATGGATTTTTAGCTCAACCTACTGCTGCAAAATTGTCACTACAGCAGATTCAATTGACATCCATCTTGTTCTGCTAGGCTGGACAAGCTTTAAATGTTGATTTCCTTCGTTTATAGCGGCAAAAAGTTGTTTATATTTAGCTTGAAGAACCGATGAATGGGAAAACCAGCTGTACGTTTCCTTTATCATGAAATCCACATTCCTTGGCAAATACTCAGCTGCAGCATGTGACACAGCAAGTTGAAGCGAATGACAAATACATCTTATAAGTATTAGATGTGGAACTTCTTTTTGTAATGTTGCATATACTCCATAGATTATACCTGTCATAACTGAGGCATTGTCTGTTCTTAGAGCAATTAGATTTTGCAAATCAAGGTCATGTTTTTTTAAGCATGGCATATTGCAACAGCAGTACATCCACCCAGTTCAATCAAATCTAAATAAGTTACAATAATCTTCTTTCTAATCTCTGAATAATATCTAATGACAATTCCCAGTAACTTTATAACAGAAATATCATTAGATTCGTCAACTATTAAACTATACTTGTTATTTGCTAAGTCATTTTTTAACTCCTCTCTAAAATATGGTCCAAGAACATTTGTAATAATTCCAGTACACTTTAGTTCGCTTAAGTTTCAGATCTTTTGTTTCCTTACAATCACTAAAGCATTCTTTACAAAGTTCACTTAAATGATCCAAAACTCTTAATGAACAGTGCTCAGCAATAAACATAGACAGGCTTACTTCTGTTTGTTTAACACTACTCACAAATGACAGCTGTGTTTGTCTCTGGCAACTAAAAGGCTCCTCAGCTTTTTTGTGTTTAGTAGTATTACTATGTCACTTATTCTGGCAGCTATGGAACATTTACAGTAATAACAAATACACTTACTGTCATCACCTTGCCACCCCTCTGAAGTGGTACCTGTAAGCAACCGCTTACGCCTGAAACTGGCCCTGCCCAAGGTGTTCTGTAAGGGCCAGTCCTTGGTTCTGTACTATTCTTATTATATAGTAAGGATCTCAAATACAATTTCTACCACGCAACTGATGCTAAACCCATTTTACACAAACATCATACTCTCACCTTCTAACTTTGATAGCTTTTTAGATAATAGTGAACTAGTTGGTCACAAGCTAACTCACTGATGTCAGAACAATTTTCTGGCATTAAACATTGATAAATCTAAAGTCATCCACTTCATAAACAATAACAAATCATATAAAAACCTATCAGTATTTGCTGGTGATAAACTAATCCCTCAAGTTAACAGCATAAAATTTCTTGGTATCCGCATTGATACTCATTTTACAGAGATTTCTACAAAAAATTTCCCTTTTATGCTTAATTTAGTTGAGAGCACAAAATAACTTTAATCCTGAGTCTCCTAAATCCATCGTACTCCATATAGGTTACAGAAATAGCGTAAGTAAATCAGCATTAATCAAAAAAATTTTCTATAATAAATACTAATCTTTCACCAATAGCTACAAAGTATAGACTTGGGAACGTTTTGCTGCTGCGCGATGTGTCCTTGACTGTAAGGATGTGCAAGTAATCGAATGCAATTTTGTTTCGAAATTGAAACTTGATAGGACTAATATTGGCAAATATATATGAACCAGATAGCATGTTATATTAACCAAAGGAAGTAAGATGTTTGTCAAATTTGACCACGGGATTCACAAGATTATTAACTGGACCAAGATATAAATCTCCGCAATCAAACAGCATCCATTACAGTCCAAGTTTCTATAAACGCATAACAGAGAAAACATTTCCATGCTATTGTTGTAAGAATAAGGGTTTTAGAATAGGTTTTTAATAGATATGAAGAAATTATCACCTGTATAACAATATTCACCTCGGCAATCAAATTACCAAATCGTACAACGCGCTCATATCAACTACTCTGCCCTCTTACGGAATACTGTTACGTTTGTATTATTTCGTTACTCATTGTTACGCAGTGTTCGTGAGATATTCTTCTGGATAATTCTGTCGTTATAGTGGAAATTGTAACGTAAGTAACAAAATTGGTATTGATTTTTCAAATTTTACAATTTTTAAAGACGTTAATGTAGTACACTATTACTACGCGTAAGTATGTCAGTTTTACATTCTTTTCAAATTCAATTTTAAATTATTATGACATCCGCAAATATATTGCGTCTTCTCATGAAAATTACCGTCAAGTTGAATCATATCTGAAGAAACCTAGATATCTTGAGAACGCATTTTAAGTTTTGAAGCTATCACTTGCGATGAATTCTGGGTGTAAATTATTAATTTAAATCTGCTGTTTCTCCTTAGATAAAAAATGTACGCCGCCGTAAGGTTATGTCAGGTGTCCGTTTTACCTGCACTTAGGACACCTAGTGTCAG
This sequence comes from Uropetala carovei, assembly GCA_036926305.1. Taxonomy (NCBI): domain Eukaryota; kingdom Metazoa; phylum Arthropoda; class Insecta; order Odonata; family Petaluridae; genus Uropetala; species Uropetala carovei. Next base: position 2,871,768 of record JAXCHB010000043.1, read on the forward strand.
GAATGGTATAGTTGGGAATGGAAAACTAGTTTACCGAAACTTAGCGAACGATGCTCGAGAAACGTTTACTTCAAGGGCTGCACGGAGAAAGACTCTTCGTGAACAAGTAATGGCACCAGCAGGTGACACAGGTAAGATCAATTGCGTAGGTAATAATTTTCTTTCAATCTTGCACCATACTCGCTTTTTTATATTACGTTGTTAACTAGTATATCCCATGTAGCATTCAACATCGGAAAAGGGGCTTTGGTTGGTGGTTCAGCTCTTGGACTTGGTGCACTATGCTTTTATGGACTCGGGCTTTCCAACAAAGAAGGGGCTATAGATAGAGCTATGTAAGTAATATTATATCAGATCGATTAGGATATGTCATTGCAAAAGAGTAAATCGTAATTTAACCAATTATTTCAGTTTATGGCCAGAATACGTCAAACAACGCATCAAGGATACCTACCTATATTTTGGTGGTTCCGTCGCCATCACGGCTGCCTCTGCGGTTGCTGTATTCAGGTCACCAACGATGTTAAACTTAATGTCCAAGAATTCCTTTCTGGTAAGATTAACTTAGGATATCAGCTGCAATCATAATAAATACTTTTATTTTTTGGCAATCCTGGTCATGTAAAGATTTTTTCACCATGGGAGTAAGACACAAATGTAAGTATTGGTGAAGTTTGTATGCAGATGAAGTAGGGTTACCACAATTTTATAAATGGGAAGTAGGGACACGGCCGGCCCAACCACCTTCTTGGGATTAGAAAAAGGTGATAAGCTTTATTTATTATTTAAATTGTAGTTTAATAAGCATTTACAGTAAATGAATCTTCAAAATATCAATTCTCTCAAAGATTAGCAAAATAAAATTACATTAATTTTAGGTTTAAACAACCGTAGCAATAATATTTCTTTTACAGAGTATTGCCACAGATAAGGAATCTCATAAAGTAACTGATTAACATATTCTTTGCTTATCAGCAGAAAATCTGCTTTCAGTTATAGTAAATTCAGACCTTAAATTTATATTTTTTGTTTGATTTTGCACATTCTAAAAGTTCTGGTTGTTTTTCTACAAATTCAAAAGACTGGAGGCAAGTTTTGTTAAAATAAAATTTTATCTGAAGCTCTGCTTTTACAGGCTCTATTTTTAATCTGTTTTGTTCATCTGTCCATAGGTTTTTTATGAGTGAAAAAAACTTTCAGCACTTGCATTGCTTACTGGTATTGATCAGATTAATTTTATAATTTTTATAATCTCAGTGAAAACTGACTTTTAAAAAAAAACCTTTGTTTATGTTAAAAAATTTAAGAATAAGTGGATAACATTTCATGTTACCTTTGTTAGAAGCATCTAGTCTTATTCCACACACTAAAAAAATAACTGTGCTTGTGCATCATTCCATGATAAGCAAAACATAGTTAAGCAACACTGCTGTAATCCATTCCCTTGAAAGAATGGGTGTGAAAGAAGGAATAAATTGTCTTTGAAGTTTTTGTTATAAGCAAATTTTGCATATACTTTGCAGTTTCCAAATGCTTCTTCAAAGTTCCAGCGCCTTCATTTTTTAAAGATATCAAAGAGGGACATAAAATGCATTCTGCAGTTAAACGATCATCGGTTTTTGCAGCACATGATGAATAATTTGGATCTTTGAGCCATTCTTCTTTGAACATGCAAAATCTTTTCTTAGGTGGTGGGGATGACAGTCTTTTACCTGATATTACAACTTTACATTTGGGCTGAGTGATCATCGGAATTGTCACCATTCATTTTTTCAATACATTTTCCACAAAAGAAAGTTTCAAAACAAAATTTAAAAGTACTTATTATTTACGAATGTTAAAATATTACTGATAAAATAATTCTTTGAAGTTACTTGCAGTAACATCAGTGGTTGACTTATAATTTCTTAGAACTTCAAGCTATTTATTGTACACTTAAAACACAACTTGTGCAGGATTTAAATCCGTACGTGATGGCATTTGTGACAGCTTAATGGGCATTAAAGAAGTAGAAAATCGAAATATAATCAATTTTTGTGAATAAAGTAAATATCGATACAAACAACAATGAATTTTCAATAAAACAAAGTCCAATTAATGTTGAACGAGAAAGTTGGGACAATTTGGGAATTAAGTAGGACATGAGCAAAAAATTGTTCAAAAGTCAGTTAAAATCGGGATGGGTGTCAACCCTAAGATGAAGACATGCTGGACGTGAAGATTTATGTAAAAGCCAGAGAAAAAATCTGCCTTGACCAAGAATCGAACCCGGTTCAGTGCAGAAACTTGCTCAATTTCTAGATGATGCGCAAAAGTGTAGGCGGTTATTAGCTCTGACATATTTTGTTTAAGGTTGTATAATAGTAATTGTGAATTACTTCTGATGCTAAACTGCATGACATTGACTACTGCGAAGTAATGTTTTTCGTTGGGTTTTGTATTCTAAGCTGGTGGAGAATTCAATTAGTACAGAGTTCATAGTATTTATGAAATACAGTCAGACCCTAATTTTTCCATCGCTGACATTGGCATCAAAGCAGGTGTGGCAGTAAATCAAGATATATGCTTGCTCTTTGTACTGATAAGATGGAAGTTCTGTTCAAAATGATTCATGTGGGAATGGTAAATCAGAGTTTGGCTGTACTTCCCCATCGAGCTAAAATGGTTTCAGCTTGCTATCGTTTTGCACCAAGCTTTATACTGTTATACTAATCTTACTGTGTACAACTGCATTTATGATGTCATCGTTCTTGATTGTAATAGTTTTAATGATATTTTGTCTGCAAACTATTTTCCTGCTGAAAATTTAATGTTGCAAATCATGAGCTATCAATTGTCATTGTCAAATATATTGGTATTAATGAAGGGAAATTGAAACCTTTCTTGGTAAGATTAGGTAAGAGCTTTCGGAAATGAAATGCTTTTTTGTTTCAGGCCATTGGAGCATCAATTGCTGCAATGATAGGCACTGGAATCTTGTGCCAAAGTATACCATACAAAAGAGGGCTCGGTACTAAGCAGTTGGCATGGATGCTACACACAGCTGTGATAGGAGCAGTTGTTGCTCCCATTTGCTTAATGGGTGGACCTGTTCTCATTCGAGCAGCCTGGTGAGTCATGTTTTGTCAGTAGAATGAATTTTTCCAATCCGATCTTCATCTGAATTTATACTGAAAATCTCCATTATCGTAGTAATTTCTAATGGGTCAGATTTGTTCAGAAAATAAGATGTCTCCTTTCAGGTATACTGCTGGTGTTGTTGGAGGATTGTCCACTGTGGCAGCCTGTGCTCCAAGTGAACAGTTTTTGCATATTGGTGGCCCTCTAGCTATCGGTTTTGGTACAGTTTTAGCTGCTTCATTGGGTAAGCAATATTGCTGAGGTTTTATTAACAGTTGCATCAAGATTATGAATCATTACCAAGATTCATTTAAAGTGCAACTTACAATCTATATTATTTCTTGGTATGCTTTCCAGTTCAATGATGCCTCGTGGCACACCATGCAGAACTTGTTTGACTCTCTTAGTTACTTAGATGCAGGCAACAATGAAGTATATTTACTTTTTTATTGTCTTCTCCCACATAATTTATGGAAAAAATTCTTCTCGCTGTGAGATTTTTAACTTGGTGACTAAGTTTACATCATTTTGATTTTTAATTCTTGTGGAGGAGAGTGAAGTTCATCTTGTTGAATGAATAAATTAGGTAGGCAAGAAAGTATTTTTCTAGATTTCTAGACTCCTGAATGGATGCTTACTAATTTAGACGTTTATTTTCCAGTAGCCAAGCTCATACAAGAAATATTGTGATGCTTTGATATCATTTTAATGTCGTCATAAATGTTTAAAAAATATACCATCAAGTTGCTTGAATAAGAATATTGCTACAGAACAAATTCCTTTCATCTGTTTCAAAACGTTTGCACAGATTTTTAAAATTTCTTACTTCAGTCACTAGTGACTTAACAGTTTCTTTCTCTCAACAGGGAGCATGTTCCTACCTCCAACAACTGCCCTTGGAGCTGGTCTTTATTCGATTAGTTTATATGGTGGTCTTCTGCTATTCTCAGCATTTCTCCTGTATGACACGCAGCGGATTGTCAAGAATGCAGAACGTTACCCACCTTATGCACCTGTCCCTTTTGACCCAATTAATTCGTAAGTATACATAAAGTTTTTCAGTCTTACTTTAGCGATATGCAAGTGGAATCTAAACTCTCAACTCTTACTGCAAACTCTTACATCGATGCTTTGTCAGAATTAAATTCAAGATCGTCTTAATTGGTTGATAATATGAGGTCACTTTATTTTCCGTAAACACCTTAGATCAGATGCAGACTTAGGGAATGCTAGGCCCTTAAATGATAGGCTGTGGCCAAAACATGCGCTCAAATTTTGTGATGAAAACAGGCTATAAAATTCTTAATAATTAGTGTGTGTATGACAATATAGTGAGTGAGCTTCTGAGGTTGATGTCAATCGCAGCTCAAAATTTCAAGTGGAACCCTTAGAAATAATCATTTTCTCATTGATACCCATCAGTTGAGACTGGTCTTTTACCAATTACAGTTCAGAATAATTTTTGTCATAATTTAGGATATGTGACTGCTTCTTTGAATAGGAACTCTTTGCAATCAACATCTGACTCTGTTGTCACTAACAATCTAGCTGCAAGGCTCTAGGTACAGTTAACCAAATCAATGCTCTGTGAAATCGCACACTAATAATAAAGCAAGTGTGCATTTAGCTTTGCCTGTCCAGAATCTGATTAGCTGTGACGTGACATCCCTGCCTTTAACAGCAAGGAATGGAATTATCCCCTAATCATATCTTTCAAATAAGAAGTTGCTCTGTGTTTCAGAACTGAACTTATCCTATACAGTGAGTCTCCGACTTACATGGGTCCGAGTTACGCTGATCTGTAGATACACGGATACATGACAACTTATCAGCGCTCTCGATTTTTAGTCCAGCTGCCACTCAATAGATGGCGTTACTAGTACAGTAACCCCTCGGTATACGAGCAATCGGTTTACGAGTTTTCGCTTATACGAGATGCACAAATTAATACCTGTTTTTCAATTTACGAGCCAATTTTTGCTTATACGATCTCCTTCCTCTCGCAAACCGATCGTTTTTCTTAGCACCTATTCCCGGCTTTTGTCGGTTCCCGAATCTTCTCGAATGCGCAGAACGTCACGGCATCCCAACTTTAATGATGTAACTATTGCTCATAAAATTTATAGCATGGGATGTATTGGGAAATTAATTTTTGCCTGATGAGCAGTTTTCGAGGAACAAATTAAGCTCGTAAACTGAGGGATTACTGTATGTTGACGCACAGCTGACAGCGGCGTTTTCGCCATTTAGATTTGTTATCCCGTGGGTGCAAGTTGTGTCTCGTTACTGTACTGCTCTTCATAAACAAACTATAAACCCTCATCACATAAGCACTACTCTTTTAGCTTTAAATATCCATTGAAACGAATGTGTGTCAAAAAATATATCGTATTTAAGCATTGTTGGACTTAAACGGTTTTCAACTTACACGGCGACCTTCGGAACGAATTAACCGTGTAAGTTGGGGACTTACTGTATATGAATTTCTGTATCAAATCATTGGCTTAGGACAGTCAAAAACATTTGTTGCGTTGGAAATGCCGGTAAATGAATAACAGTAAAAAAATGTGTTGCTACAAATAAACAGGAACGAAAGATAATAATTTATTTTGCTTGTTAAATAAATGTCAGCTAAAAACTGTAATATTGCTTCTAATTGAAAGGAAAATATTTTTCAAGATTGAAAAATGCAAACACAGGAATCTAGCGTGTTTAATCTCACCCAATGTTACGTGGGAAACTCACGTGTTGGATCTGGTAAAGCCATCAAGATTCTTGCTCCAGAAGGATTCCTGCCTGGACAAAGATTGAAAAGGCACAGATAACGTGGTCTTTAAAGAGAGATTGTAAAATAACCATGTTACGTTTGCAATTTTTTTACTGTTGCATACAGGTTGCTTAGGTTTTATAGGATAGAATTTAAAGCTGATCAATTAGGGCCAAAGGCTCCAAGCCTTTCCGCAGAAGCTTGGAGACGAAAATCTACTAGTTTTTACTATTTCAGAGCATATTGTCAGGACTGCTTAGTATTCATGGTGTTCATTAATCCACAAAAGTTAAAGTTATTTAAAGACAGAATAGGTCATTTTTAAACAAATAATTGAGTGTTTCAGTTTCAAATGATGGAAGTGATGTGTAATTATTTGCCAGGTGTCTCAAACTCTCTCTCTCTCTCTCTCTCTCTGTGTCAGTACCTGCCAAAATAAAAGCATAAAATATATAGGTGTATATATATATATTCCAAACATTTCACTCTTCATTTCTCCTGCCCAAAATGAAAGAATGATTTGTTTAGAAAAATTGCTGTTATGTTGTAGACACTCTAATCCTATTCTCAATTTATCAAAATGTCTGTTTCCTTGGGAGCTGCTCAATTTATTATATCAGTCGTTAAGAAGATTTCTAAAAAAAGAAATAAATTGGAAACAGAATGTAAAGATTCTTTTCTGAAGCCACATATGCGTTCTGTAAACTTTGTTCTTGATTGGATGTCAGGCACCAACTGAATCTGTCAGAAAATTGTTTAATTAAAGTAGCATTTCATTCTGAATCATGGAAGATTTTTATCAGAAGTGAGATGTAAAGAAAACTCAATCATTGAATGTAAATGTAACCAGTTGATGATATTGCTTTCCTTTTCAGATCTCTTTCAATCTACATAGACACAATTAACATTTTCGTAAGGATAGCAACAATTCTGTCTGGTGGTGGCAGCAGGAGGAAGTAATTAAATACACAAAATTGCAATTTATGTTTAAAATATACAAGTGAATGAAACAAGTATTCGACTGTAAATTTATTTATTGTGAATTAAAGCTATAATAAAAATAGACAGTAACAAAAACTTAAATGCAGTCAAGACAATTTTCGTTTTCATTTTGATGTATGTACAGACACAGTATTGCTTAACTTCTAAATTCCTGTGATTAAAAGCAAAACAATCTGAGCACCTATGTATGAAAAATTGGAGTGTCACATTTTTATGCTAATAAAGACTTAAAAAAAAGTCCAAGTATAAAGTGATTTGCCTAGTCCCCGACATAAATATGCTTGAAAATCCAAATATGTATCTTAATCCTGGTGTCCAAGTTCCCTCCACTTATATACAGGTAATCTCCTATTTACGTTGTTTCCATATAACGTCGTTTACAAATAAGGGAAAGTTTCACCGTTTTACATCGTTTATCGTTTCTATGTTCGATATAACGTCATTTTAAATCTCGATCTATTGAAGTGTGTGAAATGCAGGGCAGCGGGAAAAAGTCAACAGAACCAACCAAAGGGACTACCGTAATTTTTCGTATATAATACGCATTTTTTCAGGCAAAACTGATCTAATTATACATGGTAACAGACTCAAACATTTTATTCCAGGCAGTCAGTAACAGTTATATGTATCTGTATGCATTGTCGCTGATAAAGCATAGTTTTTATTAATGTTCTGTATCGATGGCATTTCTTTTCAAATTTTTGTTTGAAAAACAAAAATGAGAACTTTTTCTATTATCCACTGATAGAAATAAAACATCAAATTTCTTTGTAATTAACGTATAAATCTGTTTAAAAAACGTTCGGAGTCGGTACATTATTACAGAAGATGTCGCCCTCATCCCTAGGGCCCTAACTTGGACTAACGGAAAATGATTGCTATCCAAAATGAGAGCCGCTAGATTAGAGTTAATCATTTAATTAGTTAATCTCCTTTACAACACATAAATATATGAGAAAAACATGCCCGATTTACGTCGTTTCAATATACGTCGCCGGCTCTAGGAACACATCCCTGACGTAAATCTGAGATTACCTGTACATACTTGAAAAACCAAATGGCCTTCAAATCCCAAATTTTATTCTAAAAGCCTTTTCATATTGCAAAACGAAATAGTTTTGAGGAATGTCCACAGACTATTGTATGTGTAAACATACTGTGCATAAAATAAATAATGTAACAAAGCCAGCATCTTTGAATGAGACTAACCAAGTCCTAACTGTGTATTTGCAGTTTACTCGCTCGATACAGTAGTACATTTAAAAAATATTTACAGTTAATTTTCACACTATATACAATTCAAATGTCAAAATATACAGAAGCAGAGATTGTAGAGATATAATCACCTGACTAAACATTGGCGACAAGAACTCTGATAGCCACAACACAAGATGCACATTTTAACTACAACCAACAGAATTTTCTAAAACATTAACACAATAATTTAATCAGCACAATCAAAATGTTAATAATTTATTAAAAATCTTGTGGAAAATAAAAACACTTTCTTAATAAACAAGTTCCTGTCCTTTAAGCACCTTCTCGCAATTACTACACATTGCCCAGGGTTCAATGTGTATTGTTTGCAGAAAAAACTGAAACACCACTAAAATTATTATACATCCCTCTGCAGAATTAAAAGTAAACTTTATCAGGCATCACCAAACTATGTCCAAAAATTGCAAGTGATCCAAAGCTAGTGTCAACTAGCCTAATCTCTTCCTGATAAGTAACTTAAGTATAATTCATATTTACCTGAACCTATATAAGTACAAACAATTACTCTCGGAGTTAAGAGGCACTTGATAAATAAACCCACGCCACCAAATACTAACTGGAGAAACAGAAGGATTATGTATCTTAAAAAGTAAATGTTTTTGAATAAATTTTTAAACGACCCCCTTCTGTCCCTTAAAACATTATTTCTACAGTTATTTTCCTTGGCAGCATCATGGAACGAACTCCCATAGTCATAAAATAAATTTAAATGGAAATGGGTAAGTTGCACACTTGATTTGCTGGGTATTAAAGGTATTTTGTACAGTGCACTCCCTCAAATTTGGCATTTGTTTGAAAACATCATGCTAATAATCCAGAAAGATTACCAGAAAATCAAAAAGTCAGTCACCATTTAACTGTTATGCCTTCCAGATTCCATGCTCAGCTGATGCCATTTCCAGCATTCATTATAAATCATTAATTCGATTCTTTTTTCTTCACCCATTGTAATGATATAATTCATATGCTTAGGATACGAGTGAAAACACATAATCGATACAATCTACGTTGCATAGCATCTTTAAAAAATCTACAAAGAAAAGTGTTGACCCACCTACACCTGTATATTCAAACTTCGAAAATACCGTGATTTTCTCCTTATCAATATAGACTTGTCAGCTCACCCTCATTTCTTACAGTATAAATATCTACCTGCAATCCCTATGCATCTCACTTTGAAAGCAGAAACAGTAAAATGGTTTGGTAAGTAAGTAAGAATACTTTATTTCATTGAATGAAATAATCATATCCCTAGAATGCCAGCACCACTAGGCACATTTCTACTACGCCAAATGGAAAATTGGGGAATCCGGCAATGTCTCTGCCCCAAGTGTCCCGGATTTGTGAGAGTGCACTGTAACTAGTTGCAATCAGGATAGTAGAAAAAATTTCAAGTTACCATGGAAAGACCATGTCTTCTATTACCGAGCTGAGTAGGTATATAGGAAGAGGAGTTTTCACCACAACTATTATATTCGTGTCATATTTACTTTCATAATTTCCCCATCATGTATTTCCCCTCTCCATTTTGAGAAAAAAATAACCCTTTTCCCCACAGTACACCCAATTATTTTTAATGCAACACACATATAATAATACAGTACATAATACTGCTAATTAGCACCGTTTACTTTTATTGGCAGCTTACTGTAATAAAAAATCGTATTCAGACACCAAATATAATTTATGGAAAGCTGCCAATTATTGTTCTCAGCCCCTCAACACTAACAACTAAACTGAACCAAATGTGATCGTATTTTAGCAGCATTTTACTGTACATACAAAAGAAATTGTGTACGAAAGTTAGCAAAATAATAAAATTAATCCTTTATAGATGTTCAAAAATATATGTTAACCTAAGAACTGACACCAAGACAACACTTAAGCTAAAAATTATTTGCATAATGTCTCCCTCCCATTTTAGAGTTAAAATAATGGTGCATAAAGATGGGGAAACTATGCCAGTAAAACTGGTTTGTGGAGAAAGATTAATGCAAAAGGCAATACACATTACTGAAGAACGACATAATTAGTTAAGTAAAATACACAGAAGACCTGGAATGAAAGGATAAGGAATACAAAAGAATGATATATAGACAGGTGACAGCTGGAAAAATTATGGAATGAAAATAAAGAAAAATTTTAACTAAAATTTATCACAAAAATAGGAAGCCACTGGAAAAGGTAAAGTGGAATGCTTTGGGAACATTAAAATACGAAACATAAAGAGCACAAAATAGAATTACAAAAGCAGAAATAAAACAACATACAGAACTGATTGAATAGCTTGGGAATTTTTGTGTAAAGTATATTGCCTTGTGCGAAGCAGAAACACAGAGACTAAAGACATATATTCTCAGAAAACTTCAAAATGTGGGCATAGAGAAGAGTTAGGAAAGAATGCATTGATAGAGTGAAAACGAGTTAGTATTAATAAGAGAAGGAACAAAGATATTGATGATGCAACTTGTAAGATGAACTCAGACCGTTCCTCAGGAGAAACCCCATGAATACATGTGATTGAATTACAAGAGGAACAAAAATGTTTTAGCCAATTGACAACTTGAAACAGTCACCAAGAAATGAAGTTTGTGGAAGACAGAAGAATCTGGTTTAAAATACAATCCCAGACCTTTCTACTGACAGATGACTAAATGTGAGGATTATATTACTGTATTCACCATGTTGAGTAAAAGTAAATGCAAAAATTCTATCATTAAAGACACCTACAATAAATAAAAATGTATAAAACTTTCAATAAATTAAAATAATTAAGAAACCCCAAACACGATAAAATGGATCTACAACAATGGGTAAAAAAAGATGAATCCAATGACCTCCCATGTTTCCAAGCAAATTCTTTCTGAGAGTAAGTACAAGAAGCCTCACAAACAGATAGAATCTTTCTATAATTCATTTATGAACGAGAAAACAATTTGGTAACATGGAAATTGATGGATGGTGAAGTCACAGCAAAGGATTAAAATAGGATGAAGGGTGTACTTGTGTAATGTGATAGAATTGGATAAGTAGAATGATTACCCTATGAACAAAGAAACAATGCCGAATACATTTTTGTTTTAGAATCAGTGATCTGCAGACTGTAAACAAGCAGAGTCAGTTTGTAGAAAAAATGCACATCTGGTTTTCCCAACCAGTTTGAGGCTATTACAGTTATTTCATTTTTCCAACTCAACTACACAATGACCAAATAATATATAGTAAGAGCATAAAATTCTTCCTACTTGGTGTTTTGACATGAAAAGTTTTAGCTTTAAGTACAACGCCGAATTTTAGTGATAATAAAAATACACCCTGGCTCTACCTTAGTAAAACTTGTTATGAGACAATAGCTAAGAAAATAAACTTGAGCATAAACACTGCATGTTAGTTATCAAAAGGATATTCTCAAATAAAACCGGTGCTACAAACGACTTTCTCAAGGCAGGTATGATCACATTGGAAATAGAAAAACAAAGGTTGCCTAAAAATTAATCAGCCATGTTATTGTCATTAAAATGGCTACATATTGTCTGCATATTGCTATCACTCATGCAGGTTTTTTAAAAAAATTACTTCTTAGGAGAAAGACAATCGTTTTTTGCACCACTCTATCTCACATTCGATCGTTACAAACTAAAAATCTTTCCATGAGAAAAACAAGACATTATAGTGATAAATGCTTGTGTATTGAAGACCAAGATTGAAAACAGGAAGCCTTAAGATGGAAAAGAAAGCTTTTTTTACATGACGTCACTATAGAGTAAAAAAAAAACAGAATAGCTAGCCACATAGATAAAAATTATGGCAGAGTGTTTTAATGCCTAAACTCTGCATAAAGATCTTATGCAAAACCATTTTACGGTATGGAGACATGATATTGCCAATAGGACATCCCATCCCTCAAATCACTTTCTTAAGTAGATTCTCTCGCAACGAAAGGTAGGACCATAAAAATTTGAGGATCACGGAACGACAAAAAACTTAACAAGGTTCCTTCGGGAACTATCACCTAATCCAAACGACTCCGCCGGAGTCATTTATTTTACGCCGGGAGCTCGGACCCACCTTCCTCAAAATGAGACGTTGGGGAACAACCTTCACCTCCTGATCGAATGCCATCATCAGAATGGGAGGCGGATGCAGCTGCCGCGGAATGATGCCTCAGGTAAGCCGCGAACATGTGTCTCGCACAGTTGAGCACCCTAGCGACGTCATGCCTTCTCACCATCTTGTCAAAATGCATCGCCAGTTCGTTCGCATCCATGCCGGCACGCATCACGTGATCCCTCTGCTGCCTCAGCAGCGTCAGGCAGAGGAACATTAGGAACGGATTCCCACCCCCGAACTCGTGTGGCGGAGGAAGTTCCATCACCCCGGAAGAACCGCGAGACGACTCGCCACTGTCTCCCGCGCGTGATGCTGTGCCCTCTGTGTCTCCGAGGACGAGCAAACCCGTCATTTCTGTCACCTCCTCGCATGAGTTGGTAGTCAGGCACCCGTCAACACCACCACCACCAACCACGGTTTCCGTCCTAGGCTTCTCCGAGACGACCGTGTCTTCCGGCAAAATCTCACCGTCGGAACAATCGCTCGAATCGGAACTCGTCCTCCTAGCCTTCGGTACATTTCCCAGATCCCTAAGCAATTTGATCGGTGTAACCGACTTGACGTGGACCACCACCCCACCCGGAGTCCCACCCCCAGCTTCCACGACCTCTATCACTTCCCCATTGTAACTTCCCTGGTTCCCGCTCTCCGAGTCATCGCTCCCTGGCGTGTGGCCTCCGCCATCCGATTCCAGGTCTGCCTGTTCGTCTGGCGTGGGAGGGCACTGGAGGGGATTCTCCCACACAAATATCTCCTCCCCGCTGCCTCCCCCGACCACCCTGTCATACCTCTCGATCCTTTCGGCCTTCTGAAGCTGCGACTTGCAAGAAGACATATCCACGTAACAATCTACTCCATCTCCCTCCCCTCTCTTCCTCCCATTTTTTCCCCTCGCCACGGCAAAACCTGAATTGTCATGGACCGTATCCCTCCCCGGAGACCTTGCACCCTCCCCTTCCTCTTCTTGGCACCCTTCCTCTTCATCTTCCTCCTCGTCGTCGTCATCCAGATCGAGCGAAGGACCCCTGACCTTGGCTTCCCCAAAGACCTGCCTGTCCAAGCTCTCCATCTCCAGCCTTAGCTCACGCGTTACAGAGGTCGTCATGGGAAAATATTCTGCCGAATCGTCTTCCGTTGAGCTTTCGTCAACAGTGGGCGATTCTGTCTCGGGACTGGTCTTGTCCCCGTTCACCCGCATCCCCTCTTCGGCCCCATCTCCGCTATGGCGCCTCTCCGCCTCTTTCTTCTGCGCTTCCCTTGCATCCTTCTCCTTCTTCCGACCCAAACTGAGGAACTCGTTCAGATTCCTCACCACCTGGTGCTGCCTCTGGATGGGGGCAGGGCGCACTCGATTTTCCGTCCTCTCCCCTTCCTGTTCCGCCTTCTCTTTCGTCTCGTCTGCTTCGACCGGGGTCAGAGACTCGTCGAGGCTGAAGAAGGGTCTAGCCATTCGAGCCTGTTCTTCGGCTCTCTGGAGCCTTCTCCTACCCCACAAGTTGTCGTCGAGGCTCTGGTTCTGGCGGTCCGGCAAACCTTTTCCGGATGATGTCCGCCTCCTCAAGGCGCAGAGCCTGGTGTAAGGCGTCTCCCGCAGAGGGAGCCTCATTCCCATCGAGGACGAGGAAGGCAAACCGGAAGCCAGAGATTTTTCTTTTTCTTTGATGCTCGGTCCTGCCGTCCCTTCTCCTTCGGTTCTGACCTCATCACATCCTTTCATCCCTAATTCCTTGGTGGGATTGTCCATGTTGGTAGCACTGATATTACCAGAAGAATCAAGTGAAGATTTGGCACGAACTGAGTAAGGCACATCCTCATAGAGTTGCAGACCGGAAGGAGGTGGAGGGTTGAGAGGCAGGGAACTCCAGAGGACTTCGAGCATTCGGAGAGCATCTTCGAATGCAAACTCCCTTTTCATTTCCAAGAGGAGCCAACGATAGCAAAAGAGAAGATCGTCTGCCTGTTTTGAAAGAAAGATTATAATGTACCATTATGAAAAATTCTCCAGCCCGCAGAATCGGATTCTAAAACTAAATACCTATCCAAAATGGTGATGGCAATTCCAAAATATAATTACAATTTTATAGAGAAGTGACTCACTCACCTGCACAGATTTAAGATAGGCATGAAATTCAGGATCGGTATGGGCTAATCCGTCTCCGAGATGTCGGAACTTGGCACCCATCGCAAGGCCGTCGAGGGTGAAATTAGGTCTTAGACGTCGCATTAGCGCCACGAAGGTTATGTAAGCATGTGCTTCATCTCCCATGGTAACCAAAAGTGGAGATGCTAAGTCGCTCATACCCTGACAGTAGCTCACACCTGGATGATTAAGTGCATACCTATTGGAGGAATAAATTGTCAAGGGAATTAACGATAGGATTTAAAGCAATTAATGAAACAGCCATACCATTTTTGTCATTGTCACATTAAAAGTTAAAAATACATGCATTGACATTTGTTAATACGAAATTTCACAAAGTTATTAAGATGGCATGAAAACTACAGTTATAAAATGGTTAGAGAATTAAGATGCGTTTTGTTTTAGTTGCAAAGATATGCATGTATGCTAAATATTCACCAGAACAGCAATTAAAATGGTACACGACAGGAAAAAATGAATACAACAAAGAAATTACATACGTGGTGAGAACATTGAACAATGAGGCGATATTTTGATTGTCGTCACTGCCTGCATAGAACTTGTGGTGTCTATCTGTTCGGAGTACGTCTTTCCTCACCATGCTTGTTACATAGGCCAACTCCTCTGTCATCTAAGAAGAGAATTAGCCGTTGAGAAACATGCACACTTATCTGACGACACAGTAGTTATTACAAATATAATTAAGAAGTAACAATCATCACTCCCACCTTGAACATAATTAAGTATTAGTTAAAGTTACATGATTATAATAAGGCAAACATGCAAGGATGCTTATTTTCATTAGCACAGACAAGGGAAAACCCACACAAATAAATAGACAAGATGACAATGCATCATTTTCCATATTTTCAGTAGACTGAAGGTATACATAACTACAGTAAAACCTCTTTATAACGAAATTGAAGGGACCCAATTTTTGGTACTTTGTTGTAAGGGAGTTCTTTGTATGGGAGGTTTTTCAGATTCATCATATATGCATATTAGCATATTATTGTTGCTTATAAACAGAGTCAGCCAAGCAATGAAGTGGGACCGGATGCAAATATCAATGGGGCCCAACAATATTAATATTTATAGTAATAACAAACAATTTATGGAGCCTCAGTTTAATATTATAACTTTTAAGAAATGTTTCTTTATTGGAAATCAGTTTTCAAGTAATTTTTAGTAAAAGTTTTTGCAAAATTTACACTCGATACTTGAATAATTGAGTATTTCTGGAGCCCCATTATTCGGGGGCCCGGATGCCTCGCATCCTCCATATTCCCCCTTTGCCCAGCCCTGGGTTATAATTTATTTTAGTTCAAGAATGTTTCCAAAAAATTTACTTTATGATAAAAACAATATAAATATTATTTTTTCATTCCTGTAACACTGATCAATTTTCATAGTAAAACAATCTATATGATGCGGCAATTTATGATGTAGGGCAGGGTCGGCAACCTTTTCTGCACAGCGGGTCACATGCATAATTGTGAATGCTTCAGGGGGTCGCATTAAAAGTTGAGATAACCTCGGCGGGCCGGATGAGTGAACAACCAGAAATTATTTCGAGTTTCTGTGGTCTCAAATCAACATAATTTATTAGCATTACAACTTCACCAGAAAGGTTTTGAGGGCATCATTTTACAGAAGAATATGAAAATAACTGAAAATTTTCCGATCACTTTTTAATTACAGCTTCGCAGGCACTCTCAGGGGCAGCATGTGGCTCGCGGGCCATAGGCTGCTGACCCCTGATGTAGGGTATCTCTGGGCTATTGAGCTATATCATTATTATTGATCAAAACTTGGATTACTTTATACTAAATTTACTTTTTCAGTATTCAAAATAGGCAAATTTTGCTGTTTTTAACACTATGTACATTAGAGACGACGGTATATCAATAAATAGCAAAATAAAAGTAAATGAAAATATAGCATAAAAAATATTAATGAAAAATATTTTTAAGTCCTTTATTTAAATAAAAGTTATGTATTCAGTTGGTCTTCAACGCTAACCACAAAGAGCTACCATCGAGAAATTATCTATAGAAAATATATTTATAAAAAAGAATTTATATTTTATTATGCGTTTTTAATAAATTTTCATACTTAATTATACATACAGGCAGACCTCGTCTTTCCTGGGGGTTACATTCATGAAAACACCGCAAAAGACGAAATCACGAAAGAGAAGTAATTAAAGCAATGGAAAATACAACGTTTGGTTCTCATCCCAGCAAGAAGGGATCATTTGTCCTCTGTATTGGTGACCACAGAAAAATAGAGAATTAGCTGGAGAGACTTAAACAAGATAAAAGAACACGAAAAAAGTATCATAAACTAAAATCTTATTTAAGTTCCGTCCATATGTGCGATGTGTGCTACGTACACAGGTGGCCAATCAAGGGGGGCAGCCGATTTCTCATCAGACACGTAGTATTCTTAACAGTAATGCGGACTGTATTATAATATGCCGTATCTTCTTACATATTTATTGGCATGGAAATTTATCATACCACAAGCCGTTTTTTTATTTTTGTAAAGAACGCTTAAAAAGGGCGGCCAATGACTCTTGCACATGGTGTTCCTGGTTCCACCGTAGAATTGAGAAAAATGAACGGCAGTTGCTTAACTTGCAGGAGCTAATTTCTAAATATGGCAGACCTCGTCTTTCTCAGGAGTTACATTCCTGAAAAACTCCACGAAACTCCGCCAATAATAAATGATGCATAAAATACAAAGCTTAAGGATTTTAACTACGTGAAATCTGAGAAAATAACCCAATGATCCTGAATAGGAAGAATCACGAGTTGAGAGTTGAGTTTTTCCGCTCGGGACTTCCCTGTCGTCAAAAAGAAAGAAAGCTCCTGAATTTTGCAACTTATCACAGGTGAAGGGGCACAAAAGCGTGAGAGGATTGCATCCAAAAAATATTCAAAAGTGTATATATAAGACGTGTATCTATTTTTACTTTCTCCATATACGTAGTATAGAGAAAGTATGGTTTTCATGAAAAAAATCACCTTCCAGATTTCAACGGAAATACGTTTTGAGATCCCTAGAATACGTTTAGACTATCTTCTCGATGTAGATAATTCATTGAAGTTATGATATTTTCTTGTAAATTTCATGGTAAATTGGATAAATCTAATGCCTTAAATGTTTTTTTTTTAACTTTTCTAAAATTTTTATTACATGTATATTCTGATAAATACAATGCCATATCTCTGCTTCTACTGAACAAAATAGGACAGTTTTCATCATGTAACTTCTATAATGATCAGGCGTGCAACCAGGGGGGGTGGAGAGCTGCCGGGCTTAGCCCCCTATACAAAATGCTAAAATTTTCTGACTTAAGAACCTTAAACTCTTAAGAATTTGTATTAACCAGATATGTAGGCACTCAGGAGGAACCTCTGCTCCTGCCTGTAGTTGAGGGGACCCCAAAATGTATAAATGTTTTTGGTGGAATATTTTTTTGCTAGAATTGAGCCCCCCAAGAGAAAATCCTGGGTGCATGCCTGATAATGATTATGAATGACTACTGTACAACTCAAAACTTAACAAGCTTTATGAAATGTCTTTTTAAAATATACAAAATGTAAATTTATTTCAAATTTTTAGTTAAGACACGAAAATGTTGATCCGCAGGAAACTTTTTCCCTATTTGGTTCAGAAATCCAGTGAATGAAATTTTTATAAAAGCTGAAATATTTTTATGAAAAAACTGCATATAAATGACATTTATAGTTTTCACAATACTGAAAGATATATTAAAGCAAGGGTGTGCGCTTCAATGGTTGGTGATCGGAGTGATTTATTTCTCTTCTCTCCTGCAAAGAGTGTACTTGACGTAAGATAATGTAAAAGGCATTGTTTATAAATGTCATGTTCTACTAAAATCCCCAAAAGATTTCATACAAATCCAATAAAAATGAAAAAGTTATGAATTTTTCAATTTTCTGGAATTGCAATCACAATGTTTCGCAAATTTTTAAAAAACTTCTCCAGCATCAGAAATGAGATTCAATTAACCCCTCAAGCGCGCAGGACATTTAAATATAATATGTCAAGCAGGTCGGAAGAGATTTAGGGAAATTCGCAGTTTTTGCGCGAAATCATATAAAAATTCGTAACATATTAGATATTTATGGAAATTGATTGAAATTTTTTGAGGTTTTACGTAAAACTATGTATATTTACCTATGTTTTTCACACCATCTTAGTTATTATTATTTGCGTGAAATACCTCGATGAATTCTTTCACTCAATCACGGAAGCCATTTACTCAGTTTTTCTTTATTCAAAGTTTACGGAGTACCTCACATCTACTGTTTTATCTTGGATTTCAACTTCTTCCCCGTAAGTTTTTCAGAAAAAAAACCTTCAAATAAGGATTCTTACCCCTCAGCGCCGTCCTGTGTACTTGGTACGCCGCGGAGATTTCTAGCTTTCTTTATTTTTTTGAGAGTAAATTTTCTTAAATATGGGTAACCTTCATAATTTTAAAAGAGGAACCTTTGGCCTACCTATTCAAAACTATTGCTGTGGTCTTGTTTACATTAGCTGAGACAAGGGGCGAATGAAACACAGTATCCTTCCCCGTGTATACAAGAAATGACCATAAGTAGCCAGTACTTGCATCACAGAGCTCGAAGGTCTTGATTCCGAACTTGGAGGACTTCAGAGGGAGATATTGCTTGAAAGATAGACAGCCCTTCCACAATGTTAGGGACTCGTCTATTGAAATTTCCCTTTTCGGTAAAAAAAATTCCTTGAATTTTTCGTTCAGATGTTCAATAATCGGAAATATTTTTTGTAGCTTTGGAGGACCACGGTAATTATTCTTTTCTTCGTTATTATTGAAATGGAAAAATTTGCAAATAAGCTCAAATCGATCCCTAGTGATGACATCGCCGAAGCCTGGTGTGGATAGAACTCTTTTCGTCGAAAAATAGGAATGAAGCGTGGGCTTCTGCACAATTCCCATCAACATAAAAATTCCCAAAACAGTGTACATTTCCTCCACGGTAACTGGTTTCCACGATAAAACTCTTGATTTCATCGAAAATGTACGCTCACTTGCATTGATGTATTGGTCAGCATATCGGTTGGTTTCATTTAATATGGCACTAACAAATACCTCATCGAAAAACAATTGAAAAGTACCTACAATGTCAGTCAAACCCTTAGCTGCCTTTTGAGGTCCGTAACCTTTCGTCCTACGTAATTCTCCATGCCCTCCCAGAAGTAGTTTTCTACATTATCCTCCTCATGATCACTATCATTATGTGTCAGTGAATCAGTTTGAGTACGTTCATCCAAATGATTCTATCACTGTCCGAACTCACGCTTTCTTCCGAATCACTTCCAATTAGGACTTTCGTCTCCTTGTCAGAACTCGGTATTGCTTGACTATTTTTACTGGTTGAGCACATGATTACTCCTAGTATTTTGAAAATAAGTAAGCAAGTAAACGTAAAATTTACCACAGGAAAGAAAGGCGAACGAAACCTGCCTCCGCACAGTGCAAGGTTTCACTCAGACTGATTTTTTCAGAGCGACGAGAGAACATTTTCCGCGCGATACAAGCGCCAGCATATTTCCCACGCTTTCCATATCGCAAATATCTTGGAAATACAAAAGATAAATACAAAATATGATCCTCTAGTCTGTCTCACTCTAGCTATATTCCCTCATGAAATACTAAACCAAGCACATGGCCCAGACCTCCTCCTCTCTCTCCCTCCCGAAGTGATGACACAATATAAAAACATGTCTCAAGAGCGGGATAGATGTCTGATAGCAGACAAATGGGGCCTATACCCTCTTCTTACACCTCACAGTTGCTTTCGTGCAAAGATTTCATTGAATAGGGGCTTTTTTAGAAGCCAAAATTCCCCAATTCTCCTATCTACGTGAAAATTTAATCACAAAACTTAACGTATAATAAAAGTAAAAAGAAGGAGAGTAAAAATTACAGAATTCAGCACAATAGGAAGGCCAAAGGTTCCTCTTTTAAAATATATAAAGGTTATCCATATCTAAGAAAATTTACTGTGTCAAAAAAATAAAGAAAGCTAGCGACCTCCGCGACGTTCCCAGTACGCATGACGACGCTGACGGGTTAAATGTCCCCACACTTGAGGGATTAAGAACTGCTTTAGTATCAATGCATAATAAATGTCTATATTTTACTAAAGATATAACCCAGGGGTCTCCAACCAGTCGATCTTTGGCCCTTTTAAAGTCGATTGTTAAATCTTGCCTCAGTGCTATTACTTTTTATTGAATCAAGTGAGAAATGCTTCACCAATATAGATTTTGAACTTACAGTTGGAACCATTTTTATCGAGCTATAAAGGTGATTTTATAATCGTTCAAAAATTAAGACCAATTGGAATGCATAAATCAAATAATACAGATGTCCTTCGATATCAGTTCTCACAGCAAGACACGTGCGTATGGTCAGGGCTCCAGAAATACAACAAATCTACTCGCCACAAAAAATATTTACTCGCTCATAGTATTGCGACCTATTTTATATAAGTATTTTTATAGGTGATGTTTAAAAAAACCTCCGTATTAAGTGTTATGATGATGAAACAAAAACAATGTATTCTTTAATTCTTACAACACCTTACAGTAACACTCCTTGCTTTAGATGGATTTAGAACGTACACAGATAACATTTAGTTTAGTTACATGAGGGCTTCTTATGCCCTCCAGTGTGTCTTTTCTTGGCTGCATAATATGTTGTGTGAATTATGTAAAGAAATAACGTAATACATTTAAAATGCATCTTGAAAGAGGCTGAAAATTTACTCGCCACCGGTCTCCGTTAACTCGCCCGTGGCGAGTGGGCAAGCGGATTTCTGGAGCCCTGAGTATGGTTATTTATCGACCCTGAATATGCTTAAGTGTAGCTTGATTAACTAATTAAAGTTATGTTTTCAGTGATTTCTTCCATCTATATATTTATTTAATAGCCTTTTCCTTCAACTTCTAATAGCTTAAAACTTACATTGAATTACCCTGGTGGATAAAATTTTAATCATTTTATTTTAACTAAATTATTCTCTTGTACAGAACAAAAACTCAAATAAAAAGCTGTTTGTGAATAAATTGGATTGATGCGTTAAGCAGGACATTTCATATTATGATGCTGGTTCTGATGTCTCTTAATGTTTGGGAGAAATTTGTGGAGATCTGCTCAATGGTATTTCTCGTATCAAGGCTCACTCCACTGGGTCGATCCTCGGTAAATTAACAAATGAATAGTAGATCTTGGGTGCTGATAGGTTGGAGACCCCTGCTATAACCATTTACAAAACTACAATATACTAGAGAGGAAGAATGAAGTATCGTAGAGAATACCTAATTAACAATATGATCCAACAATATAGGTTACATACAATAAGAGCGTAACAAATAAAAAATTCAAGAAATTATTTAGTTTCACAACAAAAAAAATCTGATGTGGCCAACACGACTTTCTCCATATTTGGGGTATAGATATTTAAATTATTACAAATAGCATTATGAGGCAAAATTATTATTTCGTATCGTAAAAGAATAGTCATCCTTACTGCCGTAAATTACGTATATTTTGAATATGTTTACAGAATTCACCGCTACATAGTGGTGGCGCTGTATACTGAAAATTACGAAAAAAGTTGAATATCTCCGAAATGGATGGTTCTACGAAAATTTGTTTCGAACAAAACTTGGAAGAAATATTATTCACTACAACTTTGGTCCTCACGAAGATTACCAATAATGACGTTTTTAAGGAGATATTTGATGGAAACCAAAAATACATTATTTATAAATAATTCCAAAACAATAACTTCTATGGAAAATTGTTTTGAATGAAAGTTGTAGGAAATTACATTCTCTATAACCTTTGTATTGAATTGTATATAAAATAGTGATGTTTTAAAGGAGATATTATGCCAAAACTGAATCTGGTTTCGAATAAACTCGACTTCCGGTTCACCGGTATTGTCCAAAAACTAATCAGCTCTTCATGCTCATACCAAAGTGTTATATATGAAATTTGGTAATGATATGGCAAGTACTTTTTGAGTTAAGAGCGCCCACAATCAATCACATGCACGCATGCACACACAGACATCATTCCACAAATAGTCTAAACGTGTTCTAGGGACCTCAAAACATGTATTTCCATTGAAATCTCCAAGTCGATTTTTTTCATGAAAACAATACTTTCTCTGTAGGTACTACCTATATGGAGAAAGTAAAAACAAGGCTCATTTTAATGAGTGAAATTAAGAGTTATCACACATCATGCAACAAAACAAAACTCTTCCTAAATTATGCATAAAAATATTTTCATAATTATTATAGGAAAAATGACCTTAATATAGTAAGCAACGCTCCTTGCCAATGTGGCATGAGACAATACAATAATTTCCACAACTCGAGTGACATAACTGAGAAAACCTTTGTCTTACCTGTCCTTTTTTTATCATATCCTTCCACGTATCCCTAAGCTCTTCATATTCATAGCTCTTTTTCTTCATGTAATCCATTCTCTCTTTCCCTGTCATACCTTCAGGGTAAACGTTCAGGATATGTTTCCATACAACCTTCCTGAAAAGACAGCATATTTGCATGTTTACCATCTTTTATTTGCACATAACGTTTTTAAACAGGGGATAAAATTCAATGAGAAAAACTATTTAACTGTTCCCAACGATATTATTCATCCACCATAAATATTCCTCAATATTTTAAGGCTGGCATTTTTGCATGGTTTCATGGTTTAAGGCAGGCACACACACATGGTTAACCACATAAAGCCAAGTTTTTACTGAAGAGTGACATAATTTCTAAGATCATGTAAACATGCCATGCATAAAAAGCGTTTAACCTACCAGGGTCTCACTCTGCTCAATGAGGTTAATGTCTTCTTCTTACAGTGATGATTTTCGAAGATCTTTTACTCATATTTGAAAACTCGTGATAATATTTACTTATAAAGGTCAAATTTTATAAGAAAAATCCTATGTATTTTAGAGCTTATCATCAATATCAAGAGATGGGAGCATTCTATAGCAAAGAACTTTCCATGGAAAAAAGGCATAGGCAGGCTTATCTCAAATGGTATGTGGACTAACTATACCTTTCAAAATACAAATCCAACTGAATAGCTAAAGAAATGTCAGGAGGTCGTGATCTCAAGGTTGGGAACCACCATTCTAAAGTGTTCAATGTTCAACAGAGGCTTCCACATTCATTTGTAATTAAATGCTTGTGAATATACATACTGTATTTACCCGAATATAAGATGACTCTGCATATAAGACAACCCTCCCTTTTTTAAACTCATTACAGGTATCCCCCGATTTATGCGATATATGCGTTCCTAGAAATCGTCGCGTAAATCAAAAATTTCCTACAGAAAATAAGGTGATAGCCGTTATTTACGTTCCTGACTAGATGCCTACTACTTACAAATGTCTTCAAATTCGATTCAATGAGCGTTTTATGCCCTAAGGCATGCGCGACATAATGTCCATCTTGCATTTACAATTCTTTATGTTTTCGTATGTTCAGTTCTTGCTATAAATCACATATGCTTTGAAACTCTTTCAAACAGTGAACCTGAAAATAGAGATATATTCTCCCATAACAGTTGATTACCGCTAGACCACTGACATTGCATCACTTTCTAGAAGAGAGTACCTAGGACATAAAAGAGCGCATTGTTAGCTGGAAGGGGGCCTTCAAAAGACATTATACTGCCGTCAGAACTGCCCGAGAAACCATATGCTGCAATAATTTACTAATGAATAACTGACGTAGCCATTTAAAATTCACATGATGTATTAAAATACAAAATATTAAATTAACATATGAGATTTGAGTCTTTCCCGGTGAATGATATGGAGAAAGTTTTCTCGGGTTTTCCTTGAAGATGGCAGCAGAGAGAGAGTCGCCGAAACGTCGGAATCCTTTTTCCACACCACCCAGCTGGAAACCCGAGAAAACTTTCTCCAAATTAACATATATAATTATTTAATACGTACGGAAATTTCATAAAAAACCTCAAGAATAATTTTGCATGCAAAAATTATGGCAACTGTACTCACCAAAACTCGTATAAATATGAACTTAATGGACCCAGGTTAACAACTTGGGAATTTTTTAATGGGAGTGTAAGGAGAATCGTGTAGGATCATCGATGGAGGCTTCCTCTGCAACTGAGTCTTCTGTTGGAGTGATGGAGTTGGATTTTTCTAATGACGGGGCTACTCTTTCTCAACCTTCTTTAAGAATGAAGTAATGGGCAACTGAGTCTTGGTCTTAATTTTCTCAATGTAGAGTTGTTTGTAGCATGTGAGTTGCTCATTAACACCCTTTCCTACCCTTGCAACTCTTTCTCTATCAGGATCATATTCTTCCAAAACGTCTAAAGCTGACTGTATTAAACGGAAAAATTCACCCACCTACTTTGTTGTCAAAATCTTGGGTGCAGGTTCTACTTCGGTAAGGCCCTCATCACCCAATCGTTCTTCAACCAATTGCTTTAATTCATTATTAGATAATTCTTCCTTATGTGATCCAAGCAAGGCCTGTGCATCATTTTCCTAGACTTCATCTAATCCAATCTGTTTGGCTATAGTTAATATCTCGCTACATGCCTGGGCCACGTTATCTTCTGCAGAAACGATTTCAGGCCAGATGTTCTTGCAAACTCTATTCATACAGGATTGCGGGATTTCGGACCATGATTCACCAATTACGTCAACAGCTTCCCCGATGTTGAATTTGCGCCAGATTGTCGGTTTTCTTTCACCATCTATTTCCTTCATCAACTTGAAAAAACTTTATGTAAGTAGATCGATTTGAAAACCGAAATTATGCCTTGATCCATTGGTTGCACGTCATATTGGGAGGTAAGAACATGACTCTAATATTTTCTGATATTGTGTATACATTGTGTACAATTTACGTACACATTGTACACAAAATAACGCGTGAGTGTTCTACACTCAATCCGAGTTCACCAATAGGCAATCTAAAAACCGGCGTTCATTATTTATCTTGAATTTTAAAACAATGTAGAAACAAATAATTATGATCCATCTGATTTCATCATATTAGCGAACTCTGAATCCATATTAATGGTCTCAAAAAGGCATAACAATAGATGTGTATACGGACGGTAAAGATAAGATGAATGAGAATCTAGTAAATATTTAATAAATAAAAAACTATTAATGGTACATTTTGTGTGCTAATCAAATAAAATACAGGTATGGTCGTAAGAATAAAATCATGTTAAACCGAATACGCGACACGTATATCGGAAAATGGTAGTAAAAACAAAATTGCATATATGTGAAAATGCGTAAATCGGGGGATACCTGTATTTAAGAAAAAATATTCAAACCAGTAATCTGATTACGTTCAATTATTACAATTTTTGCATTCAAGTTGTAATTACAATTATTAACATTGCCAGTGTGATGAGATGAGATTATTTCTCGGCGCATACCTTGACCACCGAGTGTCCATGCGCAGAGATCGTCTTATATTCGGGTAAATATGGTACATAAAGAGCAAAGTCAAAAAACCAGTAGCCTAGGGCCAAAAGAGATTGCCTGTTTTTGGATTTTTTTTCATTTCACTGCCAACGTTTATTTATGCATATTGCCTAATGATGAATTATGAAATAAAGTTAATATGGGATAAGAAAAACAAAATAAAATAGAGAATGTTGTTTTTACCTACAAAAACTAACCTACACTAACAAATTTAGATACACAGGCAAGAGCTATGTAATAATAAGTTATTTAATGCTGACAGAGAATGAGCTACTAGCAATTCAATAAAGGAAGGTTATTGTATGCTACTTTCATGGTTTTTAAAAAGAATTTCAGTCATTTCACACACTTGGACTTTTTTGAAATATGTTTTGCAGTCCCACTCAATTTTTATAAGCAAAGTTTTATGGAAAAGCTTGGAAAAATATAAACATAGCAAACTGAAAAAATTGATCATTAATCCTAGAAGTGGCAACTGTCGATTTTTTGACGCTTCGGCAACTCCTGTTATGGCAAGTGTCAATTTTTTGACATGAAATCCTCATTTCTTTTCATTTGTGTAGAGATGGCATGCATGCTATTATTTGAGATCCTAGTAGATACGGAAGCCATGAATAGTATATTTGTACTTCTGTTTAAGTTTGTTGGTTTTTAGTTAATATAATGAAGTGTGTTCATAGATATTTTATAAGCACAAACAAAAATTTTTAGGATTATATCAAATCTAAGATAATTTACTGTATCGATATTTTATCTGGTGTATTTATGACATTCTGTATACCACAGTTTTTTTTATAACATTTTGTTTAATAACAAACGTTATTAGCAAATTTATTTTCATTTTCCATTGTAAAGAATTATTTTTTTGAACCTGTTTAAACCATTAACTTCATAATAAATAATAATTTTAAGATAATCATAAACTTTTTTTCTTGGTTTTATTACGGCATATAAAAATGTCCTATTACTATAAAATTTAAAAGATAAAACAGCAAAGTTTCTGATGAGTAAAAATCAATAAACAATGGCTTCAAGCACGTGGTTTACCATTGTTGCTTCTAGGATTAAAATGATGATTCAGAAGGCAATTACTAATGAAACATAAAAAAACAGCTGATGGAGTTCTAGTGATGGAGAGATAAAAATTAAAAAGCCATACTACATAAAAACAAAAATCATAGCTTGAAACCCACCTTAGGCTGGGTTCCATGCCACCGAGATGAACAACAGCACGTAGTTCCCTCCCTCGGTTCAACTGACCAAGTGGCCCCAAAAATGTACGAAACTCGGAATCTGTGAGAGGGGGTCTAGGTGGCACAGATGACTGTGAGCAGCAAGGAGTAGAATACACCAGGCTAGGGGCAGTGGTGTTGCACTGTGAGGGGTCCTCGACCAGATTCAGGGCTCTCTGCACCATGCTAAATGTCCTTTCAACCTGGAGAGTATAAGTTCAATCATACTAATACAGGAGAAAATGCTCATCAATATAAAGATATATATTATCGCATTTAATCTGACATCTATGGTGCAAGTGAATCTATTCGACCAATTCATTAGCTTAATAAAAATGTGGAAAATCACATGATTCATTTCAATAGAGTTTGCATAATCCACATCTTAAACACAGTGAATGACACAAACAAAAAATAAAAAAAGATATACGTATGTGTGTGTATGTGTGTATATATATATATTTTAGAGCAACTAGGTGTTGAGTTGTCTCTCTCTTGTGCTGACGAAGGGATCATCCCGAAAGCTCTAACCTCTACAAATGTGTCTTTCCAACACCCCAGCGGCTCTACTTCTGGTAAGTGTTCACTGGGTTTCCTTCAACACCTAGTTGCCCTAAATATCCTTACTTACCTTTTCTCTTCCGTAGTATTTATACACAAGCACACACATACATATAATAAAGGTGGCAACAAGGTGTTGGAGGAAGCCCAGTGGACACTTACCTGGATTGATTAATTACAGTGGAACCCGTTTAAGATGTTCCCGTTTAAGATGTTTTCCCGTCTAAGATGTTCAAATCTTTCGGTCCCAAAATTTTTCTCATAAGAATAATGTAATTTTTCCCGTTTAATATGTTCCTGCTTTAAATGTTTTCCCGCATAAGACGGTCATTACAAACCTTAAAAAATGAAAATTTACCCGTTTTATGTTTTCCACTACTACTTACATGCTAAAAAGAATATCAACCATTTTTATCATCAATTCTGTTTTCTAATACGTCTTTTTCATATGTTCGTGCATTTTTTATTCAATGCAAAAAAATATCAACCATTATTTTTATCGTCGATTCTGTTTTCTAATATGCTTCTTTTACCTGATGATGTTTTTTGTTGAATGTACAAAAAAATATCAACCATTATTTTTTAGCATCGATTCTGTTTTCTGATAAGCATTTTTTACCTGTTTGTGTTTTTTAATTCAATGCAAAAAATTATCAACCATTATTTTTATGCTTGCAGAATGCAAGCACCGATTACTAGTATAACAAATGAATGCGATTTGTGTATTCGAGCAACAAAATGTTTGTATAAAAAACACCTGCGCTGCTGAGTGTTCGTGGTTGTGTTGCCAATTTCCTTTTTTAAATTCAATTTATACCCCCTAGTATATTATTTTAAAATAGGAATGTCTTCAAAAAAGGGAATTAAAAGGAAACCATTCCTTCAGGATTTCTTCTAACTTGTTGTATTTAGAGGTCTTCGTGTATTTTCCTTTTTTGGCATGTGACCCGCATTGAATGGTGCCATCTTCGACAATTTTTTGGGTTTTAACAATCGTGTTAAGTGTCAAAATCGGCCATCCAAGTTGTCTGGACATTGATATCCACGTACCAATGTGGTTGTCAAATTTTTTCAAAATTGAAACTTTATCCTGCACGGATAAGGCTTTCCTGTTTCTCTACGACATCCTACAAGAAGTAAGGGTACCTTCAATAATAATTATTAACGAAAATGAACAAAACAGTGTTTCTAAATCGATGGTCCACTGAATGCCGCTGGTCCGCGAGTTATCATTCCAAAAAATTCCGGTCCGTGAAATTCCATTTTCCTCATAACAATTGAATATCGGAAGCATTGATTTACGATTGTTTCTCCGAAATCAGGAAGAAAATAAGTTTTAAGAGTTGACATGGTAATTTATTGAAGAGAACAATAAATAATAAAAAATTTTAATGCATTTGTCTCGTTTACATGGTGACTGTAAAACACGACAGCCTTTATCGCGGGAGCTACTATCAGGAAACTGTCATCATGTAAACAGTGCGACAGCAACAGTCACGTAGTTTCATCAAGAAGTCGGAAAATGGCAGCACATCCAGGCATTAAATCAAGGCAAAACGTAAATAGCATTATTTTATCACATTGGCACTTTCGACCAACGTGTTCACTATTGTCTTTTCAATGCAGTTAACATAAACTATAGGTTGTTTGCAGTGAAATGCCAGTAAAACATAAATAAGGTTGAGTGAAACGTGCATAAAATGCGGGAACGGTTATTTTTACGATGCGTGTATTGCAGGAAACTGTAG
This sequence comes from Uropetala carovei, assembly GCA_036926305.1. NCBI lineage: Eukaryota > Metazoa > Arthropoda > Insecta > Odonata > Petaluridae > Uropetala > Uropetala carovei. The sequence goes on from JAXCHB010000043.1 coordinate 2,901,308, forward strand.
TATTTAAATGAATGGGACGAAAACGGGAGCTTTAAAAAAAGTGTAAATCGTGGGAAAACGTATATTGTGGTAACGTATATTCGGGGGAACACTGTGTGTGTGTGTGTATATGTATATGTGTGTGTGTGTATATATATATATATATATGTATGTATGTATGTATGTATGTATGTATGTATATGTGTGTATATATAAATAAAAATGCTTAAAGGAAAGGTAACAATAAAGGTGGCAACAAGGTGTTGGAGGAAGCCCAGTGGACACTTACCTAGATCGGAGAGCCGCTGGGGGTGCTGAGGACACTCGAAAAACACAAAAAACAACATAAATATGGAGCTTTCGGGCTAACGCCCTTCTTTATTGATAGAGAGACGTACTCAAAGCTCCATATTTGTGTTGTTTTGTGTTTTTCATGTCCTCAGCATCCCCAGCGGCTCTCTGATCTAGGTAAGTGTCCACTGGGCTTCCTCCAACACCTTTTATGTATATATATAAAGGTGGCAAAAAGGTGTTGGAGGAAGCCCAGTGGACACTTACCTATATTGAAGAGCCGCTGGGGGTACTGAGGACACATGAAAAACACAAAAAAATACAAAAACAACACAAATATGGAGCTTTCGGGCTGACGCCCTTCTTCAGCGACGGAGAGACATATAGTGTTACACACCAGGCCTGATCCGTAACCAAATCCGGAGGGCAATTACACCGGTAACCACTAAACACCACCCTCACACTCCTCCTATTTCTATTCTACCCCTTCCCTTACTACCCCCTTCCACCCCGGGATCCATGAGGTCCTCAAGGAAATCCTCCATGCTGCCCACCCAATTCTTACTTCCACCTCCCACCAATCCCCCTTTACTAACTCCTCTATTGTTTCCTTCTGCCGGCCTCCCAATTTGGAAAATATCCTGTGGAAGAAAGAACTACCCACTCCCAACCCTCCATCCGCTGCAGGATCTCAACCCTGCGGCAAACCCCGTTGCCTCACATGCCCCATCCACCCACCCTCATTTTCATTCACCAGTCCCTCCTCCAACATCTCCTATCCCATCCCCTCCAGAAGTAATTGCACCACGAGGAACGTCATTTACCTCCTCAACTGCATCCTCTGTCCTGCTTTTTATGTTGGCCTCACCAGTAACCCCCTCAACATTAGAATTAATGGCCACCGGAACAGCGTAAATACTATAAATCCCCTTCCGGCAGCTTCTCATACTAATTTACACCAGGCAACTTTTAACAACTGCTTTACTGTAAGAATTATCCCCGCCCCCTTACTTCGACAGTGGGACTTAGCCTACATCTTTCTCCTTGACTCTTTCTCCCCCCCTGGTCTTAACCTCCGATAACCCTATTGTCCGTCCCCCCTCCCCGCCTTCTCCTATCCCCGAACTCCTCTCATTACCCCCCCCCCCCCCCCCCCCCCTTCGCTATATCCTCCCCAGTATGTCACTTCAAACACTATATGTCCCTCCGTCGCTGAAGAAGGGCGTCAGCCCTAAAGCTCCATATTTGTGTCGTTTTTGTGTGTCCTCAGCATCCGCAGTGGCTCTTCAATCTAGGTAAGTGTCCACTGGGCTTCCTCCAACACCTTGTTGCCACCTTTTCTTTAAGCATGTGTGTGTGTGTGTGTATATATATATATTATATTTCCCAATAGCAGCAACAAGTTTATGAAGACCTTGCAAAAACATTGTAGCCACAACGTACATAACATTTTTCATAACCTTGTTGTGACTCTTAGAGACCTGAGATAAGTACTTTTTTCAATGTTTTAAATTTTTAAGTGCTTATTCTTTGATAGGTGAACATGGGTTATGACTACGGTTCCTAGATGTACTACTTTTGATAGTACAGTACTACTTTTTTCCTTCTGTACTACCTTCAATTACTTTTGTACTACCTTTTGGATATTTTGGAGAACAATAGAAACTGCTCGGGGATTTCTATATTTCTCCACCCCTCCAAAGCCGTCCTTCAACAGCAATTTGCTCATTACATTGTGGTTCATTGACGATGAAGCAAAGCCTCTTTCGCTGATAATGAGTGGAGATCATAATAATTAGGGCAAATATATCTTTATTTCAGAGAAAAATCAATGAATGTATATTTTTAAAATGGTGCAAACCTTATGCAATGCTGTAAACTTTAACAGATTCAAATACAACCGTTTACTTAAAAAAATAATGTCTTGAATTTTATTCTATGGTGGTTGATTATATACGTACAGAAGTAGTGATTATCCTTTGTCTACTAAATGGTTAAAAGTACTGAAGATATTCAATACGATGAAATTCGAAAAACAGCAGAATTTTTTATCACAGAAATCGCTGCAAAGGATTCTTTGTTTGACAAAACCACTTAATTGATTTGATTCCTTATAAATACCTCAAAAGAATTTAATATATTTTCATTTGATAAAAAGTAGGCCTCTTCATTTTTAAATGATAATTTCATTGACCTAACGAAATTAGTGCACATAATTTTAGCGATTCCAACATCGAATGCCAATGTTGAGCGACTTTTCTCTTTGTGTAAAAAAACATGGACTGGCGATAGGAACAGACTGAAAATTGAAACAGTTAAAAGTTTGCTACAAGTGAAATGTAATTATGCCTTGATGCAGTGAAATGTAAAAGAAGTTACCAAATGACGATATATAGCTTAAGCAAATATGTTCAAATACAAATATATATGTAATTACTGTTTTGTAAGATAAAATTAATTAATGTAGGTTGTAAATTTATAAGTGCACTACTTTTCGTAAAAAATGTCCTACTTTTTGCAAAAGTCCTACTTTTTCATAAAAATGTGCTACCTTTTGTATGAAAGTGTCCAGGAACCCTAGTTATGACCTAGAAAAATCGAAAAAAAAGACCCTACATTTGATTTCAGAAGTTTCTTTTTTCTATTTGAGTATCACCTGAGCAAGTGTCGGACATTTTTAATTTTATTTTAAAATAGGTTAGAATCTAGGAACGAACTCAAGATTTGATCATGTGTACAGAGAATAGAATGAAGTTTACTTTTATTGCTAAGATGATTTGAATCTCTTCCAAATTTGCCCAAAATTAATTTGGAATAAAAAATACAGAAGTTTCTTATTTTTCAACAATAACAAATTTTCACTGCCATTGCTATTTACATTACTATTTCACTGAAAATATTCTTTATAATTCAGCCGTACACAAATTTGTTTTATCTTATTTATTTAAAAAACCGTAAGTTATTAATTTTATTTTCAACTGTATTTTTGGGTTGAGTTGCCCAATGCAAACGGTTTATGCAAATTAAGCAAATAAATTTAATTTACATTTTAAAATATTCAAGTACAGGCAACTCCCGAGATTCGACCGTTCAAGATTCGACCACCTCGAGAATTCAACCGGACAAATCGACCCAGCCGATCGATCGGTCGAATTAGAAACTAGTTTATGCGAAGTAACCATGAGAGGTTTAGTTTCAGTCTAGACATTGTTATTTCTGCTCTAATTGCTTGAATTTGTGCTGATTCAACATTCGACTGTTCAAAATTCGACCACGTTTTCAGGAATGCATCCCTGTCGAATCTCAGGAGTCACTGGTATAACAATGATATACTTCATATTTATTTTCTGAGTCATTAAATATCTATGGTGAACCATGGATTTTACTTACATTATAATTTTGAATTAATGCTGAGCTAAGGTCTACATTTTCATTGTAACCATAAAAACAATTTATTCACTGCTAGGGTTGCCATCATTTCTTCAGAGGCAACCCAAAGATTTCCAAGTTTGACCCTGATATCACCTCCCCCCAAAATACATTTCTCTGGAGCAGCTGCCCTTTCCCACTCACAGTCGGAAATCACCGAGCACATTTAATGAAGCCTCTTCTGTACATCGAAGTAGGTTTAAAAAGTACCTGCGAGTAAAGTCCCAAATCTTACAAACATCCGCAAATTTTTTAGTAGCAGTAGTAGTATAACTTTTTGTAGGTGCAAAAACTTTTTAACTTAATTTGATTTACGTGGAAAATGTTGAGTATTTACATTTTTTAAAACTACCTTAACACTTTTTGACGAATTGATGACTGAGTGTATAGAAGGTATGATAAGACAGGTCTTTAATTTGTAACAAAGTTGTTTACTTGCTCTGCTTTGTATGGGAACGCTGAGAAAAATGCTATTATGCAGCCCAGCATCAATTCAGCTTAAACACTTAAATAGATGGGTCTTTGCTACATTGAAAACAATTATGAATGTTTTGGTTAAGTATACACTGTAGTCAAATTTTGATTCTTTCAATAGATGCCAGAGACGTAGGAATAAAAGGTAGGAGGTGTTAAAACAAAGTTGTGCCAAATTCATTTCAACCTTAAGAATTACGGAGTCCAACCCAATGCCCAAAGATTCCACTGCTAACCCGAAGAGGTGGAAACCCTACTCACTGCATTAAATTTGTAAAATCTACATTTAAACGAGTTATTAGAATAACATGGTAAATTTAGTCAAGTTTAAAAATCAAAACAGTTTCTCACCGAGCAAATGTTTGTGCTGCATTATTGGAAACAGAAAGGTCTTCATTTAAAAAAATATGACAAATAATTAAAATTAATATTTTAATTTCAACTCAGGTTGCAACAATTTTCTTTATATGCTTGCAGCCTGTCATACAATAGGCATTTACACTTAATATATTATAAACTAACATATAAACTTACAAAACTAACTCTAGGGCATTTCATATCACACAATCGTAAAATAAAGTACAACTTATTCAAATCCTCTTACTGAATGGTTATTTCACCTGTTTTTTATTCCAATCCATCCAAAATTTGAAATCCATGATGTTTTCATGTCACAAAACTTCTTAACAACAGATAAAGAAGGATGCACCAATAGCGTAACAGCTGGGTACCTCTAATCTTATCAAATATGCTATATCGTGTGTCGCAAATGCTAAGGAAGAGCGGTATTTTCATTCTACCAAAAGGAACGTCATAGGCTATAAACTCCACCAGAATGTGACAAGTAGTGTCAATAACTCCTATCACAACTAAAGATAAGCCGGACGATCTTGGTTTCTTGAATAAGCCGTTTGAACAAAACTGCTCGCAAAGGATGAAGGTTCCTTATACCTAGGGTGACCAGAAGCTTTCGGTAACAACCAGAACAAAACAAGTTTTGAAAGGGAAAAACCGGGACATTTTCTAAAAAAACCGGGACAATGGGTATTTTGATTTTTTTCCTTGAATATTCTAAAAATCGAATAAATATGTTTACAAAAGAATATATAAACTATAATTTATTGAAATAACAATTAAATTACATATTTCGTGATTAATTAAGCAGTATTACAATAAAACATATTACATGAAAATGGTGTTTTCAATCATATTTTAAAGTACCTACTTCTGCCTGCCTTGACAAACTTTCATCATCTTTAATCATGTCATAAAAACTTTTACACGTCATATTAAAGTTGAATTTACACATCATTATGGAGTTGATGGTTTTTATATCCAAGCAGTTTCGTTCATCAGACCATTGAATGTCTATTTGTGAAAATATTCATTCCACATTTCAATTGTGTGCCGGAATGGCAAACAGAAAGTTACATAGTTTCTCCATTTCTGAGATCTGTTCTAGAAATTCAAATTTTGAAGAAAAAAAATATGACCACCGGCCGTAGCAAGATCTATTAAGCCACTCATCATTCATTGCTTTCATCTCTTTTGAAATCAAATTTTTAAGCAATGAAAATTGATTTAAAAAAATAAACTTTCTTCAACTTGAAAGCCCATGTCAATAACATTTTTACACATACTTTGCACCTTTTCCCAAACTGAGGAACTTTTTAATAGCATCCATTCCATATAGTTCAATTTCAGTAAGGGTTCAACCTATTTTTTTAGATAGTCACAATTTGTTATGTACATGTCAGATATTTTCTCTTTAAATGATTCTATTTCATCTTTCTGAATATTATTATCAGATAAAACTCTAAGGGCACTCAAAGGAACAAATTTTTCGTTAATGCGTAATGTAAGCATGCCAATCATTTCATGCACGTAATTCATTACCTCTATTACACAATTTTGCGAACATTCAATTTTTAGAATTTGTTTATTAAATAAACCAAGAATATTAAGCATTGCATGGAAGTATGCTTCATTTACTGGTGATTCAAAAAATTTCACAATACATTTTGGGGAATTTTCTTCTGAAAAGAAATATGCTTTCAATGATTCGAACATTTTTAATACTCTATCAACTGCATTGTATAAACTTAATCAGCGAATTTTTTAATGGGTTAATAACTTTTCATACTGCAAATCTAAAAGAGAACAAACATTTTTCAGTCGCTCGGTAGGTACTGCATGAGTTGAAGAGTATTACAGTATTTTTACCACGACCATTTCTACATCACAAGATAATCTCTCAGCCCCCGACTGCATAGCATGATGCAAAACATGCGCCGAACATCCAACATCTAGTAAATTGAGATTAATTTTCTCGCATAATTTATAAAAGACATTGTTTTTGCATTTTCTCAACAGTTTGGCACGACATTCTATTTAAAATAAATGGAGTAAGTAAATTTTTGCGAAGTCCATTCATAAGTAGTAGTAGTAGTATTTGTTAAAAGGTGCTTCGACAGCTAGGGTCATTTCGCACCGTCTGAAATCAAAAAGTGTACCTTCCAGGTTAAATAGAATAAATACTAGTTAAAAAAAATGGTACACAAGAATAAATAGGATAAAATAGTTTAATAATACAGATAAGTTAAATATATAATAAAAGGCATAACATAAAAATGGGAAAAGTTTATTCAAAGAGTGCTTAAAAGACTTGTTAACCTTAGGAATTTTAAAATAGTGTCCATTTTAAGAGGATCGTCTGTTAAAAGTTCAGAGAGAGTGCCTCTCATATTTAAAATTTGGCAGATACCTCTATATTTGGCACATTCTGTCAAGATGTGACTTACGGATACCGGGCAGTTGCAAGTAGAGCATATGGGAGGTTCCTTTTCCCGTGTAAATAAGAATGAGCGCGTTAAAGCGCAGTGCCCAATTCTAAGTCGGGTGACTGCAACTTCCTCCCGGCGACTGTTTCTAACCGAGGATGGCCATGGAGTGACACTTGCTTTGATCGCTCTCAGCTTATTGCTTGTAACTGCCTCCCAGGACCTTTGCCATTTTTCAAGAAACGTGCTCTTAAAAAGGCATTTAAGGTCCTGGGATGGAACCATGTTGATGTCAGTATCTCTCTCTTGACAGAGCTGCCTTCTCAGCCGAGTCGGCTTTTTCATTTCCACCAATTCCTACATGCCCAGGAACCCACATGAAGAGTATATTCACATCCTTTGCCTTCAACACCGATAGTAAGGCATGAATTTTCTGCACTACGGGATGGCAGCAGTACGGGTTTCAGATGGCTTTCAGTGCACTCATGGAATCAGAACATATAATATAGTTCGCACTCCTAGGCTCAGTACCCTCCAATGCCTTTTGAACTGCTATGAGTTCAGCAGTGAAAATACTGCAGAGGGGGTTTAATTTGAAAGCCTGAGTGTCATGTCGAGTGGATGTAAAAGCACATGAACAGCCATCCTCCACTTTTGAACCATCTGTGTATATGTGAATATATTCGGGGTATTCCATCATTATTTCTTGGAATTTTAGTTGGTACAGCGCTGGGTCCGTTTCAGAATTTGAATATCTGGACAGTTGGGTCATGCACGTTGGGAATGGTATCTGCAACGGTGGAAACTTATGGAAGCCTCCAGGACAGACTTCCGGAAGTTGGAGGTTTTCTCCGTCAATAAAATTGTTAAAGCGAATACCTAAGGGTAAGGTTGCTCTTTGCCGTCTGCTAAAACGTTCTTTAAAACGTGGTTTAAAAATTATGTTAAAACACGGGTGGGTTTTTAAAGCTAAAATTTTCGAAACGTTGGTGCACATTAAAAGCATTCTACGTATCTCTAAGGGTGGCTCTCCTGCTTCGCAGTAAATACTGGGAACAGGGCTGGTTCTGAATGCGCCAGTGGCCAGCCTTAGAACTGAGTTGTGCACTGACGCCAAAGGCCGAAGATACGAAGTTCTTGCCGAGGCGTATATAAAGGATCCGTAATCCATTTTGGACCTTACCAATGCTCTGTATAGTATGAGTATTGATGTACGGTCAGCACCCCAAGATTAATTTGTTAAAAACCTTAAAATGTTTAAAACTTTAAAACATTTATCTTTTAAAATACTTATGTCGTTCCGCCAATTCAGTCGTCTGTCTAAAACCATACCAAGAAAACGGATTGTTTCCACGAGATCCAATCTATTGCCCCCCAGTTTTAAAACAGGTTGAGGGAAGATTCCTCTCACCCTGTAAAAATGGAGGCATTTGGTTTTCTCATCTGAGAAACGAAAACCATTTGCCCGTGCCCATTTCTCTAAACGATTGATAGTAAGCTGTATCTGCCTTGTTGCTGTAGACAAGTTGGATGATCTGCAGAAAATAGCCAGATCATCTACAAAGAGAGATGCCTCTACTGGAGTCTTGATACAGCTCACTATATCATTTATTGCTATAGCAAACAGGATCACGCTTAAGACCAATCCCCGTGGAACTTCGTTTTCTATGGTAAAGGGTCTAGATAGGTCAGTTCCTATCTGTACCCTAGCCGTTCGATTGGTTAAAAAGTTACTAATAAAAACGGGAAGATTTCCTCTGAAACCCCAATCATGTAGTGTGCTTAAAATTTTGTATCGCCATGTCGTGTCGTATGCTTTCTCCAAGTCGAAAAAGACTGCCACGACATGTTGGCGAAGAAGAAAGGCCTCCTGGATAAAGTTTTCAGTCCTTACCAAGTGGTCGATCGTAGACCAGTTTTGCCTGAAGCTGCACTGAATGTTAGATAAGAGCTTATGGCTTTCCAGGCACCAATATAACCATCGGTTAACCATTCAGTCACTCAAAAACCAGTGAATATTTAAGTTTCTTATATAACTTGAGTGAGCTGAAAATCATGGATAAGAAAATTCGTATTTTCTTAGAATCAGCTCTTAGTGAAATACCATGAGACTTTGATTTTCCAGCACTTAAATGCAAATGCTTTTTATATAAAATAGTATTTGGAATATCGAGTTTGGTTTTCAAAATAATTTCGTATAAACGGGAATAAAAAAAACTACTGCATATACCATCACTATTACAAGAAAAAAAACCGGGACATTGATGCATCCCGAAAAGAAAAATCGGGACACCGGGACAAAACTCTGAAAACCGGGAAAAATCCGGGGAACCGGGAAGCCTGGTCACCCTACTTATACCCAACATAGATGAGGTACCCAAATACGGCAAATTCCCATTTTTGCATAAATGGTCAGGACAAAATTTATTCTGTTGAAATGCATTTTCTGGAAAATGGAAAACGGCAACATACCATAAGGATTTCATTGTAAATTATCTAAAAGGCTCATACACATTATTTTTAAGGAAGTGACATTATTGGTTGACTTGGAGACCATCAGATCCCTCCAAAGCTTCAATGAAGAACACCTAAATAGGTACTTGCTTCTACAACGAACATCTACTTTCCCGGAAGAGTAAAGAGTAAGTCGATGCCAGCACTGGGTTTTCCTCCTCCCGTGTAGAGCTGTGCAATTTACAATGATAATAGCCCAAGAGGCTGATTTGCTTAAAAACACTCCTGAAAAACTGTGTGTGAGTCAAATGCTGAGATTCCATTAGTAAAAATGCAGTCGGTAAGGAAGAATTGTGTTGATATGTTCTGTACCACTAGAGACCTTGTGCCTAGAGCAACTAGAGAGTTAGTGGTAACAGAGTTGGGAGCTAAACTGCGAGAAACGTATACATTGAGCATGAAAAGTTCCAACACAAAGAAGCAGTCATACATCCTAAATGATGACGATGATCAATTAAAACGATAATGGGTGAAAAACAGTCTCACTAATGGGTATAACCGAAAAAATAATTATTTCCTACTGGAAGACTTTTGAGTTGAAATTGTATCAATTTCAAAAACCCACACACTATATTATAATATACATGCAAATAAATTATCAAGGATTTGCGATCCTGTAACTGCTCTTTTCAAGGGGAAGCTGTGGCGTAGTGACGAGGCTACTGGCCTGCTACACTGAGCAAACCCGGTGCAAACCAGGTTGCCCAGACCCCCATTTGCATGATTAAGATCAGCGCTCTGTCCTTTGGAATGGACGTAAAGCCGTTGGTCCCGTTGGTGTTTCTCAACAAGAGTAGGTTAATGCTGGCACCAGGTTTCTCTCCTCCCTTGCTTTGTGATTTAGACTGAGAAGCCTATTAGTGCTGGAGTCGTCTGACATCACAAGGTCTCCCAATTGGAATTGGAATCAAGGATTTGATAACTTGTATCCCTCCATAAAATTTAACCACATTTTCCAAAATCCCAAGTTGTGAGCCTCACAAACTTGGGGCCTTGCATCCCTTCCGTTACTGAAAATGCAAAAACTGCTCCCCAATGCTGTCTTGTCAAAAAAATACCTTTTGACATTTACTGTAATTTACGTAACAATATAAATGTTCACCAATGCATGGAAATGATTGCAAGTGGCTGGTGGGATGTTGGAGAAACGGCAATTACAAATTGCTGGAAAAAGTCTGGCATTATATTCTTATCATACAGATGTCACCTCTGTAGAAGATGGAATTGCAAGTGAGATCTGAAAAGAAGTATACTCCAAACTACCTTCTTCCATAGCATTTGAGAAGAATTTAAATGGTTGCAAATTTGAAAACCATCCCTCTGTCAATGTACTTTTTCACTGTGAATATTATTATCCAGCCAGATTTGGAAACGAATAATCACGAGTAGTGTATGGAGAAATAAAAAAAAAATCTATTTCAAGATCTGATAATGTTCCTGACACATTATTTAAGTCACTTGATGATGTAGAAAAATATGTATATATTCCGCATCTAAAAAATCGGGGCAAAATAAAATATTTGAATTTTATAAGAAGCAATGAAGCATGCTAGGATGATTATTTTGACCCTTATGAATCTATTAAGTATTTTCAGCACAGCATACTTCCACTATAATGTATAAAAATGCACATTGTATCAATATGTCACTTACTTATTCAAATGGCACTGATTATTTCATATTAATAACTTTTTTATTAACTTCACTTCATATATAAATACAGTAAAATCTTGTGAAATCGCATTATATGAAGCATTATGTTAACAGAAAATAAGGAGTTAGGTACTTGGATCTTATATTTTGTAAATTTTTTTAGAATAATTTTTTGACCTGTATTTAAATATGTAAAATAATACCGTATTTACTCGCATAATTCATGCCATCATGTAATTCATGCAATACTGAGAAAAAAGTGAGTGATTTATGGGAGTAAATGTGGTATTATTTTCACTGCCATTACGTCACGAATAAATGATAATAACTGTGGAGATCGCGTTACCCAAAACTGTTCCGTATGACTTAGTTTCTCCAAGAAGTAACTATGTTACAGCTTCAAGTAACTGAAACAGTGTAACAAATTCGACCATAAAGTATCTCTTTTTATTAAAAATGTATTTTCTGTGGCCATACCTTCCCTTGTTTATAATGTAAAATATACCACAACACATCAAGGGCTTTATCATGGCATGCCTGTTGTGGAGCTCTACCATATCAGCACAATATGAGAAGCACACATACGAATCTCTCGACTCAACATTTTTATAAGGTAAAATACATTAGATGCACCAATTAATTAGTATTTTTTCTTTAAAATGTTTTAATTTGAAGTCTTATCATTTATAGTTTACGAGAAATTTAAAGGTTAACTTTGGCTTTGACTGTCAAGCCACGTCTTAGCGAAGCGAACCATCGCATCTTCTGAGGTTTGGTAGGGAAATGTATACCGCGTCTTAGCGAAATTGCATCTTGTGAATTCTCACTACGTGAGGTTTTAATGTATGTAATACTAGCTGTACCCGTGCAATGATTGTGCGGATATTTTTCAATTAATTTACACAAAAATTAAGAAGTGTGTGAAGTAAGTAATTATGCTTGTAATAAGTGTCAATAATTCACATTTAACTCTAATAATGAATTTCCCCTGTATAGGATTTTAATGTCTTTGGCTCCCAATTTAAGGTTCGCGGGTTCGAATCTCACTGAAGGCATGGCTGTGTATTGACAATTTATTATCATTTCCTTGCATTAAGGCAATCAATGCACTCGTACATATTATGCAAATGCGGATTGAGAAAATAATGCAATCTTGTGGGTTGACAATGGCAATCACCTCCAAAAATGAACCCATGATTTTTCACAAATACGTAACTTATATGTCAAATTTTGAGTGAAAAGAATCAAAGGCAAAAATCAATGATTAGAATAAGAAATTTATTTTCCTTCAAAACAGTTAAAATACGAAGATTGTAGGTGAATTTTTTCTAAGCTTAATTAATTTAGTTTTTTAATTAAATGGCAAAAATTCAAAAACAGCAATAACATGGATGAAACACACGACCATGCCCTCGGCAGGATTCGACCCAACGACCCTAGCATTGGGATCTGGACACGCTAACAACCCCTCTACCAAGGCTGCCATAAGAATGAAGGCATGCGCATCGAAAAATCTATCTTTACGTGTTATCTAATGGGAAACAGAAACCATCCTCTGGGATTGAACCTGCATCTTTATGAAAATTGCTTTCCAGGGACCTCCTAGCTAGTAGAAACAAAACACCATTTACCGCATATCTCTATGACAAATGGTTTTTGAGATACAGTGGGGGATGTACGGATGGATGCTTCTAAAACTACATATAAGATTCAAATACTAAAAAATGCCCAATTCCAACACAGCTGAACCTATTTCAAACATTCTTTTACTTTTAAAAAGAACAAAACTTTAAGAGGTTTATAGGCAATCACCCTGTAGTATAATGGCCTGCGTTTGATTCCAGTTCACTTTCGTTCTTCCCTTTGAACAACACAAGAATTGGTGCTGTATACATTTAACATGGACTTTAAAATTGCTAAAAATAATCATAGAAGCCTTGCGATATGAACCTAAGAACGCCTAAAAAGAATGGAAACTCATTTCCTGACAGTCAATTTTTAAAAATTTTCTGAATCACAAAAGTTAACTAATGAGAAAAGAAATTTAATTTTTTGGAAAACTTACCTGATTAAGGATTAAACCAGGCAGTCGATTCTGCGGCTTTGTCTCTGTAACCACCTGCATTCGTGGGAGATGATGATGGTGGTGGTGATGGTGTATCTCATGCGGAACCGGTGCTGTCATTTCCCAATCGTCAAGGGCAAGACCTTCCTCGAATTTCTTCATGTCAACTCGTAGACAAAGGCATGGCTCAGATGCACTGAAAAAGTCAAAAGATTGAAAAAGTCACAAGACTGAAAAAAATGGACAATAAAAATACGAGATTTCTTCACATCCCATTAAGTGGATGAAATAAAAAAATACCACCACATATTAGAACACAATTCACTTGAAGCCTAATGCAAAAATTTCCAAATTGTAAAAAAAATCCATTTTCAATCAAGAATGAATAAAAGAAACTGCAGACATGATTTCCTTTAAAATTATTGGTATGAAAATATGTTGATAAATATTATTTCAAACAGGTATGAGTGGAAATTTGGAATGTTGTCAGGATAGCCAAGTTCAGTCAAACGCACACTAATTTACATTCCAAGATAAATTGTACAAAATTTATTTTTTATCTCATACTTTCCATATCTGATCATTCAAATTAATAAATATTAGATTAATTCAATCAAGGTATCAGAAAGATAATATTCTTCACGTATTTACATTTGTTTTCAAAATAGCTAGAAAGATGTCACATACACCAAGGCATTGATTATTCCTTCGTCAAAAAGTTTTTTGTTCTAAAGATCACCTTATAAAAACCAAGAATTTTGAGTTAACTATATAAATTAGCTTTGACAACAAAGCGGTAAGATTATGTTCAGCAAATATTAGCCCCAGGCATTGCGAGATCATTACCTTCTTGCAACAACTTCTGGCTTGAATGAACAAATGAGAGCCAGCAGGCCACATCCTGCCTGTTCAGTGATTCCATCAGACCTGCTTTACATAATCAATTTCTTTAAGGTTTGCATAGTTTTATACTTTCCAGCTGTATATGTCATTTATGAAATCTAAATAATATCTTTTGATTATGTGTATGCAATATGCTTTTAATATAGAAATACGATGCTTTATATAACGAAAAAAATTCTGAGCCCTATGAAATTTATGAGGCACGATCGGTCATATGAAAGATTATGTGGACTGCACATTGGAATAAAAGAGCCTAATGTGGCCCTTTTAGTAAGAAGCTCATTGAACGATGAATTAGATATCTTCGTTTGGAGGTTTTTGCAGCGTTTGATGATGTGGGTTGATGCTTTCGGGAGGCACTGCTCTCAGACAGACGGCCATTGGCCGTGACGACTCCAACCGTCAATAGAGATAGGCGACTCTGATATATATAAGACGACGCAGGACTGCCCCCTGCACTTCATTCCTGAAGAAGCCTTCCGCATCGAAGGCGAAACATCGAGAGCAGTAATGCCGATGAATTAGATAATTTGAAAATGCAAAAACATTCTGTACACAATATCTTAAAGTTATTATTTTTATTACAGAAATGCTAAAAATAATATAAACACTAGGAATGAAATAATGCAAACAACTGTACCATTTAATCCTCAACATCTGGAAGTTAAACCAACATATATTTTTCAACAAAACTGCCAACTTCAATAAAATCTCTATTGAATGTTATTAACCACTAAAAATGTCAAACTTCTCTTGGTATTCACGAAAGGAAACTTCACCTCATAACCTATTAATGATGTGTTCCAGATTTGGTTGAATTTCATCAAATTTATGCTACAAGTATCCATACAAATGTCTCCCTGATAGATTTTTCAAATCTTTAAACTTTTCAGCTGCACTATTCCTAGTGGATAATATTTCAGGATTAAAAAAACTTTACAGGATGAAGAAATTATTACTAATAACCACATATTTCGTCCAGTATTCTATAATCGATATAATGCTCCTTATATAAATATAATCATTTACATTCTAGAATAAGATTGCATTGGTTAGAAGAATAAACAATGTATACCTCAATATTAGAATGCATGATATGGTTTAATTACTATAATTTATAAAATTAATCTCCAAAAACCCCATAAAATGCAAACAGTGTCAATCTCTTTCATCCACGAAAGATTATGAAAAGGCATATTGAAGTACACCTACTTTCTGTTAAGTCTTAGTGTACGCCTACTTTACAAAATCGTTACTTTCAAATCATCTGCACTTTAAAAACGTATACGAAGATTCAAGTCAGAAAGTTAGTAATGCGGTACAGTCCAAAACAATGTCATTCTTATTGAAAATCCAAGTGATCACAAATTCAAAATGCACTTACGTTCAAATGATAGCTGCAAGTTCTACATCATGAATAAGAAATTGCGAAAATTTTATGGAAATTATATTAAAGAACAAACCTGAGAAAAGCAGCATCTAGATCCCAATCTGACAAAAGTGAGAGATATGTTTCTTGTCCATAATCATCAACTACTCGATAGCTTACGGTAAATTCCCTGGAATAATAAAGCAGAACAGAAGTTATGTTTATTTCAAAAGACTTTTAATTGGTTATTTCACTTTAAATTAGATTTTTAAAAACTTACCCTTTAATATCAAAAGCTTTTGCCAGTATACTGAGAAGAACCTCGAACGAAGTTATTTGAGGATCCACGCTGAACTTTCTGTCTTCCGGCTGCAGTTGACCTTCACACTTCTAAAAAATATAAATAATTTTCAATTATAATCATATCATCATAATCTGAAAAATTACGTCAAATTATACCCAAAATTCGCAATGAAATACCTTGACTTTCACCCGAACCGCTTCTCTGCCGTATCCTAACATTGTTGCCATAACAATTTCCGATAAAAAACTAAATCTGAATACTCATGGATGTTTAATGAGAGTTTAAATAAATTTTAACTAAGTCCCATGACTTCCTATATTGGTTTTTACTCTACCGACTTACTTAAAACTTCCCTGTAGCAAGGTGCTACCGATCGCTAAGGTTGACATGTTGCAGGCATACCACCACTTGTCTTTCAAAAAAATAAATTGTGACAAAATGGTTTGGACACAATTAAGAGAGTTTTCCAATAATGTAGTAATACATTTATTTGTCTATGAAAATTTAATTTGCAGTGCATGAATCCCTTTTAAAATTTTATAAAGTATAAAAATGTATTTTAATCCGTGGCGTTGGTAGTATGGGCAACACAGCTGTTACTCTTAGAAGACATTGGGAGATCTCCTTTTATGCATTCCAAACTAATGTTAGATGCTCCCTAAAAATTTTCATACTAAAATTTATAATTTATTTTTATTGAAAAATATTTTAGAGCCTGAAATGACGATCATTCAGGCAACGCTTCAATTTTTAACGAAATAAATTATTTAAAAAAAGCACACTATCTCGAAGCGCATGCGACGATGATTTGAATTGCCGAATGTATATCTTATAAGTAATTTTGCTATTACTAGATAAATTCCCCTTCCTCAGCACGACGCTTTCTCATTTCCTCATTCATAGCGTCGTCAAACATAATTTACTCCATATTAGCACACGGAGAACGGGGACGGTAGACAAACATTTACCTAAAACAATAAACTAAACAAAATCCTAGAAAAAAAATAAAATCAAGTGCCCTCCTAAAAGCAAATCACGGCTTCCTTTAACACCTCCTGCGAATGCGCGCGTTGACCAGCTCACACCCTCAACCCATATAAACAATGTGCGTCATCCTCAGGGATCCTCCATATGCCGAGCACCTACCCGCGCGCATTGTGTATTCACGCAGTAAGGGAGGAACTTGGTCCAGATTCGGCAGAGAGAATCGCGTGGTGGAGATCCTTTTTTTTCACGGTCGTAATAAAACGCTGAAGATGCCTGTGTTCCTCGCGATAATTTTCTTCCACCTGATTTCCGAAGGAATCGCATCGGAACCAACTCCGCCTTCTTATTCCTTCGCAAACGACACGTGGGAGATAAACCTCGCCCCAAATCGATCTTTCGAATTTTTCCCCAACGCCCGAAAGTGCTGTCCTTACACGTCGGCTTACAATTCCACCAGGAGGGTGTGCCTTTTTTCAACCCCGTCGAAACCGATAGAAGAGTCGAAATGGAAGGAATACGGAGATCCTAAAGGTTCGGAGAGACTCCACGGCCCTCCGGAATGCGGCGAATCCGACGTTTTGGTGGATTACGAACTAGTCGTGAAGACTTACTCCGAAGAAGACGAATGGGAATCGGCAGAAGAGGGAGGAGACCCAGCGACGAACTCTTCCAGATTAGTCGAAAGGGTGGAAAAAAGGATAAAAGTGCTGTCCGCTCACGTGATTGGCGCCAACGACGAAACGTGGTCCAACATAACACTCCTACCGGACGGGACCATGGAGATCGGCGACCGCTCTTACGACTCCAAGAAACTCTGCATCGACGGAAGGGACGACGGCTTCGAGGACGCTTTCTACGTGACGATCCGAGCGTGCGTGCCTTCCGAAGAGTGGTGCTCCGGGAAGAGGTCGTGCGTGAGGAAGTGCTGTCAGGACGGAGAGAGCATGCTTGAGAAGGACGTCGCGATCAGCGAGGACGGAGGGTCGACGATGAAGACTGTCAAGAGGAGGAGATGCGCGCCTTCGTCTCTGGGATTTCCCGTCCCGAAGGTGAGCTAGGAATTGACAACTGGGTCATTTTGACCCGGAGAATCCGGGTGAAGCAATGTTTCTCCGGGATCAGGATTTTTTACAACAATTTCTCCGGGTCAGTGTCGGTGGCGAAACTACGAATATTGTAATGGTTCTCCTTACACAAACATACCAAAAGTCACCGAGCATTTGCTCAGAAAAATGTTGATTTTAATGAAGGAATGCACCGTTTACGTGTTTTTTCTTTGAAATGAACAAAAAATTGTATCTTGGACGAAATATAACATTTCTTTGGGATCCAAAGGCACCCTCATCGTAATATTTTATCAATCACATTTCCTCGAATTTCGAGTAAATAATGCATTTTTACCGTTTTAAATAAATATAACTTAATACAAATTTTAACCCATTAAAAATATTATCCTAGATAATTACTTTTATACATTTTTATCGCGCAAAGAGGTGAGAATAACGCATTTGCTTACACCATTTATGCATAACGAAATAAATAATATTTCAATTGATAAATGAAAACGTATTGATATAATTTACAATACTCTTTAAATATCAACTCGTGAATAACAGAAAATCCGTAAAAGGCGAAATAAACAGGGTTTCCTCCAAAGTCTCCGGGTTTCAGACTAAAATCCCCGGGTCGTGAAGGCCTTACAGTTGGAAACCCTACTAGGAATACATGACTTTTCCTTTGAAAGCGATGAATTTGTAAATATGGTGGTTTTGACTTCTCATTTGCGAATAAGACGTGAGAAAAATTCGAATTATAAGTTTTTTGTGTGAATATACGCATTAGGTTTCACTGAGTTCGGTAGTTTTTTTTGTACTTTCCCGTTTTGGCCCCGCAAATATGTTTCTTTGTTAAATTTTGTTTGTTTTAGTACCGCTGACAATTTTTTATTGTTATTATTCTTGGCGAGCCTTTGGCTCGTCAATATCCTTGGTCGCAATATGAAATAAAATTTAACAGAGAAAAATTTTGCGGGACCAAAACGGGAAAGTACCGTTTTTTAAAAAAATAATCCTGTCGTCTCTGGGCAACTCTAGAGGATAAAAGCTTAAAAATAACCTCGTATTCACATTGTGTATTAAACGGAATAGAAGCCTCGTTTAAATGAACAAGATCAGCCAGCAATGGAGGGCGGTTAATTGTTATTGATTTTCACGAAAGGTTAAACAGAACGTCGTAATTTCATTGGGTATCAACCGGAATATATATACCTCCTCGAAATGAACAATATCACGCATCAATGGAGGCGGTTCATTGCTGTCGTTGTTCACAAATTGTCCGTTTATTCAAAAACGGCTGCGTTTATTTAGATTAAAATTGGTCCAGTTATAGAGCTTAATGCCACAAACAATGCTGCGTAGGCAATATTAAAAATAGTTTCCATTGGTATTATAAAATATTGAGTTTCAGTCCAACTGCCGCCACGCTCTTCTCTTACAACCAGCAGCATTGTTGTGACGAAAGAAGCTTCGAGAAAATATTTTCTGCGCGTAAATACTTATTATTGCAACCGGTGGCATTATTGTGTGAACAACAAACGTACGGAAGTGAGAAATTTTGTGCAATTTATGCAGTAAACAACATTCGTAAATTATTATATTGAATATACATACATTCTCTTTCGTGGAAGAATACACGCAACTGTTTTAAGTTTAAGTTATAATTATTCTCACTTCGGAAATTTCGGTATGACAACAGGTAATTTTGAGTTTCATACTCTCACGTCGTCTGAAGTTTTGTTAAATCAAAAATATTATTTAGTGAATAGTTCATCAGTCAGATAAAACAGGTAAATTTTTCGTTAAATATTTGTCCTAAAAACAAGTTAGGAAAGTGTACAACGTATCACAAATTGGCGCGTTTCGTGCAATGGAGTATTAGAAAGAAGTTATATACCTGTACGTAAGGGAAATAGCGTTTTAAAGTTCTTTTCTTCATCATAAATAATCCATTTTCTTCCTATTTAATAATATTACATGCACACGTAAGGAAATTAAACGTTTGTTTGTGAGATTATGTTAACAACAACAACAAGAGAAGAAGTAACCATGCTATAAATTTTCTAAGTTCAACTCGAATTAAGAAATTTTTGTGATTTTATCGATAACGGCTACTCCTACGATAAAAACGTATAGAATAAGAAATACTCTTCATTACTAGTTCTACAACTTCTATTTGAAAAATATTTTGATATGAGCAATACTTTACGAGATATGACGGAAATTTAATTTTTTGTCACCAGTAAAGAGGTATCCCTGATTGGCGTACGTGATTCATTTTTGCGATTTTCTTATTATATTTGATTGTAAGTCCTTAATATCAAATTTCATGAAAATCCGGTCGGTAGAAGCTGAGGACGAACATGGGGACGGACGGACGGACTGACCGACGATAATATGCGCTCACGCTGGAAGCGAAACGCGCCTAAAAACGCATTATTAATAACAGTTATAAGATGAAAAAGATAAAAATAAAATTAAGTAAAAAAAATGTTAGTTTATACACACTTTTACTTAAAACTGCACTCAAAGGTAGAAAATTTTTTCCTGGACAAAAAATATTATTAAAAAATTTGTATGCTTTGTAAAAGTGGATGGCGGCTTTTTTCTCTTTTAATTATTATATTTCATCTTCCTCACAAATTAGTTCTTATTGTTGGCCACTACACATACAGGTACTCATATTAACGCCACCCACTTTTACGAAGCATACAAATTTTTGAATAGTACTTTTTGTCCAGGGAAAATTTTTTTCTACCTTTGAGTGCAGTTTTAAGAAAGTTTGTATACACTAACAAGGTATTTTGACTTAATTTTATTACTATCTATATTATGCTGTATAAACTGTCATATATTTCCCTTTTTACGTATGAAAATCTGGATGCTTTTGAAGATATTATTAGCATGCATATTTTATTTTCAATTTCTCCATAAGTAGCGAAGGAGAAAGAATAGTTTTCGTAAGAAAAAATTGAATTCGTGATATCAATGTTTTGGCTATTTTATCGATGATGTTTGAGCGAGAATAATTCTGAGGGATGATAAGATCAACGCAAACTTTTATTGACATTTCTAGGCATGGTAAGAGTTTTGTTGAAATTGGCGAAACGAAAAAGCAAGTTTTCTCTTGCCATTTTTTGTAGCCAAATATCTCTTTTAGGGATTCACCAAGAATTATCTTTACATACTATATAATTTCCCACAAAGTTTGTTCGAAATATTTTCTGATAGAACGGATTGTTTAAGAAATATTTCGATCATCAGTCTGAATTTTTTCAGTACGTACCTTGGATTTCG
The DNA here is from genome assembly GCA_036926305.1 of Uropetala carovei. Classification (NCBI taxonomy): domain Eukaryota; kingdom Metazoa; phylum Arthropoda; class Insecta; order Odonata; family Petaluridae; genus Uropetala; species Uropetala carovei. Next base: position 2,922,408 of record JAXCHB010000043.1, read on the forward strand.
CTGTGACAGCTTTGTTCCCGTTGCTATGACGAAATTTAGCAATTGTTGATAACGCCACCGATGCCGCCAATGGTAACAAATATTCTGTTATATCCATGGTAACAAGTAGCAATTGTTTACAATATTATTTTTCAAAATATTTTTCGTTGTGATAATTATTCATTGCTTAAAAAATGACTCACGGGTGTAATTTCCGATAGTTATTACTGAGGACGCTGCTGTCGAGAATAAGTACTACCGCAATTTATTTATTTATTACCATAAGATCAGGTACAGCACTAGGACAATTACACTGAATATCAAAACAGACAATAAATTAAAATAGAACAATAAAATACAAAAACATAATAGTAAAATAAATAATTAAATGTATAGGTTGACCGTAATACGAGCAAACAAGAGAATTCATTTTAAATGAGGTGTGACTGAAGTAAAAAATAGATTTCTATTCAGAAATATGTCGATATCATGGCTGCCAGTTAATTGGTTGTACATATTCGGAAGTCGGAAGAATAGAGAGCGTTGAATAAGGGAAAGCCGAGGTTTAGGTAAATGGAAGAGTGCAGAAAGTCTGGTTGATCTGGAGGGAATTCTTAAAGAGAAGAAAGAGAGGAGGGAGGAACGGAGGTTACCGTTCATTACACTGTATAGAAAAGAAATGTCAGATTTGCTTCTGCATTAGGAAATAGTTGGAATTTTTAGGGAAGCTGTGATATCATATTTGGACAAATGACGCAAATGAGGAAAACGATGACGAACTATGGACAGAAAGAAAGACTTTATGCGCTCCAATTTGTTGAGATGCGTTTTGTAGGCCATACTCCAAATGGGTGAGCAATATGTCACAATTGGTATTATACTCCCAACAAAGAAAGATCGAAAGAGGTTTACATGATTAAGACTGGCATGCCTATAAATAATACCTAAAAGAGACATGCATTAACTTACAGTGTAGTCAATGTGATTACAAAATGATAGTTTAAGAGTCAATTATAATACCTAGATCCTTCTGCTGTGGTAACTTTTTTATATGCTCACCCATAATGGAGTATGTATAATTAATGGGGGATTTGCGCAAAGTAATCGAAAGCTTAGAACATTTTAATGGATTGGGTTTGAGTCCCCACAACGTGCACCATTCTGAGAATTTAACAAGAAACCTTTGAAGTATCTCTGCGTCATTCCAACAATTGACTTCCCAAAATACCTTGCGATCGTCAGCAAACAATAAAATTAGATTAATAGCAGCATCGAAAATATTGCATATATCATCAACATATAAACAAAATAACAAAGGGCCGACAACACTGCCCTGAGGAACACCTGATATAACAGGGAGAGAAGAGGAAGAAAATCCAGAGACAGTCACGCGTTGCCGACGATCAGTCAGAAAACCAGACAGGAGAGAAAGGAAATTTCCGTGGATATAAAATCTGTTCGATAGTTTATGGAGTTGAAGTTGATGAGGGACGGTATCGAAAGCTCTAGCTAGGTCTATGTAAACTATGCCACGCTGCGATTTTTCGTTGATGGCTTCTAATGCAGGAAGCTGAAGTTCAGCCAATTATATTCATTATGCTCTGTGTGGAGAAAGTCGTGATGGACACAGGAGATTTTCTCTTACCTTCCTCGATTGCCTCGCCCCACGATGTAGCCTGGATCCGCCCTAGGATGGAATGCGCGTAAAGATTTAATCAGCCATTTTTTTTTCTCTGAGAGAGTTACCTAAATTTGATAAAAAAATTCATATTTTTTCAGGAGACAGCTTCCATGTTTTTTACATGGCATTTCCGTTCCAATTGTCTGATTTCATCGGCACCTGAGTTAGGAGAAAGATTTTTTTCCTTATCTCACCGAAATTTATTTCACATTTATAAACATTTCACGTTAAAATAGCCGATGAACACATAACCTAAGCTAACGTCCATTAATTTCGGTTCAAAATTAAATTGAAAACGCAACCTAAAAAAAAAAATCGCTCTGGAAATTGCACTGTGATCAAGCATGACAAAAATATCTCACAATCCATGATTCAGCAAGGGAAACGCAACTTTAAAATTACCATAGATAGATACTGAAAGTGTAATTTATACCTACAACTTCTATACTGTATGCATATATGAATGCCGTGTTTCAAACTAAAATTTGGGCACTTCCATATGAACTGGTAGTATGAAATTTTGTCTTTTTGTAGGTTATGGGATACCCCCAAACGGAAAAATTCGCAAATCTCAGAAACAATTCCCTGGTTCGACTCCAGGAGATAATTTCCATTTCCCATAAGATAACACGTAAAAAGCGATTTTTTGAAGTGCAAAGCATCTATTATTCTTTTTCGAATTTATATTGGAAGAAATTGACCCACGATCTTCGGACTGTTTTAAATAAAAACGAATCGAATTTCTTATTTACTTCATAATTCTCGCATTATCGTAACCTATTAAAGCACGGCCCCACGAAACCACGATGAAAAAAACAAAGCAATCCGAAAAATTTAATTCACAAATTCGTGCATTTTTATGAAAATTTTGACAATAAAACTTTTAGCATTGGAATGACTACCATAAAAAAACCTCATTCAGACTTTTTTAATCAAAATAAATAGGCAACTTCCCACTTAAACTCTACAATCCGACCCGCGAATAAGACTTGGCCACTTCCAATGATTCTGAGGATTCGCAACCACCCGATGCGGCCCTCCATGTAGAAAGTGTTGAACACCACGGATATAACGTTTCCAGAGTAGACGAAACCCTTTTATCCGTTCGACACACAAACGATCTTTCGTCCCTATATATTTTTTTTGCCGCCTCCTTTTCTTGCCATACGACTGCGGCTATGACGTCTCTTTTTTGACGCCCACGCTTTCCTCCCTTTAGGAGGAAGTTCATTCAGCAGCTCCACGCTGCGCCATTCATGCTATCCCAACGATCCGAAACTTCAAGAAGACGCCGGCGATGACGTAATTCCTCGCTCCGGAGACATGCGCGTGCACACACACACACACACGCACACAAAAGATTTATTTTCCCACCCCGTCTGTCTGGAGGTCGGATTAAAAATACACCCAACAAACAGACTATGCGTGGAAATAAATAAACTTCCAGCGCATGGGGATGTTTCTTAATTTAATTTTTAAAAAATACTTTAAAGTTGAACCTGAATGTATAAAAAAAACACACGCACACACATATATATATTTAGGGCAACTAGGTGTTGAAGGAAACCCAGTGAACACTTACCGGAAGTAGAGCCGCTGGGATGTTGGAGAGACACATTTGTAGAGGTTAGAGCTTTCGGGATGATCCCTTCGTCAGCACAAGAGAGAGACAACTTTTGTGCTGACGAAGGGATCATCCCGAAAGCTCTAACCTCTACAAATGTGTCTCTCCAACATCCCAGCGGCTCTACTTCCGGTAAGTGTTCACTGGGTTTCCTTCAACACCTAGTTGCCCTAAATATCCTTACTTACCTTTCCTCTTCCGTAGTATTTATATATATATATATATATATATAAAGAGGGAGAAAGACAGAGAGAGGGAAAGAGGGAGAGTGAGGGAAAGATGAGAGAGAGGGAAAGATGGAGAGGGAAAGAGAGGGAGAGGGGGAGAAAGAGGGAGAGAGACGGAGGGAGAGAGACGGAGAGAGAGGGAGAAGAGAGGGGGAGAGAAAGAGGGGGAGAGAAAGAGGGGGAGAGAGAGGGGGGGGGGAGAGAGAGAGAGGCTGCCATTTATAATCTATTGATTTTCTTCTTTCATTTTTTTCTATCTTGGAGAGCGAAAAATTTAACGAAAATTACTTTTGTGAATATTTTTTAAACACTGAATCATTTTTACAGTGAAAAATACTTTAAATCACTTTTCTCATTGACAAAAACAATAAGTAAACAAAACTGTTGCCTGTTGCTATGGATAACAAAATATCGATGCGCAATTTAAATTGCATTTGACATCGCACGCATCGCTTTCAACAATTAGTAAATCTTATCGTAGCAACGGGAACGGGGGCATCACTTAGCGAAGTAGGTACTCAAAACTAATCGAACGAATAATCGAAATATCCCTCAAGATTCGTTATTATTTTGACACTAATAATGAACCTTAGGAAATAAACCTCAATTCTATCCATATTTTGATACTTTCCCGTTTGGCCCCTCAAAATTTTTCATTGTTAAATTTTAGCCTTCGGCTCGCTTTCTTTTTAGATTATAATACCTTTTATATCGGGTGTAGCAGTCTCCGGGCGCTATCGCGCTCTTCGCCTCTCTGGAACGACACTATCCCTCCCCATTGTCCGGTGATCGGGTAGGTAAATGACACCACATGCAGATCAGATAATTTTTTGAGATAACCCTTTCACGCAAAACGAAAGCTTGCAAACCCATGACTGATCTGCCTGTGGCAACTTTTTACCCACCCGCTCACCGGACAATGGGGAGGGATAGTTTCGTTCCAGAGAGGCGAAGGGCGCGATAACGCTACACCCTATATAAAACGCATTATAATCTAAAAATAAAGCGAGCCGTCGGCTCGCCAATATCCTCGGTTACCTGTAATTAAAAATTTCAAACATACACTCGATTAAAGACAAAGCGAGCAGAAGGCTCGCCAAGAAAAATAACAATAAAAAACTGTCAACGGTACTAAAATAAATGAAATTTAACAATGAAAAATATTTGCGGGGCCAAAACGGAAAAGTACCCATATTTTTACCCTTGGTGCTTTTTTAAAATGTCAATTAAATTTATTTAGACTGTTCATCATACGAATTTGCTTCGGACGACTTGACGAAACCACATATGACGATTGTCGGGGACGAAGCATGCGTAATAACTCAATCAAGTGGCTAGTTGAAAAGCAAGGAGGATGTGCTTTAGCTTTTTTTTTGCTGTTGAGCGAAGGATTTACAATGTTTTTTAAAAAATAACATCGTCGACGTCACAGATCTGACCTTTCGGATGGTTACGTCCTGGCGAGCGAATAGAAAAGAAATGTTTTCTCTCCTCCTTTGCGACCTTCCAAACAATTAATTTCTCGTTCCTTTAAAAAAAATTTTTTAAAAGTGTTCGGTTCTTTAAGCACGGCGACCTCGCCGCATACATTACAATACGTCCGTGAAGATACGGCGATTGCACGTACATAAATATATACTTATTTTCTCTTCCCCTGTCGACTCGGGCACGAAATTCTGCCAAGCTTGACGTTCTAATTAGCATTGCCCGTGAAATGTATCCAGACAAATTACGGTTCGCCGCTAAGTTCACGTACGAATGTTCGTTACTGTGGAGATGTTTCACTTATTAATATATATAATAAAATAATAATTTTTTCACAACGAGGGCTTCTTGAGAGAGGAAAATGTTGAAAATATAAACTGTTTTAAAATATAATCAAAAGCACACCGATAGTAGGCTGGTATCCATGAACATGGATAAATCGAGCGTGTTTCTTTTTTACTCTTTTTTCTCCTTCATGACTTAATTTACGTAAATATTTGTAATTACCAAAGTTGTAGAAAATGTAATTTCCTAAAAGTTTTGCTTGAAACAGTTTTTCATAAAATGGATTGTTTAAGAGATATTTCGATTTCTCGTCTGAATTCATGCTAATTGTAAGTACGTCGCTAAGTGACAATCATTGTTTCCGTTTGCTACGATAAAATTTTCTAATTGTCGATAGCGATGATGCCAAGGGGAACTGTAAGTGCGCATCGAAATTTTCTTATCCATAGCAACAGCAAACAATTTCGTTTGGTTGTTGGTTTTTTTCAATGTGAAAATTATTCAGCGTTTAAAATGATGCACGAGCGTGATTTCCGATAATTATTCTTTAAGGACGCTGATGTCGAGAGCAATCACATTCATTACTCTCTGTATATGGAGAAAGTCACGTGTTGGACTCGTCAGATTTTTGTAAATTTAGTTATTCGGTCAATAGTGGCAATTTTTAAATCGTTTCACTATCCGTCTCTGTAAAATTTTTCCAAACTCAAATTGTTTGCATCGATGTGAAAATAGTGCGCTACAAATTTTTAGCTTTTTATCTTTTATACCTTCGATGACAGAAATAATAATCTGACGTATCCATTGCGTGACTTCCTCCACAAGAGACATGAATACGATTGCTCTCAATATCAGCGTCCTCAAGAATAATTATCGACAATTACACTTGTGAATAATTTTTAAACGCTTTGGATAATTTCAACTGTGAAAAAACAGTAAGCAAAATCGATATATGTTGCTATGGATAACAAAATATCGACGCGGAAGTCAAATTACCCTTGGCAGCGTACGTATCGCTATCAACAATTAAAAAATTATATATCATAGCAAACGGAAACAATGTTGTCACCTAGCCACATAAATTCAGACGAAAAATCGAAAAGACTTTTAATAATTTTTCACACTGATAAAACAATAAATGAGCAAAATTTTTAGTCGTTACTGTGGATGAGAAAATATCGATGCGGAATTAAAATTATCCATGTTAGTGTAAGCACTGCTATCAACAATTAGAAATTTCGAGAAAAATACGTGTGTAGTTTTGCGTGTATCCCTAGTGTGGAGAAATTTTCTTTTTATTAGGCGCGTTTCGCTTACAGCGTGAGCACCTATTATCGTCGGTCCGTCCGTCTGTCCGTCCGTACGTTCGTTCTCGGCTTCTACTGAACGGATTTTCATGAAATTTGATATTAAGGACTTACAATCAAATATAATAAGAAAATCGCAAAAACGAATCACGTACGACAATCAGGGGTACCACTTTACTGGGGACAAAAAATTAAATTTTCGTCATATCTCGTAAAGTATCGCTCATATCAAAATATTTTTCAAATGAAAGTTGTAGAACCGATAAATTAGATTACTTCCTTTCCTATACATTTTTATTGTAGGAGTAGCCGTTATTGAGAAAATCAAACAAGAAAGTCTCATATCGAGTTGAACAGAAAATTTCTTGCATGGTTACTTCTTCATTGTTGCTAACATAAACAATCTCCCAAACAAACGTTTAATTTCCTTACGTGAGCATGTAATATTATTAAATAGGAAGAAAATGGATTATTTATGATGAAGAAAATAAATTTAAAGCGCAATTTCCCCTACGTACACGTATATAATTTCTTTCAAATACAGCAATACCCGCTATACGTCGGAGATGCGGTCCTGATAAATGCGATTTATAACGAAACAACGTATAGCAAAACAAAGATTACAATAAGAACTATGATACGTTCCTGGTGGATATTTTGTGACACACGTGTGTCCCAAATGATACATATCAATGCAGTACATTAGACATACCTACTATGTTGCAACTATGTGTCTACCACTCATTGCTACTAGGGTTTAATATACATTTAATCGTAACAACGAGTAAGCAATTGCAATAGTAAATTCAGAAATCACCGAAAATAATTGTCCATAGTGTGACGGAGCACAAAAATTGTTTCTTTACTTTCACGCACACTGAGACGCACTTTCGAGTACTTTTCATGCAGATGTCGCAATCCAAAGTATATCCAATATCTCACGAGATATCAACGCAAACGTAAACCGAGATGAAAGGACGCACAAAATGTTAGACATAACCGTTCACAAAGCTCTCTCATAGCTGGCTGTCGCTCAGAAATAGGTTTTTACACATCGTCATTAAAATTGGAGCAATCCCTTTTATCCCCTGTGTGACTTGTGGACCACCTAACCCATCGTGATCTCTCAGACACATGGCCAGCAAATGTTTATTCTGAGTGTGATTTTACACGAATTGATAAACGCGAAATTAAATTAATTCACGTAAATAATAATAAACATGAAATTAAAAGCCGAATAGAGGGTTTTTATTGTTAATAGGTATAATTTATGCACCGCAATTGGAATTTCTGAAATTTTGCTTTTAGCATTTACACAAACAACGTACATGCGAAGCGACACAACTTATAACGAAACGTGTTCCTTAATTGGTATGCGAAACAACGTATAGCGGGGTCTTACTGTACTCCATTGCACTAAACGCGCCCATTTGTGATACGCCGTACACTTTCCTAACTTGTTATTAGAAGGTACTATCTTTATTTCGATTATAAACACAGGGCTCTAAAATTCACTTTTTATTCAGTTAGACAATGTTTAAGCTTAACTAATTCGTTTGTTGCGTAGAATCTGTGCGTTTTGTTTGCACAATGCGGGGCAACTCCGCATGAAAACAGCGAGACGGCAATTATAACACATCCGCTTTTTGTTTAAATCCGCTGCTCTTCAACTCGTGTGCCGGAGCATCTTTCGTTAAACAAATTCTAATTTCGCCTGACGCCTTACAGACAACACCGAATTTCCCACCAAAAAAATTCTCCGCTTTAAAAGGACAAATAGGAAGAAAAAAACCAATTTCGATAGGCAAAAAACGGACCGGAAATCGTGATACTTTCCGGGTCGCCACTTATCGCAACATTTTCAACGGGCACCTTTATTTTTCCTTGTCCCTCTCTGCTATGTAACTTGCATTTCGCAATCGTAACACATAAAAAAATATATTGAGATAATATCCTTCCTTTTCCGTCCTAGAAAATTTCCTCAAACCTCTTCCGATATGGAATTCTAAATATCTCCTTTAAAACTCCGTTTATGTATACCTATAATATATAGATGCTTCTTCTGACATATAATATATACACGAACAACACATATATATTATATTAGTTATTATAAAATTTACAGAAAATTTAATTTTCTACGAGTTATGTTTGAATTATTTTTTTTCATAAAACCGATTGTTTAAGAGATATTTTGATTTTTCTTATGAATTTTTTGTTTAAGTACGTCGCGAAGTGGTATCTTAGTTTCCGTTGCTATGTTGAAAATTTTCTAATTGTTGATGGAGATATTTTTATGCAGAGCAGCAGCTAACAATTTTGTTTAGCTATTGTTTTTGCAGTGTGGAAAGTGATTCAGGATATTTTTCAACGCGAATATGACTGAAAGTGTTTAAAAAATTACTCGCATGTGTAATAGCATATAATTATACTTGAGGACGCTGATGTCGGGAGTCGTGTTGGACACGAGATTTTCATTATATTTTGTTCGTTATTACTATGTTGTAACTTTTACAATGTGATTGTTATAACATATATAATAAGTAACACTAATCAATAGTCATGTTAAAAATGTATATTTCCTTTATTTATTTATATATATATATATATATATATATATATATATATATACATACATATATTAATCTCATGTGGCATCCCAATGGATATTCACATACAGGGCCCATTTAAGTGCTTCGCCTGTCCCTTTTCCATCAGATTATAACTCTTTTAAGAGTCTAAGACTTAAACTAAAAGCCATAGTCGTGAAATTTTGTTCTTGATATTAAATCGAATCTTTTTATGCTCAACTGCATTATATTCGAACCAATTTTTTCACTGGCCGAAAACCCAATTAAATTTCTCAGATTAATTAAACGAGTAGTCAAAACGGTATTTTTTCGGTTTGATCCAATCTCACATATAAAAATGAAATCTCCAGGATTTTCTTGTCTGGCGACCTATTAGTGATGTACTATGCTCCGCCGCTGTTTATTACCCCTCCCCCCTCCACATCCACCCCACTTCACTTCAAACAGTACATGTCTCTTCGTCGCTGAAGAAGGGCGTCAGACCGAAAGCTCCATATTTGTGTTGTTTTTGTGTCAGCGGCTCTCCAATCTAGGTAAGTGTCCACTGGGCTTCCTCAAACACCTTGTTGCCACCTTTATATATATATATATATATACTTAAGGAAAAGGAAAGGTAATAATAAAGGTAGCAACAAGGTGTTGGAGGAAGCCCAGTGGACACTTACCTAGAATGAAGAGCCGCTGGGGGTGCTGAGGACACACGAAAAACACAAAAGAACAAAAACTACACAAAAATGGAGCTTTCGGGCTGATGCCCTTCTTCAGCGACGGAGAAACACACACACACACACACACATATATATATATATATATATATATATATATATATATATATATATATATATATATATTGAAAACGAATTGTTTACTAAGAAATTAAGAAAAGCTGAGTTAAAAAGTATTCTTTACACGTTATTTTCAGTTTTTCGTCGACTAAAAAGTTTTTGTATATCCTGTATACACACCCTAGAATTGGCAGAGAAAGTAGATTCACTCAAATCCGTTGAAATTCAACGGGAACATACTCTGGTCTTAGGATAAACAGCATGAATGTTATTATCGTTGTTAGGGAAAATTTAACGTTTTTCTTTTCACTGCGCATTACAGTGGAATTGCGAACTGAAAAGCAAAATGAAATAATTTCTAAACGAAACGATTTTAACGTTAAAAAGAGTAAAAACCCCATTTCAGAATTCCGGATTCAAGTCTTGGAAGCAAGATCTGAAAATAGACTTCCGATAGACAACTAAACTTTCTGGTTATTTCAGTTCGTTTTTACTATCTCACAAATTATGGGAGTGACATATTTAGAGAAAGTGAAGCCATAATGTCGAGTTCTTAAAATAAAACTTTCCGAAAGGAAGATGTTCTCAGGCAACCATTTTAATGTATTGTTTAAAAGTGTTATACAAAAAGAATTTTGTTAGGAAAGTGCCTCGCGGAAAAAGGTGCGAGCACGAAGGATGGCAAATAAAACAGTAAAAAATAAAGAATAAAAGGCAGAAACTGAATATAAACGTATTTATATATGCCCAAAATAGAAGCATTGTTGAGATGAAACATTCCGCGCAACAACTGAGGTTGGCTTATTGCTCTCAATTTTCACAACAACAGCTTAAAGGATTTTTCGTAAAGTTCATTCATCCAAAGAATTTGACGGGATATAGTAGTAAGTTCCGTCCATCAAAATTTAACTAATATATAGCGTCCCGTGACGAAAATTATTTTAAATCATTACTAATGACTGACTGATATAATTGTTCCGGGACAAGGTCCCATATAACACGACAAAATGTACAGACATACATACTATATGATGTTAGAAATATCTATAAAAAACAACTTTTTTAATTAACAACTTTTAGGAAGTGTATAGAGTAAAGATGAAGCATCAAACCAACCCTACGGTTTGATTCAACGATTTTACTGTTAATTAAAATTGTTACGGTCTTTTATTTGCCTCCAAACATTCGCATAGATTCTTTAAGATTCGGAGTCATTATCAAGGGTTGATAGTAGAACGTAGTACGGTGTGTGGCCGTTGTCATTTGCGGCGCCACAGTCAAGAGGCGCAATTTCCATCAATAGAACAATAAAAAATACGTTTTACTCTCCCTTGCCATTATATGATCTGTAAGGTACAAATTAATAAATTTAATCGGATGTAGGACAACACTTGCAACAAAAAAGTCTGCGAGGGTATATAATTACGACTTATAGTTCGGGAGATAAAAATTCAAGGTCTCCCGCTCATGTTATTCAACTGTGGGAATTAAACGTCTCTCTAATCGAATTCGGGTCGTTATTTTGCATAGCTGATTACACATAAGTCTTTATGTGTGGCACTCTATAAAATTGAAAGCCGTTCTCGAGTTATAAGGCAATATTTGTGGCGTCTTAAAAATTACCTACATCGCGGTGTTATAGTCGATCCAACATCGGAAGTCTCTTGGCCTACTTACAATAGAGCAAGTAGCCAATCACGAACGTTTCCCCTTCCATCGCCCCTCTCAACTTTCGTGCGGGAAAGCAGATATCGGTGCGCGCTCCAGCTCTTGCTCAGCTGATATACTACGCAGTTTCTAAATAAAATACTTCCCATCCTTCTTTTTGATCCGGGCTTTGGACCGGCACTGGCGAAGTTAAAAGTGTTTTTTTTATAATATGAAAGCTTTAAATAAATGCATAAATATTATTTAGGAGCGGAAAACATATTCCTTTGCTACTTTTGTAACAAACGTGCTTCTTCTACTCGGTAAAAATTATAGCGAGACCAAACGCATACGTAGTACATGAGAAAGTTGTGCAATGTATAACGCATCGATATTTTTTAGAATTATAGATTTGGTTCGATATATTAGAGCAGTAGTAGTAGAAGTATAAAATTGTATGTTGCATCGACAGCATACCTAGGTCATTTCGCGCCGTCAAAATTCAAAATTGTACCTTTCGAGTTAAATAACATAAATATAGGTTAGAATATGTACGTTAGAATAAATAAGTTAAAATAGGTTAACATAAATACAATAAATAAATAGGTAAAATAAATAAGATAAATAATAACAAGTTAGGAAAGTGTACAACGTATCACAAATCGCGTTTCGTGCAGTGGTGTATTAGAAAGAAAATATATACCTGTACATAAGAGAAATTGGGTTTTAAAGTTCTTTTCTTCATCATAAATAATCCATTTTCTTCCTATTTAATAATATTACATGCACACGTAAGGAAATTAAACGTCTGTTTGTGAGATTGTTTATGTTAGCAATAATGAAGTAACCATGAAAGAATTTTTCCAAGTTCAACTCGAATTAAGAATTTTTTGTTTGATTTTCTCGATAACGGCTACTCCTACGATGAAAATATATAGAAAAGGAAATACTCTACTTTACCAGTTCTACAACTTTTATTTGAAAAATATATTGATATGAGCAATACTTTACGAGATATGAGGAAAATTTACTTTTTTGTCACAAGTGGTACCTCTGATTGACGTACGTGATTTATTTTTGCAATTTTGGTATTATATTTGATTGTAAGTTCTTAATTATCAAATTTCATGAAAATCCGTTCGGTAGAAGCCGAGAACGAACATGCGGACGGACGGACGGACAGACCGACGATAATAGGCGCTCACGCTGGAAGCGAAACGAGCCTAAAAACTGTATAAGAGTAAAACAAAATAATCTATTCATAGAGCATTTAAAAGATTTGTTACCCTTAGGAATTTTAAAATAATGTCAATTTTCCGAGGGTCGTCTGCTAAATGTTCAGAAAGATTGCCTCTCATATTTAAAATTTGACGGGTAATTCGATATTTGGCACATTCCGTCAAGAGGTATATCAGAGTCCTCCAAATAATTCGCCACTCTTGTGTGCCGAATCATTTAACGCAAACTCCTGTGGCTAAAAAAAAAAAACGCGATTTAAAACGCACTGAAGGCAAAGCTTAAATAAATTCTTTGAGTTTGAGTGTCGTATCCGGGTCTTCAAGTATAATTATTGACAAATACACCCCCGAATAATTTTTAAATATTTCCAATAATGTTTCCGTAGAAAAAAGTAACCAAACTTGTTAGCTGTTCCTATGTATCAGAAAATATCGATGCGCACTTAAAATTACCAGCATCCGCACCCCTATCAACAATTATAAAATTTTATCACAGCAACGAAAACAATGGTACCACTTAGCGACGTACGCATGTACCATAAATTAAGACGAAACATCAAAATATCTCTTAAACAATCAGTTTAACGATAAAATATGCTTCAAACAAAACTTGTACAAAATCACAGCCTACAATTCTAATATTGGCAAATCTCTCTTTATTATAAAATCGTAACGGTCATCATGATGCGTAACGCTCTAATTTTGTGAATAACTCGATTAGAAATAAACTTAGAATCCTGAAATTTCTCAGGATATCAGCGTTGATGAATCTTTACGTTATGACTAAAAATATTTCGAAGAAGGTCACGGGTTCGACTCCAGAGGATGAATGTCGTTTCCCATAAGATAACACGTAAAAATCACCTTTTTTGTTTGAAGGCTTTCATTCTTTTACTCTTTAAAATATCTTAAATTAAATTATCGACACGAAATTTGCGCTAAAACACGCCAAAATGAAACACGTCAAATACTCGATCTCATTCGAATTCGCTCAGATTTTGAATTTATACTCGAGTTCTGGTAAATTTTTTAACATTTCAATAATAAGATTCCATGGTTACCGGTATTGTCGTCTTCGGTAATTTCCGTGCATATGCACTTAAACAAAGGCTTAAAGATCGAAAATAAGATTAAAACTGCTCGAAATGACCGAAGATATGAACTTAATGCAAATAAATCGAATGCAGTATTCATGTTATTTATATTTTTTAAATCTATATTACTAAAATCCTATTTCTGGTTCTCTCTCTCATTAACGCTCTATATCTCAGTCATTTTTATTTTTCGGGAATTTCAGCCCTCTTAAGTTTATTTTTATCGAGTTATTCAACTAATTTTCTTAATTTGTTATTAAAAACCAAACATATATGCCTAATAGAATACATTCATTAAAGTCATATTCCCGTTAAACTAAATCCAATAGGTACATGGTAGGAACGAAGAAACAGCGAGCAAAGATAAACATCGATATGCACGTGCCTTGCAGCGAGAACTGACATCGAGAGAAATCTGCATTGTTTGATTTATGCACTGCAATGGCTCTTAATTTTTTAAAGATTATAAAATCACCTGCATAACTCGATAAAAAAAAGTTCCAACTGTGTTTGAAAAATCTTTATCGGCTCAACATCCAATAAAAAATAATAGCGCGGAGGAAGGATTCAGCGATCGACTTTGAAAAGGGCCAAGGATCGACCGGTCGATTTGTCTGAATTTACTAGAAAGTCGAGCTGGACACACCAGATCTTTCGCCTACATTGCGAGCACTTCCCTTTTACTTTTTAAGGATTTTACACGCGATATGTTCCCACCCTACCATGAAGCGAGCAGAGACAGCGAGAACTTAAAATAGAACAAAGAAGCGGTTTTTTAAAAAAATCTTTACGAGGCCACGCCCGTGAGCATCCGTTTACTATAGAAATCTGGAGGAAGTCGTTAGGACATCCGTTTGGCAATGGCAACGGGCGCGTTCCTATGGCGATAAGATTGCACACCGGCGCAGTTGTTGCACACGTGGAGCCACCGGCTGGAGATATTTTATGTCACACGCTGACACGGTCATGCCGTCAAAAACGAGTTTACCCGCGATTTCTATTATTTTTAGTTTCTCAAATACGAAGTATATTGAGATCGAGATTTTTACGGAAATATACGTTTTAGGTGTCGCTGAATCCGAAAATGTGGTTTTCGCAATGCCGTCTGTCTGTCTGTTACTGGCTCCGGAGCCTAAACGGTACAGCGAAAATGTATGAAACCTCGTACTTAGGCATTTTATCATACTGAGCAGAGTATATGAAGAAATGGTTGACATTGCTCAATAATTAAGGGACGTTTATTCTACGCATTTTAAACAACAATTCGATTTTATCCAAAACGGCTCTAACGATTTTGGTCAAATTTCGTACAGTTAATTGAGTATACGTCTTCAATAATACTGTATAGTTCGTATTTCTCAAAAAATTAATATAAGGTTAGTTTATTCTAGGCAACTTTTGCAATAATTTGATTTTCTCAAAAATGGCTAGAACGATTATGATAACATTTCGTAACGTTACTTGAGTATACGTCTGAAATAATAAATATTTCATTTTTCTCGATGAATGAATATAAGGCTAGTTTATTCTTGGGCAACTTTAAGAAAAATTAGATTTCCTAAAAACCGGTTGATACGATTTTAATTTTCTAAAGATAAGTAAACGACGCATTAGTATATGAGAAAGTTTGTACAATGTATGTTGTACCCATTTTTTAAAAATTTTCAGTTGCCGTTTTTTACTTTTTCATAAACGAAGTGTGTATAGAAAAGGTTTTGATGGCAGGAAAAAATCTGGTGTGTCCAGGAGACAACTTTCTCCATACAGTGTAATGATTGCTCTCGACATCAGCGTCCTCTAGAAGAATTATCGGCAATTACATTTGTGAATAATTGTTAAACACTGAATAATTTTAAAATCAAAGAAACAACAAGTACACAAAATTAGCTGTTAGTTATGGAGAACAAAATATCGATGTGCATATAAATTTACCCTTGGAAGGGTACACAACGCTATCAACAATTAGAAAATTGTCATAGCAACGGAAACAATGGTATCACTTATCGACGCACTTAACACAAATTCAGACGAAAAATCGAATCAACCATTGAACATTCAATTTTTTTAAATGTTTCAAACAAAGCTTGTAGATAATTACATTTTTTACAACTGCGACAATGACAACATTTTCTGACACCTTCTTTTCGAAAATTTTTTCTCTCTTGAATCGCATGAAAATTAGGAGTTGAATATTATGCTGATAATAGGTAGGTATATGCTTGTACTCAATGAGTGTTACAGACTACGCCTTTTTTTTCAAAACAAATCAAGTAAAATCCTATTTCTGGTTTTCTATCTTTCTCTCTCTTTAACGCTCTATACCTCAGTCATTTTTAATCTCCGGGGATTTCAGCCCTCTAAGTTTATTTTTATTGAGTTATTCAACTAATTTTCTTAATTTGTTATTAAAAACCAAACATACATACCTAATACAATATATTCATTAACCTCATATTCAAAACATATTCCCGTTAAACTAAATCCAATAGGTATATGGTAGGGACGAAGAAACAGCGAGCAAAGGGGGGGGGGGGGGGGGGGGGGTTGGCGAGCGCCAGCGAGCAGGGGGCTTTCCCCCTAGTGTATATATGTGTGTGTATACACACACACACACACACACTACTTGGGAGAATGGGAGTCCCAGCTCCTCCAATCCTCTCTCCAAAAGGGTCTCATCTGGCTGCGCTTCATCGATGACATCTTCTTACTGTGGACCGATGGGACGCAATCTCTTGATTGCTTCCTAAATACAATCTCCACCCACCCCACCCTCTCCTTCACCCACCACTCCTCCACGACAGAATCTGCGTTCCTCGACGTAAATCTACGTTTTAGAAATGGACGCATCAGCACCTCGGTGCACATCAAAGACGCCAACCACCAACAATACTTCCATTACACCAGCTGCCACCCACACCACATCAAAACATCCCTTCCTTATTCCCTCGCCCGCCGAGGATATAGGATATGTTCGGATAGCACTTTTACGTGGGCCTTACCACCGCACCCCTCAACATCCGCATGAACGGTCATCGGGACAGTGTCGCTCATCAGCGTCCCCTTCCAGTGCCCGATCATGCGGTAAGCCACTCCCTTCAATAGATGCTTTACTGTAAAAACAATCCGGGCTCTCCCAAAAGACTCTCCCGCACCACAACTCCGCCAATGGGAGCTCGCTCATATAGAAATCCTCCGCTCTCTTTCCTTTCCTTGTCTAAACCTTCGCTGACATCCCAACCTCAAATATCCTAGCCTCCTTTCCACGAACCCCATCCTCTTCCCATCTCCTCTACCCCCAGTGAGACACTTAGTTTTAGTAATACTCTTGTGCCGAAGAAGGTCGGATGCCCGAAAGCTTCAAGAATAAGCCTTCCTCTATCGCCATGGACGTCCACAACACCAAGTAAGCTCCACTGGCTACCTACTATCCCTCTCAACTACTAGTTGCAATCTTATATATATATATATATATATATATATATATATATATATATATATATATAAATATAAATAAGAGAGGCTTTAACACCTTTTAGCCCTCTATCGGCTGTAAAAGGAGAGGAAGAAAGTACATATTATAATTTCAGAACCCTTGCCGGATGGATTGTAGCGAACGTCGAGATACGCGTGATAAATCGCTTCCTTAGCTCCTGTGTGTATGTTTTATGTTCCTTCCCCTCTTTCTCCCTCTCCCCTCCCTCTTCTTTCCCCTCCCATGTTCCAGAATATATGGCGAGGGATAAAGAAGGTGTGGGTTGGGAAAAAAGCCCCTTAAGTTACGTCAACGAAGAGTTTCAATCCATCGCGTAAAAGGTCAGAGGAGTGGGGGGGGGGGGGGGAGGTATATTATATACGATTCTGGAATGCTACGCAGGCCGGTTTGATTTATCGATTGTCGCTATTCCGTCTGAGTATTAGAGGGCGCGGTTGGGGACGGATTTTTTGTTAATTAAGTTTTAATGGAGCCTCATTGTTTTCTATTAGTTTATTACATACTAATATAGGAGAAAGTACATTGTACATATTCGTGCGAAAAAATTCGAATTCGAGAAATTTCAACGGGAATGCACGCTTTGAGGTCCCCTGAACACGTTTTGACCGTTTTCTCGATGATGTCTGTTGTGTGTGTCCGTATGTGTGACAGAAATTTTGCATGCGCTAACTCAAAAAATACTCATCAGATCAGCATTAAATTCTATATTTGTGATTTTATATATATTCTGAAGATTTGAAAAGATTTTGATAACAATTGGTCAAACGTAAGTAGCTGTTTACTCCTGTAAAATTTGAGTTTTTCTTAAATATTTCGCTTAAAACTGAATTTTCGTTAATATACATATATGTAAAAGTTGTAGATATTCTATTTTTCTACAACTTTTGTTTGAACTAAATTTTCATATGAGGAATATTTCAAGAGATACTCAATTTTCTTCGAAATTGACGGTTACTGGGCAGCTCGTGCGCGTGGTAGTGACAACTGAATCGCTAGCGCTGAAGCGCGTAAGTTGAATTGTTTCTATCGCCGTATTTATTTGATTTTAGTTGACAACTTACGTACGGAGAAAGTTGTGTGTTGGACACCAATTTATTTTCTCGATGATGTGATAGGAATTTAGTGGGCGCTCTAGTTCAAAAACTAATGATAAGATCACACACAAAAATTTACATTTCAGTTTTTTATTAGCAATTAAATATCTGAAGCAGGAAGTGGAGGGTTAATTCTAGAATTTTTTCCGTTTTGTCCAAAAATCTCCTTTAAGACAATTTTTATAAATGTAAGTAAAAGTCAATGTTGTAGAAAATGTAATTTTCTATAAGTTTTGTTTGAAATATTATTTCATAAAATGGATTGTTTTAAGAGATATTTCTATTATTTTTCTACATTTATGTTAAGCACGTCGCTAAGTGATACCATCGCTTCCGTTGCTATGATAAAATTATCCAATTGTTGATAGCGATGCCTTTGCTGATAAGGCTAATTATAATTGCGTATCGATATTTTGTCAACCATAGCAACAGCTAACAATTTTGTTTGCCTATAGTTTTTTCAATGTGAAAAGTTATTCGATGTATTTTTGAACGTGAACATTATTAAAAGTGCTTAAAAAATGTTCGCAAGTGTAATTGCCGATAAAATTATTCTTGAGTACTCTGATTTCAAAACAATCATACTCATTACTCTGTGTGGAGAAAATCATACGCTGGAAACAACAATTTTTTTTGTAAAATGAAGACGGCTCGAAAAGAACGCGAGGAAAATAAAAATCACTTTTCGAATACTATGTACTGTTTTGCGCTTCGTTCGTACGAACACGAGCGTGTCGATTACGAAATACTTCAATGCATGTCATCGTTAAAGTGAACCTAGTTACAAATTCCGTTTAACCGATTCCTAAGGGATAAAAATAAATTGTTGTTCTCACTGCGTCAATTGCCCACGAGAGATTTGGAGACATTGGGTTTATACACGCTAGAGCACATGCCCGTCAAAAAAAGGCTGGTATGCGTGAAAAAACATTAAATTAAATCTAAAATGCTTCTCGTTCTCTATCTTTAAAAATTTAGCTACCTGCATCAGCCATATATATATATATATGTGTGTGTGTGTGCGCGCGCCTGGATGTTATGCTACCGGTGGCGCTTACTGTTGCGCGTGGCAAAATCACTAACAAAGCTCATTATGTATATCACACGTACATGTATAACACCCATTCATACAAACATAAATACTATATATATATATATATATATATAAGGTTGGCAACAAGGGGTTGGAGGAAGCCCAGTGGACACTTACCCCCAGCGGCTCTCTCTCTCACTAGGTAAGTGTCCACTGGGCTTCCTCCAACACCTTATTGCCACCTTTATTATTACCCTTCCTATTCTTTAAGCATACACACACATATACTTAAGGAAAAGGAAAGGTAATTATAAAGGTGGCAACAAAGTGTTGTAGAGAGCCCAGTGGACACTTACCAAAATCGAAGAGCCGTTGGGGGCGCTCAAGTCACGCGAAAAAAAGAAAAGGTGCTAATCCGGGATCTCTGAATCCGTCCATTTTCCTCCTTCAATTCTTCGTAGCTCTCCTCTCTTTCGTGTGTCCAATCAGCTGGAACAATAATATACTTCTCCCTTGGCCTCGCGGATTTCCTCCAATCACATCTTCTAAACGGTGGACCCAGTCTGTTCCTTGAGAAACATCCCACATGGTTCGCCGTTTGCATCGACCCCGACCGTGGATTTCTCCCACGTTCTTCGTAATACTTAAGGAAAACATTTTCCGTCCCTTTCATTTCCGCAATTCTTTTCCGCTTCCGCATATCGGAGCCTTCCACGAATTTTGTGACCGGCGCACGAATTTCTCCTTACAGAGTAATTAATATGATTGATCTCGACATCAGCGTCCTCAAGAATAGTTATCATTAATTACATTTGTGTATAATTTTTAAACACTATGAATAAAAAAGCTTTGAATTAATTCTCACATAGAAAAAAATCAGATGTGGCGAACACATGACTTTCTCCATATTTGGGGTATAGATATTTAAATTATTACGAATAGCATTATAAGGCAAAATTATTATTTCGTATCGTAGAAGAATAATCGTCCTTACTGTCGTTAATTACGAGGGTGAGTCAATAAATAAGGTGAATTTACATTACTGTACATAGGTACCGTGTTGACGCTATACTTAAATTCACCTTATTTATTGACTCGCCCTCGTATATTTTGAATATGTTTACAGAATTCACCGCTACATGGTGGTGGCGCTGTATACTGAAAATTTACGAATAAGTTAAGTATCTCCGAAATGGAAGGTTCTACGAAAATTTGTTTCAAACAAAACGTGGAAAAAATACTATTCTTTACAACTTTGGTCCTCACGAAGATTACGAATAACGACGTTTTAAAGGAGATATTTGACGGAAACCGAAAACACCGATTATTTATAATTCCTAAACAATAACTGCTTTGGAAAATTGTTTAATAAAGTTGTAGGAAATTACATTCTCTATAATATTCGTATAGAGTTGTATATACAATAATAATGTTTTAACGGAGAAATATCGGAAAAACCGAATCGGATTTCGAATAAACCTCCACTTCCGGTAAACCGGTATTGTCCAAAAACTAATCAGCTCTTTGTGCTTATACTAAAGTGTTATATATGAAATTTGGTAACGAAATGGCAAGTACTTCTCGAGTTAGAGCGCCCACAATCACATACACACACATAAACACAGACATCATTCCGAAAATAGTCTAAACGTGTTCTGCGGATCTCAAAACGTGTATTTCCGTTGAAATCTCTAAGTCGATTTTTTTCATGAAAACAATACTTTCTCTATACTATGTATATGGAGAAAGTAACAATAAGTAAACAAAATTGTTAGCTGTTGCTATAGATAAGAAAATATCAAGGCGAAAGTCACCCCTTGCAGCGTAGGAATCTTTATCAACAATTAGGAAATTACAACATAGCAACGGAAACAATGCTATGTACCTATCACTTGCAGGCGACGTCTATGA
The DNA here is from genome assembly GCA_036926305.1 of Uropetala carovei. Classification (NCBI taxonomy): domain Eukaryota; kingdom Metazoa; phylum Arthropoda; class Insecta; order Odonata; family Petaluridae; genus Uropetala; species Uropetala carovei. Next base: position 2,943,882 of record JAXCHB010000043.1, read on the forward strand.
TTGTGGATACGTAGAACTCCAAAGATTCACAACAAAAATTCAATTTTGGGCTTCAATTCTTTCACTGTTAAAATCTCGGCAATAATTATAGTATGGCTGACAGTACTTACAAGAACGGCAATAATAACACCAATAACAATAATAACTTAAATGGAAATAATAACAAAAATTGCAATAATAATAATGGGAAAGAAGATAGTTGCAACAATACACTACTGACAACGATAACAATGAAAGAATTGGAATAGAGCGTTACAAATTTGTTTACTAAGTAGCTTCATATTTTAATTAACTTAAAAATCGAATAGATAAAAAATCATATCCATAAAATATCGAATCGATAAAAAAATCGAAACTACTAAAATCGAATCGATAAAAATACGAGTGTCAATCGCTCCAAACAGTTCCTAACAAGAAATAAACCATACAAGTATAAAGTTCTTTTTTCTATGCTTCAAAATAAAACAACATTAGAATTTCCTTTTAACTTTTTCCTACAGACATTAGAACGAAATAACGATCCTAATTCCTCATCTCTTCTCACACACAACCAAAACCTCCCATCGAGAATACGCGTTGCCTAAAAAACCGACAATTTTCTATCAGTGGCAGAATTAAAATAGAGAAATAAAACTCAAACATGACGTCAAGGTAACTCAACAAATTCAACAGGTCAAATTAAAAAAAAGACGCTCGTATTTCCTTTCGTTTACATTTCCCAGCTTTAGCAAATTCGAGGAGGGTGTTAATCTAAACGCGACTACTTTCGCGGATTACCGTAAAAAAAACAAAAAATATATTTCCCTTTATACTCAACCTGGCGCGTATTTCTTTTTCAAGGTTTTTCACTACCTACCAGCAATTAATGTAACGCCGATTTCCTTTTTTCGCACATTTCCGCGAGATTGCGTGTTAATTACCCTGGAAGAAGAAAAAAAGTATATCCGCAGTGTATTTTTTCACACCCTGCTCTTTGATTTAGCGTCCTTAAATCCTACTTCATATTTTATATAGTTTTTTTCACTTATTTATATTTTTAACTGGTCGAAATAATGAATTATGTACTATACTTTAAGAGGTCCTGTCGTATTTCGGTTTGTAACGCGTAAAAATCTTCATTTAAATATAACAAATAAAATTTCTCTTCTTCGCACGCCTTTAATGCTACCGCCTTGAGATGTCATCTACCTCCTTGTGACGTAATCCGCCTACTTGTTACGTCATCCGCCTCCTCTTCCGCCTCCGCTTATTTGGGTCGTTAAAATGGAGGATGCCGTAAAAGCTGCCTGGACTTGACTCTTTACGATCGAATCTGAACACTTTATAAAGTGCCTTCGCTTTAAAAACGAACCTTTTTCTTTTAAGTGGCTCATTATAATCCCATATCACGGTTGATAGGCACCTAAGGGTTGAGTTCGAATTAGCATGTCTTCGATTACGAATTTGAACGTTATGGCTAGGCCGTCTGGTCCGTCCATACAATAAAATAACAACTGCGGATGAAAAAAATGGTTTTTTTTGAATCGTTTTAAAAGGGTGGTTGTTAATTTGTTTCAACAGGATCGAGCTCGTTGCCATGGGAGTTGAGGCTTTTCATTGTCGAAAACCGGAAATGTTTTGCCTTTTTACTTGACTGGCCGAAAACAGGTATTTAAGCTAATTCGGCAGGGATTCGGATTTTCTCTCTTCGATAAAAAATACCCTTCGTTCTTCCAGCTAAGTCTCAAGTTTGTATCTTAATTCTAATGGCATTAAATGAGCGAAACTATGGACTGAATTCGGGACTTGAGCCCAAGTTCGTAGAAAGGAATTAAGTTTTATTTTCATGCCGTCAAATTTCAGATTCCTAACCAAACTTGTGCTTTTAACAAAACAATTGCGAGAATTTCGAAACGAAGATTTTTTTCGTCACCATAACAACCCGATTGTTGCCGATTATCTCTATCCTCTATTCCCGGCAAAAGTTTATTTTAGCTGCGCAATTGTCGTAAGAATGGAAGAACGGTAATTAAATTTCTGGCAAGTGTATAATTTCACAAATGAAACTTAACTTTTTTTTAATTCTGAAACAAAAAATCAGTCTGAATTTACGGGGAGGAAAAAAACACACAAATACAATCATAGTTTAAAATGAAATTCGTTAAGTCATAATAGTTTTTTCGCTTTCCATCTTGTTTAAAAAAAAACAACTGAAGAAAGAATCGAGGAGCAATTAGCATAAAGCGTTTTCTTGTACAACTTAATAAGTTTTTTTCTATTTACTCCCAAATGATCCTAGATCCACCAACTTGGCACCATATTCTGCTCTAATGTAGAACTATTAAACTCGGAATATCGGCGTTTATAACTTATATCATTTATGAGTTATTTCGTACACGGATGGACAGACAGACGGACGAATGAACCGAATGCACAAGCTATTTTTTAAAGTAAAAAAATGACTGAAAGGGTAAAAAATTAAATTTTTCGGAGACAGAAATAAATTACGTTTCAAGGAGTGTTCATATGAGCAGGAGATAAAAGACCCTTGCGATTAAGGGATTCCAGAACCATCGGGGAGTTTCCCTGACAACAAAAGATCATCAGACCGGATAAAACCGTATGGCGAGATGGGGATATACGTTTTGCGTGGTGACCAAAAATAATTTTAAAAAAACAAGAGAGAGAGAGGAAATATTCGCGTTACATGCGTGCGTACGTCCAAAAATTCACCTGGAAAGGCTCTTTTAATTTGTGTGATGACGATTCCACGAAAGCAACAATAAACTACAGACTGTATCATTACTTTCTCCATACGCAGTGTCGGGGAAAGTATTGTACTCGCGAAAAAATTCAACGGAAATATACGTTTTGGGTTCCCCTGACTAGGTTTTCACTATTTTCTCGGCTGTGTCTGTATGTGCATGTGATAGAATTTTGAAGGCGTTCCAAAAAAATCAAAAACTAATAATCAGATCAGCACGAAATATTATATTTAATATTTTTATTACGTGGTAATTCAAGATATGAAAAGGTCTTTGTCAGCATCGAAGTTGTAGACAATATAATTTTCTGCAAGTTTTGTTTGGAACATTTTTTCATTAACTCGATTGTTTAACAATAAGAGATATTGCGATTTATGTTAAGTACGTCGCTAAGCGACGCCATAGTTTCCGTAGTTATGACAAACTTTTCTGATTGTTGATAGCGCTGCCCACGCTGCGAGGGGTAATTTTGATTTCTAATTGTTGACGGCGATGCGAACCCTATAATGAGGATAATTTCAATTGCGCATCGCCACTTTGTTATCCATAGCAACAGTTAACAATTTTGTTCACTTATCGTTTTTTTCACTCAGAAAATTACTCAAGGTGTTTAAAAATTATTCACAATTAGTATGATTGCCGTAATTAGGCATCCTTAAAGGACGCTGGTGTCGACAGCATTCATATTCATTACCTTGTATGGAGAATGTCGTGTGCTGGACTCGTCAGTTTTTCAAAAATAATCTTTTCTTAAAGAACGCCTGCAAAATAAGACCGACGACGGGTCGTATCCTAAACGATGGAAAATCTGCGAGATCTTCGTTAACCCTAGCTATGCTCGGAAACGGAGATCTGCGGGGCAAAAATATTTTTAAAAAATCCTTTCGGCGCAGGAGGATAGGAAATCCTGGATGGCGGGAGAGTCGGGTCAAAGGTCAGAGTTCAGGGCTTATTTCAAAGGCACCGTCGTCCTCTCTCGTGACCTTTTAGGGTTTGGAAGGATGGCAGAGTGGTCGAAACTGTTATTCTTTCCTCGTTGGGATTGTTGCGTAACCTATTTTGATGACGTTTCGCGCTTGCGGCGACTGTATTTCATTCGTCTGACGGATTTTTTAAATTTATGACGTTAACTTACTTATTTTCTTCCTCTGAATTTATGGGTTTAAAAAAATCGAAATAAAAAATGAATGATGTTTATTATCGCTCTTAGCGAATTGATGAAAAATAATAATCTTGATTTTACATTATAATAGTATGAAGCGATATCAAGGTTAGTTTACTTCAAAGAGACTCAATTTTGTGAGTCCCGAGTTCGATCCCCAGTAATACTTCTTCTTTAATGAGTCTTAAGAGATTTCTGTAAATTTTTACCCACTCCAACTGCCGTAAAACGATTGGGAAAATTATATTAATATACTAGCGTAATTGCCCGTAAAAATATGACGGGCATGCGTGAATTAAGTATCACGTTAAAATAAAATTAAAGAAAGCAGCGTTTATATTAATTAAAAGGCAAACAATAAATATAAAATTCACATAACTGAACGTTCCTGAAAGTAAAAATAGTAATGGACATACAAAAGTTGTGTAATTTTTTATATGCAAATGATTTATGTGGTGCAGTCATCCACGTGTTAATCAAACGGAGAAAATAACGCACCTAGAACAGAACCCATTACTTGAATGTAAACGGTGAGCAGCTAAAAATTTAATATGGGCGTGGCCAAGTAAATGCTGAAAGTATGAGTCGAATGGTATATTTACCATAATGCCCCTGGATATTATGCCGCCCGAGGTGCTGTCAGCATCACACTTGACACGCGACTCATGACCAAGCAAGTTAAATATATAGGGGGGTTGATTTGGCCTCCGTATGGAGAAAGCCATGCGCTGGACACATTTCTTTTTTTCAATTAGGCAACTTGTGAATAACGGTAAAGCTGTGAAAGGCGTAAAGATTGGGGTTTCCTCCAAAATTTCCGGGTAAAGACGATCTTAATGTTGGCAATCCTAGTCGTACTAACGCATGGCGTTATAAATTGGAATTAGCATTAAACGTCGGATACTTTGGTGGTGCTGATTCGATACACGTACGATATTTGTTAGTTTATTTACAAATGTTAACGCAAGGTAATGTATATGGAATACATTTAGAGCTCGGACCGCATTATAGCTTAATTTATCTCGCATCGCGAGCCGCATGAGGATCGTGGACCGCGTGTTCGAGATGCCTGGTTTGAACGAAGGGTGGAAAACCTTTTCTACACGGACGGCCGCATTGGTGGTATCAAATTATTCGACTGGCAGCATTAGAGTCTAACCATGCAAGTGAAAATAATTTTAGGGTTAAGTTTTCAATATTAAACGATTTATTATAGTAAATCAAATTTTTGAAAAAACTTACGTGTCCAACACGTGATTTTCTCCTTACAGGGTATTTAATGCGATTGCAATAGTACTAAAGACAACGCATACTTTTTTCACGTTGAAAAAAACAATAAGTAAACAAAGTTGCTAGCTGTTGCCATGGAGAAGAAAACATCGATGCGCAATTTAAATTCCCCTTGGTAGCGTACGCATAATAATTTAAAAAAAACAACTCAAAATAAAAATACTTTGAATCACTGTTCACGCTGTGAAAACGTAATTACTAACAAAAGTCTTTAAATACTAGAACAATAACCCGACATATGAAGGGTAACATTAAAAATTATAACATACTAAAAACAATAAATTAATTTTTATATAATATTAATGCTAATATCGTAATAATAGATGACACTTTGTGCACTTTACCTTTCGTTAAATGCTTTAAATAGGTTATTCTAATTGATATCACTGAATACACTTCTTCTTGCTTGCTTCTTTCAAGGAAAATAAGCCTTGGAAGATTGCAGTGACTTGATTATTAATTAATAACAAAACAATACAGGTTGCATAGCAACTCATGCTAGATTAAGCGTTCAAATCACAAAAAATACACTTTTACGTATTCTTTAATTTTAAAGGGCAAGATACAGTAAAAGACCGCTACAAAAAAATAATTTAGAATTTCGTTCGTCTTTTAGTTTTTGTTTCAAGTTAATATTTGGGTATTTTAATGAGCAAAAGAAAAAAATGTCTGCACGGTAAAAATCGTTTTTTCCGTGCTTTTAAATGGCAACACGAAAGGATATCCGGAGTCGAACCTAGGGCACTTTATGTAAAAGTAGTAACATTGTCTAGTAGATAATGCTGTCATCTAACGGCACAGCAAATTTCACATCTCCAGCTGCTTCCAGTGCTGAGACATTGAAAGATTCTAAGAGCGTTACACACAGAAAGAAGGAAAGACAGAATTTCAAAACTATATCAGAGATAATATTTTGTGCTGATCTAACTATCAGTTTTTCAATTAGATCGTCCACGTGATTCCTCGGAATCATCGACAGAATAGTCAAAAACGTACTCGGCGGATCTCAAGACGTGTATTTCCGTTGAAATCTCGATTTTTTTCTCACGAACGCAATACTTTCTCCAACGCCTCGCACGGAGAAAGTAATAAATTAAATTGCAAAGGATCTCTTACTCATCACAGGCACGCGTGGGCCGCATAAATAGCCTCCGGGAGCGTTAATTTCTTTTTATACCTGTTGGAGTCGCTTCAAAAGGTTCATATTGATCGTAAACGGTCTCCAGAGTTATACGGGCATTAGAAAATAGACGAGATATATATGCGGGCTAAAGAGGTTCGCGAACGACTTTTTGTGTGTGTATGTATCTATTCGCTTTACGCTGCTATTCTTGAGGGTATCGATTCATCCCGCCAGTCTTCTCTCGACGGGGTTTCTGTATCACGGTCTAAATTTTCACGCGGCCCGCAAAATTTCTCGCTCCGCCGACTAACTGAAAAGAGTGGTGGGCGTTACGGAGTAGAGCTCCCGTTTTCATGAATTGGGTCGACTAATTCCGTCCTACTTACTGAAATGGCATTTCGCGGACGATTTTCTTTAAACGGCTCACGAAACGCATCGCAACGCGCCACAAAAAAAAATGATGTGCTTGCAGCATTCCGAATTTACACGGAAATGATCGTTTTATCGATAGATCCAAAGTTTGTATTTACGTAGATATATGGTCAAGGCGAGACATACAGAGGTCTAAAAAAAAAATATAAAAAAACAGGTGACAGTATTGCAGTCATGATGTGTGTGTGTGTGTGATAGCAACATTGTGGGCGCTCTAACTCGAAGACTAATGATCAGATCAGCGCAAAACTGTATATTTAAGATTTTAATTCGTGATTAAAGAAGAGTTGAAAATATTTTCGATTTTTCGTCCGAATTTATGTCGCGACACTTCGACTTCTGCTTTAATTCCACGTAAAAACGTTGTTACATAAGTTTTACACGATGGATGACTTCTTCCGCTGCTATCTCGAACGGTACTGAGCAAGGGTCGAAGGCAAAATATTTTTAAAGAACACTCATTTTTACTTGTGCTCGTTTTAATCCATTGCCGATATCATGTTTGGGGCATTTCATAGGAGGACTAGGCAACGTCTGTAATGGCAAACATTTCACACTTTTCCTGGCGTTTTAAGGCATTCTACACAATTGTATATAATGCCTGGCATAAAGAGGAAGGCGAGCTGGATTGGACATTACCTGATGAGAGAGAGAGCATGATTAAGGAAGTGCTTTGCATGAGGCAGAAACATGGACGCTAAGGAAAAATGATAGTAAATACTTGGAAAGCTTCGAAATGTGGACATGGAGAAGAATGCTGAAGATAAAACAGACAGACAGGGTGAAAAACGAGGAAGTACTACGAAGAATAGGAGAGGAGCGAAAGATTATACAGACTATAAAAAAGGGGAAGGCGAACTGGATTGGACATTACCTGAGGAGAGAGAGCATGATTAAATAAATGCTAGAAGGAAAACTGGATGGAAAAAGAGAAAGAGGTAGGAAAAGGTTTCAGCTGGTAGACGACTTGAAAGGGAAAGAGAGCTATCAAGACATGAAGAAAACTGCGGAAAATAGGAGTATATGGAGAACTAAGTTTAACCATGATTAATCACAAAACAGAATACCTACAATATATACTGTAATCTACTATAATATATTTTGAAGGGTGTGTTTGTTGGTTTGTTCACGGAACTCCTAAACGATAAAAGCTGGAATAACCAAATTAGGTATGATTCTTCCTTACATCCTACTTAGTGAATGGTCAAGGTTTGGTCAACCGGGATTAATCAGTGCTGCCAATATAGGGGATTAACATTTTTCCATAAGATAACAGGTATGAATCCAAGGTATTCTTCCTTCAAGCATCAAAATACGTAAATATGGACTGATATTTTTCGTTTTTGCTTTATTATTTATACTATCTTATTCCTGCGGAGTTTACATGTTACACGGTCTAAGTTTTCAAAAATACGCTATTTGTTTCGAGATTTTGTGGATTTTTCGTACCCCTCCCGGGCGTTGCCAAGGCGGACGTCATAGTTACCTCCGATTCAGTTAGCTTCAATGAAGCTTACAAATAGACGAAAATTTAGCGTTATTCGATTCGCACTTTTGTTTAAGCAATAAAACGATCGATGTTTACTGATATCAAGGTAAATAGTTACTGAATATTATTCAGGAAGCGTTTATAACGATTGATGAAAGTAATTGAACCTTCTTTCGTCTATTGAATACTGGAATTTTGTGTAAGTAAAATCATTATATTTTAAATTATAATGTTTATTAACGTAAATAAGCTCACGTATCTCGTGTACATTTACCAGTCAGTGTTCAATCATGAACAACTGTACGTTGCCTTTTCACGGGTTTCTTGCTTACAGGACATAATATTTCAGCGAGGCATAATTACACGAGAAATGAAGCTGGATTTGGCGAAAGTGATATATATGATAGGAAATACAATTATCGTTATATTTGAATGCAATAGGCTCGGAAACGGATTGTTACAAGCAAATATGATTAATTGTTAAGAAAAGCTAATTGTAATTTAAAAAGTATCTACTATATATTTTAAAAAGTTTGTACGTATGTTGTGCTGTAGTAGCTTCACTAAATCCGTTGAAATTCAACGGGAAACTCTACTAGTAACATCTATACACTTAAGTTGTGCAATTTTTTAAGTTCAAACAAAACGCCTAAGCGACACACACGCCATATCTACTGAAGTTATCGCACGCGGTTCGCCATCTATTTGGAAACTATCCCAAGCAATTTTGAGCTTCAAAACCTTGCTCTAAAACTGACTGTGGAGTTTCCAGAAGCTTGAGATAGATATCCTTCAGTAGCAGCATGGTATCTGCCCCAGACTTCTCGGCGACCTAGTTAAAGCTACTTATTAATGAACCTGAGTCATATTTGTGTATGCCAGTGTTTCCCATAAACATAGAAGTTCTGATCGAGAGATTCTGAAGGACGAGTTTCAGAAAAGCCTTTTCGAGGATTATTGTTCTTTAAAAATATGGTCCGAAATTACTCGAATAAGTTTCTTTAACCTCGCCTACACAGTTATCTCACTCTTATTATTAAGACGTGAGGTGTTTTTTTAAAAAATCTTAAATCGTGGCGTAATCCTCGCATCCCACGTTTTCCTCGTAAAGCGGAAGTTTCGACGAAAAATTGCCGACGAAGAAAATTTCCTGGAAGAAGGATATCTGAGGAAGATAAACGCCGTTTACTGGACGGGAATTCACCGAGACAGTTTTCAAAGCGCGCTATAAAACGGTTCGTATCTTCAGAACTTTCTTTTAGTAAAAAAAAAGAAAGAAATAGCTTATGAATGCGTTTTGTCTGTCCGTCCGTCTGTACTGGCTATATCTCTGGAGTTCTGCAAGTTAGAGAAACCAAATTTTCATGATAGAGCGGGCTACATTAGGGTTATACATGGTGCTGAGGAATAATCTAGTTCTTTTCCCAACCATTTTGTTTCATATTTATCTACTCATAATTATCTACTCATAAGAAAAGCATAAAATCGGTGCATGGCATTATAAATTTGCACTTATATACGAGTTAAAATTAAGAGATAGGAATATGAACAGTTCCACAGCTGAAATATTGGAGCTCTATATATTTTTTTGAAAAAAGAGTACAAATTTGTGTCAAACAAGAGCGAACAATTGCTTTTAAAAACCAAATTTGGAGGGAAAATTTTCTTATTTTTAACAATGGGAAATAACATTGCCACAGCAAATAGTCCAATACTTTTAAATGAGAAACAAATCGTTAAATAGCATTGATAAAATGCTTTTAAAGGGAATTTACAGACTATTAGATCACCAATCTAAACCAAAGAAGTAATCTTACGTAATGACGTAAAAAGAAATGCCTTATGTGAATTGATTTGCAATTATTCATTCACTTGCTCCCCTTTAGGTTTGGAGATTAAGAAAGATCGAAAGCGCTACTCTACTGTGACGTATTATGATGTAATAATGCGCTAGAATAACGAAGAATGACTATACGTCAGGAGAAATTAATAAAGTTTTTAATGCAAACAAGTGACTTACACACAAAATATATCCGCGGGATACGCAAGTCACTCTTGGGTAAGACGACGATAAGCTCTTTAATTTTGGCTCGAAATTCTCCGTTAAAGAGGTTAGATATGGGAAGTATTTGCTTAATCGTTTACAGATTGACACAATCGATTTACTAAACATAGTTTGAGAACTGTTTTTATTTTGTACTTTCTCCATACGTGGTATGGAAGCATTTTATTGCATTCGTGAAAAAAATCGAATTCAAGATTTCAACCGAATTACACGTTTTGAGGTCCCCTTAGGTAAATTTTCACTTTTTTCCTTGACGATGTCTGCGTCTGTGAGAATGGAATTTTGTGAGCACCCTTAACTAAAAAAAATTAATGATCGGCACAAAACTTTACATTAATCATTTGTGTTAGTAATTCAAGAACTGAAAAGGTTTTGGCCGAAACTCACAAACCAGAGGAGTTTTATTCTGGCCATTTTCAAAATATCTCCTTCAGGGTTTAATTGATTTAAATATTTGTCATTATTAAAGTTGTGTCAAATATAATTATCTAAAGGTTTAGTTTGAAACTTTTTCATAAAACCAATTGTTTAAAAGATATTCCGATTTTTCGTCTCAATTCATGTTAGGTACGTCGCTAAGTGATAACCATCGTTCCCGTTGCTATGATAAAATTTTCTAATTGTTGACAGAGACGCCTATATGTACTTCCTAGGGTAAAGTTAACTGCGCAACGATATTGTTATTCATATCTACAGCTAATAATTCTGTTTACTTATTATTTCTTCGATTTGAAAATTATTCAGTGTCTTAAAATTGTTCAAAAGTGTAATTGCCGATAATTATTCTAGAGGAAGCTGATATCGAGAGTAATCATATTCATTACTCTGTATATGGAGAAAGTCATTTGCTGGACACATAAGATTTAAAAAAAACATAACTGACTAATAGTGTCGGATTACCGCGAGACACCGACCAGAAAATCGCTTAAGAGTTTTCCTTGTATTTTTTTCCCGTTATTCAAGGGGGTAAATATTTTGAAAAAGAAAGACACTAAAAGGATAGAAACCAAAACAGTTTGGCGGTCAAATCAAAAGAGAGTGAGAGAGAGGACGCCAAGGAAAAACTCGGCTTTCCAGTCAAAACAAAAGAGCAAGAAATAGAGACGACTTTAAGCGATTCCGTCTCGAAAACTTTTTTATTTTTCCAAGAAAAGACGAAACTGGAAAATTTTTTTTCGATGATCTGTCTATTTTTACTCGGAAAAATTCCCACGAGAAATCAAACAGAGATCATTTCATTTTTCCGGCGTCCCTGTCATAACGCTGCTCGAGATTTGCGTCCTCCGTTTCCCTATTTCGTATGCAGAACGATTTAAAAAAATCTGATTACGTCCAGCGCGTCCTTCAACAATAATAATTATCGGTAATTACACTCTTGAATAATTTGCAAACTTTCTATTATACTTTGAAAAATATGTACTTCGCAATCACTTTTTTCACAATGAAAAAACAAAAAGTAAACAAAATTGTTCGCTGTTGCTATGGAGAACAAATTAGCGATGCGCAACTAAAATTACCCTTTGCAGCGTAGGCATCGCTGCCAACAATTTGAAAATTTTATCATAACAGTGGAAACTAAGATATCACTTAACGACGTACTTACCGTTTTATGAAAAAATGGCGAATAAACCTCACTTCCAGTTGACCAGTTTCAGCCAATATATTTTTTTAAATCTTTAATTGTTAACAAAAATTTTAGATAAAAGATTTTGCGCTGATGTGATTCAGAGCGCCCACAAAATCCCATCATACACACAGACACACACAATCGAGAAAATGTACTCAATAGACTTCAAAACGTGGAAAACTCGATTTTGATTTTTTTCACGAATAGAATACTTTTCCTATTAGGTACTACTTATGGACAGTGGTCTAGTGGAGGGTATACGGTATTAATACGCCGTATACCATCTGCTTTTTTCGAATAAATAGGGTATACCCACGCTTTATGAAAAATTATACAGCTCATACGCTTTCTCCTGGCGTTGTAACATTACAGTCTTGTAATTTGCTCTAAAAAAAAATGGATAAGTACCCTCCCTCAAAGTTTTAGTTTAGTATTCAGTATACCCTCTGCTTTTTTTTTTACGACTACAGCACTGCTTACAGAGACGTAAACTGGCAAGGCACGGCAAGGAATTGTCTTGGAACCAAGGCCCAAGAAGTCAAAAAAATTATTGTCCACAAAAAAATCCACAAATTTACTGAAAACTTTATAAGGGACATCAAGAAGTCAAAAAAAATATTGTCCACAAAAAAATCGACAAATTTACTGAAAACTTTATAAAAACACACTTCCACGTCAATCACAAACGCGCTTGACGGCAAATGTCAACAGAGTGAGGTTTGGAGGTGTGATTCATTTTCTCTTAAATTTCAAGTTCTGCAACCCATACACACATGTTTTGCTGATGTAAAATGTGTACATTTTTTCAGATTACTATAATGTAAATGGAAAAAATTAATATCATTACTTCAAGAATTCTACATAATTTTTTGGGTGTGTAGAGTATGTGTGAAATATAATATGACATAAATCTAAAATGTATATTTTTTATTTCTAAAATGAAAAATACAAATTTAAACTATGCGTATACATATTTATGGGGACCTCATACTAGTTATTTGCCTTGGGGCTCCCAAACTGAAGTTACGCCTCTGATTCCTTTAGGAGAAAGTAAACAAGTTTGAAAATTGTACAACGTATCACAAATGGGCGGGTTTCGTGCAATGGAGTATTAGAAAGAAATTATATACCTGTACGTAAGGGAGATAGCGTTTTCAAGTTCTTTTCTACATCATAAATAATCCATTTTCTTCCTATTTAATAATATTACATGCACACGTAAGGAAATTAAACGTTTGTTTGTGAGATTGTTCATTTTAGCAACAATGAAGAAGTAACCATGCAAGAAATTTTCCAAGTTCAACTCGAATTAAGACATTTTTGTTTGATTGTCTCGGTAACGGCTACTCCTACGATAAAAATGTATAGGAAAGGAAATACTTTTCTTTACTAGTTCAACAACTTTTATTTGAAAAATACTTTGATATGAGCAATACTTTACGAGATATGAGGAAAATTTACTTTTTTGTCACCAGTAAAGTGGTACCCCTGATTGGCGTACGTGATTCATTTTTGCGATTTGTTATTATATTAGCATGTAAGTTCTTAATATCAAATTTCATGAAAATCCGTTCTGTAGAAGCCGAGAACGAACATGCGGACGGAATGGGCGCTCACGCTGGAAGTGAAACGCGCCTAAAAAGAATAAAATCTGAACATATTATCTACCATATAACCAATATTAACTATGTATTCCTGTATATTTCGCAGGAGCTTTCAAGATATTCGCCCGTCGGCGTCTACATGGGGCACCCTTGCGGAGTGAGGAAGAAATACGTGTTGATGCCCGAGTTGGACAAGGATGACACTTGGTACCTGCAATTAAACGGTTCCCTTGTGGTCCCTAAAATCCAGCCCAAGTACTTCCCACAAACGGAGAACTGCTTGGAAACGATATACGCACCGAAAGACAAGATGGACAGTTTATACGCCTACCTGTGCTTCCCGGAGAGTGGCCAAGGTTATTTCTACAGAATAAATTATTAATTTATATATATACTGGGGGTCCAGTGCGTTTCTTTCAAAGAGAACACGTTCTTTTTTTGGTCAATATATATCTTACTAGGTAATAGCCCGTCAATATGACGGGTCGAAATTATATTTAAATATATAGAAATTTCAAAAAATAATTTTTATTCTGCGTTTTCAGTTTCTTTCTTTTCTGAATTTAATTCCTGAAGTGAGGTGCACTGTCTGTGGAGCCTTTATCGAGTTGTACATGACGGACCTTCTTTAGTCTAAGCTAAAATAGTTGCGTCTATCCTTCCACGAAAGAGAATGAATGTATATATACAAATATGTATTTACGAATACTGTTTACTTTGGTTGCTATGGAAATCATCTCCCTCTCCTCTCTCTCTCGTATTAAAAGCATTCAAAGCACGCTTACGCCCATAATAGGGATTGAAATAACAATAGAATTTCGAGGTCTAACAATGTAATTGGTAGGCAAGACGGCATCCCGTTAAAATGGCAGGATTTCCCCAAAACATGTGAATTATAAACGTATAACATGAGCGATTTCGAACTGCAGGCGGAAAAAGTTGAACGGAATGAGAAACTCAAAAATTTTTATCTTCAAAACGATTCATATCCGAAGATCGCAGGTCAATTCTTTCTAATTTAAATCTAAAATAGAATGAAAGCCTACACGACGAAAAGTCGATTTTTACGTGTTATTTTATGGAAAATGGAAATGTCTTCCATTGGAGTCGAACCCAGGACTTTTTTGATTTTTTTTTCGTCTTCGCCATAAAATATGTGAATAGAGAAATCCTGCAAAATTTAAAGTTTCTATCCCGATTCTCTCCCGAGTTATCGGAAGATAGGTGATTAACGTGTCATAGCTCCAAATGCTAAAGGTCGTGGATTCGATTCCTGTCCTAGGGCATGCAAAACAAAATAATATTATCCGCATTTTTTACTGCTAGCGGGTGTAGCGTTACATCAGACAAACCAACCAATATAGAAATCTTTATCTTACTTTTCGACAAAAGTTTAACAGGTTACCATTTAAACCAAAAATATATCTTCCGACACTAATTTTATTTCACGTTAGTACAGAAGTACTGATATGTAATTTCCGAAAATTCTTTGATTAAAATTTAAGAAGTTAAAAGAAACGCATTTGTCTAACGTTTATTACTTCATGAAATAAATTGATGTGTCCAACACACGACTTTCTCCATACGTAAGTTGTCAACTAAAATCAAATAAATACGGCGATAGGAACAGGTCAACTTACAGGCTTCAGCGCGAGCTGCCCACTAACCGTTAATTTTGAAGAAAATTGAACATCTCTTGAAATATTCCTCATATGAAAATTTAGTTCGAACAAAAGTTGTAGAAAAAAATAATATTTACAACTTTTATATATGTATGTTGACAAAAATTCAGTTTTAAGCGAAATATTTAAGAAAAACTAAAATTTTACAACAGTTGACCGATTGTTATCAAAATCTTTTCAAATCTAAAGAATATATATATATAAAATCACAAATATAGAATTTCATGCTGATCTGAGTATTTTTTGAGTTAGCGCATGCAAAATTTCTGTCACATACATACGGACAGGCACACACACAGACATCATCGATAAAACGGTCAAAACGTGTTCAGAGGACCTCAAAACGTGTATTTCCGTTGAAATCTCGAATTCGATGTTTTTCATGAAAACAATACTTCCTCTATACTACGTATATGGAGAAAGTAAAAATACGATCAGAGATTTCACGGGAAACACGTTTTAAGAGCCTCAGAATAGGTTTTACGCTATTTCCTTGATTATGTCTGTGCCTTTATATTTAATGTTTTTCCTTAAGATTTTGACTGATATTGTCCAACAAGTGGAAGTTCAATCTTGTCATTTTTGCCAAGTATCTCCTCTAGGGCTTCATTAATTTAAATATTTTTCACTGCCAGCGTTATAGGCAATATTATATAATTTCCTACAAATGTTTGACGCATTTTTTCCGATTTTTAAGAGATACACTAATAAATCGATTGTCCGACTGAATTTATTGTTAAGACATTCGACTGTCGCTAGGCGACAGTTTCCGTTGCCTCGATTAAAAACTTTCGAATTGTTGATACCGAAACTAGAGCTGTCAACGCTAATTTTAAACGCGATCAAAAATATTCGAATACCATCCAGCGAAGGCACGCGTTCCAAAGTTGGCACAAGAGGAGATTCTGTTTGCTAATAAAAACAAGTTAGGAAAGTGTACAACGTATCACAAATGGGCGCGTTTCGTGCAATGGAGTATTAGAAAGAAATTATATACCTGAACGTAGGGGAAATAGCGTTTTAAAGTTCTTTTCTTCATCATAAATCATCTATTTTCTTCCTATTTAATAATATTACATGCACACGTAAGGAAATTAAACGTTTGTTTGGGAGATTGTTTATGTTAGCAACAACGAAGAAGTAACCATGCAAGAAAATTTCCAAGTTCAACTCGAATTAAGGCATTGTGGTTTGATTTTCTCGATAACGGCTACTCCTACGATAAAAATGTATAGGAAAGGAAATACTCTACTTTACTAGTTCTACAACTTTTATTTGAAAAATATTTTGATATGGGCAATATTTTACGAGATATGACGATTTGTCCCCAGTAAAGTGGTACCCCTGATTGGCGTACGTGATTCATTTTTGCGATTTTCTTATTACATTTGATTGTAAGTCCTTAATATCAAATTTCATGAAAATCCGTTCGGTAGAAGCCGAGAACGAACATGCGGACGGACGGACGGACCGACCGACGATAATAGACGCTCACGCTGTAAGCGAAACGCGTCTAAAAAGGAGCAAATTCTTGATGAGGCAAATCAGGACAAACTTCTTTTGCTAAAATGTCGGACATGATCCTTGCAACCTATAGCAACATTTATATTATTTTTTACGATTAATATAACATAAAAGTTCAGCCTATCAAGGAGTATCGTTTACAGGCTATTCATACAGTTACAAAAAACAGCATTTCAAAATATAAGGAACGACAACGTAGGATGGCAAAATACCGATATGCGAGCTAAGTTACCGTATTAACGCAATATGCTATAATAACAAATGCAAAAATGCAATTCTGTATTTTTGTCTGTGTGTAACCCTATATGGAGTTGTATGGGAAAATGATAAGACCGCTTTTGACTCCAAAACCTTCTGTAACGATTTCGGCATTTACTTGCCTTTACCCCTATAAATTTTAAGCTGCTAATCTTCTACGTTGAAGTCACGTGTTCCATTCTCCATTTCATTAACACGGGGATGAATGCAGAACTTGCGTGCTAAAATCACTTACGAACGCCTAAAAGAACATTTCTTTTTCCTGCCGTAGATTTCTGAATACGAGTGGAATCGGACCACAAATTAGTTTTCAAAGCGAAAATTTGGCGTATTTTTCGCGCGAAAATCTTCCGTCGTCTAGGAGATTTGTATTGTTGCCGTTTCCCTGTAATTGCGTCTTCATTGAAGGAGATAAAAATCAAGCGTCGCATCTGTCCACATATTCACGAAATTTCGATGCAATTTTGAAGTGCAAACAATACCTTGGTTACATTAAATATTAGGAAAGTAACGGAAACAAATAAAATATACCATTATTCAATGATATTGTGTTAATGAGTGCTGCAAAACAAGGTTTTAACAGCACAGTGTGTAGCCCAACAGTACTGATTTATTCAGCGTACAGTTGATCACTTTAAATAAAAAGGGAAATCGCAACAAACGACGTTTCTAGTCCATCTGTTTTTTTCAAACATTTTCACTACAGAGTTTTGCCGATTGTGTTCCTCCTCGTATAAATTCTAATCATATTGATCCATATCTATGTTGCGATCGGAAGAATTAAGGCGTTCATTTATTGCGCAGCAACGTCGGTCGGTCGGCGGCTAACAATGTTGGTCGGCGCTAGCAACGGCCACCAACGTAAACAAGCGGCTAATAATTGCCGCGAAAAACCTATTTCGACGGAATTTTTCGAGCTTTATATTTTTTTTGGGAACCCTTCGGACTGTGGAAACAAACTCCCAATCTATTAACGCTTTCGCCCAAAGTGAACGCATTCAGCGCGTGGTTTTCAGTTTCTTCGAAATCGCCATAGTAAACAAATCCCATGTGCGCATGCGCGAAGGCGAAAGGAGAAGAGCTAATGACAGCTCCAGAAAGAGGAAGAGAGCCACCCGACGGTATGATCCGGTCACACGCGCAAATCGGATTAACCCAATGAATACCTACCGAGGTGAATTTTTTCCTTTTTTTTTTTGGAAAAGCTACTTTCGCGCCCCCTGAAGTAAACACGATGAGTCCCCATAGCAACCGTTTTGTTTCCCATCCACGATTCTCAGCTGCAACTGGTTTGGGGGTGTTTCTTTTTTTTCGTTTATGAAATACCTCTCCCTCAGAAAAAATTGAAAAAAGGGTTATTATTTTTATTTTTTTTAAACCTTCGAAATTTCGCTATTTAGAGCAGTGTTTTTCAACCGATGTTCCGATAGCATTGCCTAAGTGCTCCGCGAAATATTCCACCGAAAATATTTTTTTAATAAATTGAAAAATGAAAAGTATTTCTATTTTGCTCTCACATCATAACTCCATTTATCGCAGAAGCAGAAAGTACTTCAATTAAGCACATAAAATAAAGGTTATATGTACATAAATATGTATATGTAGCGGTTTACTCTTCTAAAATTTTAGTTTTTCTTAAATATTTCGTTTAAAACTGAATTTTTGTTATCATACATACATGCATGCGTACCTACATACATAAGTTGTAGATATTATTTTTTCCTACAACTTTTCTTTGAACTCGTATATAGCTACATATGTAAATAGGTGTTCCGTCAATTATTTTCCAATCCAAGGCCTCAAAAAAAAGGTTGAAAAACAATGATTTAGAGCAGTGTTTGCCAACCTTTTTAGAGTCGCGGCACCCTTAGGTGACTTTTCAGAATTTGGCGGCACCCCTCCCTATCCACCGTCAGTAATAATCGTGGTGAAGTTGAACCCCTAACCCCAAACCCCTCCTTTCATTTCGAAGTGCCCCTGTGATGAAATGAAAGTCGACTTTGTTTGCATTTTTGAAAGCCGACGATGCAAATTGAGGCTAAAAACGGGAAAACAGTATATTTTTTGCGGCACCCTTCATAACACTTCACGGCACCCCAGGTTGGGAAACACTGATTTAGAGGGTGGCTTTTACTTTCTTGCTTACGAGGCATAGACGTTTTTCTGTGTACACCCGGGGGTTTCCCATAACGCGGGCGTCAGGTTCTGAAAAAGTACCGCGTAATGCGATTCCGTGCAATGCTAATCCGTGTATTGTGAATCGCTTTCATGTGAATCTTTGTTATGTGAAACTAGCTTTAAACAGTCGAAGAAATTTCCCTTCAGGGATCCTCGCCTCCTGACCCAAAAATTCCCAAACCTCTGATGCACACGTATAAAAATAAGCGTGTTTCTGTCGATTATCAAAGCTTATAAACAAAACACTCTGGGCCTTCCAAAATGTATCCTCCCTCCCTCGGTAATCTGGTCAGCCAAAACCGCTTCAATGAGCTTTATCTGATTTTTTAGGCGCGTTTCGCTTACAGCGTGAGCGCCTATTATCATCGGTCGGTCCGTCCGTCCGCATGTTCGTTCTCAGCTTCTACTGAACGGATTTTCATGAAATTTGATATTAAGGACTTTCAATCAAATATAAGAAAATCGAAAAAATGAATCACGTACGCCAATCAGGGGTACCACTTTACTGGTGACAAAAAATTAAATTTTCGTCATATCTCGTAAAGTATTGCTTATATCAAAATATTTTTCAAATAAAAGTTGTAGAACTGGTAAAGAAGAGTATTTTCTTTCCTATACATTTTTATCGTAGGAGTAGCCGTTATCGAGAAAATCAAACCACAATGTCTTAATTCGAGTTGAACTTGGAAATTTTCTTACATGGTTACTTCTTCGTTGTTGCTAACATAAACAATTTCCCAAACAAACGTTTAATTTCCTTACGTGTGCATGTAATATTATTAAATAGGACGAAAATGGATTATTTATGATGAAGAAAAGAACTTTAAAACGCTATTTCCCTTACGTACAGGTATATAATTGCTTTCTAATACTCCATTGCACGAAACCCGCCCATTTGTGATAAGTTGTACACTTTCCTAACTTGTTTAGTGAAAAAAGGAACCGTGCGGTAACTGTTTATAGAGAAAAATATTTCGATCGCGACAAAAATCGTTTTCGAAACTATGACTAGTAGTCATATTATAGGTGGCTCTGGAGTTTCGCTATTACGTGTGCTTATAGGCCGTCCTTTTTAGTATGTATTGTGTTTATATAGGACAGGGATGGGCAGACTACGACCAGCGGGTCACACCACGCCGGCAATGTCATTGCGAAAGCCAACCGTGAAATGTCATGCAGATAATTTCATAGACTTTCTCTTAAAATTAAGACCTGCAAACCTTTTCTAGTGGCGATAAAAATCATCAATTATCAGGTATTCGCTAATAGGATTCTTCGCATTCTCTCAAGTAACTTTCGACGTGAATCCTGATGCGATCCGCCGAAGCATTCAAATCTGTTAATGCGGCCCTCATAAAGTACCCAAAATTCGTAAGAATTTTGCGATACGGATATCACCCGAAATAGAAGCCATCTTGAAATGAACAATACCACGCAACAATGGAATGGTAGTTCATTGTTGTCGATTTAATCGAAAATGGCGGCATGAATTTGGATAAAAAATGGTTCAGTTGTGGAGATTAATGCAATAAACAATAATACATAGGCTATATTTCTTAAATAATGAACATCAAGCGTCTAGTGACGTAATAATAGAGTTCTCCCCATTCTTAACACCAGCAGCGTCGTTACTTCGATAAAATAGTTACCGCGAGTAAATATGTGACATAATCACACGGTCTGTAAGCGTACGTATTATATCTCACGGTTTGTGCTATGTATGTTGCATTGATTTTTTCAAACATCTCTTTCTTGGGAATATTGCCTAAAACTCTTCAAAGGAAATTTTATCTCTCTCCCTATTTATTATTTAGGGCGGGCTTTTACGACGGCAATGGGTACTATTTTTAAAATCATTATAGCTTATCGCCCTATCAAAGGTACCACTAAAAAAAAAAAGAGGTTTGCGGCGGAAATTTAAAGCAAAACAAGAAGCGATGTCTCGATCCCATAAAGGTTTCATTTTTTATCACGAGCGTAAGTACTGTCATTTTTAGAAGAAATAAATAAAACCAAAAATTTGGTTTTTATTGTATTGCGCCCATCCCTCGCGCTCTCCGCTATATTTATTTCCTAGAAAATATAACATAAAAAGAATCTTTCAAATTCAGATATGATAAAGAAAAACGTGTGATAACATCTGAGCGCTCTCTTGTACTCAATTTACGAAGTCTTAGAAGCATTGTATTCGGCGTTGCTTCCTTTGTCCTTTTTTTTTTACAAAATCATTAATTTGACACATTTATATGATTTTTAATGACTTTTATGTTGACATCACTTCTCATATTTATATAGATGTTTAAGAAAAACAGTCAATACTTCGGAAATTGATAAAAGATGGCACTATCGATGATTTAAAAAATCAAGTTTATATCGACGAACTAAAAACGGAAAAAATTAAAAAGATGCAGTAGGGTTAATTTCGATTGTAGGGTAAAACAAATTTTTCCAACCGTATAGAGTTAAATTTTGTTTCACTAGTGATGCAAAGTAAATGTATGTGTTTTGTGCAAAATCTTTCGCTTCATTGCCGTGATTTGTATCAAGTGTGCCATAAAACATTAACCTCCTAAGATTATAAAATTGTTAGGATATAAAAATCGGAGTACCCCCACCGTATTTTAATAATTATATTTCTAATTTTAGTGCCTTAATATGGAAAGATTTTTTTTCTCGAAATGTTTTTTATTTTTATTTAATGCTGACTTATACCGTGTCAAAAGCGCAACAAAACAAAATTGGGTATACAGTAAGTCGATGTCTGAATAGAAAACTGTGCAATGCGTGTAAAGCAAACCGGTGGCATTCCAAGTACACCATTATGTATGTATCGCTGAAATAAACAAGATTTCCGTTTGTTTTCCTTAAGAACTAAAACTTTTCAAATAAAATTTCTTTGTAAATTAAATATTACGAGTGAAAAAATTGTAAATTAATTATTTTCTCAAATAATCCAAGCACAAACTCGTGAAGATGTTGCCAATTAAGCGAGGAAATTTAGATGCAAATTCTAACAGATATTACAGGTGATGCTAAGAACCTTAGCCATGAAAAAAAACCTCATATACAATAAGACATCATCACAACAAAACTTTCATGGCGACGAAATTATTACCAAGCTCCGGCAAATATTTACATTTAGTATGAAAGTAGTATTTACATTTTAGTATGAAAAATTATTAAATGGTCCACTGAAGAGATTACAAGAAAAAATAAAAAAGGAAGCATTTCCGAATACAATATAACTAGGCTTGGTAGGATTAGATTTAACAATCCCTCGGAAAGAGATAAGAAGATTTTAAGGGTATGACAGGCAATGAAAAAAAAACCTTTTAGGCATTTCTTTCGCTTGAAAACCGCCCTGGAACCGCGCATCGGACCCAAGCAAACGCATTCCGGGGTCGAGACTATTTGATAATAAACGAATCTGGGCCGCCTGCGAGCACAAACACACGTGTTCCCAGTCTATCAACTCCTCGTTTGATCCGAAGAGAGAACGCGAATGCTAGGATGCGTCGTTGACCTCACGTGCCGTGTGGCCTAACTTGTTGATGGAATTCTCTCTCGATTCACCAAAAACAAAATGATTAAGCTGTTAAATAAATGAAGATAATCAGAGGATACTGATCGAGCTTCTTTAAGGATACGGAATGAAAAACAAAAATAAACACCAATAACAAAAAATAATAATTTACCTACCCTCCATATATAGGGTTAAATGGAAGAGGGGACCTTATGGTTTCAATTTCACCCTGATAACAAAGACGGTTATCTATATCTATTTATAAAACGCTTATTCTGGCAATCTGTTTGTAACGCCTTTTAAGCGTGTTTTTAGCTATCATCCCGAATGAGTAGAAATTTCTGGCAAGAATGCTTCAATCGCGCATTAAAAGTCAGTGACGAATAAAAAGCCCCCAAAAAGGCCTCGGGTTCGACTCCAGGATATAGTTTCTGTTTCCTGTAAGATAACACGTAAAAAGCGATTTTTCAAAGTGCATGCTTTCATTATATTTTGCAAATTAAAATTAGAAATATTGAAAGTTCATCTTCGGACCAAGACTTTTTTAAAGATGAACTAATAAAGCTCCTTACTGTTTTGATCGAATTTTGGGTACGCCGTTTAAACTGTATAATAAGATTTGTTTTACAAGTTTCATTCTATGTCGAAAATGGACCACAGATTTGTGTATTTAAGTTAAAATTCCGAATTAATGCTTAGCTCAAGTCAATCTTGCACTTTTTTATATTACTTTAATACTTCATTTATGCTCATCTTAATTTAATTTTCATGTGTAACTACAGTCGTATTAACCTTTTTCGGTTATTAAATTTATCGTGGGAATGATAATTTTAAAAATAGAAATTCAAAATTAATTTCGAATACTTCAGGAATTTTTCAACAAAATGTTTAGGTAATTCCTCTCAAACTTTCTAATATCTTTAATGTCTACAATATGCGTCAAAATTTATTGTTAAAGAGTGCAATTGGGCGCCTTTTTTTAAATGGCCGAAAGTGCAAAATAATTTAACCCACTATGGTATTTATTTCACAGGCGAACCCGACCAAATGTTTGAAAAAGTGGACCGAGTGGTATACCCTGGGGCACTCCTCATTTCCTGCTTCTTCATATTCGCCACCCTCGTCGTCTACGGCCTTCTGCCATCGCTTAGGAACCTACACGGACTCACCCTCATCTCCCACGCTTCCTGCCTCCTAGCAGCCTTCATCTGCCTCATAATCGTCAAGCTGACTTATACGATGTCGAGGAATGCTATAGGATGCAAGGTACTAGGTGAGTGGCAGAAACGGATTTCGGATTAAAAGTTTTAAATGAAACGCAATAAGATATTCGTCGCTGATCTTAATAAAGGAAAACAAAAAAAGATTTGTATAAAGAAATGATCAGTTTTTTGTATTATACACACAAAACAGTATTCGTTATAGCGTTATAGGGAACTATTCAGTGGAACGAAGCGATATTCCCTAGGTTTCCTTTATTTACAACGCGATATGTAAGTAGGTTTGTTTTAAGACACCACAAACAATGCCTAATAGCCGTTCTTTCAATTCTAAAGAAACCCACACAGTCTTATGTGCAATCATCGTGCAAAATAACGGCCCCAATTCGAGGGCGCCATATTATTTTGAATAAATAGATTTTTATTATTCCCTATCGTTTTCGACTAACATATAATAAAATTACTTAGTAAAAAAATTAAGGGGGCGCCATATTATATCTCGCCTCAGGCGGCAAAATGTCTGGGCACGGCCCTGGGGCTACAGCACCTTCTCCGTACATTTCACAAATATTGTTATTGCATTATCACCTTTTTATAATAATAAATAAAAACATGGCAAAATGCACTTGATTTCCACCCATATTATCCTTTCAGAAAACTTTAAAATTACTGTTATAATCCCAAATTATGTTTTCACGTGTTTTTTACAACGTTTACTTGTTGAGTGACTGTTTTATTTGACATTTACAAAGTCCATTTATTTTAATGAAACACCCAACTGCTACCAACCAAAATAAATATTTCCGTTCTGAAACAAGAGATCTAGTTTGCCACGGTAGTTCAGTGGAAGACCCGCGTTCGATTCCAGGTCATAGCAGATTTTTTCACCTTTTCCCATATTTCCCAACTGCTACTACCTATTAAAATGCGAACGAACTTCTTGACCAACCCATTACATACTAACTCTTAATAAAACTTTTTTCATTTCCTACGTAATCAAAACTAGCCCGAAATACCAATACCCCATAAAATAAAGCGAAAATCTTTTCAAAAACGAGTGTGAAATTAAGAATTTCGAGAAGCACTCGTTAAAATAGGCTACTTCTTTCTCTCTCTCTGGCGGTCTCTTTCTTCGAGAAAGTCTTCGCGGTAAGAAAGATTCACCATGATATTATAGTTCTCGGAATTTGGAAAATGCGATTCTCTCGATAAGACTCGAGGAAGAACTATTTGGGATTCCTCGCCGCTCATTGAAATAGCGGTTATTTCGAGTCAGCCGGAGGAAGGAAAAAATATGTATCGGCGCGACACACAAACTTTCTCTCATGTCCGTCATGTCAGGACGGCGCGCCGCGGCGGTTAATATTTAACGCATATTTACGCGCGGAATATACGCCAAATTCCCGTATGAAAAGGATTCTCCTTAAAAACGGGTATCGGGTAATTTATCCAATCTATAGAATTATTGTGAAATACATAAACATATGATTAGCCTTATACATCAATGATTGGAAAATGTGGAAACAGGTGAAAAAATCTGCTACGACCGGGAATCGAACCCGGGTCTTCCACATTCCGGTCGGATATTCTACCACTGAACTTACCATAGCAGACTAGTTCTCCTGTTTCAGAACAGGAATATTTTCTTAGGTTTGGAGCGGGCTAGCAATGCTAGTAACAACCAGCCTCAACAGATGTCCTCAATGAGATATATCGAAGAAAACCCATAGCTCACTGATTCTCAAACTTTTTAGCACAACGCCTCCCAGGAAGACGTAAAAATTTTCTTCGCCTCCCTTGATTTCTTAATTAAAGAAGTTACGAAAATTAGTAATAATTAAGTGGAAATAGTACCGTCTATTTGATAACTAAGATACTTAACTAACGAGAAGATGATTGTACATTTTATTTAAATTTATCATGAATTTAGTACACGCTCGCCTCCCTTTAAATTAGCCTCAGGTGACAGACTGCCTAGAAACGAATCCGTAATTCAAGTTAGCAAGTACATATCTCTGTTGGCTGTAAGACACTTATGTCATCCATTCACGAACAACTTTATAAATCCGGGATTAAATAATTTTTGTTGCCTAATTTACAAATATTTCGCGCCTCTCCATCATTAGGCTCACGCCTCGCTTGGGAGGCGCGCCTCACGGTTTGAGAACCACGGCCCTATCCTCTCAAATGGTGAGAATGCCTACGTTATAAATTGATGGAATGAACGATCCGAAGATACTTGTGGGACAGGCGTGAGCTGTAATGCCGGAAAATGTGGAAACGGGTGAAAATATCTGCTAAGAGAATTAGTAATTCATTCCGTCTATTTATAAATTAATGATTTTACAATTACGACGAGAGATTTAAAAATATCTGGCATACCCAGAACATGACCTTTTCCTTTCAGAGTAATGAATAAGATTGCTCTCGATATCAGCCTTATCAAGAATAACTATAATTATATTATGTAATTAGACACATGATTAGTATATAAACACTTGGAATGATTTTTACAGTGAAAAATTCTGACGTGTCGAGCACATGACTTTGTCCATACAAAGTAATTAATGAATACGGCTGCTCTCGACGCGCTAGTTAATCCATGTTCACGGATAACACTCAACGTGTTATTTTATCCGCGCGTGTGTGTACGGGTATCTCTTAAAAAAAAAAAGAAAAGTTGACGCCTTCCTAGAATTCCTGCTTTAGCACTTTGCGTCATCCTCTACAATCCCCGATAACAACAACGCCTCGTTTTACATCGGCACTTAATTTTCTTGACACGCTTTCATCCTCTCTCTCTCTCGCGGTTATATATATAACGAAGGGAAGGCGGGCAAAGCGTTTTTCTTTCTTTTTTTTAATGACAGGATCTATGCTTCCCACGCGCACTCGTTCTCCGGGATGAAATTCGTAGCGGAACAAACACGGAATCGATGCTCTTTTTTTTCCCTTCTTCTCGGACGCAAACATTGGAGGAACGCCGTCTACGTGTCAAATATCGTCATCGGCCATTGTGTACCAATCGCAACCTCCCGACTATAATATATAATACTTTTTTTATCGACTACCGGTCAACAATGTGAGAACTCCGTCGCCTAGCGCAGGCAAAAAATTTAATATGGCGAACACCGAGACGTGTTTCTATTAGAAACTAAGGTGGGTGCCGCTATTTGAGAAACGACGTATAGCGAATTAGCTAATTTTCACCTATACATGAACTGACGAATTTTTTCGAGCCCATTTCAGTGCAATTGACGTTTTTTGGCCATATTAAATAGCCGATACGAGAATACTGATTGGATACTCGAGAAAAAATCAGTGCAAAATTATTTTGCTGAAAGTTCGAGCGTTGAATATGCTCTCTATTGAAGTATTTATGCTATTTTTTTTACGAATACTCTGATAAAATTTCGAATCACTTTCAGCTGAACATTGTTATACTAATCAAGTACATACGTAAGATAACAGCGCTTAAAAAAGGACAGCGATTAATATAGACCATGTGCAATGTATCAAATAATTATAATTATAATATCGGCAAATCAGTATAACTCGAAGTGAATTCATTTTACAGGACAAAATCTTTTTCATGTTATTTTCTTTTCTATAACATGAATTTTCTATAAGTCGAATATATTTTGGTTTCACTCTGAGGTTCGACTTATAGGAGTTCCACTGTACGACATATCAGTACAAAATCCGTACGGATGGTCACTTTATTACACACAGTGTTTACATTCAAGGACATGTAAAACGATAACGCCGGCTAAACGACAAATAACGAGGCTCGTTTCTTAATTCACTGGTGGGATATAATTGAACCCAGACCTATATAGGTAGTTTTCCATGGAAATAACCTCAATTGATTTGTAAGACTCGAGAGAAACGCCATAATGAAACATGGATGAGTCCCGTTCAAGAAAATTATGAAAATGAATAAATGCAAAATATGGACTTCAAGTATAATTTGAGGAAGATTCGATAGGAATCAGGTGACTTACAAAAAGCTATCAAGAAATGAATTGCGTAGGACTGGGCATTGCGGAGATAGATAACTACGAATATGTCCGTTATACTAATGACGATTATATAGCAAATAAAATTGAGACATCCAGGTCCCATGAAATGAATTTGTTTATAAATAATTTTAGGGTTAAAGTCCATGTGAAAGGTTCAAATTCGATTTAAAACGTTTATATTTCTAAAGAGAAACTATTTAACAAAGCTAATATTATATATATGGATCAGCTCGAGCATTTGCCTTCGCGTATTAAAAAATTGGGGAAGAGCGGACATTGATTTGAATAATCCGCGTCAACAAACGTCTAAAAAAATTGGGCAATGAATTATATCAAGGGTTTACGCCAAGAGTTTTGAAGGGGACAACGTAAGTGTTAAAACGTTGTAATTTTTCTTTTTACTTCGTCTTTCACGTATTGATTACGGGAATAAACAAAAGAGGGAAGAACTGCAGAGCAAATTACCTTTACAAGAATCAACTTTATATTTTTTTAAAGACAGAATTCGTATCTAAACCGATTTAGTGTAAAATTTAGTTTTTGATAATGAAAAAAGGTATTTTTATAGGTTTGTAATAATGAAAATGCTTTAAAATGGAAGAATCCCAGTAGACAGGTAAGGTCGATGAACAGATTAGATATGACAGACATTTTAACAGAGAGACAGAGAATACGAAAAAGTTAGACGAAGGGAAACAACACGAAATATGCGTGAAAAAAACATTCGAATGCCGATATACTTTCAGGATACATAAATTCTTACTCCTTCGATTTAAATAGCATAGCACACATCGGAAGCCATCTGAATATTATTAATTAGAGCATCGTATAGAGATACTTGGTAGTTAAGTAGCAATTCTGCAATAAAATTTTTAAAAGTTGACGAATTTTTCGACGTTTGCAATGTAATTGATGTAATTTAAAGCAGTTCCTTTTTAAAAAAAAAAGATCAATAAAATTTCGTGAAAAAATATTTTTGAGGCGTTTAGGGTTAATAAAATAATGGTATTCTGGTTACGTGCTGCTAAATTAAACAACAGACGAGCGATCTTTAAGTTCCTCCTCCCACCCCTCCCCACTCATAACACCCCCTCCCCTCATAACCCCCCCCCCCACGGAGTCTCATCAGACAAACAAGGCCTGCGTGCTGGGACTTTCAAGCAGTATTCGGATGGCGTGGAATGCACGCACGCCTAAAAGCCGAGGAATCGTGCGAACAACATGCAATATCCTATTTCGCTTACGTAAGGATGACGAAGTGCGTAGTGCAGGGGTGCACAACATACGGTCCGCCGGCCAAATGTGGCCCGCCGACACCTTTTGTTTGGCCCGATTGAAGCTGGGAGTAACTCAGCTGGTCAATTCCTTTCACATAAAAACTATAGTTAAAATTTGTAAGTAAATTATATTTGTTTGCCACTTCATTTTTTGTCATATACAATTGCATGTAAAACTTGTTATGGTAATTAATAAATCGACAATAGTGTAGTTAAGTTTTTATTACGGACAAAATTTTCGAAGTGTGGCTTAGGTCCAATCAAGGTCGATTTTGGCCCGCGGCAACTTCTGAGTTGTGCTACCCTGGCGTAGTGAATGGCGCGCCTGAGAAAATCCAATCTTTTCGCAGCAAAAAAAAGTGTTAAGCCGATAGTGTGTATACTATATATATATATTACCCCCCTTTTGGACGACATTAACGATATGGTAAGATTTAGTACTGAAACGAATCGTGCCACATAATCGCGTAGGTTAACTCGGAAAAAAACATTTTCATTAGAGAATGTACAACGTATACTGTCGAAACTCGTCCACTCGGAGGTTTATAATTCGAATCTTCTCAGTAGAAAGTGCAGTAGAATGTGAAAGCATTGCATTCGTGATGAAACAAATCGAATCCGAGATTTCAACAGGAATACACGTTTTGGGAACCCCTGAGTACGTTTTCACTATTTTATCCCGGATGTCTGTGTGTGTCTGTCACAGAACTCAAAAACAAACAATCACATCCGCACAAAACTTGATAATTAAAATTTTTATTAGTAACACAAGATCTGAAAAGGTTTCGGTAGAAACTGGTCAACCGGAAGTGGAGATTTATTATCGGTTTTTCGTTTTTTTCCAGTCATCTCCTTAAGAACTCGCATTATGTATATATTTGTCATTAACAAAGTTGTATACAGCGTCATTTCCTGAATTTCGTTTGAAACATTTTTCATAAAACGGATTCTTTAAGAGACATTTTAATTATTCGTTTAAATTTACGTCGGTAAGTAAGACGGTACCATTGTTTCCGCTGCTATGACAAAATTATCTAACTGTTGATAGAGATACCTACGCTGCCAGGCGCAGCGGTATTTTGTTATCCATAGACACAGATAACAAATTTGGTGTACTACTTATTGTTTATTCAATGCGACTAGTGATTAAAAGCATTTTTCTTTGTGAAAATTATTGAAAGTGTTTAAAAACGCTATTCACGAGTGTAATTGCCGAAAATCATTCTTGAGGGCGCTGATGTTCAGAGCAATCGCATTCATTAATCTGTATGGAGAAAATCATGTTCTGGACAAATCAGATTTTTTTTCATTATGTCTTGTTGCTAAAGATACTTTGGCCAGATTTTCTCCTTGAGAAATCCTATCAACTTTTTCTCGTTCCGAAAATTCAAACACGGCATTTTTTTTTCTTGGAGGTTAAAGAAAGAAGAAAAAGGAAGGCTTGCGAGACAGGGGAAGAGATGGGGAAAAATTGATTGGCCTGGCGAGACAAAAATATACACACGTACACACAACATACGCTGTGTACCTATGTACATACTTCTTACACGCAAACCGCATTTCGGTACACAACTAAAATTACTTTTTTTTGCGGCCTTCGTTGAAAATTATATATGTAGTTTGAAGGCTACGAAAAATGTATATATGATATCAATTTCAGTTTTCATCACGGAAATGGCGTAGTAAACTGTCAGAATAGTCTTATGCACTAAGAGCGAAATGAATTATTTAATGGCGGCCGAGCTCTCGCACATGAGTTGCGTTCGCGCCCGCAATAGATATATTTAAAGGGGATGTCCCTCTGGAGAGAGAGAGAACACCTCGGATGAACTTAGAGATAGGAGATATCCTCTTAATTCCCAATTAAAAAAAACGCTTCGAAGTCATCTTGAGTTACAATTGTAAAACATTTAATGCCCAGCAAATGACTTTCTCCATACTGCTCTAGACATCAGCGTTCTAAAGGATAATTATCGGCAATTACACTCGTGAATAATTTTTAAAGACTTGCAATAATTTTCACGTTGAAAACACAAGCAAACAAGATTATTAGCTGTTACTATGGATTAACAAAATATCGATGAGCAATTAACATCACCTTTGGTAGCGTGCGAATCGCTATAAACGATTAGAAAATTTATCATTGTAACGGGAACAATGGTTATCACTTAGCAAGGTACTTAACAAATTCCGCCGAAAAATTGAGTTATAGGGCGCGCACAAAAGTCGTATCACACACAAGGACATCATCGAGAAAATGTGTACTCCCGTTGAAATCACGAATTCGATTTTTTTTCATGAATACAATACTTTTTCCCATGTATGGAGAAAGTAAATATTATGTCAGACCAATCATTCTGCTAGAGATGTGTTCCCGTTACTCCCGTCAGTCCGATTGATAGACACATACCTCCAAGTACTACTATAGTCTGTTCACTATCTAAAGTCTCTTGGCCTTCATAGAGCAAGTAGCCAATCACGAACGTTTCCCCTTCCATCGCCCCTCACAACTTTCGCGCGGGAGGACAGATACCCAATCACGAACAGCAACAGCAAGGAAACGGCGCACAGTGGGCTGGCGACCCTGTTTCGGCGCTCAAAAGTCGATTTAACCAACTTCAACCAAAGTAACTCAAAATGGTGTAAAAGTGAAGATAAGAGATCTGTTCATCAGAAATCGGGCATTTTTTTGCCCAGTGGATCGCATTATTCTCGGGCTGAGCTTGGGAAGTTCGTGTATCTGGGTGAAATGTGTCACAGCTGAATTCCAGTGTATTATGCATATGTCATTTTTAGCGACTGACCGGTGTTTTGGGTCATTTCTATTCATGTTATTCTCTACAATAGCCCTTAATGTAGTTGTATGAACCTCCGATATGAACCCCTGCCGTTTAGTTGTTGCAAACCTGCTCAAGGTGCACACAGATGTCATAAATCTCAAAATTTAATGTTTACTTGGACATACAAAAAAACAACCATCTACAACCGTGTTGTCATGGTATGTACCAATTAATATGAACCATATACTGCATTTCTGTACAAAATTCAGCTGCCTTTAGCTGCCTCTTCTCGAAAAATCCACCAGTTACAAGCGAGATGTAACGAAAGCTATGAACGCGTTTTTGCACATTTCGGACTCCCGTGTTGGGACGCATGGGGGTTTGGCCCTCTTTTAGATTTCCGATTGTTAGTAACATATATAGTAAGTCACCGATACCGTACGCCGGACTGGGAAGTAAGAGTACTGAATCGTGCGAGTGTGCAAGTTTCCACTTGCTCCTGACGCGGCGCACAGTGGGACCAAAGCCCTGCTTTGCTCGCCAAAACTCAGTATTCAATCTGATCGACCTGATTTTGTGTATGAATGGGTTTTTGGGGAAGCCGAGTTCATTTCTTGCGGTTTTAAGACTCAGGGGCGACTTCTTGTGGCCAGTGTCGTAACTCTCTACAGGACCAAGCACCCGAAGAACTGGCCGAAACGTAAGAGTCGCGCATTTTGCTAATGTTCGCGTTTGTTGAGTGGATAGTTTGCCTATATTTTATTATACAGCTTTTCAACGTATTTATGCTACTAGTTGACTTCATTCCAAATGCAAATGGGAAGTTTGAATGCGATTACTTTCATAAGCTTCTTAATGCAAAGAGAAAACGATATCGTGATTCAACAAAATTTATTCTGGTGCATTAGTAATACACGAACGACAGGGTGATAAAATAATGTTCTACCTTACAAGTCAATTTGTTTTATTCATCATCATCACTATCGCTATTGTCATCATCTAATGGGGAGTCATGCATTTCGGCTAAAAGGCTAATTACTTCAGCGCTAAGACTTCCACTCTTTTTCGGAGGAAGTTTTCTGTGAGACGATATAACTGGATCCGATGAGGTGAGCATAATATGCAGGAGATCCTCATTTGTAGCTTCCCTGGACGTCATCCTGCGGTGACCCTCTCTGTACTGTCTAAAATCTTTATTGCGTGCCTCCTGCTATTCCTCGCTCAGCATCCCGATAGGAAGAAGGGACACAGCAATTACTTCTGAGCCGTGTATGAGAACTTTGCGAACAGATGGAGGCATCGGATACCACGAGTATTCTTTTACATAAAGTCTTGCTGTTGCTACAGCGTACTCATGGAAAGCCTTAACATCCACTGCGTACCCACAGGATAAAGATCGAAGAATGGCATCACATCGAGAAATAAGGGACTCTTTGATACCTGTAATAGACGCTGATCACAGGCAAAGGGCGATGAGGCCAAAGATAGCGTAAAGAAGAGGAAAGAAGAAATTCAGAATAGATTTAGAGATGAGTTAGGTTTAGTTATCGATATGCCTAAGCAGGGAACCGGTTCTTCAAATGATGGGAGTACTGCGCGTCGCTTTTTTGAAAACCCTACCCTCACAGCAAACATCACCGGCCTTGACGAAGCGCTGATTACTCGATTCTCTGTCATTCTGCACGCACTGTCAAGCGGATATGAAGCTAATACAGAAGCGTTCAAGAAATACACCTTTCAGACGGCAAAAGATTATATCTCTCTCTATATTTGGTACCCTATGACTCCCACCCTGCACAAGATCCTACGACATTGGGCAGATATCATAAGAGCAGCTCCTCTTCCTATCGGAATGTTTGCCGAAGATGCTCAGGAGAGCCGAAATAAAGACTGCAAGCATTATAGGGAGTTTAACTCGAGAAAGTGCTCAAGGATATCCTGTAATGAAGACCTGCTCCACATGTTATTAATATGGTCAGACCCAGTGATCACGTCGCTCCGGAAGCTGCCGAAGAGGAAAAGCACAAGTCCCCCACGTGGAGTCTTACAGCTTCTCCAAGAACCCCACCATGACTCACATGATATTGATTTTACATATGACAGTGACGATGAACAATAAAATTATCTTTTCAGCATTAAAAATAACTATGGTTATGGCTTATCCCTCATAGTAGAAACCAATCGCACAAACAGATTTTCCATCCGACCAATGGTTTTCCTGATACAGTGGGTCACGTGATCAAAAACCCCACCAGATTATGTGTAATGGACCAGACATGTTTCTGTTAACGAAAGCAACAACTTTTGTTTGAAACCTTTTTTCATTTAACGCACAAGAAATCCGTGAGGACTTTTGAGCGCCGAAACAGGGTCGCCAGCCCACTGTGCGGCGGTGGAAATGGCAACGCAGACCGATGTGGACGCTTCGAAATCAAGAGTAACACTGAGTTCCCCCCACTACCTTCCCAAACGAACCGTCTCCTATTGGCTGCTGCTAAGTGGCGTACGCCCCCGTCTTCAAGGCCAAGAGACTTTAGATAGTGAACAGTAGTTCTAGCTGAATTAAATCCTTCAGACATGGTGACCATTTTAATGCATTTTTTTTCTGAGCTTCCCAGTGATTCTGCCCTGTGAATGACCATCGGTAAAATGCAATGCATATATTAGCTTTCACGCAATCAGTACACCCATCTATTGTTTGAAATGCGGCATCCACGGCTAAATATACAAATAAAACGGAATCGTTCCAGATGAGACGTTTAATTTCATTATATTTTTAGCGCGTATTATTTTATAAACTGTACATTTTTCCAACTTGTTTCAATATTGCGCCAGGGAATTAAGCTCGTATTTTTAATAGTGTTGTCAAAAATATTTTTATTTTACGATTGATTTGGAAGAAAAAGATTTGAAAACTATTTTTAAGATATAAGTATTCGTTGTCCCAGCTTCACCGTATAATGTTATATCTACCTTTCTTATCTTCTAGGGGTATATTCTGTTTTTAATGTGTTTTGCATTTGATTAAACGTTAAGAAGAAGCTTACAAACAGTAATTAAAGGGTGCTGTTCATTTTTGAAAAGAAGAACATATTTAGCTTTGTCTCATATTTTAACGTTTTACATACCTTGAGACGGATTGTCTATTACAATAGAATATTGTGAGATTTGTAGAAATCATGTAAATTATTTTCATGGCTCATGTTTACAAGCACACCAGGCGAACATAACGCATTTTAAATTAG
Source organism: Uropetala carovei (assembly GCA_036926305.1). Lineage (NCBI taxonomy): Eukaryota > Metazoa > Arthropoda > Insecta > Odonata > Petaluridae > Uropetala > Uropetala carovei. Next base: position 2,979,127 of record JAXCHB010000043.1, read on the forward strand.
AAAGAATTCTTTCATTTGAAAAATAAAAATTAAAGGGTCAAGCAAATAAGAGGAAAGAGCATTCAGGGTTTTCCAATGCGTTTAGTTTTTCATACATATTGCAAACCGATGCGCTGTCGTATTTTTTTCTCACATCGCAACCGTCACCATGGTTACGAGGGGGAATTTTGAATGGATTGAAACCTTTTCACGACCAGCTTCATATATATATTGTTTTTTTTTCATATCCGGCGCGAAAATTCAAGAACTTCCTGGAATTTTTAAACGTACTTCGAAGCACGCCATATCTACAAATTCACGTATTTTTTTAATCGGACTAGACACTCACGAAATGCCAGAGGGACGCAAGAGTGAATTATTTTTTTTCCTTTACATTTGTCCAAGTGGAATCCACTGGGACTTTTTTATCGCGTCGAGATGGAAAGGAAGCTAGAGATGAAAAATCGTCCCTTAAAAGTACAAAAATAAATAAAAAAAAACGTTTTTGGACGTCATTTGTAATACGTGGGTTTCATTACTCTCCATTAATATCACAAGTTTAATAGACTTGGCAAAAAAAGCTCCCCCTATCTCTCTAACTTAATCACATTGAAATGTTATATTCAGAATCTTAGCAGCAATTTAACAGCAATTCTAAATAGAAACGGTTGATAAGTGGTGTTCCGCCGTTGCTATAAACAAATGCCGGACAACTTCCTAAAGCTAGTAAGTCATTCTAAAATAGAAAGCACCAAATCATACTGAAATATTATATGCAGGATTTTAGAAGCAATTTAATAGCAATTCGAAATAGACGCGGTTGATAGGTGGTTGCTAAATCAAATACTGAACATCTCCCTACATCCAGTAAATAATTCACACAAAAAATATATACCTATGCCGTAATTTTTCGTATATAGTAATACGCATTTTTTCCACCAAAAATTAGGGTGCGTAATATACATGGTAACAAATGCATATAACTCTTTCCAGTCGGGGAGGAATTGATATTTCCGGACGCATTTTAACAATAAATCGTACTTGTCATTGCATTAGGATAGCATTGCTTTAAAAGATATTTTTACAAAAAAAATAATAAACATTTAATTACTTGTAGCATTGTCACCATTAATGCCTATGAATTCTTTATCACTGTCCTCAAATAGTTCGTCGGCAACTTTCTATGTCATAGTCTGCGTAAATGGCGTCGCCGCGAACGTCTCGATACCGCTAATAATCAAGTGAAAAATTACGATTTTTTTTACAAAAAAAACGAGGATAGGATAATTTTCACATTTCTCTCGTGGAAACATGGGCGCGTATTATAAATGACGGTATATAATATGCATGGGAGCTTGATGGGAAAAATAAAATGTCTTATGTAGCGAATGACTTTAAGGAGAAGTTTATATCTTCAACCGAATACAACATATGTTTGAAAAGGTGCATCAGGCGAAGAAACAAATTACTTAAGCGATTGGTATATTTTTTGTGTGATATGAGAACATTAATTTTGGCAGCATTTTTCTTTACAAGAATTTTCCATCAATTCAGGCGGCGCTCCGCCGCGGCGGCGTAAAAAATGCTTTTTAAAAAGATCCAAAAAACGGATAAAATTTTTAATTTCGCATTCATTAAGGTGGGGCAAAATAAGGGATTGGTGTGGGGCACTTCTCTCTCTCTCTCTCCCTCTCTGTTGTCCGGTGCGCCTGTGGCTTGTACGTTATCAGTCCCCTTAATTTCACGAAAACATCCGCGATCTCATGATTGAAGCGGAAGCTCTGCGTTCTGAGTATAGAACAGCATTAAATAATGCCGCGCCCTAGAATCCTACAACGGCCGAGAGAGAGAGAGAGAAAATCCTAAAATATACGTACGAAGCGGTTCCTCCCTCTTAACGAAGAGGAAAAAAGATTCGCGAAAAATGACCGTTTATCATTTTCAAAAAATTGGATCGCTTCTTTAAAAAAATTACTCGAATGTCACTTCAATCCGTAATTAAAACAAAAAACTTCCTCAACAATAAATGATTCAAAGGTATATATATATACATATCTGTGTGTATATCCAGGGGTGTGCGCTCCGGTTGTTCTAAGAATTCCATATTATCCGGAGGTTAGCGACGAATCACGGTCTGATAATAATGGGACGCCGGAAGTTTAAGGGCGCTTTCTACATAGTTACGCAGCAATTTATTATCTGAATGATGTCAAACAATTGTATATGGAATACGCTTATTCGAAGCCACCACCCTTGACATATTAGTCACTAATCATGTTTAAACATTAAAAACAAAAATTTAATTTTTATTTACAATATTATCGTTTTTTTATTGAAATCCCTTCTAATTCCCGTAAATATCAGATAACGCGATCTCATGGCCGCAAAAATGTTATGAATTAGATGCTGGACGGGATGCCTATCTGTAAGGGGCGGCGATTATAGCGACCCGGTTGTTATATATTTGGCAGCAGTTATTCAGCTTTATTTGTCGCTGTGTGAACAGTGCCAGCTAAAAAAGAAAATTAAGGAGAAGGGATTAGTAGTGCGACCGATTCCGGCAAACCACACGAATTCGCGGTGCCAGGTGGATTTGATTTATATGCAGACGGAACCAGATGGTGACTACCGCTTTATTCCCAACTATCAAGACCAATACTTAAGCCACTTAACACAAAAACAGCAGAAGAAATCGCCTATCATATGATTGATGTTTTCTGCATTTTTGGAGCACCATTCATTCTTTAAAGTGACAACCGGAGGGAATTTTCCAACAGGATAATTCAGAACTTAACAGAAATGTGGTCAAGTCTGAAACTTGTGCATGGGAAACCCAGATATTCCCTAAGCCAAGGATCGGTAGAACGGTCAAACCAGGATATTAGAGATATCCTGGTAGCTTGGATGGTGGGTGAAGGCACTAAGAAGTGTTCAGAGGGATTAAAATTCATCCAAAGCAAGAAGAATCGTTCACTGCAGTAAGGGATTAAGAAAAGTCCTTATAAAGTCATGTTTGGATGCAAACAAAGGATCGGATTGGCAGACTCTTCCTTGGAGAAAGAAACCTATGAGTCGCTGGAAACAGAAGAGGATTTGGGAAACATCTTGAGTGACTTGAACGCACTCGAATCAGACGACGAGATGGAAGATGACATAGCCCCCACAGTTTCATGTGCAATATGTGAAGAATCCGGAGTTCTCAAAATTTGTGGAAATGTGATCTGAAGGTACACGTGAAGTGCGGAATCGAAACTGAAGATCAAGTCATATGTAACCGTTGCAAGAGAACTGACTTAATCGACGATGAACGTCAAAGTGCCAAAATAGGATTGGAAAAGCAAGCAGCAAAAATGATAACTTTGTCAGGCAAAAAACTACCTCCTTTCGAGTTAGGACAGAATGTCGTTGTTAAAGTTTCGGATGTTGATAGGGGAAGACTTGCTGCAAGGAATGTGTTGGCCGGGGTTCTAAGTGTGAATGAATCTGGTATGTACCAATTGGGTACCAAACAAGGGACATTGGAAAGACTTTACGCCCGCAATGAGTTCAGCTTGGCAGACTCCAACATTATCAATCAAACAGATGTTCCAAGTACATCACTGAGTCTGCGGTGTGCTTCAGCTCTCTCATCTGGATCCAAACAAGGATTTGTTATGTGCCACTGCAAACGTTATTGTAACACCAACAAGTGCCGGTCTCAAGCAATCCTGTGCAATTCCAAGTACCATAATAGCAGTGCCTGCAAAAACGAATGACTGTTCTTTTTTGGTCTATATCAATTTATATGACACTTTATACTTCGTCTATTAATATCTTACATGCTTTGTAATGTGTGAATAAATATCTTATAATGACTGAATACCCGTTTCTCTTATTTCAATTCATACTCGGTGATAATCACATTATTTCGCGTTGTGGTCCTAAGGAGACAGCCACGTCGCGCTTTGACAGGGCGGATTCTATGGTAAAAAAACAAACAAAAATATTCATATAGCTATGGGTCCTATTTCGTTTCCCTTATGAGATAGAGAATGTTTTCTTCGGCCCATGCGTGTTAGTTTCAGTAATCCACTTCGTGTAAAGTACGTCTGCAAACCACACGCTGCTGCCTCATCCCATTGGTTAGTGAACGTGAACTGCGTAGTATCGGGCAGTAATCGCCGAGAACAACATGGACCTCACCTTTGAAGAATACTCAGACATGCATTCCGAACGATTCCCTAACAGACGTTTGCCAAACAGGCGGACTTTTCAGTCTGTCCATCGCCTCTTACGCGAACAGGGCACTTTCCGTCCTCAACGGGACAATGTAGGCATAAACACGGGCCTAAGAAAACCCGCGGCAAACAGCAATTTTCAAACAACGTCTGGGCAGCCATTGTAGGTGATCATCTTCTTGGTCCACACGTGTTACCGGCACGCCTCACAGGCGAAGACAACGTAAGTTTCTAAGAGAAGAATTGCCAGTAATGTCGGAGGATGTACCATTAACTGTACGCCTGAAAATATGGTTCCGACATGATGGAGCACCGGCCCACTACAGTCTTCGTGCAAGACAATTCTTGAATAAGAGGTATCCCCAACGATGGATAGGACGGCGAGGTCCTGCTGCATGGCCACCAAGATCACCCGACCTAAATCCCTTGGACTTTTTCCTCTGACGTTCTTTAAAGTGTCTGGTGTATGAGACTGAAGTAAACTCCATACAAGAGCTACAGCAGAGGGTGCATGATGCTTGCCACACAGTTCGCGGTCAGCCGGGAATTTTCGGGCGAGTGCGTCAATCTCTCCTTCGACGAGCAGAAGCATGCGTTCAGATGAATGCCAATCACATTGAACACATACTTTGAACGTTTAGGTAAAAATAAATGCCTTCTAACACAACTGCCGTTGCGTTTTATTTTCACGCGGTTTTGGTGACTTCAAACCCATCCATCTCTTAAAAGAAATAAAATCGGACCCATGGCTATATGAAATTTTTTTTGTTTGTTTTTATCATAGAATCCACCCTGCGAGTTACGAGTAGTAGTAGTAAGCGGATTTCAAAGGTGCGTCGACAGCTAAGGTCATTTTGCACCGTCAAATTCTATAAGATATCAAATAAATAGATTATAATAAATAATTAAATACAAAGAGGTTAAAATAAATAAGATAATAAGTTAGCTAAAAACCATAAAAGAATAAAGACCTTTAGTTTTTTTAAAAAAGGAAGATAATGATCATAGAGCATTTAAAAGTTTCGTTACCCTTAGGAATTTCAAAATACTGTCAATTTTTGAGGATCATCGGCTAGGATTTCTGAGAGATTGCCCCTAATGTTAAAAATTTGGCGAGTATCTCTATACTTAACACATTCTATCAGGAGGTGAGTTACAGTTACCGGGCAGTTGCATGTATGGCATATAGGAGGTTCTTTTTCCCGGGTAAATAGGAATGAGTGTGTGAAAGCGCAGTGGCCAATTCTAAGTCGGGTGACTGCGACTTCTTCCCGGCGAGTTACGACACTGAATTATGGAACACCCTATATAAGACTACCTAATTTATTTTCTTGCCTCGGTTAGAGACACAATGGCGGGATCTCATGTTGTACGTGTTCCCCTTTGTTGCCGCAACAAAGCTAATTGTAAACGGTCGTCAACGGCTGTTTACGAGCTACTTAAAAATGAATGAATAAACAACACTGGTGCAAATAAAGAAAATTTGTTGCGGGTTGCATAAGACCGAGGATGCCCAGTGCAATGCGTCACGTGGGCATCGATTATTGCTTATCGGAAATGTCACCATAAGGCGTAAAATTCGTTGTATCTTAAAAATCTTTATTTCAAGCTTATGCCAATTTGACACATTATCTTAAATATTTGTAAAATATACTTTCTGGAAAAAATGTAATTTGACGAATTAATTAAGTAGTAGCATTTATAATATGTTCACAGTTTGTTGTATTTAGATGAAATAATACCCAAGTTATATTTCATACAGATAGCGTATTTATCGTAAAATATGAAAATAAATACAAAGAGCAATTTAAATGTGCAGTTGTCAAAAAATATGTTCTAAAGATGACATACAATATCAGCATAGAGCTGCGATTGTTTTTTTTAAAATGTAACGCAATATAAACAAATCCTCGTTTGCTTTATTAGAGGAAGAAATAACACGCGCGTATTTATTACTGTAAGCCTTCGCCAATCATAATATTCATCCACTATTTTTGAAATTGTTGCCGCAAACGCAGCACGCGCTAAGAATGTGGATTACGTTAACGAGAGAGGAGAATCTCGCTTACGTTATGAATCTTCTTTTATCGCTTATAACGCGAAACTTCGCAGATTATTACCGATTTTTTTACTTTCTTCACACAAACAGTATAAGAAAAAGTATTGTATTCGAGGACAAACATCGAATTCGAGAAATTCCACGGAAATACACGTTTCGACGTCTCCCGAGCAAGTCTTCACTGTTTTTTCGATGATGTCTGCATGTGTGATGGGAATTTTGTGGGCACTCTAATCCAGAAGATAATACTCAGATCAGCATAAAACTTAAGAGTTTAAAAAATAGTAATTCGACATCTGAAAAGGTTTTGGCTGAAACTGGTGAACCGGAATTGAAGGTATATATTTGGCATTTTTCCGTCGCTAAGTAATATCACTGTTTCCGTTGCTATGTTAAAATCTTTTAAATTGTTGATAGCGATGCCTACGATAATTTAACTTTCACATCGATATTTTGTTATCCATAACAACGGCTAACAATTTTGTTTAATTGTTGTTTTAATAATGTCAAAAGTGATTCGAATTATTTCTCAATAGGAAAATGATTGTCTTTAAAAATTATTCACAAATCTAATTACCGATCGGAATTCTTGAGGACGTTGATGTCGTTCATTACCCTGTATGGACACAAGATTTTTACAATACAATTCTGTAATTAAATATCTATTAAAATTGAATTACTTCTCTTAATGGATCTGAAAATATTATTTCCTTCGAGTTGAATTGCCATCGTCATATAACACAACTATTATATAGTCTTATAAGAAAAATATAGACACTATATAATACACTATTTTCCGTAATGTTTTTGATATAAGCGTCCCCTTTCGAAACATCCTTTATATATCACTAGGTTAGCAAGAATAAACACCGTAAAAAAAAATTAATTGAAGGGACTGAAGGTCATTGGGATGAAATCACAGAGGGAGTGGAATAGCAGTGACGCAAGTAAGCGATCGCACATGAATCGTTGCTAGTAAAAAAAATCGGTGCAACTTGCGTCGCAAAAACTATTTCATATCCAGTATGTCATATGCCACTGGCAACATTATTGCATGGAGATCTTAGCGTTAGGTGGGTTCGAAAATCGATACATGATGCTACTGACTCTATACACTTATTTTTTGAGAGACGTGCATTTTTGTGGTAATGTTCATGTTAAGAAGCTTTTTAAATGAATTTCAATTAAAAATCCTTGAAGCTATTGTCTAGTAAATACCACCGACCATTGTTATTTCAACAATGTTCCCCATTATTGATCCCCTACATAAATACGAGATTCCTCTGTTTTGTTTAATATTTAATCCATACAGTCGCATTTTATTTTAGTCGTCGTCTCCGGGCGCTACCGCGCCCTTCGCCTAGCTGGAACCAAACTATCCCTCCCCGTTGTCCGATGATCGGGTTTGTAAATGTCGCGACGGGCTGATCAGTCATGGGTTTGAAAGCCTTAAATTAACTCAATGAAGCCATTGTTGCTGTGTCATGGTATCAGGGAGGAATAAATAAACCCCTTTAACAACTATAACATAATCAGTAAACAATTAGAGGGGGGATATAAAGGAAAAGAACCTAAATTTCTTGCATGGTTACTTCTTCATTGTTGCTAACATAAACAATCTCACAAAAACGTTTAATTTCATATCGTGTGCATACAATATTTTAAAATAGGAAGAAAATGAATTATTTATATCCAAGAAAAGATTTTAAAATGCTATTTCCCTTACGTACACGAAACGCGCCTAAATAATTCAACAGAAAAATTTTCATTTCAATTCGCGAAATTTGAAAATTTGATTGACGGAAATAATTTTATATAATTTTTATTGTAATTACACCTGTAAACCTCAGAGACAGAGAGACGTGCATTTGACAGATCCCAAATCCCTCCGCCATCACGCGGAAATCTGCTAAATATCATCGAATTTAACGGGAAAAGGAAACGAGTAAAAAAAAACTTATGTAAAATGTCCTCCTGCTACTTGGAAGCTGAAAATGACGCAATGAGCGAGAAGAATGGCGAATAATAATAAGAAGAAACTCTTAAGAAGAGTCACGCTATCGAGAGCACAGGAAGAATGAATGGACAAGTTTTTCGTCGCCTATTTTTAGGAGTGATATATTCCTCCTCCACGGTAACAATGCACGTTGATACGTATTCGTACGCAGAATTCTAACGAAAAGCTTTTCTTTTGCCTTACTATGCTATTTAAGAGGCGTGATATTTTTAATTGTGCCTCATACGTAAAACGCTTCATAGCCTTTTAAAAATTTAACGGTTTTTTTATCGGGTGCGGTTTTAGCTTTACATGTTTTCGGTTTCATTTACTTTTTTTTTAAGTGGTGCCTCGGAAAACATGACTAAGAATCGTAAAAATGCTTCAGTTCGATTCGGACGTTATAATTCACTCCATATTATTTTCGTACTGGTTTTAAAGTGCCCGTTGAATTTCAACGGACTTAATGAATCTATTACAACGCAACATTAAAACCGGTTAATTTTATTTCGCGTCATATCATTTACACAAAAACCAGCCTTGGCAACAATGATCAGCCACAAATGAAGGGGAGCCATTAAATAAAACGATGCTGTTAAAAAAATGAATGGCACACTGTCAACATTTAACAAATCTTACAAAATAAACGTTGTGTCGTCATCGTTATATGTACTCGTATTATATTAAAAGTTGATTTAAAGTCGCATGTCTAGTTTTCAAGAGTAAGTAGGATTTTGTGAAAAGAATCCAACGAATATTATCGTTTAAAAAACTTCCAAAAATAAACATTTGTTGATATGTAAACAAAACAAAAACCAAATTAAGCATCGCAAGGATATTTGTTTCCTATGCATTTGCAAGCATTGGACTCCAATTGGCGGCAACAATGCGATTATGCTGTTATATCATTTATAATTTCTCATTGTTAGAGCCGTGGATTAAAGGGCAAGAGTTTAAGCTTCAAAATGTATTTTCGCGATATTTTGGCACGTTCTGAAATTCTCTCTTCAATCAAAATAAATTTCGTACTTTCAGGCGTTTAAAACCCGAGTTTGGAGATCGATTGTAACAAATTTTAAAAATGCAAATTAAAAATATTCTGCGCTTGTTCCCATGTTATTCGAATGGAAAAAATTAAAACAGAAAAAAATTAAACTGTCCAATCAAAAATGATTAAAAACCTCATCACAACATCGTGCTCTTTATTGCGGTTAAAATGACACATCCCACTTGTTTCTACGTTCTGTAGTTCTTGAGTTACAGGATTACACACACACACACCCACAAGACGGAATCTCGAAAATTAATACGTAGTATTTATTTAAAGACGACCCTTTAACAACAACATAGAGTTAACTATTTTTATTTTAACCTGCTACGTTGAAACAAAATGGCGCCTGTTTAAATATTTACAATCGAATAGTCCGGACGAAATTCGCTTTCCTTGGAAAACAAACTGAAATCTGAATGCGTCCTCTCGCGAGGTTTTGCGCATCATACGATGTTGTCGAAAATTGTGTGCATAGAGACATATTTCTTGCCTTCAGCTGATCGCGGAATAAGATAAAATTTTCATCATAATATAAGGCAGGCGTGATCACATTATGTGGAGGAAATTTCGTGTTATAATAATTTTTGGTTTTAGAATCCGTATCTGTTTACAACAGGCGGCTGATAAAATAACCGGTAATAATAATAATAATAAAAAGCGGCTTCTACTCTGGAGGAACGTAACCATCCTTATTTTAGTTATTTCTTATGGAGAAAATTCTCTCAACGTATTTTCGCCAAGGGTCGCGTTTTTAAGGAACGCAACTGCGACGCTAAGAGACGGATGCTTGTAATATTATATACCTAACGTTTACAATAAATGTTTTTCGTAATAAATGTCCTAAGAAACATATACAGTGCATTTTACTATATTTAGGGGAAGATTTTTTTGACCTTTATGTCAACGTCAATCAGAAATTATACCCCGATTTACGAATTTTCGATTTACGAAAGGTCTTTTGTAAATCGGGGTCTACCTGCGTGTGTTTTTCTTCCCCATTCCTCGAAAAGAAAAAAAGGAAGCGATCCTGAATATTTACTACAATGTAACTGAATCGTAGCAGGGTGAACTCAAGAAGACACTGAAATTTATCTACCGGTATCCCTATGGGGAAATGTATTCCTCTTTGCACGGTTTCGCTTTGAACAGTTTCGCCATACGCGGTTTCTGCCAGAAACACATTTGCTGTTCGAAGTGAAGAATTTACTGCGTTCCCAACGTCAAGAAATAGATCGCATTCTTGTTCGAAATTCGACTTGCCGATGGGATAACTCATATAAGCTCTCTCTCCGAAAGAACCCTATGTATTTCAAGAGCCTTTGGGTTTTTCCCAGAGCACAACGATGGACAAGAGTCTGATGCCGAGATCCGTGCGCTCCTCGCGCTTAGTCTGTTTGGACAGCTGAGAAGACTTTTGCAAACAAACAAACAAACAGTCACAATTCTTCCATTTTTTAAAGTGTGCGTTGCAGATGGCGTCCAACCCATGTCTCCGTGCATTTTTCGAAGGGAAAGGAAAAAAGATTTTCTCCCGTTACTATCGTCGGAAACAAATGAGGCTTGAAGATGTACCGAAACTTTTGGAAAACTTGAAAACTGTTTTGTTTATTTTCTCGTCTCCGTGGCCAACGCCGCGTGTCTCTGCGCCATTGTTTCCCCGTTAAAAAAACAGAAGAGAATTTATCGGCGATGAAAGTTGAAGGCGACGAATTTGATGTTTTAAACCGAGATCCGAACGGGTGTCGTTAGATAGGGGCGCCGACTTACATATACTGAGGCGGGATCAACAAATTGCAACAATTGAAGGAGAAAGGAGAACCAGGTGCACCCCCTAACAAAGAGAATTTTCACGCATGCGTCATCAATTTCTGTAAGTTTATACGTCCGTATTTTCTCCTCGATAGCGGAAAGCTGCATAAATTTAGCGTCCAACGACTTTCACCCTCTTAAATTATCGGAGTTGAGTTGAATGCAAGTGTCGACTTTGAAAGGAGATGCGCAGCATAGCGTAGCATTAGCCAGACGGACAGGATTGCCGTATGATGCGCCCAAACCAATTATAATTCTAAAACGATTCCCGAGATTTGATAAATGATTCGTAAATAAGGGAGACTAAATGCCATTCCCCCCTTCCCTACCTCAAAACTTGTTTATCTTGACAACCGACTGCTGCGAGAAATAAAATAAATGGTGATAGTTAAAATAACTATTATCAGCAAGTTTGTCATGGGCAAAGAAACAAAAAAATGACGACAACACGATAAAGACAACCAAATATGGACAGAATAAAACAAAGACAGAATAAAACAAAAACAAAACAAAATAAACACCTTAGAAAAATTTTTATTCCGTTTTTTTATTAACAAACTCGTCATTTATGACGTGCGATATACTATTTTTTATTTATTTATTTAAACTTTTAACGGCGAGGTTGAGGCTACACAGCCCCTTCTTCCACCCAACCGTATACAGTTTACAAGAATAGTTGTTTTAATTATTAAGGTAGTTTACAGGTTTTGCTTCGCTTCTAACATATGACCGTTTCCACACTGGTGGGACATGTAGAATGTGTCAAAATTGATAGTAAATTGAGATTAGTGTTAGCGAAAGTAGACAATGTGGAGATACATAAAATCATTAATTTTATTTCCTACATATTCATACGACTGATGTTTTTCTTTTACTTTTACGAATAAAAAGCGTAAGAACTATCAACAGTCTAAATAATACGAGAAGAAAAAGAGGCAAGGAGCGAAAGCTTCATTTCGATTAATCATCAATATTATTTAAAATAATTACTGCAATGAACAATTAAATACTTCATATAAGTTATACACGAAAACTATAAATATTTTAATATTTAAAATAAATATTGCAATAACCAAATAAAATAAGTATTTGATTAAAATTTTATACGAAAATTCTAAATATTTAGAGGAAAGGTTCCAAATATGGAATACGGTCCTAATATGGAATACCCATGTATTAATGAAATAATGTAACACAGCAATGTAGTGATGGTACCAGGATGTCGGGAGGACCAATGTAACGTGATATTCGGTTCAGTCACTTAGTTGAGTTCTTTCTTGCTGTGCTTGCGGTCGGCATTCTTTCACCTTCCGTGCAGTAACTTTTTGTAAGGTATGTTTCACGATAATTTCTACATCTTGGCTTGTTAAATCTAGAGTAAACCGTGTATCGTGCGCTTAGCACATAAGTCGTATTTTGAAATAATTGCATTGATTTACGTATTATCACAAATGTTATATTAATTGTTTACGATCAAAATTAAAAATGGCCTGGGACCTAATATGGGATACTAGGGTGTCCCTAATATGGGATAGTATTCCATATTAGGAGGCATAATTGTAGTGGTAAAGTGAAGATATTTGGCGCCTGGGGAGACAATGCCCCCTCTGTTTCTTGTATCAATGGTCAGCCCGGTAATTTTCCATTTATTTTAGTTATCCAGAGCCGGGCCGGAACAAATTTCTCCCATTTGTACTCTTTATCCATTGGTATTTTTACTGCGAGAATTATGTTGATATATCGTATTCCCTAGAAGTTTTCTATCATGAAATACTGCAAGGGCGTACGGAGGAGGATGGGTGGGGAAAGGGAGTTTCGGTGATCGAAACACCCCCCTCCCCCGTCTCTTCCCCCAAAATGAATTTACTACCTCTTCCGCCCCTGTAAGATAGTCAATCACATCTGAATTAACGAGCTGCTGTAGGTGAACCCCAGAAACAAATTTCACCGTACGCCCTGGAAATACTGTGCTACCGCTTGATTTCCATGAGTGAGCCGACATATTCTCTTCTCGCATCCTCTTAGATTTATGCCCGGAGGTGAATGAAGGTTTATGTCTGACATTTTCAATTTACGGTGATTAATGATTATAAATGTGATTATTTTGTGTAAACATTTTGATTAATGCTTTATGTTATTAATTTTTGGTTCAGCAACATTAATGTACATGGAAATAACATTTTTAAATTGATAATGCGTGTTGCGTAAGAGAAGAATATATGTTAATGATTGAGGTATTCCATATTAGGAACCATATTTTTTAGGGTCAAATTTGTAATATTTTGAGAAATATTTATTAGTCTCAACAATAGTTCATGTACCTGTATTGTATTATAATGCATAGTTTTTCCATATTTCAGAATATAATATGTCATATTTTGCATTTAAAATATTGCAAAATAAACTTTTTATTCAACAAAGTATAAATAGTATTCCATATTTGGAACCTTTCCTCTATATGTTTAAAGTAAATATTTCGATATCAAATTAAATGTTAGATTAAAATCACACACGAAAGTTCTAATGAATTTGTTTGTTTAAAATATATGAATACCAAATTAAATACTCGATTAAAAATTATATGCAGTGCTTAAATATAGTGCATAATATCAGTTCATGTAACAATAAAACAATTTTAGAAAGGGACGGAAAAATAATTCGGCCTTTACGGGCGGGAAATGTCCAAATTCCGCCATCGTTCGCAACATATTATGAAAAGGTCATGGCATAACTCGATCACGTCTCTGCGATGGCATATTTAAAGCGACCTCGGGCGGAAATCGCATTTTACGGAAATTCCAACCTGGAAGCGAAGGGTGTGCGTAAGTAAACACGCGAGAGAAACGATAAACATTTATGGAAATGTAAGAAGGCGTTGTTGAATATCCTGGTAACGGGAGACACCAAATAAACAGAATTAAAATCCGCTTCTGCGGAACAATTTCCTCCCGCAGATCGTCTTCCGAAAATAACACGAGGGTCCTTACTATATTCGCGAACAAATTCCGACATCTCTTATCCGGCGGGGAACAAGTCAGCTAAATACGGGATAAAGATTTACGCGCTTTGCGATTCAAAGACATTTTTCACTAGTAATCTAGAAGTTTACTGTGGAAAACAAGAATATGGGCCATACTTTGTATCCAATAAGACGGAGGACGTCGTGAATAGATTTGTGACATTGTAAAGACAAATAGGAGAATTACTTCTGATAATTGGTATATCAGCTATCCTCTGGCCAGTTCTCTACTAGAAAAGAAGATTACATGTATTGGCACTTTGCGGAATTCCAAGCTAATAGAAATCGTGAAGTTGACTCGTGTATCTTTGCATTTCAAAAGGATAAAACAATTGTCTTACGTGCCGAAAAAGAATAAGGCACTAATAGCACTGTCAACAATGCATCATGACAGAAATTGATGACGAAACCCGTAAACCAACAATTATATTGGACTACAACATTACAAAGGGTGCAGCAGACACCGTAGACCGAACGTGTAATACATACTCTGTAGCTCGTATATCACGACGGTGGCCGGGGATAAATGCGCAAGTACTATATTTTTCTAATGCTGACAATCCAAGACAACCAAGAAGAAAGACTTTGAAGCAATTGTCATTTTCATTGATGAAGCCTCAGTGAAAGAGCAAAAATAAATTCTCCACCTTCAGATGTGCGACTACTCCTTTCAAAATATCGAGAACCCGTGGAAAGAGAAATTACATACCGGGACTCGGCAAGAAAAAAGCGTGGGAGATGTGAATTGTGCGGTAGAGGAAAAAATGTAGACACAACCATTAAATGTGATTTTTGCAATCAATTTTCTTGCAAGAAGCATGTCAAAGAGACGTATATTTGTGATACATGTAATGCTGAAGAAAGTACTTCAGATTAATAATGGTAATTTTGTAACGCATCTAAGATTTATTTGTTATAATATTAAATTATTTTAAATTGGAATTCGATTTATGTTTAATCAAGAATTATCATTGTAATAGTTATGAGAAATAAAACATCATTTTGATAAGAATAAACCATTAATTCCTTCAAACACAAGAGTTATTTTGTAAAAAAATACGTCATGGACAAAGTACACCGCGCGCCCGGTCGTGTAACTGAAAAGGGCGCGCCCGCTCGAGGGTTAAAATCTTATCTGTTGGAAAGCTTCAAGTACGGTGACAGACGCACATCGGAAAATTTAGCGGAGCAACTTAAACGGAATGAGACTGAATGGGACCTGTAAAATAAGATATCAGCTGTAGTGACGGACAATGCTGCGAACGTCATCGCTGCTCTAAGGCTGTGCAATTGGCGACACATTCCATGCTTCGCACGCACGATAAATTTGGCAGTCCAAAAATCGATAAAAGAAATCAAAACTGTCCACAGAAATCAGATGTAATACCCAAGGGTAACAAATCCATTGTAAAATGACCATAATGCTATGTAATTATATAAGTCAAATAAAGAGCTTTTAAACGAAAACAGTAAAGTGAAATCAGTGGTCTAGATTTTTAACCTGCTAAAAGGTTAATTTCCTTGCAAAAACAAATGAGCTTGCCTGAAAGGAAATTAAAGCAAAACGTTTCCACAAGGTGGAATTCTACCTGTGACATGTTCCATAGATTTTTAGAGTTGAAGGAACCCCTTCTGTCAACTGTTGGCCACGTGCAGGCTGAATTGCGTGACATCAGTACCGAAGATTGGACCATAATAGCCAAATCGGTTGAAATTTAAAAAATCTTTTATGAAGCCACTGCTGAATTAAGCCACGAAAAAGAGGTTACGTTATCAAAAACATTACTTTTTCCTAACGCCATAAGACGGTACGTTAGCAAAATCAACGACAACAAAGACCTCCCACAACCAATTAAAAATATGGTTAAAATACTGATAGAGGAAATTGACGTGAGATTTAAAGACGTAGAGCAGAACAGCTTAATTGCAGAATGTACGTTTTTCGACCCTCGGTTCAAAAAGCAAGCGTTCAGCCAAGAATCGGCATACAGAAATGCTTACGATTCCCTATTAAGAAAAGTTGCGGGGATAACAGTGGAAGCTGAAGCACCACCTCAGCCTCACAACCAGACTTCCTCCTTAATTTGGGGAGAGTTTGACTCGAAAATTTCTACAGGGAACAAAAACCCAACCACCGCAGCCGTATTAGAAATAAATAAATAAATATCTGCAAGAGCATAACATAACCCGGAGGGCCGACCCCATGTTATGGTGGAAAGCAAGAAGACTGCTATATCCTCGGCTTTTCGAAATTATGATGAGAAGGCTACGCCTAGTCGCGACTTCTCTTCCTTGCGAACGTATTTTCTCCAGGGAGGACTAATCATTTTGGAGAGACGGAATAGATTAACTCCAAAAAAAAGTATCACAAGTGCTATTTTTAAACGATAATTTGTAATCAAACTGTTTTGTATAATTTTCCTATACTTTGTATATTACTGTACCATTCCAAATTGCAAACATTTTATATTACGGGCGTTGTAAATGGAAAGTTTGTCAAGTAAGTACTTAATTGAAAATTATTATGGGACTATGCTTCAGAAAAGAGTATATTTATAGAAAATTTAATTTTTTTATATTGCGAATAATGCTGTTTTATATTGTATCTTGACGTTTTTGCACTTATAATATTTCGATGTGTAAACCTATCAGTTAATAGTTTTGGAACTTCCCGCACATTTTAGTGAGAATAAAAAAAGATTGGAAAAGAAATAATGTAAGGAAGTAATACATTGTCGGGCACTATTGTAGTTGGGTACTCCCCCCTCTTTTAGATTGTTTAATAATTTTTAATTAGGACAATATCTATATCTGATTGGCCGGTCACGACATTTACAAACCCAATCACCGGACACCGGGGAGGGATACTTTGGTTTCGGGCGAGGCGAAGGGCGCGGTAGCGCCCGGAGACGACTACCCATTAAAACAAAACGTCAATATATCCTTTCAATGTTATATCCTCTTGACTGTTGCGCCGCAGTGTTTTTATTTATCCGACACTTTGGAAACGCCAAGAGGGGGTACCCAACTACAAAAGTACCCATTGTCGTTATAGCCGTGACAAAGAAAAAGCGGGTAAACAAACAAGTGTTAAGAATACATGGAATCGTAGAAAGGCGCTTTTACTTACAGTAATACAATGTATTTGATCAGTCTGCTCTTATCCTACCGTTTTCCTCTACATTCATTAATGATTGTTATTAATATTGTGTTCCTCATTTTGCTCTTTGTAAATATACGATTTTGGTTTAGTCTTTTATTTAATTTGAAACAAAAGAGCCCCTTTATATCGTTTTTTAGCAATGATGATAAATATTAGTTATTAATAAAAACAATTTTTATTAATATTATATAACACACGGTTGCTATTGGGCTGGACATACGGTGCTATATGTCATTACTAATAAAATAAATTTTTATCTATTAGAGTTTTAGTATAATTTAGATTGGAGAAGGGGCGCCACAATAAAAGTTTGTCTAGGGCGCCAGAATGTCTTGCGCCGGCCCTATCAGCAGTGATTGTTGTTGGTAATATTAGCCTGTTTATATTGTTGTTACACTATTTACATTATTAAATCTAATAGACAACTTCAAGTCTCCAATTTCCAAACAACCTCCGATCGTTTTAAGGATAGCCAAACAGTCCAACTATATGCCCGGTTTTACTATCTTTACAGGCTTCTCCATCTTGTTCACATTCATGGCGGCATTGTCGTGGCTGAATGTGATGTGCTTTGACATATGGTGGACGTTCGGGTAAGTAACTTTATGTTTTTAAAAACGCCCTTTCATTCTTGAATTACGCAGGTGACGCGGAGAAGAATCGTGGTGTGTATCTTTCCACCTCACACGTGTAATTAACTGTAGTTGTACGAAATATTTTCTCACTTATGTGCAACATTTTAATTAAAATATGGCCTCAAAACGACAAGGAAAATGAGGGCTGAGAAACGTGTCAAGAAGAGGAAAGAAATCCCGTATTTCCCACAAGGTTTTAGCACCTATGTATTTTCGCGGTTTTCACTACTGTAGCTTCCGCGAATACGTTAGGGGCTACTCTGATATGATTTCGCTATGGACCCCGGCTTGTGCCGACTGGGACCACCTCAAATACTGACCGCGACTCAGACCCCTCGACTCTCATTAACTCGGGTTAGGAGCCCGTAACTCAAGGCCCATCCCCAAATCCGAGCTGAGGCACCTCTACCCTCGCAGTAGGAGGACACAAGCCGACCACGTATTTTGCAATAAAATTTTAACTGTTTTATGTTTTTAACTTACTGCGATAGTGACTCAAACTCGGGTGAATGCGCTGATTAAGAGCGTCTTTTTAACGGACGGGATTGTATTGAAGGCAGTTATGACTACAGTGGGTCCCCATTATTCGCGAGGGTTACGTACCAAAGATGGTCGCGGTTACCCGCAAATTGAGAGGATATAACATTGAAAGGATATATTGACGAGCCTTCGGCTCGCTTTGTTTTAATGGGTAGTCGTGTCCGGGCACTGCCGCGCCCTTCGCCTCGCCCGGAACGTCTCGGTTTGACCCAGTTTTTAGGTCTTGTCCCGGCAGGTTTGCTGTTTTGTCCCGGAAAATAAGTATGAATCAACGTAAATATAAATATTTCCACATATACACTGTTCGTGTTACTCAACTAAAAGATTTTTGCAAATTTGCAGAAATTGCATGGATGAAAGTACAGTACGAGCGATAATACAGAGTAAAATCAATATTGATTTGAATTGTAAAGAATTTTATGCTAAAATAAAAATTATGATACCGTTTTTGGATAAAGTCATGTCTAGCGACAAATATAACTGGCTTAATAATCAGTAACATCTTTGTATATTGTACTGACATATTTACAATTGAAATATTAGAAATATTTCGTGTTTTTTCTTTTAGATATTTTTTTGAATCTCCACTTCCCCATTATATTCTTTTTTAGTTTTTGAAAATGTAAAAAACGGAAAAGAATATATACGTATAATGTATAAACAAATAAACAAAAAATAAAAGACTGGCCGTTTCGGATTTTGTCCCGGCCATGTTAATTATGTCCCGGATTTGTCCCGGTTTTTCTTCTTCAGAAATTGTTTTGTCTCGGTTTTGATCTTTGAACATATGGTAGCTCCACTTATACCAAAGCTTTTCCATCGAAACAATGATCAGATCAGCAATTCAAGAATCAAACGTAAACAATCACGCTATATGATTGCCACTCACGTAAAACTTCAACACAAACATAATAAATTTAAGATCCTCGCCGTGTCTTATGTTAAATGTTTTGCATAAACGCATGGATCATTAACTGTCGGATGGCATTTAGTAAAGTCAGCCAGCCCATTTACATAATTATAAGCAGAAAAAATCTTTTTTCATAGCTTTCCCTTAGTGTGGATTAAGAACTCAAATGCGGCTTAAACAGGCAAAATGATAATCCCTACTTCACCAATATCATTTCTGGTCGCTCTGTGAATTCAACGCGTCCAATGAAAGCCGCCAATGCGTGAACACGATATATTATTTTTTCATTGTTTTGAATATCTGTCGCAACTTGGATGGAATGGTGCCAGTCGCCTAAAATAAGTAAACCAACAGTCTCGAGAATAAAACCATGAATGAGAGACGACAAATGAAAACAAGCCACGTCATAAAAAATTGCACAAACAGATGAGAAGAAGCTTGGTGGCGAAGATCCCACGAGATGGCATTTCTTTATTTACAAACAAACAAACAAGCACTCCAAAATTCGTCCCGTCGCGCGCTCTTGCTCATAATTTATCGAGTCATATTTATAGATGGCCCTTTTCTCGATAAAACTCCTTCCCTTTTTAAGGCGCGTTTCTCTCCCAGCGCGAGCGCCTGTTTAACTATGATGATATAAATGGTTCACACCAGTTCACACAACATAATCAGGAGTGCCACTTTACAGGTGACAAAAAAACGAACTTTGAATCATATTTCGTTAAAATATTTAACCATACCAAAAAATTTTTTGAATAAAATTTCTAGAACTAGTTAAACAATATTTCTTGCAAATAAATTTTTATAGAAGTAGTAGCAGTTTTCAAGAAAATCCTTATTTACATTGAACTTAGAAAGTTTCCTGGATGTTTTTGTTTTGTTGCCCACGAAAATAATCTTTGTAGCAACCGATATAAACAAGATCTGCTAAAATTAGGAAAATGCGTTTATTAAAGAACCAGCTTTAAAAGAGGGAAGAAATTCTTAGCAGAAATCCTGTTTGTAACACGCTTTCCGCTATGTATTACATCGGGAGTAAATTACAGCAATCATTGACTGGCCGAAGACTTCTTTTGACTTTAAATCCATAAACATCTGCTGAATCTCCCGCTGCGAAAGCAAATTTTGCTTTGTATTCAAATATGTCAACAAAGATTATAATTTTAAAGTTGACACCCGTTTAAAAATATAATCGAAAGTTAAATGACGACTCCATTGCATGTTAAATAACCGATTTCGATCGACTACTCAAATCTTACATTCTCTCTGCTCACCCTCCTCCCTGTCTTCTCCCTCACAGTCTCTATTTCGCCCTAAATAAAGTCGTTTGTCTGTCTGTCTGTCCCTCCCTCTCGTTTTTCTTTCTCTTTAACATTCCTCTACTCTTTCCCTCCCTCTTCTCTCATTCTCTCCCACCCCCTCCCTCCCTCTCACCATTCTCTCTGCCTCCTCCTCATCCCTTCTCCTACCGGAATCTTTCATTTTTGGCGCTTTTTCCATTAAAAAAATCGGTTATACTACTTAGTATATTCGATTCATCCGTCCGTTTGTCTGTGTACATAATAACTAAAAAACGGCAACAGTTACAAATGTCAATGTTTCACATTATATATAGCACTACATTAAAGCTACATAAATGGTATACATTTGGTTGATCTAGGATTAACAGTTTGGGATTAATCGAAAAACATCGCCGAAAAAGTACATGCTGCTACGAATGTAGGCAGCGACTTGTGTAATACGTTCCGTATTTCTTCCCTCACTTGCTCACTTTTCTTATTACCTTAGTTTCCATCTAGTATTGTTCACCTTCGCTACGTAACGTAGGGCATGGTTCCTGAGTAATCAGGCGTTCATTTTGATTAATTCAATCAGTCATTAATCAATCAAAAACAACAAAAATTGTAAATACGATTGATTTCTCCGTCTTTTTCCACTTTTCCTATCGTTTCACCGTTATCTTTAATTATGGATTTTCGCATTTTATATGAGGTAACTTGAAAATACTTCCCAATTAGATTAGGTGTAAGTGAGAGGAGGGGCTGACACAGGCTCTCAACTTCACCCAAAATAAAAGTATTCGTCTGTCTGCCTGTCACAAACCCTTAACACCTTCCTCTTCCCTTCAAAACCTCTCCCACTCCTCCTCCCCCTTATCTCGAAATCTTTTCGCACGCACGCGAAAAACAGCGTCCAATTCGGCCGAAAAAAGTAAGAGAAAAGAACGGACGTGGTGGGGGGGGGGGGACGTCGCGTAGGCGAAGAAGATCGATGGTCAAGAGAGAGAGAGAGAGGTATTTCGGTCTCTTGTGAGCTTACGCAAAGAGAGTATCACATCAACACTCCCTCTCTCTATCTTGTTTTTTTCTCTCTTTGTAGGCCGAACCCGGAAATCGGATCTGTCCTAAAAAAAAAACGATCTGAAGAGGGTTTGAAGAGGGCTCATCGATTCTCCTTTTTAATGTAGCGAGTAGGAAAAAAAAGAGTGAGAATGTCGTCTTACAAACCAGGAAGAGGACTAATTTCGTCTTCATCCTACTGCGACAAAAACGAACCTGTTATCCGACAAGTATCGCTTCCGTAAAGCCCCGTTTCCATCACTGGCGCATAGATCACTATGCATGTGGAAACAACTAATCTGAATTGGCGCCAGCGATGTGGCGCCAGAAATCAATGCGCCAGTAAAGCTGATCGAGGGTCAACTTTTCAGCGACTCTGGCATGCCAGTCGTAGTTTATAACCACCTGATAACCTCCTTGTTGACAGTTGTGTATGGTTTTTTTGTGTTGTATGTTGTTTCGGTCTATGAAATGCCCAAAGTAAAAGGCGAAACTAGTAAAAAGTGGTCTCCGGACAAAACTATCAAGTTCCTTGAATGCTATGAACAACATGAATGTCTTTGGAATTCTAGCAGCTCTCTGTACAAAGACAGAGACGTCAGACATGACGCATTGAGACAACTCGTAGAAGTCATGCGAGATACAATGCCGGATTTTGATATTTACCAGGCAAAATCAAAAATTAGAAGCCTACGGAATGCTTATACCTTTGAAATACATAAAATTAATCAGTCGACTAAGAGTGGTACATCGGCCGATGATGTGTACGAGCCAACAGTTCCCTGGTTTCCAACAGCGGACAGATTCCTTAGATCTAAGGTGGAAATAAGAGGAAAACAGGACAACATGGTAAGTTTTATAATTGTAACAAACAACTATATTTATGAAGAATGCAAAGATTTTTAGGATAAAATACATGACCCTAATTAATAATAAAAAACATTTTACATCTTTACATGTCAGGTTTGTCTATTCCGTACCATTTCCTCCTGCCATGGTACGCTGCCTTGTTCTGTCATAAAATAGTCAGCAATTGTGTCCCTAAAATTGGCTGCTTTAGTTGAATAGTTATTGCTACCAGCTGACGTTATATCTGTCAGAGATGATGAGTTGTTTATCATTGATCTCCAAGAACCCGGTATAACTATAACATTGTCTACACCTTCAATGTCTGTTGATCCCAATGGAAGATATACAGATCCCAATGGAAGATATACAGATCCCAATGTTTTTTGTAACCAATTATGCAGCGCGCAAGTCGCTAGTACGACTTTATCCACCTTTTCTGGAGCAAGAGGGTTTTTCAAATATTCTAAATTTCGTTTCTAATATCCCAAAAGCATTCTTCCCCAATTCGTCTATTGATTGTACGACATATACGTATACTTGCAATGAAGTATACCAAGAATTGACGTCTTGCTAAATTTCGAGAATACAATCGTACTCCCTTGAAGCGACCTTGCTCAATTCGAAATTCTGGATTTACCTCAATGCTATTTTCGGTATTGGCGTTTAACCATGCAAAGAATGAGATGTGCACAGCGAGGAAAAATTGTGCAAATTAAACCAATAGAAGCATAGAAAAAGTTGACTTTTATTGTATATGTTTAACGCTTAAAAAGTAAAATGATTTAGTTTTTTGAAAAAATGAAGGTTTATACTGCTTGGAAATTTAAGATTCTCCAACTGGCATTCCTTGAGATGAACAATTGTAAATTTTAATAATATTTTTGAGCGATGGCTTTATGAGTGTTCCCATTTATTATGTCAACGAAATTACTATTATCCATATTATGTATTTTTAAATAATGTATAAAATTACAAATTTGTTTCTATCTTAGGTACTTACGTATTAACGGGGAGCCGAACTTAATACGTAAGTACCGATTGGTTTCTACCAAGATATCTGTAGTCTACAGAGGGATTATATCTCGCTTGACTGTTGCACCTCAAATGGAAAGGATATTTGCGAGCCTTCGGCTCCCTTTTTTTTTTAATTTTAGTTGTCGTCACCGGGCGCTGCCGCGCCCTTCGCCTCGCTGGAACCAAACTATCCCTCCCCGGTGTCCGGTGATCGGGTTTGTAAATGTCGCGACAGGCCGATCAGTCGAGACGCTTTTGATACCATTTTAGAAGAAATTGCTAAATATTGGCCACCAGTAATTACAATGATTGCTTTTTTCAATTGTTATCTATAACAAGTCATTTAAATGCTAACTAGGTTTCTTTTAATGTTGTTCTTAAAAATTAACACATAATTTAAATGGTATTTGTTCCGTATTTATATTTTTAAGTTGGGCTCCCCGTTAATACGTAAGTACCCTTTCTTATCATAAAGAATGCTTTCTTAACCTCCATTACTCGAAAATATTAATCAGAAAAAAAATGCTTTGGATTGACTCTTCAAACTTGCAGAGAAAATTACATAAGGCACCTTTTTCACCGACTGCTATCTTTCCATCGGAGTAAAGAATAGCAGATACGATGTGTTGTCGGTTGCCTGCATTTTAGGAGCATGTATTTCTCTCGGCAAATAATCCTAGACCCCCAAAACTTATACCATTCGTAACTCTAATATAAAACTATCTATCGTAGAATTTGACGTTTGTAACTCATGTCATTTTAAGTTATTTCGTACACGGATGGACAGACAGACAGACGTACAGATGAACCGAATACATAAGCGATTTTTTTAAAGAAAAATAACGCTCAAAAATTAGCCGCAGCAGGAAATATCTCAAAGTTATAAGCTTTACTTTAGATAAGATTAACTGAAAATGTTCAATTTTTCTCCGAGAGCAAACATCATTTGGCCAGTGTGAAGTCAGCGGATCCTTAAATGATATCGCTAATCGTTAAGAAAAAAAAGTTTCAAGACAAAATCTGAAAACTTTTTACGAACATAAGGATGGAAGTAGTTATATAAGATGATACGCCTGTGAATATGACACCAAAAAATTTCCAACCCTTAAATACTTGAAAATAAATTTTTCGTATTAAATTTGTAGTCTCTACTCGGTATCATGAAAATTTTCTCGCTGACCAGATTCCGCTGATAGGTCAAGAGTTTAACCACTCCCCGATTGAATTCACTCCTTTGAACTTATCATCCACCCGAAGATCCAAAGAAAGACTTAGCCCCAGGCTACGCTCCGCGGTATATATGCTCCGTTGTTGCGCATCCGACTCTCAGTGCCATCTTGTGTCGAAATGTTCAAATGGCGAGGGGGTTTAGTTTCTTTAAACTATGAATGAAGTTAGCGCTGTATAAAGAAACAGGAAGCGAGTAGATCATTCCCATTGAAGTCGGCCGGGTTTGTCCGTGTGTTATCACAGCTTAATTTAATCCTACAACTCATAACGGTTTTTGCCCAAATGCTGAGAAAATTTTCATGAAAAATGCTAAGTAGTCGCTATCCTAAGAAACCTTTCACATCTTGAGTACCGCAGAATGTATCATCACGTTGTATGGTTACGATAAGTAATCTTTACAGAATGGGTGTACTCTCTCCTGATCCTCAAATTTTCTATTATTTTTTTGGACCACCACTTTATGCCAAAAGCATCCTCTGATTATAATACTCCTCATTACCTATGGTCATATTTTTCTTTTAATAGAGGGTTCCGTGGCAGAAGAGGTTTAAGGCCAGGTCAGAGGGGAGGATCAGGAAACTCGGGAAGTGGTCTCAAAGGAAATGTACAAAGGTATATTTTCTATTCACTCTATGCTTGGCTGCTACCCCTCATTATCACAGGATTAACAGTTCTAGCGGATGAATTGGGAGAAGACTATCTACCTTATGCACCACCAGGAATTGGATCTAAGAAATGCTGGTTTGAAGGCAAGTCAGAGTTGCAGAAAATTGTTTTTGAAACACATCTTCTGAACATATTAAAAATGTGGATGCTACAATTAGTTAGTAAAACTTTCATAAAGTTAGCCGTGCAACGAAATTATTAAATTATACTGATAAACAATGACATTTTGAAATAATTGTAGTACACAATATGAAAAAATATAGAAATCTTTAGAAAATTCCACTTAAATTATGATAAAATTCAAATTTTGATTTTGCCTCCTCATATCATTATAAATTTGATAATAATGCATTAAGTCTCTTCCCTAAATTCCACTTAAATTATATTAGAATTCAATTTTTAATTTTTATCCCTTCAAATATTTCCAAAGTTTAATTATAACATATAACTATTTTTAATAGATAACGGCAAGCTGGCTGTGTTAATCCACTTTGTGGCTCCTTCAACCATCCTCTTGATTGCTGATGTGGTCATGTTCACACTAACAGCTTTGCGATGCTGGAAAGTCAAGGCAGAAATCCATCGAATGCAACACAGTGACAAAGATGATGCAAGGAAAGATGGTGAAGGCTTCAAAATGTTTGGAAGGAGGTGGTGGAAACAGAAATATCAAGCAGATAAGGACAGGTAAGTACAGGATATCTCTGTGTAATATCCAAAAACATTTAATCCCAAAATCCCATCTTTTCAACTACATATAGGTGTATATATATATATATATATATATATATATATATATATATATGCGGAAAATAGGAGTATATGGAGAATTAAGTTTAACCTAGAATAATCACGGACCTGTCAATGGACAGACTACCTATGATGATGATGATATATCATCATATATATGTATATATATATATATATGGAAAAATTGAAGCAAATATGATTCATGATAAGAGTTGATTATAACATTATAGTATTGGGATGTATCAAAGAAGTGTAGGGACTTTTTATAATACATAAATAAAACAAAACTACTTTTTAAAAAAATTGTTAAATTTCCATGCAGAACATGGAGACAATCTAACAGCGTTTCCTTATTATTGAATTTAAAAAATAATACTATCAATGCAATAAGTTGCGATACAATAAGTATTATTTTTGAAGTAGGTCTTTGTATTAAAAGAAACTGCTCATTAACAATTTGATAAATGACATAGAATACCTAATATTCTTTTGTCAGACCCTATACATATTAACTGCAATGAGAACAAACAATCTTTAACCCTCTAAGTGCCAATAGTCGATTAATTCAATGCTATACAACCCGTTGTGGTGCCAGCATCAATTTTTTCGACTCTACACATATTTTGATTTTTAATGACGTTAGATGCCATCTTTTGACGATCTAAGTGTATATACATTATTGTTGGAAGGTGTTCTAGGGAAACGCTGCATGGTGAGCATTTTGACTCGACGTTTTGCCCACATTGCAGTGGGCTTCTTCAGGAGTGAACTGAATCTACGTATTGTCGCCATCCTTATATACTGGTGAACACCGTCCAACAATGCTGCTGTATGCTGCGGAAACCTCCAATCAAAGATTGCATGTAGTGTTATGAGAGACGTCCATGTCTCAATTGGCCATAGAAATTCGCAATTCATTTGTTTATACACTCAGGATTTTTTTGCAAAAATGTCATGCTCACTGGTATCATTCGAGCAAATTCTAAAGAATTTTCTAAAGATCTTGTAAATACTAAAATGGTTTATATCCGAAGATTGTAGGTCAATTCTTTATAATTTTAATCTAAAAAAGAATGAAAGCCTGCACGTGGAAATGTCCCTTTTTACGTGTTACCTTATGGGAAATGGAATTTATCTTCTGGAGTCGAACCTGGGTCTTTGATCTCGGGTTCGACACATTAAAACTTTTTGTTGTTATATCATAATGCTATCCTGAAAATTTCATCAAATTCGGTTCAATCGTTTGCGAGATATTAAGCTTCAAAAAGCATTACATGACAAAGTGACACTTTTATTATTGTAGACTAGGTAAATAGCCCGTTTAAAACGGGCTAAGTTTTAAATTAAACAATTTTTAAAAAATAAATCACATTTATTTTTCAATCATCTAAGTTTCTATTGATCACATCTTCAAGAAGTTCTCTCATCACAATATTTTTCGTAAATACCCTATTATTGTTAAGCAATTTTCCCTGACTTGATCTATCAGCAACAAAAAACTTCAAATTGTTCTCATCTCTTGTTCCACACACTGCAACATACAATTGGCCATGTCCAAATACTGGTTCTTGCAAGTACACTCCAACTTTATCAAAGGTTTGACCGAGACTTATTTATAGTCATCACAAAAGCTATTATAACTGGAAATTGTCTTCCCTTAAATACAAAAGGCAAACCTGTATCACTTGGTGTTAAATTTATTCGTGGAATAAACACCCTTTCTCCTTTATGACTTCCAGTCAAAACTTCTACATCTAGAAAGTGTTGATGAGTTCCTCTGATAATTAATCTCGTGCCATTTAACAATCCTTTTTTTGGATTCAAATTTTGAATTAACATCACAATAGCTCCAACCTTTATTAATAACTTATGTGGAGTCATTCCTGATGGTGTTTGTGCATTTAAAAACTCTATTGGGAAGTTTACTCTCAACTGATCATCATTATCTTATACTACAATTGAATCAAAACTTTGATATTCCTTTCCATTCGAATTTATCAATTTAAAAACTTCATTATTCACTTCTGTAGCTTGTTTGTTCTTTGGTGTTAAAATTACTTTTCGTGCAAGCTCAGAAACTGTTTCAATACTTCTTACATCAATTTGATTACCATAAATTACTGTTATCAAGTTGTCATTCTCAATAAATTTCTCTGGAATGTCAATCAGATCTTCTGGTAAACCATCATTATTTGAAATTGATCCATTTCCAATGGATAGTGTCCATTCATTTAATTCATTTTGACCAAATGCACGCATGCTTGCTTTTAAACTTATTACTTCTACGAATCTCCACAGCGGTGAACTTTTAATGCATGCTTCAATAATGTGAGCTGTTGTCCCTCTTCGAATTACGTTAGATGTTTGTCTAAAATCTCCTCCAAGCAACAAAACTTTACCGCCAAATGGTTTTTCATTTTCCATAATTTCTCTTAACAAAACATCAATACAACATAAACCATTAGACGACAACATAAGAGGATTCATCAATGATAATTAAATCAGCTTCTTTCATTCTTTTATAGCATGACCGCATAGAAAACGTCCTGTGCAGAAATTGCCGCGCATTCCCTCCGAGGAGGCGTACACCCCCACTCCCGCTATAACTCCCTCCCTCGTGAACGTCCCTCGCGGTTGCCAGCTTTTGCTGTTTGTTATTTTTTCCAAAAAATTAAAAACGCCGCTATTTTTCATTAGTGGAAAACAGACCTACGGCCCACACTTGAGGGAAACTGACAACACTGAGCTGCTTACAAGGGACTCCCCGCTCGAGAGTGAGGGGAAGGGATAGAAGGGGTGGGAAGGTGTGGAGGTGAGGTCGGTATCCTTAGCTCCGCCCACTGGTCGCCAAGAAGGTCGTTTTCTACGCGGTCAAGGTACAGCATCTTGTGAATTAATGCTCATAGTAGACACAGAGGTTTCACTTAAAGGGACTGGCAATTTGAACCCACTATGTACAGTTCTTCCTCCTTTCAATAAATCTGCGGCTAATCCAGTAGTTGCAAAAGGAAATACGATTTGTCCCCTGCCTCGCAAGTAACTCATTAATGTATTATATAAATACGTTTTCCCTGATCCACCTGGTCCATCCAAAAAGAAAAATCTTGAATTTGCGCCAACATCTTCTATAGCATTTATTATATGATTAAAAGCTGCTCTTCGTAAAGGATTCAAGTTTCTTACTTTCTCTACTGATATTCTAGCCTCTTCTTCTATACTGAATTCCAGATCTTGATTCATAACAATTGCCATAGGTCTTGGTAAGCCAAACTAAACACAACTTGTTCTGTGTCCTTTTAAAATTTCTTCAATCTCATACAAAACATGATTCCTTATTAGTTCACAGTCTTCAAAATGTCTTTGGAAATCTTCAGCCATATCTTCCCAAAAATCATTCCAAAGTTTCATAGGATCATATGGATGATTGAAAACCAACATCATTGCAAACGTTTGTCTTAATTGACCAGGCATTTTGATAGTGGCAGCTTCTCTCATGCATCTTTCCCATTCTCTATCATCTTCTAACAAATTCCTTCTTCTTGCAGCTTCTTCAAAAGTTCCACAAACTACATCTTCAACTCTGTGCTCCTCTAATATGTAGTAGCAGTAAAAATCCTCAAGTAAAATCTTTCTCTATCTGTTGGACTAACTGAATACATTCTTGAAATGATTTTTTCTCCACATCTTTGTCTTTCTGTCCATTTTGTTATTGTTCCATTAAATACAAAATGATAAGGAATTCCTGTGTATAAATACTGTCTTCCTTCTATATTTTCTCTATTTAATTCAAACCATGCTGTCAAATGTGTGTTTCCATTTGCAGCTCTTTGTTCTGCTTCCACTTCTTGACCTTCTACAAAATACACAATTTGTGCATTTGGTAAATGAACTGCTAATGGCGTGAGATTTATCATTCATTTTATTTTCCAACAATCGCCACATTGCTTCTGGTGCACTTACATACCTTGCATCTACCTATGAATCTTGACAATTCATCATGAATTAACACATTCTGATTATCTCTTATTGCCACATTTGCACAATCATATCCCTTATAGATGTATTTGTAAAGATATTTCACAGATTTTATTGAAGTAAAAACTTCAACATTGATATGACAATTATATTTTAAGCTTAAAAACTTATTGTAGGGAACAACATTTCTACTATCAACCTGATGAGCACCAATTTGAGCAGACCTTCCTTCTCTTCTTCGACACAATGGCTATCCATCAACATTTGGATGAGTTTTGTTTATAAACTCTTTGGGATACTTTTTTGTACAAATGCCATTAGCCATACATGGTGCATTAGGATTTGCACCACCACATGGACCATGTATCATACATCTGGTCACAATCTCAAATAATCTTGGCTCATTTTCTGGATTAGGCAACTCAGCACAAACAACTTTGTCAATCATTTATCTTCTTTCAATTTTATCAACTTCATTTAAAATCAAGAGTAAATGTATATGTGGTAAACCTCTTTTTTGAAATTCAATTGTGTAAACAAAAGCCAAATGTCTACCACAAATATTTCTTTTCAATAGATCTTCTTTCAACTCTTTCAACTTTAACTTAAACACTCTTGCGACTAAATCAGGACGATCACATGGTTGCTGACCTGGCAACAAATTTTCCTGAATTTCAGACCAATTCCGATTACACGTCATTGTGATAAACAAATCTGGTTTTCCAAATCGACTTACAATAGACATTGCATCATGATATTTTTCATTAATATTTCTCAATGACCCTTGAAATGTAGATGGTAGAATAACAGTTCTCCCAATTTGCACTCTTTCATTTTGTGCTATGTTATTTAAATGATCCACTAAACCTTGATATTGCTCAACTCTCAATTTTGCCTGATTGTGTCGAATATAGTTCAAGTTATTTGCTTCAATCGAAACATGCGAATCTACTACCCATTGTTGAAACAATTTTCCTCCATTCAAAAGTGGATTAAATTGTCCTCCTCTAATTGATGTTTGGGCCACTTGAAACTGCAACATGCTTATGGTTGTTCTGCTTGCATTTGCCTCATTGTTTATTCTCAATCCTGGTTGCCATCCTGATTCCCCATAAGGATAAAATAAAACATAACCCATCGGATCTAAATTTGGACTTAGTATGTTCAATACAATATTTTGATACTGTGGATTGTTGGGATTTCTTGGGTACACTCTTATGTCTCTTTCAAATGGTGGCTCACCATTTTGATTTCTAAATATCATAGCAATCTCATCTGATGTAGATGGAGCATTATAACGACGTCTATCATTGCTTCTATCTCTTCTAAAAACCATATTAATATTTGGAATTGATCTATTATTGACATTTGCTTGTTTCATCTCTTCTAATTCAACTTCTCTCAAGGTTCTATAAGCAACAGCAAATGGATTCACTTGCCTGATGATTCGGTCTAGTTCTTCCATAACAACTTTATTACATCCCCTGTTTACCTCGTTACCTAATCTTATTTCATTAGCCTCTGCCGAATCAACAACATAAAGCTGTGCATATCGTAAATGGGATGTACGATGATATATATGTCCATGAATTCTAAAACAGTAGGGGTCATTTCCTGGCAAATAATCGATTTGAGCTCCCATACAGGCAAAACATAAAGCACTGTAAAATGTTCTTATGTTTGCTTTGAAGTTCTGATGATTCGGATTTGCTGGATTACTCAGTAAGTCTTTTAAATACTCTGGAAATTGTCTTCTGGGTGTTAGAATCACTTTTCCTTTGTGACAGCAGTTTTGGAACTTTTTATCTGCTGGTCTTCCTATGGTAAAGTTTAACAAACCACAAAACTCGCATCTTTCGTTCATTTGACCACAATAATGTGTTGGAATCTCGACTTCTGCAAATTCATCATTGGCACTGGTCTGTTATTATTTCTATCTCGATTTCTTATTCTATTTAAACGTTTTCTATTTTCAGCTTGCTCGGTTGTCTCATTCGCAAATCTGTTGGCATACCTTTGTCGTTCAATCTCTCTTCGTCGATCAGTTTCTTCTTGTCTCTCATTTCGACGTCTGTTTACATGACATTCAGCATCTAATTGATGTCTTCTTGCAGTTTGTTCCTTTGTTTCTTGTAATTTACTGTTTAGTCTTCTTTCTCTCTTTTTTTGTAAGCGTTTTTCTCTTTGCTCTTGTGATCTCCTCTGCGCTTCTTGTCTGTTTCTCTTTAGTCTTCTTTCCCGTTGTTCCTTTGTTTCTTGGAATGTTCTGTCTTCTTGCAATGTGGAATTCAGGGGTAACAGAGCATCATAGTGACCATTGCCTAGTTCACCACTATATAGATCAGATATACTTCTTTCACTCATAACTTGACCAACAATTGTAGTTGGGGGTTGAATAATTTGGCCCTTAGATACAACATAAACTTTAACAGATACTTTATACATTCACTAAATTCCATTTTTCCCATGTATATTTTGTAGTCTTCTCTTGTATTAATCATACGATTATCATTATACTCGTTAATTTCAACTGGAACAAATGGATGGAATCGTTCCATTATTGTACACATATTGTACCGCTTTTTGCCGTAATCTGTTGTACTGGCCTTCATCCTCTAGCAGTATACCCAAACTTTGGAATAAACAATTTCCATCTCTTGCGACAGTTTCTACTGATAACCCTTCCATTACTGTCTATTTAAATAGTTACTGAAACTGTGAGTGCGGGAGATAATATCTTTGTTTATTATGTGGCATGGATGTGTCGCCGGGATGTCTTCAGGCAGCCGCTATTAGTTATACAAACTGATAAGCCTGCCTGGAGACATCCCGGCAAAGATATTAGGCATTTTATTATAGGAGATTACAGGACAGGTGAAGACATCATCTACAAAAAATGTAAAAAGAATAATTCTAATACATATATTTTAGAACTTGAGGCATTTTAATTTTACCCTGCATTTCTCAAAATTTTAGCTTGACACCACACAAATTAACATTAGCACTTATAGGGTTAACTGGGAATAAAATGAATCCTTAAAAGTAGGCAACCTAAAACAAAAGATCTATCATGGAAAAACTAATGTTAAAGAAAATAATTAACTTAAAAAATTACATTCCTTCTCTCAATTGAAAGTACGGCTGAATTGAGGTAAATGTATTTTCTGGATACATATGTAAGCTAACTGATGCATGTTTACTTTTGATTTCTCCCAGATTGACGATGAACCTAAAATTATGCGCAGCTATGGGTGTAAACTGGTCCCTTGAAATCGCATCATGGTGGCTGTCTAGAGATGAATTTCAATCTCAACGTCTCCTCCCCATTGCAACCTGGTATGCCTCAGACGTCGCCAACTGCTTGCATGGTGTCTTTGTCTTTGTGGTGTTCGTTGGCAAGAAAAAAATTATGAAGCAGCTTTGGAAACGAATCAAAGATCTTTGCGGATGCTGTAAAAAAAAAGTTGCCAGAGATTCGACCATTAATAGCAGCAGCCAGCAGGACTCATCCAAGTTATCGAGTGTTCATGGCAACTCACCAGGCAGAGAGGAAAGAATGTATAATTTTGAAAACGGACAAGAAACAAAGATATCTGGGTTGAGGAATTGGTTCATCAAAAAAAAAAACTACAAATGTAAGAACCGTCCACTGAGTAATTCCAGCACAACCTGTACCAGTATATCTGAGGACAGGAGTCGAGCGAGGGTCTCATACACTCCTTAGCACAATGGCAGAAGCACAGTCCAAAAAAATTAATCGATGTTTGCATGTTGTATATCATATGTGCTGAAACAACTCAAGTTAGATGTTTGAGTGAAGATTTTGTTTCCTCCCCAAATGACATTGCGTTGCATTTTTTTCAAAGGATGCTGATTATGTTCTCGGTTAATCCTAATTTCCAAGATAATATTTATCTTGAATTTTTTAATTGTTATATATGTAATAATTTTCATTATTATGGCTTTCTTGTGAATGGTGCTATTATGTTAGCCTAATGGATGTTAGGACAAACTTGTCTCATCATGGTCACTAGGGTTATAGTGTGTGTGTGTGTATATATATATATATCGAGAGCAGCTAGGTGTTGAAGGAAACCCAGTGAGCACTACCCACAGCCTTTCCTTCTGCCCCACTACCAAATTCAACAATTTTTCTCTACTCACTGATATACAAGCCTTTCACACTCCGCTTCAAGGTCGCCCCACCAAAGAAAATATGAGTGTGTGTATATGTGTGTGCATATATACCATCTCTCTCTGTCACTGAGGAAGGGCTCCCGCACGAAAAGCTTCCAAGATTGTTTTGTTTTTTGTGTGCTTTTCCAGTGTTTCTTCAACACCCACACCTTGTTGCCACCTATATCACTACCTTTCCTGAGTAATATATAAATAAATAACTCAGGTGTTTATCATTTTAGCTAAATACTATTCCACAGGACCAGGTGAATGTCTTCTCATAGAACAATCGAGTCAAACTATATTAGCCACCAAGTTTGCTACCTAAAGAAAGGAGACAAGAAGTTAACAAATCTACATTCATAAAGCATTAATAGTGAAAATTTGCATAAAATAAACATGACACTCAAAGTATTTAGCACAACATTTCTTATACAAGATTAAGGAGTAAAAAAATATTTTGAGCAATTATATATGATAGATAATAGTGCATTTGTATTACAAAGGACTGTGCTTCTGGAGATGTAAGCTCAGCTATACACTTTAATTAACTTTATTTTTTTATCCTGTATTTGAAGCCATACACTCTAGTCTCCCTTAACAACAAAATGAAATCCATAACAATTCAAACATGTTCAAGAACAAACACTTAAAAATACTAGTCTCAAGATACCTTACAAACCTTGTGGCTATTAGATATACCTGAGAAGTATTTTTAAGTGCTTGTTCTTGAATGTTATTCAGCACTAAGATGAGCTTGGTAATTCTCTGTTGAATTAATTCAATCAAGAGCTGTTCATCTATAAGTAGTTGAAAACTGTTAAAATCAAGTAAATCCAGCAGTTATATTAAAAAGTCCTTCTATACGATTTCCAGTTGTCTCATTGTTACAATTGTCTGAAATTTTGTCCTGAAAGTTAATTAATATCTAATTTCCACGATTTTGCAAATTTATGAATAAATCACTGCTATAAATGTTAATTAAGAGCTGCCTGCCTTAACTCTTCTCATCAGAAACACAACATTTATCTTAGTTAAATTTCTTCCTTTATTTTTGGAGTTTTCTGCAGTGGCTATCTGACTACTTCTGTTTTCCAGCCTAACCAAGGACTTATTGAAGTAAGATATTATTACTTTTACAACATCATGTAATAATTTAGGTATAAAAGACACATTTCAAGGACCAAAAGTCAGCATAAGCTGTTCCAAAACTTTTATATTAATTCACATTATGACTGGGATTCGGTCAATAAACAACATAAATAAATAAACAATAAACAACAAAATGTTGGAGAAAAGCAGTTACGCCAATTCAACAATGAAGCAGCAAATCATCACAAAGCACTGACACTTTGTAGCTGAAATATGCATTTGGTTTTCCTATCCTTTTTTATGATGATAGGAAAATTTAGAACTTCTGCTGGCTATAATTAATGTAGAACAAACAAGAAAAAGCTCCAGAGCCAGTACGTGTGTGGGTAAGAGAATTTTTGGACCGATAAGTATTTCGGCTACCTTTAATGATTATCTATAAAATTTGCATGAAGTTAACCAACACAAAATTAAATTTAAACTCCAAGGCACAAACAAAATATTAAAAACACTTCAGAAACTAAACTCCACTACATACCCAAAAATAACTAACTTGGTCAAAAATCTTTCTGACACCCAATTCAAACGAGATTGAATTACTTAACAGACCTTAAACAGTGAAAAACCACCTATTGATGACTTGATTATTGACATAGAAAGTAGTATAAAAAACACTAATGATTCCACAAAACAATATGTAAGGAGCACATGCAAAATTTACTATGGAATGCAATTTGAAAAACCTTCAAATAAATAACACCCAGAAAAACACTTCAGATTATAAAATTATTCAATAATTAAAGAAAAAGATTGCGTTTATATTAAATCAGAGTAAGGGAACACCATCATAATTCTCAACAAAGATGACTACAATAACAGAACCTTAAATGCGATTTAAACAGGTCCTTACATTCCCTTCACTAAAAATCCAATCAACAAATAAGTCGCACAAGTAAAAGTCACCATCAAACAAT
This sequence comes from Uropetala carovei, assembly GCA_036926305.1. Taxonomy (NCBI): domain Eukaryota; kingdom Metazoa; phylum Arthropoda; class Insecta; order Odonata; family Petaluridae; genus Uropetala; species Uropetala carovei. The sequence goes on from JAXCHB010000043.1 coordinate 3,015,570, forward strand.
GCAAAATAACGCTTGACAAAAAAAGGACTTCGCTCTGAAGGTAGAAAACCCCACAATCCCCAGACTATATTGCCTACCTAAAATACACAAACCTGGTAACAAAATGAGACACACAATTTCAGCAATTAATTCACCTACTTATAAACTTGCAAAATGGCTTACACATAAAATCAAATCATTAGACATGGAAGACACATACGGAATTAAAAACTCCCACAACTTTTGACATTGAACAAATCTTTCCCAGTGCCCCCCATTGTCGTTGCCCTAGAAAACCTGAAAGATTGGCTCAAACAAAAACAAATAGAAAACCAAATCCAGGAATAATTAACATTAATAAAATTTTGCATGGAACAAAATTATTTTTCTTTCAAATAACAAATACAGTAATCCCTTTGTATACAAGCAATCGGTTTACGAGTTTTCGCTTATACGAGATACCTGTTTTTCAATTTACGAGCCAATTTTCTCTTATACAAGCTCCTTCCTCTCGCAAACCGACTGTTTTACCCGGCGCCTATTCTCGGCTGTCATTGGCTCCCGAATCTTCTCGAATGCGCAGAACGTCACGGCATCCCAACTTTAATGTTGTAAATATTGTTTATAAAATTTATAACATGGGATGTATTGGGAAATTAATTTTCGTTTTACGAGTTTTTGCCCTACGAGCAGTTTTCGAGGAACAAATTAAGCTCATAAACCGAGGGATTACTGTAATATAAACAAGGTGTCTCCAACCGGGGGTCAAGGTGAGCTAAATTTGGAATTCAAAAAATCTGGTGAACCGATCCCTCCCCTTCTCCCACCACTCCCCAGGTCACCCACCCACGTCCCTTCCCCCTTCTCTTCCCCAGGCATAAATACAACTGCACTACCCCCCCCTCCCTTTCCTCACTTGAGAGTATGCCACTTGACTCTTCTTTCCACCGTTCCTTCACTCTCAAGTCCCAGCACTGAAGATGGCTACACTGTAGATGAAATATGTATCGGTCCGAAAATTCTCTTACACACATACTAGCTCTGGAACTTTTATCCTGTTTGTTCTACATTTTTTATGACCATTGGAATTATCCTATTCACCTATTATCATCAGCTGTAATTACTTGCATTTATCAAATTTATTTTAATAATTATTTTTAAATAACCATTACATTTTTTAAAGCTTCCAAAAAAACTAGCTTTTGCTAGATGAATCCTAGGACCACAAAAGTTTGGCAGCATTAGATTCTCTGACATATGCTAGATAAGCCCTCTACAGGGGATATATTAGGTGAAATATCAGAGAAGGCAGCTGATGTAATATGCAACATATATCTGGTATGTCTTTTTCTCTGGTCATAGAATATAGATGAGACCCAAATTTTGATTCACCAGTAAAAATTCATTTAAATGCACGTTTGCTAAAAAACGATAATATCTGGGAAAGCAACAATTAGAGAAACAGAATACATATTTTGTTGATTATGTATTATCATTTCAATCCTTTTAACATTAATTAATATATAACTAGCCCAGGCAACCTAACAGAGCATATGATAAAAAATTCAAATAAGAGTATGAAAGAGTTTTATCATATATATTTCCGCACAGTTAAGGAGTAGAATATTTGTGTTTAGATAGAAAAAATCTCATGAAAAATTAACAGAAATGTATGATTATCTTTTGATATCTGAAACATGTATGTAATTGTTGAGCTGGTAAGAGTGCTGATATCTGTATGAAAATTTGTATCAAACAACCTCATGTAAGGCTGTGCTTGATTATTGGACACGTGCAGTGTTGAAAAGGTTAAAATGAGAATTTTATTGTATTGAGTTCCTATGGATATTTTTATTTGAACATTTTTTTATATTGAGTTCCTATGGATATTATGTAAAAATGAAAACTGCTTGGTTGATGACAAAATAATTGTACATTTAAATATTAACAGTGGTTTATTTAAACTTTTCAGCAAACCACATAATTAATATATAATTGAAGTCTTCTAATAATGTACCAATTTAATCATTCCTAAAATTTGCATAGAAAATATTTAAAGGATAACCATTTTACCAATCAAGAATTTATAATTTACCATAGAAAGATATTTCTAATTCTGATAAAATATTCACATATAGTGTTGTGCACATTTTGTGAAAAGACTGCCACACCATATTTTTTACAAGTTGTGATAAGTAAATCATGCTTTCAAAGCCCAGCTACGTTAAGCAGAAATATCTGCCTATAACATTAAAGCAACAGACTCAAATCCTGTCCTGAGCATGGCTATTTGTATGATGTAAATGTAAAACTTGCTTTGAAATATATACATATATAAGATGCTAGCCAAAATAAAATGTGTATGAATGTCTCTCCACTTTCTCTTTATTTATGACCTCGTTCAATCAAACCCACTTATCCCTGGCTGCAACGAACCCTAATTTTCGATGCACAAACTCAAACTGGTATACCATATGTTAAGGGTATTCTGGAATTAAAGCTATACACCACTTTCAGTATAACAACCTTTTACATAGTTAACACAATAGGCAAGTACAATTTTAACAAAATCAGAAAAAAACACGGAATTTGTCTCGTGTTCAAAGTCAGTAACATTACATAAGATATAGTTACAATAATGTCTTCAAACTGCTTGGCACATCACAGCACATGCAAAATCATGTGCTGCTGGAAAGCAGGATGTTGAGAAACAGGCCTTCAGCAGAACTTCCCATTCTCATACGTGCGGTCTATCTCGGCCTGTCACTTTCTCAGCCTTCCACTGCATAATTCCTGGAACACGTGGTCATGTGACATCAGGAGGAAGAGCTTTTAGTGGAGGGGAGGGGAATGACGTCAGGCAGGCCTTTTGAAAAGGCATCTTGAGAACCTTGTATTGGTTAACTCGTAGTATTAGTGTCGACATACTGGTGCATCGACAGTGAAGGTCATTTTGCAACATCAAAATCTATTAGTTAAAGTTAAAATAAATATTTTAAAATAAATAGATGAATTGAAATAAATAAATGAAAATAAATAAGCATATAACTTAGGTAAAATATTTAAAAAGGAATAAAAACAATCATGTAAAACTAGAACTATTAATAGAGCCCTAAAAGTTTAGTTTCCCTTAGGAACGTTAAAATCTTTTGAGGATCGTCAGCTAAAATGTCAGAGATACTGCCTCTGATATTTAAAATTAGACGGTACCTCTATATTTGACACACTCCATCAAGAGGTGTCTTATGCTTATGAGGCAGTTGCAAGTACGGCATATGGGAGGTTCCTTTTCCCAAGTAAAAAGGAAAAAGTGCGTCAAAGAACAGTGGCCAATTCTTAGTCTGGTGACTGCAACGTCTTCCCCGTGGTTGTTTCGTGCCGAGGTTGGCCAAGGGGAAACGCTTGCTTTGATCACTCTTTTTATTACTTGTAACTGCCTCCCAGAACCTTTGCCATTTTTCAAGCATGCTGCTCTTAAAAAGGCGTTTTAGGTCCCGAGATGGTACCATTCTGATGTCAATGTCCTCTTTGTTCAGAGCTGCCTTGGCAGCCGAGTCGCCTTTTTCATTTCCACCAATTCCTACGTATCCAGGGACCCACATGAAGATTGTACTCACATCGTATACCATCAGCCTTGATAATGTTATATGAATCTTACGGACGTGGGATGGCTTTGGGACAGATTTAGGATGGCCTTCAATGCACTCATCGAGTCCAAACAGATGGTGTATTCCTATGCTCAATATCCTCCAACACCCTCTGGACTGCGATTAGTTCAGCAGTGAATATACTGCAGAGGGCATTCCGCTTAAAAACATGAGTGCCACGTCGAGAAGATGTGTATGCACATGAACACCCATACTCCGATTTCGAACCATCCATGTAGATGGGAATATAGTAGTTGTAGTATAAAATTGTATGCTGCATAGACAACATAGGTCGTTTCGCACTGTCAAAACTCAAAATTGTACCTCTCGAGTTAAATAAGATAAATATAAGTTAAAATTGGTACGTTAGAATAAATAAGTTAAAATAGGATAACATAAATACAATAAATAAATATGTAAAAATAAATAATATGAATATATAATAAAAACTGTATAAGAGTAAAACAAAAAAATTAATTCATCAAGAGCTTAAAAGATTTGTTACCCTTAAAAATTTTAAAATAATGTCAATTTTCTGAGGACCATCTGCTAAAAGTTCAGAAAGATTGCCTCTCATATTTAAAATTTGACGGGTACCTCGATATTTTGCACATTCCGTCAAGAGGTGACTTATGGTAATGGGGCAGTTGCAAGTAGGGCATGTGGGAGGTTCCTTTTACCGTGTAAAAAGGAATGAGTGCGTTAAAGCCCAGTGACCAATTCTAAGTCGGGTGACTGCGGCTTCTTCCCGGCAGTTGTTATGTACCGAAGTTGGCCACGGAATAACACTTGCTTTGATCGATCTCAGCTTGTTACTCATAACTGCCTCCCAGGAACTTTGCCATTTCTCAAGCGGGGTGCTATTAAAAAGGCATTTTAGGCCCTGGGATGGTACCATGTTAATGTCCGTATCCCCTTTGTAAAAAGTTGCCTTCGCAGCCGAGTCTGGTTTTTCGTTCTCACCAATTCCTATGTGCCCAGGGACCCACATGAAGAGTATATTCACATCTTTTTACTTCAGCTCCGATAGTAAGGAATGAATTTTCTGCATTATGGGATGGCAGTAGTACGGGTTTGAGATGGCTTTCAGTCAGGGGCGGATTGGGCTGCCGGGCAAAGTCCCGTTAGGCCGATGCTGCTCCTGGGCCTGCCTGAATGGTTGCTGCCTTGGCCAGGAGCTATTGCTTTTCCGTATTCTAAAGCAGTGTTTCTCAAACTATGGGCGGCGGCCTCTTAGGGGGTCACAACATTATTTTAGTTGTTAGGTGGGCCGATATCCGAGTATTTGCCCGGGCCGATTTTTGCTCCCAATCTGCCCCTGCTTTCAGTGCACTCTTGGAGTCAGAACATATAATGTAGTTCACACATCTAGGCTCAGTACCCTCCAATGCCTTCTGAACTGCTATAAGTTCAGCAGTGAAAATACTGCAGAGGGGGTTCATTTTGAAAGCCTTGAGTGCCATGTCGAACAGATGCAAATGCACTTAAACAGCCATCCTCTGATTTCGAACGGTCTATGTGGATGTGAATATACTCGGGGTACTCAATCATTATTTCAGAAGACCACAACACGCTGCATGAAATGTGATGTTGTTTTTTAGCATATCACACAAAGGAATAGGTATTTTTATCTTTTCTGTACTTTTTTCATTTATGTGTCAAACTTCTGATTATTTTTTAAAAATTGATTATATGCCACTCTGAATAGACTAAATCATATTAAGCAATGTGTAAGTTAAAACTGTAGATAAATAAAGAGTAGATTTGCAAGTATGTTGTAATTCTGCATCTTAGCCTATCGTCCTACATGTAGGACACCACTATTTATCCTGTGTAAAGCCTACTGTCCTATATATAGGACACCATTTTTTTCAAAAACTAGCTTAAGAATGAAAAAAAAATTGTTAAAACCCTTCACATAGGACCCGTTTGAGTACATTTTAAAGAGTTAAAACAAAATTCCTCAAAAAAAAGTTTCAGGCTTATCTGGGTTAATATTAACTATATTTGAGAACTGGTCATACAGGAGAATTAAGGAACATTTCGATGCCTCAAATCATATGATTAGGGTTGCAAAAGAAACTGCTGCTGAAAAAGGAATTCTGTCAACTCCTAATCAAAAAATTGGGAGGGTTTTAGATAAGGAAGTAGTGGAACTAGTTAGAAATTTCTGTTTCTGATGAAATAAGTCGATTAATGCCAGGCAAAAAGGACTTTGTTTTGATAAAAGAAAACGGTGAACGATTGCAAGTTCAGAAAAGATTAGTATTAAGTAATATTAAAGAGGCATATTACAAATTCAAAGAAAAGCACATGGGAGTGAAAATTTCATTTTTGAAGTTTGTGGAATTAAGACCAAGGAAATTTATTTTAGCAGGAGCTAGCAGAACACATTCTGTTTGTGTGTGCGCAATTCACGAAAATGTAAAGCTAATGATTTATATCTCAAAGATACCAGTTATCACAGCAGACAGTGAATCTGCTGAAAACCTCTCAGGACTGTTTAGCGCAGATCACATGTAACTCTCCCTCCCTCATTGCTCGCTTATGGTCATTGGTGACTGACGTGTCTCTCGGTCGCTCCTCAAATCCTCCCTTTCACACTCCCCGCTGCGATGGCCCCGAAAAACAACCCGGAGAAGAAGGACTTGGAGTCGGAGAATAATGACATTCGTTCCATGGTGGAGTCTGTGATGTCCTCCTTGGCAAGCTTCAAAGATGAACTGAAGGAAGTCAAGGTGCAGGACGTCACGACAAAGAAGGAATCGTTATCATCCCTCGAGGAATGATTCGACTCTTTCCACCAACAAGTCCTGGGCGATGTCAAGCAGATATTAAAGCGCTTGGACGATCTCAGCAGTCGCCAAGAAGACTTCGATGACCGACTCGATGCCCTCAAACAGTATTAGAGACGAACGTGCCTCCTCATTCATGGCATCCCCGAGATCGAGCGCGAAAACTGCCTTCTAGCCGCCGGTGAGTTTTTTAGGAACCGCCTAAAAGTAGAAGTGGTTCCTTCAATGCTCTCCAGAGCCCATCGTATTGGACCACCAAGAAGGGATTCTAAATTCCCAGGTCCCATCATTGTGCGCTTCCTGTCTTATCAAGATAGGGAAAAAGTATGGTACAACAAACGCGAGCTTAAGGGAACGGCTTTTCTCGTCACCGAGTCGCTAATGCAAAGGCGAAAAACTTTACTTCACTCAGCCAAGGATATCGCCGGCCCTAGATCCGTTTGGACCCAAGACGGGAAAATTATTGCTTTATCCCACAACGGTGGTCGTTTCCACATCACCACTGAGAAGGAGTTACAAAACTTCCAGTGGGAACTCAATAAACCAAACCTAAGGAGTGAGTGCCGTAATTAGCGTGAGACTTTTGTGTTTTTTGACGAAACTGTTTATATCAGATTGAAATCCTATAATATCTGTATCTCCTTTGCCTATCGTATACTTATACAACATAACTACTGTCCTCCCAATTACTGTGCGTTTAATATTCTGTGATCCTGCATTATCGCTTACTTGATTTCCACCGCTCCCTGAAGCCTTGGCATCCCTGTTCCTGTCTCTTGTGAGAAGAAAAAGTTACACCCGCTTAGGTCCCAGTTCTCGTCTACATTCATTGGTGTCAAGGGTTTTTTATTTTATTTTTTCCCTGTTCTAATTGCCATCCATACTCCTGTGAGGTCTGCCATCCCCGTTCCCGTGACGCCTGCCATCCCCGTTCCCGTGACACCTACCATCCCCGTTTCCATATTCGCAAACTTCTGAATAGTCCTGTGCCTTATTCCTGCCTTCGCCTTTAAGTTTTTTAGTGCTCCGATTCCTCCCCGTGTAGTGTTAGTCTCCTCTTCTTCAGATCTGCCATCCATCGGTCTTCAGTGTTCCCCAGTGTAGTGCAGTCCCCACCTATTCCGTGTAATCCACCCAGTCCGTAGTGTAGTGATACTCCATACTTGCGAGTTTAAGTGCCGGCATAGTGTTGTGTTTTCCCTTAGCGCATATCCTCCTAGTGGTCCCGTCCCTCAATTTTCAGTGCTCACCGAGTTTTACGCCCCTCTCCATTCCGTGTTCTTAGTGCCATCCGAGTGTCGCTTTACTAGCGCAGTTCCCTCATTCCTTAGTGTTCTTAATCCCTTCTTTTTCCTCATCTGTTTCTTATACCAGTGCTGCGTTCTCGCCAATCTCCCTGTTATTTTAGCATCGTAGCCCCATTAAGTGCATCTTACCCATTCCTTAACCGCACAGATATTGTTAAACTCTCTCGTTAAGCTCACATAACTTTTTATTTCTTGTTTCGCATTATATCGCTGTGCGCTCACTTGTGCCCCCATACATAAACACACCACCCTATACATCCCCTACTCTTACTCACAAGCAAGTCATATAACCCTTCAAAATAAACTCCCCACCTCACGGCCTTCAACTTCCAAGCAACCTACATCAACCTCCCACCCGCTCAGCATGACTCCCAGTCCTTGTCCCCTCCTCTCCCGATGAACAACACTAATGTCCCCTCTCTCAATCCACCCACCCCTATCTCCTTCCCTTCTCCAATCACCAATTCCCAGAATCTTAACATTACCTGCCTTCATCCCTAATGAACGCCCAACGAGTTCGTACCTAAACCCTCTAGCCGCTGACTTCATTCCTGCCCCACCCACAAACAGGCCCCACGGCAACACCTATGCCCTCAACCCCCTTCTCCCAGACTATGCAGTGCCTCATTTACCATCCATTGATTATGCTCAAACCCAACAAATACTCTCCATGAAACTAGCTCCTTTTCCATGCTCTTTCCAAATCCTCTACATTAATGCCCAAAGCCTTCAAGCGCACATAGACGAGATTCGATCCTTAGTTCCACGAAAAAGCGTCCACTGAATTGCCGTCACCGAGACATGGCTAAAACCCTCGATACCATCATATTCAGTAGAAATACCCGGCTTTAAACTCTTTCGCAACGATCGTACTGGAAAAGGTGGGGGCGGAGTGGGAATATACGCTAGGAACGACATTAGTTGCAATGTGTTAACTCATAGCGATCCAGTTTATAGGAAAAATCCTGAATATCTCTTTCTTGACATAAAAATAGAATCCATTAAAATTCCTGCAGGGGTTGTCTATCGCCCACCAAAAATAGGTTATCTGAATGAACTAGATGAAGTCATATCCACCCATATTCACGACTTCCAGCACATTCTTATCACGGGTGACTTCAATGCTAATTTCCTCTCTACCAGCCATGATGCAAATTACCTGAGAAATTCTTTCAATTCCAATGGACTAACTCTCTTGCCTCTCGATCCCACTCATCATACTTCAACGTCATCCACATGGATCGACGCTGCCATTACAGCCAATCCCGACAAAGTATTAATTCACAGTCAACTTGCCGCACCCGGAATATCCGCTCATGACCTACTTACTTCCCTTAGATGCCCTAAACACAAACCCAAATTTATTACGTCTCGCGATTTGAAGGCAATCGACGACGAAAAACTGACAGATGACGCCGCTAAAATACTTTGGGACTCTATCGAATTCTTAAATGATTTAGACGAAAAAGTAGAAACATTTAATGCCCACATACACTCTCTACTAGACAAACACGCTCCTCTCAAAACAATTCGGGTCTCTAAACCACATGCACCTTGGCTGACGACAGATATTAAATCCCTCATGTCGAAACGTGATGCGGCCTTCCGATCCTTCAAGAAATCAAAATCTCCTGGCGCATTCCAACGTTACAAAACACTAAGAAACTATACAAAACAGCGTATTAGGAACTCAAAAATAAAATATACATACGAGATATCAAAACAGTCACAAGCTTCGATATGGAAAAATCTAAGACATTTAGGCATTGGCAAATCTAAAGATAGCACTCTACCTACAGATACATCCCTCGACCGTCTCAACAACGAATTCACCACACCACCAACCATTATCGATTGCGATAGAAAAACTGCTGTCATCGACGACTTTCCGCCACGCCGCAACTGCTGTCATCGACGACTTTCCGCCGCGCCGCAACATCTCTCACCGCCTCCTCTCCAATATTTAACTTTTCCGCCATAACTCAAATAGAAGTCATTATTGCTCTCCGCAAAATACAGTCGACGTCGCTTGGCGCAGATGGGATATCTATCACAATAATACAGAAAATACTCCACCTTGTCGCTCCAACCATAACACATATCTTCAATTGGTCTCTTCTCCAAGGAAAATATCCATCACAATGGAAATTAGCATTAGTGCGCCCCCTTCCTAAGAAATCTTCCCACGGGTCGACTCAATATAGGCCGATCAGTCTCCAACCCTCCCTCTCCAAAGCACTCGAAAGACTCATTCATGAACAAATCACATCATTTCTCACATACAACAACTTACTCGACCCGCTCCAATCAGGATTCCGCAAATCACACAGCACGGCCACAGCACTTGTAAAAATTACCGACGATATTCACCGCGCCATGGACAGAAGAGAGATCACTTTAATGACGCTGCTCGACTTTATTAAGGCCTTCGACTCTATAGACAAGGACATCCTACTCGCGAAACTTCGCCTCCTAAATTTCTCCGAGTCATCATCAAAATGGATCCAATCGTACCTTAACAACCGTTTCCAAAAAGTCATGTCTGACAACTCTTCTTCCAACTGGATTCATGTCGGAAGAGGCGTTCCCCAAGGATCAATTCTCAGCCCTTTGTTATTCTCCCTCTACATTAATGATATCTCCACCGAAATATCCTCCTGCAAACACCACCTTTACGCCGACGACCTCCAAATATACATCCACTCCCCTGCAACCAACTTAAAGCATGCTATCAACCTCATGAACAAAGACCTCGCCTCAATTAATGGTTGGAGTACACAAAACTTACTTCAAATAAACCCATCGAAGACTCAGTTCATCACCATCGGCTACCCTAAACTTCTTTCTTCCATAAAATTCGATAACTTTCCACCACTCTCGACAGATAACCACATCATAAATCCTGTAAAATCAGTCACTAATCTTGGCATTATTATTCATGAATCCTTCTCCTGGTCTGAACAAGTAACCAAAATCTGCAAAACTGTCAACAGCTCACTTCATTCAATACCTTACTCTCTGAGAAAACTTCTAGCCTCTGCACTTCTCATACCCCACTTTGACTACTGTGACGTTGTTTACCAAGATCTTACTGATGAACTTTTTACAAAAATTCAACGCACCCACAACGCCTGCGTAAGATTTATATGCGACCTCAAAAAAAGCGACCGTCTCAAGCTCCTTTACCAAACTATCATGGGTTAAACTCGAGGCAAGAAGACGTATTCATCTTTTATCACTATTTTTCACCATAAAATCCACTCTTAACCCTCATTACCTGTCATCGCAATTTTCATTCATGAGCAGCGTGCACAGCATTTACACACAGGGAAACAGCCAACTTCAAATTCCTCTTCACCGGACAGAAATCTACAATAAATCTTTTCATGTCACCACATGTAGACTCTGGAATGCTCTACCTCCACACATACAAAACTTTCCAACTCTATCCTCCTTCAAGAAATCATACTTCACGTTACTCCTTTCTCATATGACAACAGTAAACAAGGCAGCAACGAGCATTTCATAATCACAACACAAGCGCATAATAATTCTTTTTTTTTCCAGGGAACAGTGTTTTCTAAAATTTCCTATATGTATATGTTGTATAAGTATTTTAAATAATGTATATTCCTTTTTTGCACTTTATTTAAAATTCTCTCGTATGTACTTGCTATATAAGAACTTGCTGTATCTGTATATTTTTGTATTTTTTTTTCTCACATGATCCATGTATGCCTATGTTATTTCTTTCCTCTTATCTGTTGGTATTCAAATCCTTAGCTTTTATCTATTAATATTTTTTTTCTTCTGTATCTGTCTAGGGATTTTTCGCGGTTTTTTTACACCTCCCTCCTCTTCGTAGGTGTTTTTCCGCAGTGGGACATTTTTTCTGTGCTAAAAGAAGTGATTACACAGTTTTTTTCCGACCCACAAAACTAACATGATTCTATGGTAATTCTCTTTGTCAACTAACAAAATTTGTAGTCAATATATATGTCAAAGTCTGTAATTTAACTTGTATATAATTCTCAATCCTGACGAAAGGGTTAAATGTAAGAAGGGACTTCACAGTCTCAATTTCGCCCTAAATAAAGTCGTTTGTCTGTCTGTGGAATGCTTTTTTGAAATTGTTCTGAGTGTCCAGGTACTATAAATTTATTTGATTCAGTTACAGGAATTATTTGAAAGACGTATGATCGATAAAATTACTTACAAACAATGGGTCTATGTCGATAGAGCAACCCTTGAAACAATGGAGACTTGCAATGAGGATTTTTTGGAGAAATTATCCAAGTCACTTGAAGCACTGCTGAAGCATGCTTCTATAGCACTACAGCAATCATCTTACCTACGATATCAGAAAGAAAATTTACAGGCCGCAGAATGTTTGGTCATAGCCGACTTTTCAGAGAATTATTCATTTGTGTTCCAAGATGCAATCCAAGGAGTGCATTAAAATAACACTCAAGCAACATTGCACCCATTCGTAGTATATTATAGAAGTAGCACAACAGTGAAAAACGAGTTTTGTTGCTATTTCAGAGAGCCTAAAGCATGACACCACCTCCGTCCATTTATTTCAACATAGGTTGATTACTTTCCTAAAAGAAGAGTTGGGGAAAATATTAAGAATTCTATACTTTTCAGACGGAGCTAGTTCTCAGTATAAAAACACAAAAAATTTTATAAATCTATGCTATCATGAGGATTTTGGGATCACAGCGGAATGGCATTTCTTTGCCACGTCTCACAGTAAAGGACCATGTGATGGAATAGGGGGCACAATTAAGAGATTAGCTGCAAAAGTGAGTCTTCAAAGAGTGGATAACCAAATCACTTCACCAAAAGAACTATTCGAATGGGCGTCTGAAAATTTAAATAGTATTACAGTTCAGTTCTTCACCAAAAAAGACTACAAAGATAAGGCTGAGATTTAATAGATCGCTTTGCACAGGCTAAACAGATCTGTGGCACACAAAGTTTTCATTCTTTCGTTCCCATATCAAGAAAACAGTTACATGTAAAAGTTTTTTCTTTTTCAAATAAAGAACTGCTAAAGAGTGTATCAAATTAAGTACATTGTTTAGGAAGGGGAGTTTCTAAGTTGAAATGGAAAGAACTATGTATATGCATTACATTAGGTGCTCATGAAACGCTGATGCGGACTTGTAAAAAGTGTTGAACATTTCCCCTAGGCTCCTTTTAAGTACATGAATTGTAACTCTTAGAGAAAACTTCACCCTCTATGGCAGTGTGAGCCTCTTGAAAGTTTATAGGCAGAGAGGAAGACTCATTGTCAGAGCTGAGAGACGACATGCCGGCGTTGGAGCATCTACCTGGGAATTGAGCGGCACCTTGGCCCAGAGGTAAATCACTTTTTTTATATAATAAATCCCGTTCGAATTCCACTTTCAGATTTTTGTCAGTTAATGAAAATGAATGAACAATTACGGTGATATTTTTTTCGAGGCCGTTGAAGTGGATTTTTTTGGTTTAAATTCAATTTGAAAAAATTAATTTATCTATAAAACGAAAAATTCTTTTACAAATGGAAAGAAAGCCTATACCACAAAAAAGCCTGATTTAAGAGCTTTAAAATGTATGCAGAGCACTGTATGTTTCATACTTATTGAGAAACGGCCATTTGATTGATAGCATGCGTGTCGATTTCGGCCCTTTTTTGCAAACTTTGGGCCTCCGCCAATGTTGAACTATGTGAATGTGCATACGTGTTCCTATCATTCATCTCAATGGTCTGACAAAGTCATATGAAGAAATGTTAATGTCATGTTTTGCTGGCGTTCGGTTTGGCATGGAATAACTCATATACGGGATAGATGTATATTACAAAAAATTTTAAAATTAGGTTTACACAAATCTAGAGGGTCAGACAATATCTCTGTTGAAACTTGGGTCTGAGGCTTTTGTACCGTATCTTAGAGTAATATTTAATGCATGTATAAATAACCAGGATGTACCTCATTATTGGAAATTAGCTACTGTTGTACCTATTCATAAGAACGGAAATAAAACTAGTGTAGAAAATTATAGACGGGTAAGCCTAACTTCAGTTGTTTGCAAAATACTTGAAAAAGTCATTGTGGATTATATTCGAGAACATTGGAGGCTTAGTAATTGTTGGTGAAAAACCAACATAGTTTTAGGATTGGGTACCTGTGTGAGTCACAACTTATATCTTTATGCCAAGATGTGTCAGAAGCATTGGATGAAGGGGATGTGTGCAATAGTATTAGATTTTGAAAAAGCTTTTGATACAGTTCCTCATGATAAATTAATGGAAAAAATAGAAAATATAAGGTTTGACAAGCAGATAGTTTATTGGATTCTTCTAGACAGAAAACAGAGAGTTAAAGTGGGAGATAAATTATCGAAAGAGAGTTATGTTACATCTGGCATTCCCCAAGGAAGTGTTATTGGTCTGATACTCTTTCTATTGATCATCAATAGTTTACCCGCCAATGTTAAATCCGTGATCAGATTAGGGGAGACCAGGGCAAAATGATCCCTCGCGATTTTAGTGCGGTTATTGGTGCCATCTGCCGGATGACGGTAGAAACCAGTTCCTAGTGAAGCTGTCATGTCATTAGAGCAAGTGTGATCAACGAGACTCACCGCATGGCTGTTTTATTTTCGGAAAGGTTTTTTTTGCATCTTGATCTAAGGTAAGTAGTTTATTTGATTCAATCTGAGCATTAGCAATTATTTTTTGTTCAAATGTTGAATACATGTGATGAAAGAGCATAGTTTAATGAATAACTTCCAATGATTGTTTAAAAAATTCCACTAGTCTAACTCGTGTATAGGTTATGTTCAAGCTGAAGAGTGCAAATGGGGCAAAATGATCCCTCAGGTACTGGGGCAAAACGATCATTTTACCCGATCATTTTTTAATGTTTTTTTTGTTGTAGGTTACAGAATGGTTCGAACTTATCGCAGAAATCCCCGAGGCAAAACTGGGACCCCAAAAACATGAGAAGAGCAACTGAAGCTGTGTAAGGCGGTATGTGTAAGAAAACTGCTACTAAAACTTTCAATGTTCCTCTTATGACATTAAAACGTCGCCTGGCCAAGAAAAATACCCACGCTGTCTCAGATGTCAAGTGTCTAGTGAGTATTGACTGCGTATTCAATGAAGAGCAGGAGGCAGAGTTGGCGAATCATATCCTTGAAATGGAAACTGGCATGTACGGTTTGACTCCACGTGACGTTGTAAGTACTTTTAGTTTCATTATGCCAAGATATTTTTTATATTAGAAGATTCGTTATTATTGAAATGGGAGGATATATAATTTTAATTTGAGGTTCTAAAATTTTAGCCCGTCGGAGTATTTCTTCTGATTGTGGGCTTTATATGCATTTCCGCAGACTTTGTCTAATGTTGAAGGTAAGTACTTTTAGTTTTATCATGCCAAGATATTTTTGATATTAGAAGATTTGTTATTATTTAAACAGGAGGATATATAAATTTAATTCGAATTTGATTTGTTCTAAAATTTTAGCCGGTCAGAGTTTTTCTTCTGATTACGGGCTTTATACGCATTTCCGTAGACCTTTTCTAACGTTGAAGGTAAGTACTTTTAGTTTCATTATGCCAAGATATTTTTGATGTTAGAAGATTTTATATTATTTAAACAAGAGGATATAAATATAGGCTTCTTAAGATTCGTTTTGCCTTGGAATAATTTGATCGATCCCAAAGAAAATTTCAAAATATTTGTCTTAATTTCTTTGCTGGATGGAACGATAAACCCTTTGGACGTAAGATTTTCAATCTTAAATAAACACAGTGAAATATTTCATATGTTACATGGTATATACAATATAAAAAATATGGACTTCGATGTGCTTATGAAAAAATGTAATGATATGCAAATTGCTATAACGGATGGAGATGATGTAGACGTAGATGGAATATGTAATATTTGTTGGTTTATAATTTTGTAAAATTTATGAAAGCACAAAATATAGTATTTTCATTTATTTTGATTTGGTTTATCATTTTTTGTCTATAAAGCATAAATATATGTTCTGAAAATCAAATTACATGAAAACTAAACTACAACTGGAACTTTAAAGAAATGCAATTTTAATTATTATTATAATTGATTATAATAGTGTTTCATTTTTTATTATTTCTATTTGTTACATATGAATGCGATTGATTTACGTATCCAGTTACGTGTGGAATATTATTTGTAAATGTGTAATGAAGATTTGTTAACTTTTAATCCTAATGTGTTTATCTAGCTATAACAAAATGAGCAAATTGTCCAATTGTATCTTCAGTAGTACTATTATATTACTTGTTTGATTCCTTTGCACTGCCGTACTATATTTCATACTTTCCTTTAAATTAGTTTACCGAAGATCCTCGAAATGAGCTTCGAATACTGTCGGACTGAAAGAGGACACACAATGTTGATCCATGATGGTTTCCTGTAGATAAAAGAGAGGATGTCATTGGAAAAGACGATATGGAAGTGCAAAAATTGGTACCAGAATAAATGTAGAGGAAGAGTCCACATCTCAAGAGATGCAACTGTAAAATCACAGGAACATAACCATGTTCCTAGTGCTTCCCACGCAGCAATTTCCAGAGCCGTAACGAGGATGAAGACTGAGGCGGCAGCAACTCATTTGCCTACGTAGGTTGTGGTGGCAGATACCTGCACAGTTATTCCTGAAGCTGTAGTTGGGCAAGCCCCTGCAGTTATTAATATGAAGAGGACGATACAGAGATGCTGGCAGAAAGTCAAAGGATACCCCGTCAATCCTCGTAATTTAGATGAACTTGTCTTAGAAGCGCCATTCACACTTACGATGGATGGGCGGCGTTTTCTTTTGTTCGACAATCATTCTGTTGAAAGTCGAACATTGATATTTGGAACCGAGAGAAATCTTGATCACCTTGTTGATGGTACTTTTAAGACGGTGCCATTTCTTTTCAGGCAACTATATACGATTCATTTCATAAGGAATAACCATATTTTTACAGGTCTTTATATTCTGATGACAAGGGGGACCGAGGCATCATATAATGATGTCCTAACTCATATCGAAAGCCTGTGGACCAAATTAATCCATCCACAATAATGATGGATTATGAGAGACCAGCAATGAATGCATTCCGGAAACAGTTTCCTGAGAGCAGAATCCGAGGCTGTTTCTTCCATTTTTCACAGTGCATATGGAAGAAAATTCAGGAAAATGGCCTTCAAAGAAGATATGCTGAGGATTCAGAATTTGCCATTCAAATAAGAATGATGTCTTCTTTGGCTTTTGTGCCACCTGAAGACGTGACGATATCTTTCGATGCACTGTTGGACTCCGAATATTACCAGGAGAACGATGAGGTACTATTGCCAATAATTATATACATGGAAGATGTATGGATTGGGAGATTAGATTGACGAGGAAAAAGGCGAACACCAATGTTTCCTCCAGAACTTTGGAATGTAAATTCCTCCGTAATGGACTGACTATCAAAAACAAACAATGCAGTTGAGGGATGGCATAACGCCTTCAGTTCAATTTTAGCAGCGAGCAATGCCTCAATTTTTAATTTTATTGAAGCAATTAAGAGGGACGAAGTTTTGACAAACCACCACCTCAGAGAAAGGGAATGTGGAGACACAGGATGTAAAGAAAAAAAAATTTATCGAGACACGGCAAAGAGGGTGCAAGCTATTGTTAGGGAATATGCATCCTGAATGCGTCTAGGAAACCTAAGGGCAGTAGTGAATAACTATAACTTGCAAATATGAATGCAAGTAATTTTGTATGGCCACCCTCATTATTATATTTGCATTGTAATTTATTAAATTTGTATTATTATTTGTTAAATTTATATCCTTGAATAAATCTATTAAATCACTGGGGAGTATTTCAGACTTTTTTATTTTTAATCGTAATGACTTGTTTTTAAATATTTTATTAGAAGAATTTCCTAAAAATCCAAGTTGAAAATTTTATTTGTCAAGTTTAAGTTATAACATGTAGCAGTGACGTAGAAACTCTTCACATTTTATTCTATGTATTAATAAGAAAGATCCTATAACGACAATCTGATTTCCTATTGTATCACCTTCGCCAAATCCAGCTTCATTTCTTGTGTAATTGTTTGTTTTGAATAGGCAACGTTGTCCATGGTTGAACACTGGCTTTGATTGAACTTTTTTTGATAATCAATAATAATTTATGCTAAATTTTTACGATAATTTAAATCACGAGTTCGAAACTTGACGGGAATTAATTTTAAAAAGCAAACTTAAAAACCTCTACACCAATATATGGGCTTTCCTTATGGGGTAATGCCCGACGGGTTTGTCCTGCGACGAATTGACGTGCAATGAGTTTGTCATGCGACGAATTGACGTGCGACGAGTTGTCTTGCGACAAACTGACGCACGACAAATTGACTGAGACGAGTTTTTGTAGAACCATTTGCTGATAACAATGAAGCTATTGCTAAACTTTTTTCTATGTATTTTTCTACAGTATATTCTAATGATCAACCTAACTTACTGCCTGAATATAAATTCTCTAGTACAGTTAATTTTTGGTCTTTGAACGTATCTGTGGATGAAGTTATTAATAAAATTAAATGTCTTGATATTAATAAGGGCAGTGGACCTGATGAGGTCCCACCATCACTTTTAAGAAATTGTTCCTTATCGTTTTCTTATCCCCTTCATGTACTTATTAATAAATCATTTTCCAACGGCACCTTTCCTGAACTCTTGTAAGTTAGTTATGTTGTTCCTATTTTTAAATCTGATGATAAAAGTGATATGAAAAATTACTGCCCAATTACCATTCAGTCTGTTTTGGCCAATCTGATTGAAAGTCTTGTTGTTGATAAATTATCTTTTTTATTAAAAATGCATTAGTCCCTGAGCAGCATGGATTTAGGACTGGGATGTCTACTGTAACAAACTTGGCTATCTTTAACCAATACATAAATAATGCTCGTGAGAATAGCCAACAAGTTGATGCTATTTACTTGGATCTGGCAAAAGCCTTTGATAAGGTTAACCACAGACTTCTTCACAAATTAAATGCATTTGGAATACATGGTACAATGCTTGATTGGAGACAGAGTTATCTGATAGGACGTAAGCAATATGTTATATTAAGGTCAGCAGTTTCTAGAGTATTTGAAGTGTCTTCTGGTGTTCCTCAAGGTTCCCATCTTGGACCTATTGTGTTTCTCATTTTTATAAACGATATTAGTTATTCAGTTTCTCCCACACTTCATCTACTTTATGCAGATAGGTAGGTAGGATTGGGATTTTGTAGGCGCTTCGACAGCTAAGGTCATTTAGCACCTTACAGGAAGATAAGAAGATTTGAATGTCTTCGCAAGAAGAAGAGCAAACTCCTGTCGTCACTCGCCTTTCTACAACGCTGCAGACTCTGACACGATACCAACATTTGTCAGAGTGAACCATCATATTCAAACTACCGCAGCTAAGAGATAGGCGACTCTGGTATATATAAGACACATTAAGATTAAACTGCCCCCTGCACTTCACTCCTGAAGAAGCCTTCCTCATCGAAGGCGAAACGTTGAGAGCAGTAATGCCGTCCACGCAGTGCCTCCTGAAAGCATCAACCCACATCATCAAACGCTGCGAAAACCTCCAAAGGTATACTGACTTTTACTAGTTTTACTACATCTCGCTTAGTAATGATTATCTCTTGGCACGGACACTTTGAATGATTGGTACAGTTTGTTGGGGGATTGTAAAACAAAGCATTCGTTCATCCAATCAAAACAGCCAAACTCTCTCTAAAAATCATTAAAACACTATGTAAAGTTAATATTATAGCTATTTTTCACTGGGAATTGTAATAATTAATTGGAAGCAAATATTGTTTTAGAGGTCATAACAATAAATTATTTCTTAAGATTTTTTGCCCCCAACTAGTCCTTTCCCTGATCGTGGAGAAATCATGTTAAACTGGATGACCAGTCGTGTTAGTCGGGGACTAGGTATACATAGAAATTTATTGGTTAATTTTCTCCTTTCATTCTAATTTTCAAATTAGGGTTTTTGCTAGGATCCTATTAAAAATATAAGATATTTCATTGATTTTATAGGGTTATTGGTAGTTATAAACAAAATATCAGTAGTTATAAACATTATCAGCAGTTATAAACACAATATTGGGAGTTATAAACATATTATCGGCAGTTATAAACACAATATCGGGAGTTATAAACACATTATCGATATTTATAAACACAGCCATATCCATTAATTAGTGCGGTTCAAGATGGAAGGAAAATTGTGCGTAACTAGCGATGATGACTCCAATGTCAGCATAAAGGAATTAAATGAGGTAGCTGTAAAGTCAAGAAAAAGAAGAACAACTGTTACTGATGAGAAAATAGAAATATTTCACAACATGAGGAGAGAAGGTGAGCCTCCAACTAAAATGGCAAAACATTTAGGTGTTTCTAAGTCTGTGATTTACAAACTCTTGCAAAAAGTGCACGAGGCAGAAGAAGATTCAAAAGAGGTTGATTTGAAAAGGAAAAGGCCTGGACCCAGAGCACAGCAGGTGAAGAATTTATCTGACAAAATATGTGAAATAATCCAAAGTGACTGCTCCTTGACCCAGAGAGGCATACAGGAAAAATTAAGAGAACGTGAAGCGATCTGTTCCCAATCTACAATATCTAAAAACCTAAAAAAAATTGGTATTACATGAAAACGCTTATAAAGACGAGTTATGAAAACAATAACTCCAGAAATTATTTCAAAAAGACAGATGTACTCCCATGAAATTATGTCCGTTTCATCAGGTAGTATGTTATTTCTTGACGAAACAGGATTTAATTTACATAGCACAAATAATTATGGGTATTCACCAAACACTGAGGCTATCAGAATGGTTCCTACCAACTGGGGGAGAAACATCAGCTTGATCGCTACAATCACAATTAACACCTTCGTTGCGGCATAATTAATTTTCACACTCCCGCTAACGGGAGACATTTTCGCAATCACTTCGTACTTTAGCTTAAAATATGATGTTATATGAGAAACAAATGAAAATACCTTTAATTTGTATTTTTGGAACGAGAACATCATATGATGTTGCCCGTAAGCGGGAAATGCCAAAAAGTAGACTACCCTGCATCACATGGTTTGGAATAGAAGAATACGCCTTGTTAGATAACGGATATAATTTTTCCGTGTCGTATTAAAGCAATTTAATAAATAGACTCTTTCCTAACTGTTATGTTGGAATAAAGGAGCGAGGATATCATATTTCGTCTTACACGCGGAAAATCCTTAGATACCCTATCCGTTTTATTACATCTAAAATACAGTACAGTTTGGGTTTATACGAGTATGCTTCTATGTTTAGGTATAATACAATCAAAAATTTAGCACGCTGAGATAATCTTTATTGCCTGCTGGAGAATGCGGGATTATCTGTTTTAGGCGATGTTTGATGCGACTTCCTAATCCATAGTATAATTCCCCGTAGAAAATTCGAAAGTTACAAGTTATGTATTTATTTATTTTCAGCTTAATCTTGTTTTCGATTGTGCAAGTTTCTTTCAGTCCAAATTATCTCTGATAATCATCAGGATTCTACTATATTACAAAAAAATTGTTCTGAAGGTTATTTCGAGTTATCAAGTTTTGTAAACTTGGAAGAAGGTTTGGCTTAAATTCAAAGGAATACTTATAAATACATGGGTGATTTTTCAAAAATAATGTAGAAATTCACTTTCAAAACAGTATATATTCGTAATAAAATATATCAATTGCTTTCACAATTATAAATATTATCATTATTTCCATAACTTTCACTGTTTACAAATTACATACAAATCACGCTGTTCCCTTACGGGGTAAGCAAGCTAAATGCCTCTACCATTCACAATATTCCTCCACACCTTCTATCCTTACATACTTGTTTCGCTTCAAGCACATCCATGCATTGTTTCATACATCGTCTTCCATTCCTTAAACTTTACAAATAAAAATAATTAATAATAAAAATTACGTTTCAAGTTAAATACAATTTTTAGTTTACAATAAAAATATCAATGTGCAATAGCAGCTACTATATATAATAAAACTATTATTTACAACAAAAGCTACTATTTACAATAACAATTACTATTTACAAAGGCAGAAGCAAAAAAATTAACAAAAACATGTATATACAATAATTTCACATTAATCTGCGATGCCACTCTTGAAAACAATTTGTTAAACAGAGTCCTGGCTCACCTTCACAATCTCCGCAGTAGGTCGAAACTACTTTTCTTACTTTATTGGCTGTGCACACCCTGCAAGCCTTTTGCTTCCTCCTTATGCCAGATGTTGGTGGATATTCTTTTATAAAATGTGAATCTATGGTGATAATGGAGGAGGAGGACGGTTGAGTCATAGATTTCGAAAGCGAGGAGCGTGGAGAATTTCCGCAGAGATAATCAATTACGGATAAACGAAATGAATACAGATCCATCCGTTCTCCGCTATATCGCTGATACAAGAAATAGGAGTTCAACATCATCATTTCGATGATGTGAAGTCCTAATTTCTTGTACCACTTCAGGGATTTACGTTCCGAAATGTAATACGATAAATACTGGTCTACCCGATCAATACCCCCCATGTATTTATTATAATGAACAATACATTGAGGTTTTTTTATTGATCGGGCACGATGAGAGGTTGTTTCAATGATATCCCCTGAAAATTCAGAGGATATCATTAAAACATCTCTTTTATCCTTCCATTTCGAAACGTTAATCCCATCAGATGTCCATTGCTGCACCATTTCGTTTTTCCGTAATTTTTTCTGTACAACCTTTGGAGGGTTGCCTTTTCTGTTGGCTCTTAGAGTCCCAGTACAATAAGACTGCTCATTGTCTAGGAGCTCTCGAGTCAGGCCAACACTATTATAAAAGTTGTCCATATATAATGAGTGGCCAGTCCCCAGCCCTTCCATCAGTTTATGGACAACTTTATTAGCGTGGCCTTTCCCTGAAAGATTTTCATCCATTGCCCCCGCATAAATCAAAAACCTATGAATCAACCCGTCCGGTTCCATCAACATATAAAGCTTCACGCCGTATTTGTGTTTTTTCAGCTTTATAAATTGACGGAACGACAATCGTCCCCTCCATGGCACCATAGATTCATCGATACATAAATGTTTGCATGGATAGTGGATCGTCTGCATTCTTTTACGGAAAAATTCCATAAAAGGCCTTATCTTGAACAGAGGGTCTGCTGAGATAGGGTCGTCCATTACTGGATTTTCGACGAAATGCAAGGTTTGGAGAATATTCAGAAATCTATCCCTAGACATCCGGGACGAAAAGTAATTTAGGTTAAATTTCTCGTTGGTGTTCCAGTAATCGACAATCCTATTCAGCTGAAGGATTCCCATATGGAACTTGAGTCCTAAAAATACTTTGAGTTCCTCAATTTCGAGATCTTTCCAATCAGTTATGCGGGATCTCGGAGCCACTCCTCGGAGGAAGAGCTCCTCGGCAAATTTATTTGTTTCCCGCAGAACCAATTGGAAGAAATCGTCATTGAATAGCAAATCAAAGTAATTTTTAGGATCATTTCCATCTGGGAGGACTTTCAAACCACTCTGCTCAAGAGAAGTTAAGCAACGCGGATCTTGTGGTGTATCTATCCATGCAAACGTAGGTAAAGGGGATGGAAGGTATTCTGGAGAAGAAATTGAAAGTGTAGGAGAAGGCGGAGGAGGAGGAATGGAAGGGGTAGGTGAAGGTGGTCTGGGGTCTAAAGATGGTTGGGTTGGGTAAAGTTGGGTGGCTGAAAGTGGCTGCAATTCATGAAGGACAGGGGGAGAGGAATCTGTAGCACCAACATCTGGCGGCAGTGCTTGGGGACATGCAACGGGTGTTTGGGCCTCTAAAGTAATAAAAGTAGAAACCTCTGCTTGGAGTTGCGAAGGGTCATCACCTTCTGTTTCGTCCTCGACGTCCGAAGAATCCCCATCGTACTCTTCAAGGAGCTCCTCAATTTCCGCAGGAGAAAGCTCAGAAATTATAAATTTCTCCTGCGTTAATTTAGGCCTCTTTGATGGTGATGAAAATAACAGATCAACAAAACTAAAACTTAACTTAAATTGTTTATGTAATATAATGAAACATACCAGGAGATTTCATTTGAAAATAACAGATCAACAAAACTAAAACTTAACTTAAATTGTTTATGTAATATAATGAAACATACCAGGAGATGGAACATCCTGCGCCTGAGACGTCGAGGGTTGGGGATCCATATATCAATTTACTAAAAGTTGAAATTACACAAATTATTTACCTTCTCAAACGTGAATATATTGGCATACTGAAATAACGAAGTAAATAAAAACCAAATTTCTATAAAAATAATAGGACTTACCTCGAATCTCTGTCAAAAACTCCTACTATGCTCCTTTACGTAGCAGTAGAAAAATACGCAGAATCTATTAAAAGAATGAATATCTTTTTATATTAAATATTTGTTACTAAATACTAGAAAATATACAATAAAAACAAAACATACTCGAACGGAGTACCACAATGAGGTTCAAAATATATTGACGATTCTTCGACTTCGCAAAATCTGAAATTACAAAAAGAATTTATTTAAGTTCTCAAACGTGAATGTTTTGATACACTAAAACAACGAAGTAAGTATAAAAACCTATTTCTATAAAAATAATAAGCCTTACCTTGAATACCTTGTGCAAGATGAAAAGTCTTCCTTTCTTCCGAATGACGCACTCGGCATGAAAACGATCCACACAGGAAGAAAGCTCAAAAGGGACTGAGACTAACCCCTCCTGCGGCCCTTCCCAAACAGTCCAATCCCTTCCACGGAAGAAAGAAAACGGACGCGCAGAAAAACTGAGGCGCAACATCATATGATGTCGTCCGCAACGAACGTGTTAAGGGATATTTCAAAATAAAAGACGGATCCTATAACACAGATTCTTTTATTGAATTTCTTGAAGACTGTAAATCTAAGGATATATTTAAAGAAGGCCACATTTTAGTTATGGATAATGTAAAATTTCACCACAGTCAAAATGTTATTTCTTGGCTTGAAATGAATGAGGTCAGCTACAAATTTATTCCTCCATATACTCCACAGTTAAACCCGATAGAAGTTTTTAGTGTTATCAAATCTAGGTATCATACAATACGTCCCGTTCCTGAATCATCCACACAGATTTATAAGTACAAAGTAAGATGTATAGGAAATATGAATAGTGACAGAACATTGAGATTTGAAGCATTTTATAACAACATGGAGAAGTATCGCGATTTGGCATTTCAAGGCCTTCCCTGTAGGTAAGTTTGAGTTTTTCCTTTTTACGTGTCATTAGTTTGCTTTGAATAACGTTATTTTAAAGTCATTTTAAAATAATATAAAATTATTTTAAAATAAAATTTGATCCGTGATAGATTTGTTTATATATGTATTCGTCTGAAGTTGTGGTTCTCCGACAGATTTTCTCCTCCGTACAACTGCCGTTTGGCCACGGTTAGTGATCAAAAGAATACATGAAAACAAAAAAGAAAGATTTCTCAGTAAAGAAGACCAACAAGAGATTGTTTTTATTTTACATATCATTCGTCATTTTTTGTTAACCATTTTAAATTGTTTTATGAAGTTCTAGTTAATAATTCTTAGTGTTGTAATTTAAGGATGATTTATTGTCTTAAAAAAGGTATTACCAACTAAATGCAGTCGTGTTTAATTAATTTACGAGCTAGCCTCGCAAAAGCGAAAATATGACATAACTACTAGTGAAGGCTCTTCAGAACAGCCTTCACTAGTAGAATGTGAATTTAGGGCAGTTCAGAACACCTCGTCTACGTAGGAGACGCTTTATTCCCCCTCCCCCTTTTTTATCCGACTTTGGGGGCGTTTCAGAACACCTCCGTTACGTAGGAGACGCTTTATTTCCCCTTCCCCTTTTTTTCCTCCCCTTACGAAGGAGGTGGACTTTGGGGCATTTCAGAACACTTCGGTTACGTAGGAGACGCTTTACTTCCCCCTCCCCCCCTTTTTTTCCTCCTCCTTTACGAAGGAGGTGAATTTAGGGGCATGTCAGAACACCTCGCATGCGTAGATGACATTTTTTCCTTTTCCCCCTCTTTTAGAGTTTGAAAATGGTCATTTCGGAACACTCCGTAGTGAGTTATATTTAGGGAAGTCGCTAGCCCTCTTCGAAGGCAGATAGAAACTCGTGGTTTCCGAGCGCATTAGGGAAGGTATTCGCTGCGGGGGAAGGGTTATCCTTCCAGCGTTGCAGTTCGAAAACGGTTGTTTACCACGATTTTTCGTGCGTTAAAAAGGTATGCTATTGCTGTTGGAAATTAAATCCAAAAAGGCGATGCGATGATTAATAAATTATATGCAAAAGGGAAAATATTACTCTAAATAGGACTGAAGTAAGCAGTTGCAATCACTCGAGAAATTAATTTTAATTCGTATTCATGAATGTTACGTTCGAAATAATTGAAATGTTCTGTGAAAACAGGACGTATTCTAATATTAAGGATGAGTTACGTTGAAGGAATAACAAGATGGAAATATTTTTCATTTCCGATAAGTAAGCGGAGAATTGCATGTTCAAACACGTATTTATGAATTGTACCTTAATAATAAGTAAATAGTACAAAATGATAATAATTAATGCGTTGAATATTACGTCCGAAATAATTTACCAAATTTTAGAATTATTTAAATTCGGAGACATGCAAGTATAAGCAAGACGTACGAATTAATTTAATTAATTAATGCTACGATTTCCGAAATATTTTAAAATTCTGAGAATTACAAGTAGCATAAATTTAATTTAATTGAAGCATTAAATGCTGCGATGTCCGAAATATTTTACCAAGGTTTAAGAACTGACGTAAGGTTGAAGAGAATAAAGGAAATATATTTTTTCAG
The DNA here is from genome assembly GCA_036926305.1 of Uropetala carovei. Classification (NCBI taxonomy): domain Eukaryota; kingdom Metazoa; phylum Arthropoda; class Insecta; order Odonata; family Petaluridae; genus Uropetala; species Uropetala carovei. The sequence continues at coordinate 3,042,287 of JAXCHB010000043.1, forward strand.
CTTTATTTATTTAAAGATTGGAATAGAATTATCTAATTATTATTGTTTTTCATAACCAGTGAATAATACAAATATTATTTTGAGGCACCAGCAGTCTCAGAAAGCAATGTTTCTTCGAGGAAATGCTTAAATATTTTAACATTATAAAAGACAACAAATATTTACATCATAAAATACTTGTGTACAATATCTACAAGGGGCGCACTCACACCTGTTCAGATCTACCGGCGGGGGTTCACTCACCCCCGTCATTAGTGAGGCTATAATCGCCTCTACATCGAGGCTTATACCGTATTTTCCGCTCGATAATGCGCGCGTTATCAATGCAAAAAGTTCATTCAATAGAGCAAAACTTTGATGCGCGTTATGCAATGGAAACCCAGTAAATTATGACAAATTACTTCAATTTAACTACAGACTATTTCCAAACCTATCTTTAAAACAGTGCTATTATAATCTTAAATCACGTTTACGTCTCGTTTTATTTCCAATTTGTATATATCGGTAAAATACTATTTGTAGAAATAAAAAATGAACACAATGAAGATCAAATTATATTTTAAAGTAACAATACAAAGGTAGCTTAAAGTTATTAGGTACAATATAACGTAAATTTTCAAAACTATTACAAAGAATACGTCAACCAAACCGAAATACTTTCAATTTTTTATACGGACAAAATTTGAAATTAATCAATGCATCTTCTGCGTTCACCAATCCATAGTGATATATTTACCTACTTTTGAATTACAGAAATATTTTACAAAAAACAAGGAAATTAATAACATTAAAGTTAGGATCATATTAAGATGAGGAAATTCACAATAGTTTTACATTAAAAGTTTTTTATTCGATACCCAGAAAATCATACTTTTGAATTACCGAAATAGTTTACAAAAAACAAGGAAATTAATAACATTAAAATTAGGATCATATTAAGATGAGGAAATTCACAATAGTTTTACATTACAAGTTTTTTATTCGATACCCAGAAAATCATACTTTTGAATTACCGAAATAGTTTACAAAAAAACAAGGAAATTAATAACATTAAAATTAGGATCATATTATGATGAGGAAATTAACAATAGTTTTACATTAAAAGCTTTTTATTCGAAACCCAGAAAATCCTCGTCTGAATCAATGTAAAATGAATTAAGGACGTCCATTATTTCTTCCGGTGCACCACTCTCTGTAATTTCAATTTCCGAATCTGATTCCTCGCTATTTTCTATTTCTTCCGTCTTATCATCCAATATATCACCTAGTGATTTTACAAAACAGTTTTTTACATAAGAGACTGTAACACCCTGCCAACTCTCCGCAATCCACCTACACATTTCTTCATAGGATGGCTTTTTAATTTTACCTGATTTGGTGTAGTCTTTTAAACCACCCATCATCCACTTTTCCCATCGATAACGCAACTTTGACTTGAAAGACCTGTTCACAGATATATCAAGCGGCTGTAACTTTTTTGTCAACCCACCCGGAATAATTGCTACCTTGGAGTATTTACCAACTACCTTCATCACTTCAGGAGTTGTATGTGCACGGCATGAGTCCATAATTAATAACGATTTTGGTTTGAAAAATGCAAATTTCCTTTTCCTCCACACATTTTCAAGCCATGTTTTCATTATTTCTTGATTCATCCAACCTTTTTCATTCCATGCAACAACTACGTCTTTAGGAAAGTTTCCTTTAGGAGCAGTTTTCCTCTTAAAAATTACCATGGGTGGAAGCTTGGATCCATCAGAAGTCACACATAAAACCACAGTAAAATTTGACTTCTCATTACCCGTTGTGGCGACAGACACTTCTTTCGCTCCCTTTAAATTTACTGTCCTTGTTCCTGGGAGGTCGAAACTAACAGGGACCTCATCCATATTTCCTAAATGGATACGATCCACTCCACACAAATTTTGTTTCACGTACACTTTAAATTTTTCTGTTTTAGCCTCCCAGTCATCAGGTAGCCTATGACCGACACTTGTAGATGAACGGACACTTAAATTGTTTCTCTTCATAAATCTGAAGCCCCAGGAAGGATAAGCCTTAAAATTACTTATGTTTTCCTGTCTTGCAATTTCTTTTGCCTTCAGTAAAACACTTGTTGTTGTTATCCTATGCCCTTTGGACCTTTCAAGAATAACCCACTCCAAAAGTTTCTTTTCCAGATCTGGCCAAAAACATTTTCTGTAACGCATTGCACGTTTTTTCTCATGTAGTCTTCTCAAAACTGTCTCTTCTTTCCTCCAACCTCGTACACTGGACTCCCCAACGTTGAATATTCTACCAGCTTCACGATTTCCCTTCTCTTTGGCTGTATTAACTACTTCTAATTTAAACTTTGCAGTATACGATTTTCGCCGTAATATATTTTTATTCTCCATGAGTAGATTTTACTTTAAGTATATTTAAATATATTCAAATATATATAGTAGCAGGTAACTAACCACGTGTTCACTTATCAGATACAAATTTCCTATTCTGCGATTCATTTGTTATTATGAGAGCAGCGGAAAATCGGATTTAGTTATTCATTTAACTATGTAAATAACCACATACGCCACATATATTTCAGCCCAGAAAAAAACAAATGACTGCGCGGTATATATACATCTTCACCACAATTAAAAATTTAACGCTGCGCGATATATATTAGGTGCGCATTATCGAGCGGAAAATACGGTATCCTCCATGAAGCTGACCGGGAAAGAAAGTTCCTCCCGAAGTATATTTCCTGCATAACAATCTACAACGGCAGGACTCGCCCCTGCCTCTGGTGGGGCTATAATCGTTCCAAAATCGAGAGGAGCCACCTCCCGAAGTATGGTTTCTGCCGAAGAATCTACTTCGGCATGAACAGCTTCAGTTTCGCTCTCAGCGGCGCTTATATCCGAATACATCGGCGATTCTCTCGGCGTGGATGTGGCCACCTCTTTTCTTCGAGGGGACCATGGTTCATCGTCTTCGAATTCGTCAGAGGACGACGAGTCTTTGATGCATATCATTTCCTTCTAGAGAAAGCGAAACATAAGAAGTTTATATAGTAAAAATAACACAAGTAACAAAAACCACCAAAGAACGACAAAAGACGGTGTATTAATCACTTACCAGTTTCATATTCTTCACATTACGTCCAGGCATGTTTAGCGTTAGGAATGGGAGGCTCGGAGGACTGCAAGCGTTGGAATGGCAGTGATAATGAGTGATGGAAAGAAGCAGGTAGGCTGGTGGGGCGAGGGGGCAGTGAGTCGAGGGGAGAGAGAGAGAGAGAGAGAGAGAGAGGAATATCATTGGCTCTTTTCCTTCGCGTCCTTATACGTCATTAGGGATTCGAGAGCTATTGGTGACCCCCGTCCACGCACCCTCATAATACGTCATGGAGAACAAACGTCATTGGTGCAATGTCTCCCAAGCACGTCTCAACGCGACAAGCAGGCATATATCTTTAGCAGCATATCATTCTGTCTTTGACTTTCAAGGCGTTCGCTAGTATTATTTTTGCTTAGCTGAAATGGAGTCTCTGTTGAAATTTGTTCCGGCGGGAGAAATCCTGAAGGGCTTTACATCGGGAGTCTATACAACACCTGAATTGTTAATCGACGCGCATCTGGCGCTAGATTATCGCTTAAGGGCGATGGGGGAGACTGTCGATGAGAATACTTATAAAAGTTTTCTCGAGAGAGTCGGTGGGGTATTGGGGGATTCTGTTGTCCCTCGGAACTGTATTACCGTTGATTCTCGTAATGGCCGTGAGCATTACGTTGTCGAGGGAACGAACGAAGGTGTGTCTGACGCCCCGCAGTCGGACGTTGAGGATATTTATCCATGTCTTATCGAGAGAGTCGGTGAGGAGTTGGGGCATTCTGCTGTCCCTCGAAACTGTATTACCGATGATTTTCGTAATGGCCGTGAGCATTACGTTGTCGAGGGAACGAACGCCGGTGTGTCTGACGCCCCGCAGTCGGACGTTGAGGATATTTATCCATGTCTTATCGAGAGAGTAGGTGAGGTGTTAGGGCATTCTGTTGTCCGTTGAAATTGTGATACTGATGATTCACGTAATGGCCGCGTGCATTACGTTGTCGAGGGAACGAACGCTGATGTTTCTGACGCCCCGCAGTCGGACGTTGAGGATATTTATCCATGTCTTATCGAGAGAGTCGGTGAGGAGTTAGGGCATTCTGTTGTCCGTCGAAATTGTGATACTGATGATTCACGTAATGGCCGTGTGCATTACGTTGTCGAGGGAACGAAAGCCGATGTTTCTGACGCCCAGCAGTCAGGTGATCACCATGATGGCATGGGATCAAATATTTTGATAAAATCTCAGTATTCACCATCGGATAATGCCAGTCATTCTGTTGATTTTGGCAAAAAATTTATCATAATTGATTTGGGAGATCGCCGCGAGGTCATGGAATCGAATACTTTTGTCTTTTCGGATTCTTCTCGTGGTCGCAAGGTCCCTTCTCGAAAGGTGAATTTGTCCCCCGATTCGCATTCTCTCAACGTTGTCTATGGAAAACATGTCAGATCTCACGTCGCTGACGGTGGAGATAAGCATCTACCTGACGGTGACCGTACATTCTCCGTACCGACAGCTATTCTACTTGATTTTGACGAGGGTGATGAGAACGATGTATCTCGTATCAAATACGGTCGTGATGGAGCAGATGTGTTTATCGGCGGACAAAACAAGTCCATGCCGTCTGGAGATTTAATTTCATTTGAAGATGGGGGTGTTATAACTAATAACTCTGCATCCGTAAATACCGATTTGTTGGGGTGTGTGGATTTATTTGAAAATATGTCGAGGAATTATGGCATGGCTCCTGCCGTTGCAGGTTCCTCTCGTGAGAATGACCGTTTGTATTCTCCGATGGAGAGGCCCCCACTGATTACTCTCTCCGGCCGTGCAAATCCCGCTATTTCGTGTCAAAATTCGAACATGGGCAGATCTTTGTTGGACAATCCGATTTCGGAGGCGTTAAAAGAGCCTTTGATTGCGCTACCACCATTGAATCAGATTGGCGAGGGTCATGTCTCTGAATTCTTTACGATTATTAAAGAAAATCGGAGTTTCTTGCAGAACTTCCGACTATGGGGGCGCGAGGTATCTGTTTTATTTCGCCCTGCTCCTAAAGATTGTAATCCCGTAAATTGGTTCGCGAGGGGGATGTCAGAATTACTTAAGAAATTAAAAGGAGAAGTAAGTGACGATACTAGGGTGGGGATGATAATAAGGAATGACTCCAACCCCGATCGACCTATTTGCATTTCATACCGGCGCTCTGACCAGCTCGAGGCCGAGGTCATTTTGCAGAGGATTGAGAAAGTCCTACAGTCGAACAAAATGTTTCTTGTCGATGGCGTGCTTAACGTATCGTTCACCTATGTGAAAACTCCTGTGGGAGGATGCCCACGTAGGCGTTTGATATCCTCTTTCGAATCATTTTGCAAATCGAAAAAATCGATTGTAGTTGTGAACAATACAGACAACCTCTGTTTACCGAGGGCTATTTGCATAGCAATTTCGCGTCATATTGATTCGTCTGCGGAGTATGCGCAAATAAGAATGGGGAGGAAAACGCAAAAAGATAGGGCGGTGGCACTCTGCGAAAGAGCGGGTATTGTCTTACCACAGGGTGGAGGTGGAGTGCATGATATCGCAGTATTCCAACAGTGCCTCGATGATTATAAAATCACTGTATTCAGGGACCGCAAGGGAAAGGAGGTTCTTTTTGAGGGTCCTGACTCCGATTCCCCCCTAGGATTTCCGAGAAAGGCGATAGACCTTATTTACGGTGATAGCCATTTCAACGTAATAACGTCGTTGACGGGAGTCTTCAACTGCTCCTATTACTGCCGTCCTTGTCGTACACCGTACAACTCCAGGCACCTACACCGTTGCCCATCCGAATGCCCTCGGTGTAAAACATCCCCCCCATGCGAACCATGCGCGATAGTGTCGTGCAAGGATTGCAAGAGATTTTTTTATGGGGAAAATTGCATAAAAAATCACAAAACCCCCAAGGGTAGAGCAAAGCCGGTATGCGATGCTCTTACATACTGCGAGGTGTGCACCAAAGTCAATAGCACAATTAAGGCAAGACACTCGCACGTTTGTGGGGAAGCATATTGTAACGTGTGTAAGAGTATGCAAAATTCCTCTCACCGCTGTTTCCTTCAATTGAAGAAGCAAAAGGTGCTTTCCAATGACTTCGTTTTCGTGTATTATGACATTGAGTGTCGGCAGGATGAACCTTTATCAGGGGCTGTAAATACGTTCGTCCATACACCAAATCTGCTAATATCACAGACTGATTATAGACTCGATCGATTTCTGTGAAAAATGTGGAGAAAGGCAGATGGTTTTTGAGGAGAGTGATCCTATACATTCCTTTTTAAATTACCTCCAGGAGTTGGATCGTAAAGGTTTTAAAAATATAGTGTGCCTCGCTCACAATGCCAAGGGATATGACAGCCATTTTATAGTGAAATGCATGATCGAGAGGATGGGCTGGACGCCAAAAATTTTAATGAATGGCGCCAAACTGATCAGCGTGTCGTACAGCGGTTTGTCTTTCATCGACTCGCTAAATTTTTTACCAATGGCATTATCAAAACTCCCTTCTGCTCTCGGTCTCGGGGATGACCTCGAAAAGGGGTATTTCCCACATTTTTTTAATACGAAGGAGAACGATGCCTATGTCGGCCCCCTTCCACCCTCCGAAACCTACGGTGTCAACAGAATGAGTAGAAGCGAGGCATCCGTTTTCAATAAATGGTACACGCAGTTAAGCGAAGGCGGTTACGTTTTTAATATGAGGCAAGAAATACTGAAATATTGTGCACAGGATGTCACAATACTCCGAAAGGCATGCCTCAAATTTCGGGAGCAATTCCTAAAATGTACCGGAGTCGACCCTTTCCGTCAGGCACTCACGATTGCAAGTGCTTGTATGACGGTTTCTGAAAGAAATTTCTGAAGCCGCATACTATCGCCATCGTTCCATGTGGGGGGTATCGTGGTGTAGACAGGCAATCCGTTAAGGCTATATTATGGCTCGTGTCCGAAGAGAGGAAAAGGGATATTAAGATTAGACATGCGGGCAACGGTGAAGAAGTAAAGATTTTGGGAAGGAAAGTGGACGGCTATTATGAAAAAGGGGAAGAAAGATTAATTTTTGAATTCCACGGGTGTTTCTACCATGGTTGCATCTCGTGCTTCCCGAGAAGAGACGAGCCAGTACATCATAATTCCCTGGAGACAATGCAGACGAGATTGGAAAGCACTGAGGCAAAAACAATGATGTTTAGACAATGGGGGTATCAAGTTTTAGAATTATGGGAATGTCAGTTTGATCGAGACATGGCGAGGGATCAGAACATCCGTGAGCTAGCCGAGGAGCATAGCGTAATCTTAAGATTACCTCTGAATCCAAGAGAGGCATTCTTTGGTGGGCGAACAAATGCCATCCGTCTCCATCATATAGCCTCCGTTTCCGAAGGAGAGGATATAAGATATTTAGACGTATGCTCCTTATACCCGTACGTTAACAAGTACAGAAAATATCCAGTAGGCCACCCCGAAATTTTTTTGGGGGATGACTGTCCGCCCCTTCAGGATACGGAGGGGTTAATTAAATGCGATATTCTGCCTCCCTATGATTTATATCATCCTGTACTCGCTGTTAGAGTTAATGGAAAACTAATGTTCCCTCTTTGCCATGCTTGTGCTGTAGAGGAAAACAATGGTGAATGCTCTCATGCAGAAAAGGAAAGAACTCTCTCTGGGACATGGATTTCCGATGAAATTAAAATAGCTGTATCCGATGGATATAAAATTTTGAAAACGTACGAGGTCTGGCAATATGAAACTACACAATACGATCCTGAAAAAGGCGAAGAAGGTCTCTTTACGCAATATATAAACACCTTCCTTAAAATTAAACAAGAGTCGAGCGGATGGCTGGAATGGTGTATCTCTCCTGAAGATAGGGAGAAATACATTGCATCATTTAAAGAGAAAGAAGGGGTGCTTTTGGACACGAATTCCATCTCAAAAAATCCGGGGATGAGATCTCTCGCTAAGTTGATGTTGAATAGTTTTTGGGGGAAGTTTGGGCAGAAAGAAAATCTCCCTAAATGTTCAATTTTGAAAAGTGGAGAAGAGTTATATTCCCTGAACGGAGATTTTAAGCAGAACGAATGGCTCTCAAGGGCAGCAGTTCATGTCAACACCCTTCGCCATGCAGAATACTTTGCTTCTGATGGTTGCCCACCTTTCGTTCGAGGTATCCAGTTTTGCATGATATGAAACCGAACACTACCCACATCCCTTTCTCTAGAAACCCTGGTCTGAAAGTCAGCAATCCCATAACAATCATGCGAACACCTGTTCAACTTAAAGACATCTTCCGCACGGTTTGAAGATACAGTGCATGCATATTTCTCCCAATTACATGCATTGCATGTATTACATTGTGAGAAAATAACCAAAGAGTCAATGAATGTTGTTACAGCAGATGCTCGATAATCCAGACCGGGATAATCCGGAAATTCGATTACCGGAATTGCATGACACGTACTGAAATATCCCCCACTGTGCAGTTATTTCAAGACCTTACACATAGGAGACTGTAGGGAATAGGTATAGGGGAGAGGAGCAAATTCCATCTGTCGCCTTTTTCGTAAGATAAGATACCAAACACCAACCCCACTCCTTTCTCTGGAAACTCTGGTTTGAATGTCAGCAATGCCATACCTATCATGGCAAACTACAAAGCGTATCCTCCGTGGTAAGAGAATATAGTGAATGACATTTCCTCCAAAATGCATGTATTATATTTTGAGAATACGATGGAAGATTCAATGAATGCTGTTACAGCAGATACTCGATAATCCTGACCACGATTATCTGGAAATTCGATTATCGGAACTTCAAGGCATGAGGATATAATGAATGCTAATTTCTCCAAATTGCATGTAGCATATTTGGAGAAGATGACAGAAAAAAAAATGAATGTAGTCACAGCAGACACTCAACAATCCTGACCCCGATTATCCAGAAATTCGATTATGGAACTACATGACACGTATTGAAATATCACTCACCGTGTAGTTATATCAAAACTTTACACCTAGGGCACTGTAGGGAATATGTGTAGTGGAGAGGAGGAAATTCCATCTGCCGCCTATGTTTGTTACAATAAGATAACGAATACCGACCCCACTCCTTTTCTCTGGAAACACCGGTTTGACTGTCGGCAACGCCATACCTATCATGGCATACTACAAAGAAGATCCCCCGTGGTATGAGGATATCCTGAATGCCAATTTCCCCAAATTGCATGTATTACATTTTGAGAAAATGATGGAAGATTCAATGAATGTTGTTACAGCAGATACTCGCTAATCCTGACTCCGATTTCTGGAAATTCAATTATCGGAACTTCATGGTATGAGGATATAATGAATGCCAATTTCTCCAAAGTGCATGCGGTATATTTGGAAAAGATGACCGAAAAATCAATGAATATAGTTACAGCAAATACACGATAATCCAGACTCTGATTATCCGGAAATTCGATAATAGGAACTGCATGACACCCCGAAATATCATCTCACATGCAGTTATTTCATCACCGTACATCTAGGGGACTGTAGGTAATATGTATAGTGGAGAGGAGCAAATTCTAACTGCTGCCTTGTGTGGTAAGATAAGATACCGAACACCCACCCCACTCCTTTCTCTGGAAAAAACGGATTGAAAGTAAGCAATGCCTTATCATCATGGCAAACTACAAAGCAGATCCCCCGTAGTGTGAGGATATAATGAATGTCAATATCTCCAAATTGCAAGTGCTGAAATTTGAAGACTCCATTGAAAATCAATTAATGAAGTTACAGCAGACACTCGATAATCCTGACCCCGATTATCCGGAAATTCGACTATCAGAACTGAATGGTATAAGGATATAGTAAATATCATTTTATCCAAATTGCATGTATTATTTCTTGAGTAGATGACGGAAAAATCAATCAACATACTTACAGCAAATGCTCGATAACCCAGACCCCGATTACCCCAAAATTCCATTATCGCAACTGCATGACGTATTGATATATCACTCACCGTGCAGTTATTTCAAAACTTTACACCTAGGGGAATGTAGGGAATATGTATGGTGGACAGGAGCAAATTCTAACTGCTGCCTTGTGTGGTAAGATAAGATACCGAACACCCACCCCACTCCTTTCTCTGGAAAAAGCGGTTTGAAAGTCAGCATTGCCATATCATCATGGCAAACTACAAAGCAGATCCCCCATAGTGTGAGGATATAATGAATGTCAATATCTCCAAATTGCAAGTGCTGAAATTTGAAGACTCCACTGAAAATCAATTAATGTAGTTACAGCAGACACTCGATAATCCTGACCCCGATTATCCGGAAATTCGACTATCGGAACTGAATGGTATAAGGATATAGTAAATATCATTTTATCCAAATTGCATGTATTATTTCTCGAGTAGATGACGGAAAAATCAATAAACGTACTTACAGCAAATGCTCGATAACCCAGACCCCGATTATGCAGAAGTTCCATTATCAGAACTGCATGACGTATTGAAATATCACTCACCGTGCATTTATTTCAAAACTTTGCACCTAGGGGACTGTAGGGAATATGTATAGTGGAGAGGAGCAAAATCCATCTGTCGCCTTTTTCGTAAGATAAGATACCAAACACCAACCCCACTCCTTTCTCTGGAAACACTGGTTTGAATGTCAGCAATGCCATACCTATCATGGCAAACTACAAAGCGTATCCTCCGTGGTAAGAGAATATAGTGAATGACATTTCCTCCAAAATGCATGTATTATATTTTGAGAATACGATGGAAGATTCAATGAATGCTGTTACAGCAGATACTCGATAATCCTGACCACGATTATCTGGAAATTCGATTATCGGAACTTCAAGGCATGAGGATATAATGAATGCTAATTTCTCCAAATTGCATGTAGCATATTTGGAGAAGATGACAGAAAAAAAAATGAATGTAGTCACAGCAGACACTCAACAATCCTGACCCCGATTATCCAGAAATTCGATTATGGAACTACATGACACGTATTGAAATATCACTCACCGTGTAGTTATATCAAAACTTTACACCTAGGGCACTGTAGGGAATATGTGTAGTGGAGAGGAGGAAATTCCATCTGCCGCCTATGTTTGTTACAATAAGATAACGAATACCGACCCCACTCCTTTTCTCTGGAAACACCGGTTTGACTGTCGGCAACGCCATACCTATCATGGCATACTACAAAGAAGATCCCCCGTGGTATGAGGATATCCTGAATGCCAATTTCCCCAAATTGCATGTATTATATTTTGAGAAAAAGATGGAAGATTCAATGAATGTTGTTACAGCAGATACTCGATAATCCTGACTCCGATTATCCGGAAATCGATTATAGGAACTGCATGACACGTATGAAATATCGTTCAATTGCAGTTATTTCAATACTTTACACTTAAGGGATTGTAGGAATATGTATAGTGGAGAGGAGCAAATTCCATCTGACGCCTTGTTTGGTAAGATAAGATACCAGACACCAACCCCACTCCTTTCTCTGGAAACACTGGTTTGAAAGTCAGCAATGCCATATCTATCATGGCAAACTACAAAGTAGATCCCCCGTGGCATGAGGATATAGTGAATGCCAATTACTCCAAATTGCATGTATTATATTTTGAGAAAATGAAGATGAATCAATGAATGTTGTTACAGTAGATACTCAATAATCCTGACCCTGATTATCCAGAAATTTGATTATCGGAACTGCATGACACGTATTGAAATATAGCTCATATGGTAGTTATTTCAAGACCTTACACTTAGGGGACTGTAGCGAATATGTTTAGTGGAGAGGAGGAAATTCCATCTGCCGCCTATGTTTGTTACGATAAGATAGCGAACACCAACCCCACTCCTTTCTCTGGAAACACTGGTTATCGTTAAGTACCCAAGGTTAGAATAATAATCCATTGTGTACATGATATAACTTATACATTGGCCCATAGACTGTACTGAATGACAGCCAACTGATAATGGTTTTGATATTTATGAAGCTCGCGATGTTTTTAAGAAAGCCTTCAGAAATTTTAAAATATTTAATGAATGGTACAGTTTTGTGATGAATATACGAAAATAAATGGGATATGGTATGAGAAAATCGGTGATTTGATTCAGATATAGTGACTTTATGCAAAATTCGTGATATGTTGATGTATTTTCTTTTACATTTAATGGAAACCCGGATTTAACAGACACCCAAATTTAACGGATAGCCCCTCCTCCCAATTAGTCCGTTAAATCGAGGTTCTACTGTACGTTAAAAAATTGATACATCCAGAAATTTCGTAACCTCGGGGCCTTTGTGGCACTTGTTAATAATCTCCGATCCGGCTAAAAATTTTTGTAGTTCATTATTTTAGGAATTGGAACCATTCTAGGGGGTGAGACCAAAAAAATTTGAAAGTCGAAAATTAAGGGCCACCCTAATATATATATGTATATATAGCTGGCTCAGTTCCATACTGTTCTAAGTCCAATGTTTTCGGAAATTGCGATTTTTGTTCCATTGTGTTCCTTGTCCATTTCTGCATATGTGAATCCAAGAATGATTGAAAAATTCTGAAAAATACGGGTGCTATGAAGCCATTCCACACTGTTCTATGTCCTTTAGAATGTTAGTTTTCCATTCCATATTGTCCCATGTCCCTTAGAAGATTATTTTTCAATTCCATAATGTTCCATGTCCAAGTTTACATACTTTCAACTTTTTAAATGAATCGTAATGTGTAGTGAAAAGCAGTTTTATTACAATTAATCTGTTGATTAAATTGAAATTGGCTTCCTTTTTTAACCTTGACGGTTTTTACGTATTTTGTGGGTCACTGAAGTCATTTGAGATGCGATGTAAAACTTCACTTCTTGCATGTTTTTATCCAACTGTGCTGGTTACACCGCTTTTTGATAAAAGACAAAACAGCTGTTTAGGTGTTCTAACAGAGTTTTGAAAGTTATTTTTATCGTGCTTATTTTAGTGTTTAAAATGGAGAAATGTGAAGATGTTGATTCAGACGATAGTGTGAAAGATCCGGATTAACGTGCAGATTCAGATTCAAGCAGTGAATCAGATTATATTATCCCAGGAACTCCACAACAAACATCCATATGTGATCTTACCCAGCAATTCTCTCAGAGGTATGTAGGGGAGAGTAGGGTAATTGTGCGCACCAAGATTTTCACATTACCACTATAGAATAGCGAGTCCGACTAGTGCAGCCCTCTGGTGGCTGTTATGCATACCACTAACACCCAACAACAGTCACGCCATTTCCACTGTGGTGGTCACAAGAGCTCAACAAAAGAATTGATGCTGTGGCTTGTTATTTTCCTCCCTCAGAAAATAAGAAGGTAAGCTTGCATTCTTTATCCAAGTATCTTCAGTCAAATTTATTCTTAAATAATAGGATTTAGGAGTGATTTGCATGCATAGTTTTTGTAACTTCATTTGATAGTTTATCCTAGTATGAGCAATTTTAGTCTTCAAAACAGAATGGGGTAATGGTGCGCAGTTACGAAGTAGGTGCTCACGATTCCCCAGCATATAATTAAATATGAAGGGATATTAATTCCAACCTCTTCCATTTCTGTACTCAGATGCCAAGAAATTACACACGCAAAATGGAGATAAACTCCTATACAACTGAAAACTTACAGAGAGCACTGGAAGCAATTAGAAATGATGGCAGGAAAATAAGAGAAGTAGGCAGAAGTTTCAGCATTCCAGAGTCAACCCTAAGAAAAAAACTGATGCAGACTCGGCCAGAGCCACCTTGTTTAGGTCATAAACCACTATTCACAAAACAAATTGAAACAGAATTAAGGGATTATGTACTGACACTTGCCAAATTATTCTACAGTTTAATGCCCACAGAACTTAAGACGGTTAGCATTTAGGTATGCTGAACAGAATAAAATTCCTCATAATTTTAGTACGGAGAAAGGTTTAGCTGGCAAGGACTAGCTGTATGGATTCCTAAAGCGTAATCCTATTTGACGGTGTAGCGGTATGCGGATGGTTTAATCATCGTAATTATTCTGTATTTATTTTACTTCATTAGCCCCAAGAGGAAAATTTGTGGTCAGTGGGTGAAATTTTTAAAATGGAAATCGCTCACGAAAAGAAAACTCTGTCACTTTAAGATATCCTGTATTCCAATGTAAACAAGATAATCTTAATTTGCAAAAATCAGGAGTGTGCAACTCCTTCATTTGTTCTGAATGAAGTTACTCCGTTAGATGACGTCAGGTGTCACTAGTGTCGCTGAAATCAACTGATTTTTCAAAAATAAGAGACGCTATTAGCAAAGAGCGCCAAAGACTGTGAAAATGGAGGTAACCGAAGCGAAGGGTTCCCTGTGCTCAGTTTCGGGATGTAAGTTTTCGGCAGCCGATCCATCCGTTAGGCTGTTTCATTTCCCAAGGGTGAAGGAACTGTAAGTAAATTTATATCAATGAATATTTTCATGTGAATGCTGAAGCGTTTTCGTAAATTATGAATGTAATTCTTAAGTCACTTTAGGAGTTATAATTGATGTTTTTCATACGAATACTTGCCTTTCAATGCAAAACTTACAATTTTGAACGTTATTTATCCAGTTCGCTTTGATATATATGTCATTTGTTGTATCGGTGGCTTGGTCGTCATATAAGATTGGTCAATTAAATCGAGTGGAAAGTTTACGGCATAAATTCTTACGTTTAAATTACGTTTCACCTTCGATGGGAATTATTGTATGCACTTGGAGATTCTTTCCGTAGATACTCCTTAGCGCAAGAATAGAAGCAGACAATCTTTTTGTGTTTTTGAATAACTGTGTTGATTCTTGTAGCCTTTAGCACTTAATAACTTTTCCTCCTCGAACTGTGAGAAAGTATCGTGCATTTAATACAAACTTTAACAGCACAAATTATGGTTATAATGCATCAGTAAAGAGAATCAAAAGGGCATCAAATAGTTATATAGACTGAACTGACTTTTTCAACACATCCTTATGTGAGGAAAAGAAACTGAAAGTTACGTGTGCAGACAGATGTGATATATGTAGATGCATTAACTTTACTCCTAATATGACAGCAGTTCCTATAATGCACTAAACCCTGCTAATTGTTATAATGTGTTTATTTTCTGCATTTATTGTTCTCGCCGTGTGACACTTTTGTATTTCGTGATTACGTTGTAAATAACACCCAGTGCACCTTTGCAATTATGCTAATAATGTTAAACAATGACTTCCAATGCTATCTACATGAGATGGTTTTCCAATTCTTTCGGAAGAGTAATAAACCCTTCAGGGATTTTTTTATTTTTCTGGTAATCTATTATTATTCATATTGATGAATGTATTTATGTGCAGGTGCTTGGAATGGGTGCTATTCTGCCAGAGCAGTGACCTGATGGCCATGTTCCAGAGTGGGGCCAAGTGAGTGCTCACTAGGAGAAGGGTGTGCTCGAAGCACTTCATTAATGCTTGCTTCCAGAATGCAATACCAGTGGATGACTTACTGTGGATTTCCAGTTTTTGTGACTTTCCCGTGTGATCTCTGTTGAAATGCTAATGCTTGAACTGCACTGAGATTTCTGCAACTGTGCGTTTTTATCAGGTAGAAATTTGTGATGTTTGCAAAGACCCGTTCGCAATATCAAATGAAATGCTACTGTTAGAACTGCATTGATATTTCTGCAACGGTATCGGCAAATAATTTGTGATATTTTTGCAAAAGCAAGTTTGCAATCTGCTTAAGTGCTACGGTTTTTCACTTTAACATACGGCATTTAC
This sequence comes from Uropetala carovei, assembly GCA_036926305.1. Classification (NCBI taxonomy): domain Eukaryota; kingdom Metazoa; phylum Arthropoda; class Insecta; order Odonata; family Petaluridae; genus Uropetala; species Uropetala carovei. The sequence goes on from JAXCHB010000043.1 coordinate 3,058,226, forward strand.
TTGTTATGTGTACATCTAGTGAAGCTTAAATAAAGCAATATTATTGAACTACAATAATTTCGTCATTTTTTCAATTTCATATTTATATTTAGAATTTTGCGATCAATTATATTAAGCATTTTACGAGGATTAAAAAACCTGACGTTTAAAAGGCGCGTGCACTTGATTTCAGCGACACTAGTGACACCTGACATCATCTAACGGAGTAACTTCATTCAGAACAAATGAAGGAGTTGCACACTCCTGGCAAAAATTATCAGAAGAGTAATGAAGATAGAAACTAAATCAATGTAATGGGATATTTCCATCTTGATGTCCATAGAGTTATGCCTTTCTTATGAGTTTGTGCCTTCCATATTGATCGAGATTCTTCCACACTAAGAATCTGTCAACAGCAGAGGAGGAAAGGAAAGCTGCACTGGAGTTGTACTTGATCAACAGACATGCTAGGAGAAAATGCACAGAAAGACAATGAGACTTTCATGATATGAAGCCATAAGTTGAGAAATTTTTTGAGGGGTTTCATGCACACTGCAATTTGCATGTAGTTGTGAGCGTTTTGAGTCAATTTAATATCGTGGCGTCAGATCGTACGTTTCACCATACAATATGCCGGTTGTTGATAGGAGTACCTGCCTAGAGTGTAAAAATGCTCTCACTACAGACAAGGAACTGGTATGTGACAAATTTAGACTTGGTGTTCAGACCACATGTAGTGGGCTTACTCGTATTGAAGTACAAACTGTTTTAAACAAGGCCTCTCGAGTATTCTTTGTATGTAAACTGTGTCATGAATATCGTACAACTGGAACAAGTGACAAGAGTATTTCTGATATTATTTCGTCCGTTAAGGCGGAAATATTTAAAGAATTAGAAAACGTGAAAAATTTGATCTCATCCCACTCTCAGCAGCAATGTGATACGAGTGCAATGTGTGTAGAGATGTGGAGTGAAATTAACGAGCGTCATATGAGGGTGTCGAAGTTAATTATCTATAATGTGTCGGAAAGCGCTTCTGGTTCCACATCGGAAAGAATTCGACATGATGGGGAGTCTGCTTCAGCAGTGTTAAGGAAAACTGTCCCGGATATGCCTTTGGATACTATGAAGATATGGAGATTGGGCAAGTCCACAAATAATAAAGCTAGGCCTTTGAAGGTGATGCTACGAGATGCCCAGCAGGTGAAGCGGGTGTTAGCCAATAAAAAGAACCTTACCCCTGATTGCAAGGTTATTATTCGTGCTGATCTTACTCAAAATCAATGGAATCATTTGTCTGCGCTTTTAAAAACATTGGAGGAACGGAATAAGAATGGTGAGAAGGACCTTTATTTGAAGTATTTAAATGGTGTACCTAGGATTGTGTCTAATTCAAAAAACTGAAAAACTCCTCTCAATCTGGGCTTAACATGTTTTATCAGAATGTACGTGGCTTGCGTACAAAATTGAAGTGCGATCATTAGTTCCATTGTTGTGTTACGATGTATTTCTCCTGACTGAAACCTGTTTGAGTGAAGACATATTAATATCTGAGCTGGGTTTCCTAAATTATGTCTATCGATGTGATCAGAATCCTTTAAATAGTGCCAAGGTTGGTGGCGGAGGGGTTTTGATTGCTGTTAAAGACAATTTACGAGTACAACAATTGTCAGTAAAAAACACAAAAATGTGGAAGTTATTTGTACACATTTCCTCAGCCCTCTAATCTTATCGTAGGCTGTACATATCTTTCACCTGACATTAGTCCAGATGTATACAATGCCCATTGTGAAGATGTTGAATTTTGCGTTTTGAATTTTCCAAATTCTTATTTTGTACTTTTTGGTGACTATAATTTGCCACATGCATGTTGGGATCTCAAAGCAGACACATCTCTTTATTCTTCCTCTTCTGATACCAAAACCCAGTTGGTGATTGATATGTTAAATTTTTTTGAGTTCAGGTAACTAAATGCAATTACCAATGATAGTGGAAGAATTATGGATTTAGTTATATCAAATGTTCCTAATACTTATGTAAATAAATCCCCTACCGAACTAGTCAGTTTAGATCATCATCACCCCTCATTAGATGTAAATGTTCTCTTGAATAATTGTGATACTAATTTAAGGCATTCTGGGATTGTTTATGATTTTAAACAAGTGAATTTTCAGGACGTATTCACATATGACATACCAAGACTGGTCATTCCTGCATACCACTAAGGATGTCAAACTAATTGTAAGCTCGTTTTATTCAATCATGTATAATGCCATGGATTGCTGTGTTCCTAAGAAACGATTGTACTCGAGCACCTATCCTAGATGGTTTAACACATTCGGTGCGGAAGTCCTCTTAAGAGGAACTCGAAAAATTTGACCATGGGCAAAGGGACATGTACAACATTGTAACAGGTGACAAATTGTGGATCTACCAATATGATCCCAAAACGAAGCAGCAGTCGAGAGTCTGGTGTTTCGAAGATGATGTCCCACCGACATAAGTGCGAATGAGTGTGGGAAAAAAGATGGCCGCTTCTTTCTTTTCAAAAACAGGACATGTTGCGACAATCGCACTAGAGAATCAAGGCACTATGACCTCTGAATGGTATACGGAGTGCTGCCTTCCCCAGGTTTTCAAATCTTGGAAACCTCGGCATCCCAACTCAAAGAAGGGACACCTGCTGCTGCACCAGGACAATGCACCTGCTCACAATGCTGCACGAACAGTGGAACATTAGAGTGATACCCCATCTGGCGTATTCTCCGGACTTGGCGCCCTGCAACTTTTTTTCCCCCAAAAGTGAAGAAAAGCTGCGTGGGCACCATTTTTCTTCAGACAATGAAGCCATTGCTGCATATATGGACGCCGTGAAAAGCATTGAAGAACAAACGTGGGAGGAGACATTTTCCAAGTGGTTTTTAAGAATGGAAAAATGCATAAAAGTTAATGGGAATACTTTGAAAAGTTATGAAAGCTTTTTTGAAAATTGGGCCTTTTTTTTAGAAGTTACTAAAAACTTTCGGCATGACCTATGTGGCCCTCTTATGTCCCATTGTAATAAGTTTTTATAGGTGGCCTCTAAATAGTTTTGCACTTCCTTCTTTGATATGGTGACTCTACCAAAACTCTTTTAAATTTTTATTTCTAATTTTCTTTGTAACTTGGAAAGAGAGGATGGTAACTCACAAATTCAGTTCATAATCTACTTAATATTATTAGTTAAACCATCTTTAGAATTATTAACACTACCTTCTATACTAGAAGATAGTTGAAATCTATAGAAAAATACAATTTCTTTTCTGTCAATGCCAATTAGTTTTTAATGATTAAAATTGATCTTAAACATGGGTTCTATCAATTACCTCTTTCAGAAGACTAGTAAATTTTATGGAGTGTATGTGAACAACAGTTGCTTTCGCATGAATAGGTTGCCAATGGGTCACACCGTGACACCCTATATTATGCAAAGGTGGGCAAAATGCATTGGTAGGGAAATCATGTCATGTTTTCCAGTTAAATTTATACCCTATATGGATGATGGCTTATTTATGGGGTTTTTATTGATGTTTGTGGTATTACTGAATTCTTGCAAAACAATTAATGAGAATAAATCAGTGCTACTGCCAACGAAAATGCTTCAGTATCTAGGAGTATGGATAAACACAATGGACAACTCCTTAAGGTTTTCGGCAGAGGCAGCAGAAAGAGTGAAGTATGCTGTTGACATAGTGCCAATAGAAAGTGCAAAAGATAGCGGGTTACATCTCATGGGTTTCATATTTATGTCATGTACCTATGTTTCTTATTAAGAACATCTTTATGGGATAAATGTTTGGCTTAAATGTATTTTTCAAAAAATTAATATTTGTAAACCCCGGAAATTTGGATTAAGGGAAGAATCAGTGATAGTCTACATGGATGCTACTCCCACATCAATAGCTGTGGTTATCATTAAGTTTAATATTGTTAAAGCATATTTTATTCTCTGTACTTTATCCATTTTGCTGCCTTAGTAGGTTTAAATATAGTTTTAGATATAATTAATAGTGAAGAGGTGTCTTATGACATTGAAATGTATGTTGATAACACTGCTGTTATGTATTCCTACTGGAAACAGAAGGGAAGGATTTTTGAGTATGACTTTATACGTCGACTGTTTAACTTTTTGATAATAAAGAATTGTGACAATAGGGTCACTTGGTGCTACCCTATCCAAATTCACCGTTGATTATTGGCTGTTTATGGTGTAGACACTGTGGACATAAGCATTGTGCGTCATTGGGTCAGAAAATCGAGGGAGAGTGGCAGAGATTTGGACGTGAATGACCAGCTGCGGAGTGGAAGGCCTGCAACCACAACTCAAGATCCGAACAGGCGAAAAGTCGATGAGTTTATTCGAGAAAATCGACGAATTACTCAGAGAACCATAGCGGTAAACTTAAACATTAGTTTAGGAAGTGTTAGTGCAATTGTTATGGGTTTGGGATACAACAAAGTGTGTGCTCGCTGGGTACCACATCAGCTTATGCCCGAAATGAAGAAAGCAAGACTGCAAGCATGTCAAAGGTTACTTGCTCGCTATGAAAGGGAGGGTAATGACTTTCTGTTCAACATTGTGACGGGTGATGAGAGTTGGGTGCATCACTATGACCCGGAAATGAAAAACCAGGCTCTCAAATATCGCCATCCCACTTCTCCCAGATTGAGAAAATTCAAGACTCAATCTTCTGCAGGAAAGTGCATGCTCACTGTTTTCTGGGATTGCAGAGGCATCATTCACTAGGAGTATATGGTCATAGGTACGACAATCAATTCTGAGACTTACGTACAGGCATTAAAAAAGTTGAAACAACAAATCAATCGCATTCGTGGGGACAAAAAACTGATGATTCTGCAACACAATGCTTGACTATGACAGACTAGAAAAATAATATATAGAATTAAAGTAGACATTCTGAGCTATCTTTTGGGTTTTGAATAGAATTGGAAAAAACTCCAAATCACCGTAAAGGCGGTACTTACGTGTCAAGGCACAGAAGACTCGCAGGACCACTTGGGTTTTGTTTCATTTCAATACCTTGTCTGGGAGCAGAGAATCAGACATGGAGGCATTACTTTCCGAACGCCCCTCGTACTTTCGAGGCTAACAGCAAACGATGTGGATATCCTCTTCATGTGGGGTCCCTGGGCACGTTGGAATTGCTGGAAATGAAAAAGTCGACTCGGCTGTGAAGGCAGCTCTATCAAGAGATGATACTGACATCAATATGGTTATGGAATGTCTTTTAAAGAGCACCTTGCTTGAAAAATGGCAAAAGTTCTGGGATGCAGTTACAAGCAATAAGCTGAGAGCGATCAAAGCAAGCGTCACTCCATGGCCATCCTCGATTAGAAAGTCACTGGAAGTCGCAGTCACCTGACTTAGAATTGGCCACTGCGCTTTAATGCACTTATTCTTATTTACGTGGGAAAAGGAACCTCCCACATGCTCTACTTGCAATTGCCACGTAACTGTATGTCACCTCTTGACAGAATGTGCCAAATATAGAGGTATCTGCCAAATTTTAAATATGAGAGGCACCCTCTCTGAACTTTTAACAGACAGTCCTCTTAAAATTGACACTCCTTTAAAATTCCTAAGGTTAACAAACATTTTAAGCACTCTTTTTATCTTATGCCTTTATTATATATTTAACTTATTTATTTTATAAATTTATTTCATCCTATTTTATCTTATTTATTCTTGTGTACCTTTTTTTAACTCAAATTTATTCTATATAACCTGCAAGGTACAGTTTTGATTTCGGACTGTACGAAATGACCCTAGCTGTGGAAGCACCATATAAACAAATAATACTACTAAAAAGAATTGCTTGTGCTACACAAGAAACAGGGATTACCACAATCCCCTAAAGAAGAATGCAATACTGCAGGCAATGGACAGGTAAAGCGTATACATCACAAGGTCACGGGACAACAGCATAGCTTTTGGGTTGTGGGATAGATGTGATGAGCAGGCTGAGGTAGGCGCACTAAAACCAAGTGAGTTGTATCTATTTGAAAGTGTTTTGACTAAAGTTCGTCAATATGGTACAATATTGTGCTGTTCCTTACTGCAAAAGTTCTTGCAAAACACCGGGAATATCTTTTCATAAGTTTCCATCGGATAAGGAGCTGTTTAAATTGTGGGCCATCAAAATACGACGAGACGAAAAGAAGTCGAAGATTTCGCCTACAATGAGTGTGTGTTCCTGGAATTTTTTGCTAAGTGACTTTAAAGAAGTATTTTCCGGAAGGAAATTTCTTAAGAAATCAGCCGTACCAAGTGTATTTTGCTTAACGTCACCTAGGAAAATGAAGCAGCCTCGGCATAAACTTCAATACATACAGGTAAGCTTCAATCCCATGCTGTGTAACGCTTGGAGGGATTTAGTTTGTACGATTGTCTTAGAAAGGAATTACTTTTTGTTTGTAATTAAAAATCGTTCATTACGATTAGTTATTTAACAGTTCAAAACATTTATGTTGTTTCCTCATAAATTTACATTTACTATCTCCATGAACGTAAAGCATAAATATAATAGAGAATTATGACGAGCTCATTCAATTAACTATTCAAAACTACATGGATGTAATCATATTTTCATCTACATTTTTAATTTCAGGAAACTGTGCAAGTAATAGAAAACTTAGAGCCAGAGGAGTATTTTGGAGAAAGTGGAACCACAAACAGTCATTTCGATGATTTACTTCTTTTGGTGTTAGTCTGCGAGGCCAAGTTCTGCCTTCAAGTAATTAAGGATATGAGGGCTGAAATTAAAGAGTTTAAAAGGAAGATTTCAGAGCTAACTGATGTCATTTCTTCCAAAGATCGCGTTATATGTGAGCAAAAGGAAACAATTCAGAATTTGAAACACCAAATATATTTCCTGGAAAATGCTTATGACAAAATAAGGGGAGAAAATGCAGTGCTGTGTGAGTCAGTTTTCAATGAAAAACGTTATGAAAAATGACAAACTGATTAACTTCTACACTGGATTTCAAAGTGCTGATGTTTTTAATGTGTTTAGTTCTTTTATTTTGAGTAATGATTCTTTCAATCCGGCAAGTGGTAGTGTAAAAGGTGGCAAGATTCTAAAACCAGAAGATGATCTACTTCTTGTTTTGTCTAAGACAGGGATTTTGCAGTCTTGATTTGGCAAATAGATTCCACTTGACAAAGTACACTGTGGGAAAAATATTTAATTACTGGGTTAGTTATCTATATACAAGGTTGGGCTCTCTTAAAATCTGGCCTCACAGAGATGTAATTTTTGAAAATTCCCCAATGAATGTCGGGTCTCTTTTCCCATCTACAGTATTAATTCTCGATGCAAGTTCCCTCCTCTCTTGTTTCACAGTCATTTTCAAATTGTAAATCTTCAAATACGCTCAAGGGTGTAGTGGAAGTTGATCCAAAGCATGGCATCATTTTCATCTCTCAACTCTACACAGGATGTATTTCAGATAAAGAATTGGTGAATAGATGTGGTCTGTATGATGTGCTGAAAGAAAAATTAGAAAGTGGGGAAATATTAGAAGGGGATGGCATAATGGTGGATAAAGGATTCAACATCAGGAGTGAAATTGAATCTCTTGGCCTTGTTTTAAATATTCCTCCAACTGCATCTTCAGAACAATTCCAAGAAAATGAGGTAATTAATAGAAGTATAGCAAACTGTAGGGTTACTGTTGAACGATCGATAAGGAGGGTAAAATGTTTTAAAATTCTGGTTCAAACAATACCAATTTCTTTGACACCAATGATTAATCAAATCTGGACAATATGTTGTTTACTGTCCAACTTTCGTTGCCATACTAGAGAGAAACCACATTTATTAATTTATTTATAGGTATAGTTATGTCTTTTCTAATAAAAAGTTTATGATTTATTTGTATTATAGTTTATTTCGTAGTAAACTAGAATATGCCTCAATAGTATTGTCTCCATTAAAAAAAAATATGATAACTTAATTGAAAGAGTTCAAAAAAGATTTGTCAGAATTTTATTTTACAGAGAATATGGTATATATCCTACTTTAGATCAGTATATTACTTATGAAAACATTTCATTATAATGTCAGTACTTTACAAACTAGAAGAAAGGCTGCTGATTGTATATTCTTACATGATTTAATACATAAAGGAAAAGACTGTTTGTTATTAAATAGGCTGAATTTTTATGTACCACACTTTAAAAACCGCCATCACCGTACCTTTTCTAAATATTATGTGAGAACATGTAATTGTAATAATTCACCACTAACTAGAATATGTGATGAAGTTAATAAAATGGGTGATAAGGTTGATATTTTTTTAGAAAGAAGTATTTATATTCACAAAATTAAGTCAATTTTATATTAATGTATGCTAGTAATTATCAAAGATGCCATAATTTCTCTGTAACAAATGAAATCTAAACAGTAGGTTTATTCTAAATCTCAACCAAATGTAAACTTTGGTTGAAAATTTTCGTTGATTGCAATGCAAGCAGCTAGTCTTTCGACAATATAGGTATTCACTACATTTCAATGATGAAAGACCTTATGTTCACAAGTATAATTTTTTATTATACTGCTATAAAAAAATACAGAGCTTGAACATTACCAAATATTTCTCATTGTTTGCATGCTCTCAACCTATAAAAATCATAATATTTTTCCAAATAAAAAATCTGTAATTGTTGGCACATTTCCTCACAGAAGTCAGCATCCTTCCAAATCCTTTCCACCCAAACCTCCCTGCCATTGTATACAACAAAATCACACCACTCTAAACAACTCAAATATAACTGCCCCTGAACTTGATAATAATACACACTTTTTCTATTAAGAACTATTTCTCCTTCAGTCTCTGTGCAAAAAAACTTTGGATCACTACAGGAATCTTGTAGTGAAATTCCTGACTTGGACTTAGGACATTTGATTTCTAATAGTCCATGAGGTGGATTCTCTTTTTTATCATGTACTTTTCCATCTGGTGAGCAGCCTAAAAATGGAATTGCTGGATTAATAATTAATCCACATGAAAATACTGTCACAGACTTCATGTTTTCTTCCATGTGTTTAATGTAAGATAATTGAGCAATCTTTTCTTTGATTTTTCCATACTTGATGGACGGCACATTTCCCAATTTATTAATCCCATATATAGTATTCAGGAATTCTTTCTTTTACAAATAATCCCAAATTGAGATGCAGTGAGTCTTTTCCTTCTTTCATTGGCCCACTCTTCACAGTTACTTTGTTCAACAGTGCGAACCTCCAAGTCATGAGCAGCTCCCATGTCTATTTGGATGTCCTTCAATTGAGCTATCTGAGGATTTAAGTAGGAGGGTGTAACTAATTTTAGGGGAAGCTTAGGAAATGCTTCAAGTGTGACATTTTTATTTTCTATTGACCAAGGAGAAATGTCTTTCATTTGGTTATACAGTGGAACCTCCAATAACGGACACACTTACTAACGGGCACCTCTTGATAAAGGGCAATTCTTCAGGTCCCGGAATTCCCTAAATTCCCTACAAGTAATTTTACCTCTCATTAACAGTCACTCTGAATAGAAGGTACTGGCAGGGGATTGCCACTTTCCATTTACCCTTGACCCTCTCAATAGCGGTCAGTCACCTAAGATGAGTCATGGTCCAGGTATAAATTATCCTGCTTTCAAATAGTCTTTTGCAGTTAGTTTATTGCCAAGTGAGTGTTAACATGGAAAATAAACGTGACTTCCACTCAAAGAAAAAGTGAAGATTTAGAGGATCATGAGAGAACAAATAAAAACTTTTAAGACATCTGTTATCTAAAATGGACTCGGCTCTCACAGTTTTGGAGCTTACTAAAACAGTGACTGTCTCTTAACCAGCTGGAAGATCTTGAAACATACAAGGAGGAACTGCAGCATCTTATTACAGAAACAATGTCTGAGGATGTGATTAGCGCTGAAGAGTTTATTTGTTTTGACAACGTAATGGTTACGACATGAAATGAAACCGACCTCAAACAAATCACAGCTCTTATCGCAAAAAATAAAGAAGACGAAAATGCGACGAGGACGAGTTTGACAGCAGAACTAAGGAGGAAGAAGGTGCTCCTAAAACGTATAAAGAAGCTATTCAATTAATTCATAAATTAGAAACATTTGTTTGTTCTTGTTTGGGGGAGGTAGTTCTCTCCCACTAACGGGCACCTCCCAATAGCGGGAAGAAATTCAATTCCCCGCTGGTGCCCGTTATTGGGAGGTTCCACTGTATAATGTAGAGCTTTTTGGAACATTACCTATTGGGGTTGACACTAATTCATAGTCTTAATACTCTTCTAAAAGGTAGCTGAATGGCAGCGAGGTATCAATTGTTTTAAGTTTGGAATGCATTTTAATTACTTTGGAAGTGGATGGGATATCTTCTAGGCGTATATTACACTTAAAGGATGGTGGATCTCTTTTTCTTTTTAGATTAGGCTTGGCAAATACAGTTTCCATCACAGAAACTGGCTGAATTTTCATTCCTCTAGGTTTATGCCAATGTTGTTCAAGGTATGTGCACGTCACCTCTATGGGGATTTCTGTACATCCTGTGCAGCACAAGTGGTGGATATAATAAAACAGATCAAATGTGTGGATGCATTTTCCAAGGCTGAAAAAAATAAAATAAAAACATTAAAAATATATTGGAAATGATAAATGCAATTCTTGCGCAGCAAATAAAAAGACGCTTTAAGACATGTTCTCAAGAAAATAATCCAGTTTCCTAACGCGAAACCCATTAACAATAAAATGATGCAACGAAATGAGTATTGTTTTATGCGGATATTATGTTTTTCAAATGTAATTATTTTAAGAGATAAGTTCATTTACTTACCCAGCTTTGCATGCGCAATAAGATCCAACACTCTGCCGTCTTCTGTTATAGAAGTCCACACGTCCTTGTAATAGACTGAAGGAAATAAAGCATACCCTTCTTTGAAAAGTCTATCACTTCCAAATTTACCGACATACTTAACTCCGCAGTCGATATCAAAACATTTTAGGTGGAAGAAACTTTTTGTCCACGTCAACTCCTTCAATTTCAACTCCTCCATAGCCATTTACTTGCGTTAACGTTTGTTTACACCCAGGAATGCTCAAGTATCCCACAACAGGGCAGACCCATCTTGCGAGACAAGTTGAAACTACATAAGCCCCGCCCATTCTCTGCTCGTCCATTTGTGCTTAATTGGAAAAGATTAGAATTGGTACAACTATCGCAGAGATCAAAGCAAAAGTGAAATCGATAAGATCTCAGTACAACAATGAGAAGTCTTTAATTGAGAAATCAAAAAGAAGTGGGGTAGGAGTTGATAACATTTATCAACCAAAGCTCTGGTGCTTCGACAATTTAAATTCTTAGACAATTACATAAAGGAAAGAAAGTTATGTAAAACAAAGCAAGCTTTCACAACACTTTGTACGTTTGAGATGTTGAGGTTCATAGCTGAAAGTAGAACTCGAAATCAGCTTGCGAGTATCCCAAAAGAATGTTTGATGGCCTGCCAAGCTCGTCTGAAACAGTAATTAAAAATACGTTTAATTTTTCTTTGCAACGGAAATGCTTCATCAGCAATAATAACAAAGGGAAGCTTTCTGTTGTTGCAGATAATGCTATCAGGCAGGAAGTTCTGCTCTACATTTTCAATTATTCTCATTAATTTAGAATGCCTGTGAACACTAATACCGCCAATACACCCACATCAATAAATGTTTTAAATCAGCATCAGCTAATGCTAATAGCTTGATGTTGTTACTCCTTTGTAATTCATCTTCTTTAGGTCTAAACACCACATCTTTTCCATCCATAACACCTAGACTATGGGGAAACTGCCTCGTTATCGGATATTTTGTTCCATTCTTCTAATGTTGGAAATTGAAACAAATAATTAAAAAAATTTGTTACAGGCCAAAGCAGCAAAGCACAAAAACGAGGATCTGATGAATGAAGCAGAAGGTGCTTTACTGTTGGCAAAACAGTTGGCTTGCAAGGACACGATAGAGAGTAAAGAAGGTGTTTTTTTTGCTGCATTTGTTGCGTTGGAGCTGAAGCAAATACAAAAAATTATTGTTTACTTACCTTTAGGTATCCTATCAGTGACTTTATGATAGCTTGACAGACTTCTGGTATGATAGATGATATTGCTGACACTGATATCTTAAATGTATACATTAGGGTATGATACGAGTCACCCGTTGCTAAAAAGCACAAGCTTACAGCTAATCTGGTACTTATTGGTATGGCCTCTCTCATATTAGTGTCTTGTTTTTCAATACTTCAGTCCAACCATTTGCAGAAGTATCTCAAAATCACTTGGTGACATACTCGTAAAATTTCTGAACTGTCTGTTCTGTTTTCTTCAAGGATCTTCACACTTCTGTTGCGTCATTTACTTTTACGTAAAATTATAAGACTAGCAGCAGCAACAACCGCAGAATATAACACCTTTGAAGACATTTTCTAGACTGACCAGGAGTTGTGCCTCCTAACAACGTGTGAACAGGAGAAGGCAAGATGCATGCAGCGTGCGTCTCTTGCACCTTGGGGCAAGCGTTATTTCTTGCAACATTGCATGCGGTGTTGCACAAAAAGATGCACCATCTAAACGAGCCTCACAAATCACAATCACAAACCAAACTGTGTGTGCAGTCTTTTGCCAGCACTATGCAAGAAGAAAGAAAAGGGAACCATACAGTACTTAGGTACTCGGGAATCCAAACAAGAGAGACGCCAACTAGCAGAGAAAATGGTAAGCATAGGTCCAAGGATGAGCTCATCGGTGTTGCCGTTTCTACAGATTTATCTGTAGATCTACAGAATTTCTGTCCTCAGATTTTCGTCCACAAATGAGGCAAATCTACCGATTTTTAAAATAAATGTTATATAAAGAGTACGATTATAACAGAAACTATGAAGGTTAAAACTCTGTATTCAAACATCTTTAAAATATGATTTTCAAGCCAGATAACCGGCGCCGCAGATAACCCTTCTAATATTTCAACGAGTCAGTGGTATGTGCTTGTATGCGTTGTCCATTGCTATATACTTCTAACGGTATAGGAACAAAGGTTTTTATATGTGTTGGAAATGTCTTTTTTCAGTTAGAAACCTGAAACAGAAATGGAGGGTAAGCCGTCGACCTCCCATGCGCAGGACGTCCCATCCTCCGGTATGTTTTCTTTCTAAATGAATGATTTTGTAATAAATTTCAGTTGTGTAAGTTTGTTATTTCACGATAAGTATTTTTTTTCAGCTGTTCCACCGTCCAAAAGGCGGAAAATGGAGGAGCGATTCCTAATTTCCAGCCTTTCTAACGAAGAAGTGGAAAAGCTCCTCCAGGAGTATGCGGATGAGGACGTCGAAGAGGGAGGTTTGGGTTTACAATCCGAAAGTGATGCGGGACCATCGGAGGGCGAATATCCTTCACATCTCCCGGTAAGAGACACGTGTTCTTTTTCTTTTGAGGCACAAACACACCCTGCCATAACCCATCCTTCGTCACCCAATGTCCCATTACCCGACTCCCCTCCCAAACTTTTTCATGAGTTGCAGCCCCTTTCTCCAAGCCCAACAGACCTACCCCAACCCTGCTCCTCTTTACAACCCAGTTCATTTTCTCCGATTCCCTCTGAGTTTTCTCCTCCTCCAGCCTCCCCCGAATATCTTCCTTCACCTCTTCCTTCTCCTTCCCCTCCCCATTCTCCCATTCCTCCACCTCTTCCTTCAGCAACTCTTTCATGGGTAGACACTCCTCAAGATCCTCGCCATATTCCTTTTCTTGGGCAGAGTGGTTTGAAAGTCCTCCCAGATGGAAATGACCCCAAAGATTACTTTGATTTGCTATTCACCAAAGATTTTTTTCAGTTAGTAGTGAGGGAAACTAACAGATTTGCTGAGGAGATCTTTCTCCAAGGTGTATCTGAGAGAGCCCGCATTACTAGCTGGATATATCTTGATGAAGAGGAATTCAAATTATTCTTAGGGCTCAAGTTCCATATGGGAATCATTCAGCTGAATAGGCTAGTCGACTACTGGAACACAAATGAAAAATTCCAACTCAAGTATTTCACCTCGAGAATGTCAAGGGACAGGTTTTTAAATATAGTTCAGGCCCTCCATTTTGCAGAAAATCCAGTAGTCGACGAGCCTAGGTCAGCAGATCCTCTGCTCAAAATAAGGCCTCTTATGGAATATTTCCATAAGACAATGGAGGGGATCCACTACCCACGGAAAGAATTGTGTATTGATGAATCTATGGTGCCATGGAGGGGTCGATTGTCTTTTCGTCAATTTATAAAGCAAAAGAAGCATAAGTATGGCATCAAGCTTTATATGTTAACGGAACCAGATGGGTTGGCTCGTAGGTTTATAATTTATGCGGGGGCTTTGGACGAGAAACTTGCAGGGAAAGGCCACGCAAATAAAGTTGTACATAAACTAATGGAAGGGCTGGAGAACGGCCATTCATTGTTTATGGACAATTTCTACAATAGCGTCGGTCTGACTCAGGAGCTCATGGACAATAACCAGTGTTATTGTACTGGGACTCTAAGAGCCAACAGAAAAGACAACCCTAAAAAGGTTGTACAGAAAAAATTGCGGAAAAACGAAATGATACAGCAGTGGACCACTGATGGGATTAACGTTTCAAAATGGAAGGATAAACGAGATGTTTTAATGATATCCTCTGAGTTTTCAGGGGATATCATTGGAACTATCTCTCGTCGTTCACGATCAACACAGAAGCCTCAATGTGTTGTTAATTATAACAAATACATGGGAGGTGTTGATCGTGTCGATCAACATTTATCTTATTACATTTCGGAACGTAAATCCTTAAAGTGGTACAAAAAACTAGGCTTTCACATCATCGAAATGATGCTGCTGAACGCCTATTTTTTGTACCAAAGATACAGCGGGTCACCTATGAGCTTGTATACATTTCGATTATCCGTAATTGACCATCTTTGCGGGCAAGCTTGGTGCTCCCAGCATGTAAAAACAGTGTGTCAACCATCGACCTCCTCCATTATCACCATAGATAATCATTTCGTGAAGGAATACCAGCCACTCCCCGGGGGTAGGAGAAAACTAAAAAACTGCAGGGTGTGTTCGGCCAATAAAGTTAGAAAGCAGGTGTCGACTTACTGTGGAGACTGTGAAGGTGAGCCAGGGCTTTGTATAACCAACTGTTATCAGGAATACCATCGAGGAATGATGAAAAAATAGAAAAGTTTACTAGCTTTCATTTAGGTTTTTAAATTTTTCTATTTTTTCATCATATATCGATGGTATTTCTGATTCAGTTGGTTATAACAAATAACACATCTTCGATGCTACATACTGTTTCATTGTAAATATGTAAATGTGTAAATATGTAAATGTGTAAATATGTACATTTAAATATGTGAATATATAAATATGTAAATATATAAATATGTAAACGTGTATATAGGAAATATACAGATATATATAAATGGAAATCTTATTCTATATTTATTGTAAATATCAAATTTTCAAATGTCAATTTCTAAAAATAATCAAATATTTTCCATACTCCTGTTTCCCTACATTCTGAGCTTCCAAGAGCAATTTTAGAGTAAAAATATTGAATGTAGGAATTTTATGCGATATTTGGACGGAACAAAAATAATTATCAAGTGCTGGGCCTATACGCAGTTAGGACGACTTCATATGTTGCACTACTGCATTTTGTCGAACAAAAATGCATTACAGCGTAATTTTAAAAATTTTCAAACCTTTAAAAGTCGGATTTAAATGTCCCTTTGTAGACTCTCGCCGCCGGATATAATTTTGGTCATTTAAATTTTTCTTGCAATCGATCATAAACTGTCTTGTATTTCATGAACTATTAGTGATAAAACGTTCAAGTAAAAAGTATTATTTAGTCAATCGTTTGGTGAATAGCGGAATTACGTCTTTTATAGAAAAAGAAAAAAAGAGCGCAAAACTGGCGTAATTCTGCGAGATAACAATCATAAAAACAAGGATAAATTCAATAAAAGTTATTAGTGATAATTTTTATAGCTTATATATTTATTTGATAAATATTATAAATCTTTTTTCGTGTGATATTTCTCGAAACAGGAAAATACACGCAGACCAACATCGCATATTTTACATTTTGCCCCTTTCCGTGTGTATTTTCCTTTTTCTGCGTACACACGACATCTAAGGCGATTTCCCTTTATTGGCCTGTTTGTTTTCTTTAGCCTCTAAACTCCTCAATGGGCCCACGCTTGCACTGGGTCTTCCCTTTCAGGAAGTTTTCGAGGGGATAGCTGACACCCCTTCCTCAATAAGCTCCCTCACAAGAGCAAGGTGAAACTCGATGAGTCACCTGCTTTCCTTTTGACGTTATCAAAACAAAGCTATTGAGCACTGTGACGTTGTGGAGGTGGAAGAGAAGATTTTTCGTCCTCTTCCAGCTACGGCAACTAATGTCATAGCTATTCTATATAAGCACTCTTCTTACAGAGGAGGATATAGGATATATATAGGATATATAGGAGGATACTAATGTCTGGCCCAAACTACAATAGTTGGAGAGCTGAAATTTAATACATAGGTGAATCGAAAAAAATAATCTGAGGGAAAATTGCAAAATTGCGATTATGTTTATTTTCTTGGCCGATACAAATTATAAACTATTTTACTAACATTTCATGGTTTAGCTACTTCTAAATGGGATATGAAGCTGAAATTTTTTCTATTGGTAGAATTTGCCAAATGATGAAAATGGAATTATAGAAATTTGAAAATTTTTATTCGTTCGGCCTAAATGTTAAACAAATTGACTAATGTTTATGTACATTCTGAAGATCTAGGAAGCTGAAACTTTTAACAATGTTAGGAAATAATTTTCCGGTTGTAAATAACATTGAAAATTTCATAAAAGTTTTATATTGTGGCTGTTAAAAATTCATTAAATTTAAACAATGAAATTCATATGAATCCACTTCTAGAGGTGCTATATCGATGAAATTTTGCATAAATGTGAGGAATTCATAAAAAATGCTAAAAACCTATAAATGCTTTATAATTATAAATTTTAGGGGGTGTTTTTACCTCAATATTGCCCATAAGGAAAAACACGTAAATCGGCAAGAAGGTGCAAACTGTTGCGTTTAAAAACAATTTGTCAGCTCATACTCTTTACTTTAGGGTGAGAGAAAATGCTTGCAGAATGCAAGAACACCTTCACTAGTAATATATAGTCGCCATTCTGTCCCCCTTGTCTACGTAACCCATGTGGCGATTGTAGTCTTCGATAATTTCCGGCCTCAGAGCATATCCCTGCTCATCACTGAAATTTCCTTCTCCCGGTGGATCGTGAATAATGGTTTTATATAAGAGCAAAGGGAGAATGAATATAAAAAAATCAGCTTACCAAGGAAAAAATAGAGATTTTCACTTTTCTATCAAGAAAAATATTCTCGTCCCAACTAAAACTCTGTTCGAAAGTCTGCTAACAAATGAATATACGCGGCTAAACTTGCAGAAGAAAAAAGGGAGGAAGAAAATAACGGTAAGGGTTTCAGGGAACTTCTCCTATGCCGGGACATTTTTATTGCCCACACGTGGAGTGTGAAGTGGGTTACGGTTAGAGAGCAGCTGGGCTAAGTCTCTCTCCCTTACTCTTGGTGTAAGGTCTCCTCACCCCCAGTATTGGAACATACGGCGTGTTTCCTCAACAAATCTTGAGAAGAGGCTTTTAGCATGATCCCTCCAAAATTTTACACATCCAGGATGAATGCACCATCTGAGGTTAAATTCGTAACCTTTGGCCGAAATTTGCTCGGCGGGTTGCATACCTTTTTTGGCCAACGTGAGTTACTGACTACTGCATATGCAGTACTCAAAAAATAAATATTTTTAGAAATTTCGACATTTTCAGTCTTTAACATCATATTTAGGACATAAATGTGAAGTCATATTGAATTTCTTCAATAAAAATTTTTCCCGTAATCGGGGAATTCGCAATAATTCTTTTCCGCAATGAACGTGTTAAAAAGACATTCGGAAAATAAAAAACATCAAATTCATAAACAATACTCTCTCAAAGTACATTAACAAGCTTTCTAGGTGAATCATCTACGTCAAAAGATATTGAGAGTGAACTGCGTATGGCTGCATTTACTGCAGAACATGAAGTGCCTATTGCCACTGCATATCATCTGCCTCAGCTCATTAAAGCTGTTTGCCCAGATTCTAAAATTGCTAAGAAAATAGCATGTAAAAGAACAAAAACCACTGCACTGATAAATAATGTACTTGGAGAAGAAGAGCATCAGCAGTTGGTACAGCACCTACAGAAAAATAAATTTTCAATAATAGTTGATGAATCCACTGATAACGCATGCAAGAAACACTTGTGTATGGTTGTAAGGGTGCTGATTGATGATTCAGTACATGATTATCTTTTTGGACTTATTCCATTAAGAGATGCAACAGCTAATAAACTGTATAATCATGTCATAGACTATTTCAACAAGAATGAAACTGTAGTAGTAGTATATAAAGTATGGCGCATCGACAGCAAAGGTCCTTTCGCACGGTCACAACTCAAAATTGTACCTTACAAGTTAATAAAATAATATAGGTTAAAATAGGACCATTAGAATAAATAAGTTAAAATAGGTTGACATAGATACAATATATAAATAGGTAAAAATATTATAAAAACTGTATAAGAGAAACAAAATAATTTATTCATAGAGCGCTTAAAAGATTTGTTACCCTTAGGAATTTTAAAATAATGTTAATTTTCTGAGGATCGTCCGATAAAAGTTCAGAAAGATTGCCCCTCATATTTAAAATTTGACGGGTGCCTCAATATTTGGCACATTCCGTCAAGAGGTGACTAATGGTTAATGAATGAAATTCCTTACAAAGAAAATATGATAGGTTTTGCTGCAGATGGTGCCAATACAATGTTAGGGGAACATAATTCAATTTCATCCTTGCTGAAGAAAGATATTCCTCATTTGTTCATAATGAAATGTAATTGCCACTCCTTTGCCTTGTGTGCTTCATATGCATGTTTGAAATTGCCTTGATATATAGAAGACCCTGCCAGAGATGTATATAGCTATTTTCAGTGCAGTCCCAAGCGCTCGGAAGACTTCAAAGAATTTCAAGAATTCACTAAGGTAAAGCCCCGTAAGTTGTCGCACCCTTCTCAGACAAGGTGGCTATTTATGCAAATGGTGGTGTCTAGACTTCTGGAGCAGTATAATGCACTCAAATTATACTTTACAAATGCTGTACTTAGCGATAGACTTGTAGCACCAGAAAGAATACTTCAGAGACTGAATGCACCGGTAACAAAGCTTTACCTAATGTTTTTAGATTTTATCTTGCCATTGTTTACCAAATTGAATAAGCAAATGCAGTCAAAGTCAACACAAATCCATTCCTTGCATAAATCAGTTGCTACAACCTTAAAAACAATTTTAGAATGCTATACGAAAGAAGATTATATAAAAATTACACCATTAAAAGATATCAGACATAGAGATGAAGGTAATTTTTAACCACTAGAGCAGGGGTCTGCAACCCGTTGCTCGCGAGAACCACAGTGCTCTCTTCATCTTATTCAGTGCTTCCCAAACATTCATGAAATAGTGCTTGTGAGCACTTTTCTGTAGTATTGGGATCTCCATGTGTGTGCAGCACTAAATTAAAGCCGAGGCTCCTAAGGCCCTGCCTTAAAACCGCAGGACGCCTTCTGGCTTATGTTCAGTCAACTTTGCGTCATCTAGAACTTCGAAACGTTTTAGGCAGAAATGTATTTCATTCTCCAGAGAGGTGAGAGACGAGACAGAATAGAGAAGAGAAAGGGCTCACGTCAAGGATGATTTAAGATGTATCTTTTTCTACGAAAAACCTTTAAGATCACTTGGGTAAACACGAAAAAGGCGTGATGCATGCAGTACTTTGTGTAACTTGAAATTTACGGTAGTTTTATCATTAACCAACAAATACACATTAGGTCCTACAAGAGTCTTTGAAGTGGCTTGACACCTGGGAAAGAGAAAGAAATGAAGGCTGCATAAAGAGCTCTCAGTTCTTAACTGCAAGCACAGCTGAAGGACTACGTGTAACTTTAAAATCAACAATTGAGTTGGATGTCTACATAAAAGATTTTGAATTGGATTATGTTCTCACTGGAAGAATCAATCAAGATTCCCTAGAGGTGAGAAATCCTGCTGAAATAATATCTCGTGGTGTTTTAATAATTTCAGAAACAATGCTTAGGAAATGTGTTAATAATTTTTTCCTTTTTTACAGAGATTCTTTGGTACAATTCACCAAGCAGCAGGTACAAACGATCATCCTGCGGCAATTACTGCTCTGCAACTGTATAAAATACTATCAGTGTATAGTGTGCTGAAACCTCCAAGGTATGGCAATTGTGTAATAACAGATAATACACCAATGGAGCCACTTGTGAAACTAAGTGATGTAAAAAATATATACGCAACTGGAGAAAGTTCGCCCACACTGACAGAAGAGTTAAAAGAGAAATTAAATGGTATAGTAGAAAAAGAAGACTGGGAGGCCAATGATATAATACAGCATGATTACTCCATGGCTCCTGTTATTGAATGTGTTATTTATTATGTAACCGGATATCTGTGTAAACAACTAAAGCACAGCAAATGTTCTGTGTGCCGGGCTGCCATTGCTTCCTCGGACATAGTAAGCTGTTCCATGGTATCTGAATTTGAATTAGTGAATATAAAAACTAGAGGAAAATTTATTCACCCGAACATACATTTAAAAAAATTTATTTGTTATGTAGAAGACTGTTTTGTTAAGCATGTCACCGAGGCTAAAGTGTTTAATGCCACTGTGGATGAAGTCCTGGACTACGCTCCATTAAGTTTTGCCTGTGCTGGAAGGAAGAGATACTAGCATGGAGTCTTAAGTACTATTTGAATATTAGAATGTGGCAGTGGACCCGGCAGAGGAATCGTGATGCAGCTAGAGACAATTGCAAGTTTAAAAAACATGCAAAATTTTGTAGGACATGAAGTGTTAATGTTTTTAATAAAATGAGTGTTTTATGGAATGGTTTTAAATAATCAATACCTTTTCAGCATTTGAGGTGTTCTAGCTTTTATTCCTATAGTTTACTTTTAATTCTGTGTAAAATTAATTGGACATTAAAGTTTAATGTGAAAGTGACTTCACAGCGCCGACGCCATACGGCACAATATCGATAACCTAAAAATTTCTCATTATCAACGTTTCGGGTGTGGTTCATGTTTTCTCTGGTACCTACCTTCACAAAAATTCAGGAAACTCGTTTGAGTTTTTCGGTCATTGCAAATTATCGTTAGGGTTTTGGCTTTTCGAAAAAATTGCGAATAGTGAGTAAATAATTTCAGAGGGAGAAAATCCTGCAGAATGAAAAATACTCAGTACTCCCAACCACTTGATACTACTGTCTGCATATAGCAAAAACTTACATCATGACAGAAGATAAAATGACTAAGAGATGTATGTAATGTTTCTTACCCATTATTAGATTTTAGAGACGAAATAGCAAACTTCATATGTACTTAACCATAACCAGACGGTTTTTGATGGGTGTAGTGGCAACTAGCGCTGGTAGTTCACTATTTTGCCAAGGCCTCAAAATCGAGCCAAACAAACGATGAGAGTTGCAGTAGCATGTGACTACTATAAAAAACAAGAAAAGGTCAAGAATAACTACAGAGCATTTAGATGAGTGCTTTCGAATCACTATTCACAAAGGTGACATAAATCTTAAAGAGTTAATGGAGTAGGGATGCTTGGGCTACTAGAGGATTTTGCAGGGTGCTTCATGGGAATGGGCCAACTTCCATGGCAATGGGAAAAATATAATATAGCATATTCATCTGAATCTAAGACAATCTTTTTTTGCAAATTGTCACCTATAAATATCAAGAGCTGAATTCATTTCGACTATGAAGTATAACTAGTTTAAAATAAATGCATCCTAATTCTACACCAAGAAATTAACAGAAAATTATAGTTATAATATTTTATTCATATTTCTCTTCTATTTTATATAATAATTGCTCTATTTCAATTTTTAGTTCGCTCCTGGCCTTCTTCGGCAAAGATTCCATTCTCTTTGCCAGAGACATGCAATAATATTCTCTCTGGCATTGGCGCTGGAGGATTTGCCAAGGCATTCTCCACGAGAGCGTCCCATTTCTTGCTATTTTCTGAAAAATGATCCATGTACATCATTAGATATGTAAATGAATTGTTGAGATACTATTCTGAGGACATATGAAACATATTTTCATGTTCAAAATAAAATAATTTTTATGAACAGATCCCAAGTGTTTTTTCCTTTGATATAATTCCATTTAAGATTAAGACTTACTTTTGGAGAATTTTTCCATGGGAGTGACTTATTTCGATAACGAACTGTTCGTGGATAATGGAGAAGTAGAAGGGAAAGGTGGGGGCGAATTGGTATTGTGGAACAGCTTGCGAAGTGTAGTTTTCCCAATCCCAACGAAAGAGTTTTGGGAGAAAATTTCCGAAGAATTTTTTAATAAGTGGAATTTTCCAAATTGCCTTGGCGCAGTGGATGGGAAACATGTAGTGATGCAGGTAAATGCATAAGAATGAATTAAACATAGAAGTAGATACTTTGAAGAACTGTTGTCATCATGAATGAATTTATGTCAATTTGAACACTGAATGTATTTTATAGTGAAGTACTTTTCTTTCAGGCTCCATGTATTTCAATTACAAAGGAACGTACAGTCCTGTCCTTCTGGCTTCATGCGATGCTAATTATTGTTTTACCATGGTAGATATCGGTGCAGCAGGTCGCCAAAGCGATGGAAGAATATTCAGAAGCTCTTTGTTTGGGAGAGCTCTGGAAGAGAATCTTTTGCATGTTCCACCAGCAAAAGAGCTTCCTCACTCGTTCATGAAGGCACCATATGTTTTTGTGGGGGATGAAGCATTCCCACTATCTAATTTTATGATGAGGCCCTACCCTGGTGTAGGCCTTAAAGACTACAAAAGAATTTTCAATTACAGACTCAGGAGGACCTACACAGCAGCATCGACAGGCAAGCGCCGCCGACATTCAACAGAACTTCAAACTGGAAGTTACACTAATCGTCCACTGGGACGGCAAGCTCATACACGACCTTACTGGGAACGACAAGGTCGATCTCCTCCCCGTACTAATGTCCTCCTTGGATGGAGGTTCCCAGCTGCTTGTGGCTTTTAGTAGCTTTTTCTTAGAACGTTTGAGAGATGGAGAACCAGTGTATCAAGTTGGCCATAATGGTAATGGACATAGTCCTGGCAATGAGAGAGAAACCACATCTACACAGTTTATGCAGAATGTATAAGAAGAGGGAAGATGCCAAAATAAGTTGAGGGCGAGAAGGCGTCTAAACTTCGTTAGTCAAGGTACAGTACACGTTTTCTCAAGAATAATAATAATAATGTCGATATTATAATTATTATTATCATCGCCACCATCACCAATAATATTATTATATGCCACCCCGGCGGAGGTTAGGGTGAACTAGAAGAGGCGACGGTGCTGCCACCAGGCGGAGGTTAGGGTGAACTGAATTGCAATTTCCATATATGTGTTTTAACGTGTCGAAAACCGTTATTGTACTTGTAAAATTGCTAGCGGTGAGAGCTATGGATGAGGTAAGAAACGTCGGAGCCGCCATACGCGCCCTTCATGAAAAAGGTGTAGGAGAAATGACGGTGGAGGAGTTGCGACGGATGGCTCTGGAGATTATGAAGATTTACGATCCACGAGGGATTCATAGAATACGGGAAATTTACCCAGATTACTGCAAAGGCGAAAGTGAATTGGAAGGGTACACGCCGTGCTTCGAGCATTATAACAGAGGGGATGTTTCTAGAAAATCACCCTATGCCACAAAGAAACCTCTCCCTCCACAAGATGCTTTCTTCGGCGGTAGGACAAACGCTGCGAAACTCTATCACAGCGTTAGTCCCGGGGAAGAGGTTAAGTATTTGGATGTATGTTCTCTTTATCCCTTTGTAAATAAATGTAAAAAGTACCCAATCGGACATCCGAAAATTTACGTTGGGGATGAGTGTCCGCCGTTGAATGGATGCGAAGGGCTTCTTAAATGCATGGTGCTCCCCCCAATGGATCTTTACCATCCCGTCCTACCTGCTCTTACAGAAGGAAAATTATTATTTCCATTGTGTAGAACATGTGCGGAACGTAGCAAGCAAACCGATTCTCCTCACAGCTCTGATAGAAAATTTACAGGGATGTGGGTGACAGATGAGGTGAAATATGCGGTGAACGAAGGCTATCGAATTCTGGAGATGACAGAGTTGTGGGAGTATGAATTTACGTGCTACGACCATGTGAAAAAGGAGGGCGGGATTTTCGTAGATCATATAAATAACTTTTTTAAATTAAACAACAAGCCATTGGATGGCCTGACAATTGTGTTACAGAGGGCGAGAAATCAGCCTTTGTGAAAGGTGTGATGATGGAAGAAGGGGTTGAATAATGCTATGATGACAATAAATTCAACACAGGTCGATATCAAAATTGATGTTGAACTCTTTATGGGAAAATTTCCGCCAAAGGGAGGACCTCGTCTGTACAGTAATTGTAAATGATTTGGATAATTTCTTTAAAATTTTAACAAAACCTTAATCTACGGTAAAGGGTATTCTCCTTATTAATGATGATTCAATTTTCATTAATTACGTAGACAGGGTAGAGGGGATGAAAACCCATCCCAACGTCAGCATTCCAATAGCGTGCTACACAACAGCAAAAGCTAGGATTGTGCTGTATTATTATCTAGACAAGTTGAGAGAAAGAGCACTCTATTGGGACACTGACAGTATAATTTCTTCTATAAAAGAAGGGGAATGGTCACCACCGACAGGTACCTACTTAGGCGATCAGACAGATGCATTGAGAGAGTACGGCAATGGCTCATATATCTCTGAATGTGCCTCAGAAGGACCAAGAGTTACGGGTATAATGTAATCTGTGGTTGTGAACCTGAAAAGGTAAGTACTGTTTACAAGGTTAAGGGTATTTATGTAAATGCAGCTGTTTCTAAACACGTGTGTTTTAATAGACTTAAGGATATGGTAGTTAATTGCACACCCCCAGTAACTATCATTATCCCCCACCAAATCTGTCGTACCAAAGAGCACCAAAAGGAAAGGTTACTGTGTTGTTTACACAAAAAGGCGGAGAGTGGGGGAATATGGTACATTACCTTACGGATATATTTTTAGTTAGTTATAATTGTGCATTGCATATTATTTCATTTAACTGATCTCGAGAATGGTATATAGTTAAGGAGGCACAACACTCCCCACAGCTTTCACAGTATGGACAATGAAAATGCAGCTGTTTACCGATGTTATTTATTCATCAACAGTAACATTCATTTAACTATCAATTGCAAAAACCATTTATCCGATTGTGTATAATTTTCTGTATATATATTTATTTGTTGTATTGTTCAACTGTGCATTTATATTTTCATTAATATTTGTATATTTATATACATTTGAATAGATTCTGAATGGATGCTTTACCGGTGCATACTTTATAAAAAAATATTATATGAATACCACCCTGTAAATTGTGATGATTGAATACTTTATTTTTAAATATTGGTTATTTCCATTTATGTATTAACGGTGTCTTTCTGTATTAGTTTACGTAGGGTCCCATGCTAACTGCGACCCGATGCTAGACAACTGTCTGTGTAGGTTTTTAGCATTAGAGTAATTGTTGTATGTATATATGCATATTTGTATATCTGTATATTTGTATGCCTGTTTTGCCATGTAAATAAATTTGTGTGTGTATATATGTACACACACACACAAACATATATATATATATACATATGAGAATATAAATTTGTACTTATTTTAATAAAAACCTAGCACGACTCCTTTAAATCTTCATTTGACGCAATGAAATACACAAAAATTTATAAATGTGAACGATTCTATGGTGGATGCCATGGTTGGAGAGATTATTTGGTGTAATTCAGAGACACAGTCTGTATCGTTGAGCTTGAGAAAGAATGCAAAAGTAAAATTATATCAAGTAATACCCGATATGTCCAATGATGATGTTTTAAATCATGCGTGGTTAATTAATTAAGTATTTATATGTGATTATTACTAATGCATACTTTTACCAGACGTTATGCGTACTCTTGTACACCTGTCTGTCCAAGCTTGGAGTCACAGGCTTGGACACTGCAGAATTTGATAACAAATACAGAACTAGAGAAGTACATCACTAGTACAAATATGAAGGAGAATGAAGATTTGTGTGATATTACTGACGGGAAAGCTTATCGACACATGGCACACGATACCAGTTTGAAAACACAGACCTCAGCTGGCAATTAATACAGATGGGGTGCCAGCTTTAAGAGTAGTTCCTCCAGCATTTGGCCTATCATGGTAACTGTGAATGAGATTCCTCCATATGTGAGGGACAAGGAAGTGTTGCTGGCTGGTGTCTCGTTTGCCAGATGTGAACAACCTAATTAAAAACGCAAGCGCTCCCTTATCGGCCGGCGGCGACTAATACCGCAAACCACCAAGGTTGGGTACATATATGCTGATCGCTTTCCCCAGCGT
Source organism: Uropetala carovei (assembly GCA_036926305.1). Classification (NCBI taxonomy): domain Eukaryota; kingdom Metazoa; phylum Arthropoda; class Insecta; order Odonata; family Petaluridae; genus Uropetala; species Uropetala carovei. Next base: position 3,084,954 of record JAXCHB010000043.1, read on the forward strand.
GAGACTCGCTGATGCAATGAATTATTTCCATCAAAACCCAATTACAACCGTCCCCTTCCACTTCATTAGCATCGCGACTCCTTGCTCCACCGGATGCATCTGCGACCGCAGTGCACGGTACGCAGCAACGGGTATCTTATTCCCAGGCACATTAAATTAATGCACTCCTGACAAAACAATTTTTTTACTTCCTTTCTCCGCGTACCCCCTTAATTAACTAGCGCAATATGCAAATAACGCCTTTGCAACTTCATTATGAATGAATTGAATATTTTAAAATCTGTTGCTCCAGATTTTTGCCGTGGCTGGTTATATGACAGTGTCATTGGTGCTTTTCTCCATAGAATACATGCGAATAATCCAAATATTTCCATAATAGACCCTGCTGTTGCCCACATTATTCTCAGGAGCGTGTCTAGTGAACTGTGTAAATCAGTCTTTCCTGAGCATTTATATCCTGGTTATGATAACATAATTATTCGAATCAATCCTAACAATAGTCACTGGATACTTTTAGTTGCATTTCCAAAAATGAGGCAGTTTGACTTCTATGATCGTTCTCCTGATATCTTTAAGAAGGAAAATTATCCCATCATGGAATGCTGGGCACAGTTTTCATCCAATAAAATAAATGGAAAACAACTGACCTGGAATATTAAAGTGCCTAAACATGTATTTCAATTACAAAGGAACATACAGAATTGACCTTCTGGCTGCATGCGATGCTAATTATTGTTTTACCATGGTAGATATCGGTGCAGCATGTCGCCAAAGCGATGGAGGAATATTCAGAAGCTCTTTGTTTGGGAGAGCTCTGGGAGAGAATCTTTTGCATGTTCCACCAGCAAAAGAGCTTCCTCACTCGTTGATTAACCCTTTCAGGCCCAGTGATGCCATTTGGCATCATGTTATTTACACCCTTATAAATATGAAAATAACATATTTTTCTGCATTTAAACCTTTTGTGTGTGTCTGCGAATATCTTCATTCATTTGTTATGTATCGAAAATTGCAGTGTTTAGTGACATCTGGTGGAAAAACCGGTAATTATAGTACGGGCACATGGTGTGTTTTTATGTTTGCGTCTTCCCTGGTTTTCAAGAAGGTTGTTATCTTTAATTGTTTAGTTTATCCATTATACCTTTTTAGAATATAAAGGTAAGTTGTTCTTACATATAAATTTTATGAAATTTGTTTAAGACTTGCGGTTTATACATCGTATAAATGAATTGATATCGTATGATTCCATATGGCGTCATTGGGAAATGGGAATGTACCAAGTCATAATTTTATTCTCTTTCTTTTATAGATATTAATAGAAATTGGAATGAACTATCATAAAATTATATTTCTTTAGTAGGGTATAAATGCCGGTCCTGAAACAGGAAATCGACCCCCATTATGGAATCAATAAAATCGATAAATCGATGACCGATAGGTTATTGATCGATGATCGAACCACCCCCCCACCCCCCTCGATCGATTGATAGGTATCGATTGATACCTATCACCGATTTCCCCCCACCGCAATCGATTTATATTGGCATCGATTGCGTGTACCTCCCCGCATCCGACCAAAGATGCGAGCATGAGATAAGGCTCCCGAGTGGACGGAGCTCCCTCCCGGAGACGTCATCTTCGCAGGACCGCCGAGGCTAGACTGACACCTTTCTTTTCGCGCGCGCGCTAAGTAAGTTCGACGGTGGCGCCGCCCGGCAGAGGCGTGGGTGAAGCAGAGGAGGCGACGGTGCTGCCACCCCGGCGAAGGTCAGCGCGAACTAGAAGAGGCGACGGTGCTGCCACCCCGGCGAAGGTCAGCGCGAACTAGAAGAGGCGACTGTGCTGCCACCCCGGCGGAGGTCAGCGCGAACTAGAAGGGGCGACGGTGCTGCCGTCACGCGGAGTTGAGGGGGAACCGAATCGCAATTGAAATACCTATTGTTAATGTTAGATTTACCGAGCCTTCGGTAGCTCAGTTGGTAGAGCGTTTCGGCAAAGTCTGAATGAAGCGCAGGTTCGATTCCTGCCCGAAGGGAAATTTTTTATTTGTTCCGGTTCGGGTCCTGGAAAAGGTCTCTTTGATTTAATATTTTATTACTTATTTGAATTCTTTTAAAAAAACCGGTAAAGACCTCCGGAATTGAATATTTTATCGATTACCGTTACGCGTGCAGATTCTTCGCTGGGGCCAGGGTGAGGAGTGAAATAAAAAAGGAGAGGAAGATCGTTTTATACTTTGTTTTATTGCTCGCAGCAGTAGTACATATTCAACCATGAAAATGGAAAAAAAAAAAATGAATATTTTGAGAGACGCGTCACGACTTGTCTTTGAATGACGAGCGATGCAAACAGAATGTAGACGCGTCTCGTAAATGGAACAAAAGACAAGACAAACTAATTGGTACCGGGTTTTGGAGGGTCGGTGATCCGTGTAGCAGGTTAAAGGCTCCCCGTGGGAGCAATCGGCGAACAAACCGTCCGCCTCGACGGATTCACCGTCCGATTCCACCCGAGTAGGTTTGTCCTCCTCGTGCACGTCGATGGAGATGATCGCTTGCAATCTCTCGGCCGCCTTCAGTCTCTCGTCGTCTGGGTGATACGTGGGGCGCCCGACGTTGAATCTTTCGACGATGCCTGTTTTGTCGTTAGCGAACCCGGAGAAGACGATTCGCTTTCCATACAGACGTATTTCCCTTTTTCCGAAGCGGGCGACGCAACACACGGCTCGATTGAAGTGTATGGTGATCGCGAGATCCTGATCGTCGGCGCTGGTCGTGCGGCTGCTCGGGATGGTGGCGATGAAGGTGTCAGGGCTGTATAACTTTCTGTCCAGGTCCAAGAGGCGACCGCCAATCGTCACAATCGGCAGAAGGTAAGTCAGCGCTTCGTAGTTCATGTCGCGGAGGTTTAGGTTGCATGGCCTCCGCTGAAGCGTGCCATTTCCGTGCCGGCAGGTCATCTTGGAGAGGTGCGTCCTAACTGCCTCTTCGCCGCGGAAGTCGTAATCAGGAACGGAAGCGGCAATGCCTGCGGAGCTCGTTATCGCCTCGGGAAACCGTCCGCGGAAGTGGTAATCTGGAACGGAAGTGGCGATGCCTGCGGAGCTCGTCTTCGCTATATCAGCGGAATGAACTTTCTACGGGAAAGAATCCTTTTACTTCGTTCCAATTGGTTCCCTTAAAGTCACGTGTTAGGTAGAGCTTTCTTTCCCTTCCCTCCGAGTCGCAAAGATAGAACGAACAGATAATAAGTAAAGTCAAAGCGACAGTTTTACTTGTCACGCAGAAAGTCAAAGTAACAGTTTTACTTGCCTATTATGCTAGTATAAAACATCCGGTGAATCAACATTCGTTTTAATATACTCAGTGGAAAGCTTCCTTAAACAAGAAACAAGGATTACTCAATAGCAAGTATTATTTTTTTTATTTATTACCTTTATCAACAAAAAATAAACGAATTTTAATTTTGATATTTACTTTTAGGAAATGTCTGACGCAGTCGAAAATTATTTTATGCCGTCTATTGATTTTTGGTTAAACCCAAAAAATTATTTCTTTGATTTACGTAATCATGACTTCACATTGTGGTTTAAAGATGGCTTTTCACCAGAAAATAGAAAATTCGGAATATTTTTAGGTTTAATACCACGACAAATGCAAATACTTGTTCGACTACCAAATATAAACGAAGATCTTTCTTTACCTCATGATTTTTTATTTGACTTGGAATCTGAAGTATACAAATATCTGTTGACGGCAAAATTTGAAGAAATTAAAAATGTAGGAGAATTTGGATATTATCCATTTGTTTGCAATATGACATGTAAAGAAGAATATAAATTTTATAGGGTCAACAGTGGGATTTTACCATTTCCCGAAATGATTATGTGCAAATTGAATAATTATTGCGCAGACAGATTTACAATCTGGAAAGATCCTATAGTTGATGCCAAACAACAAAAGTATTGTAAATATTGTGATGCACTCATTCCAACAAAATTTATAAATTATATCAAATGTGAGAAATGTGGTAAAAATAATTTATTGAAACCAAGAAATCATTTTATAAACACCATAAAAATATGCAAAAATTGTAACGAATTGGTATCTGTAAGCGACAAAAGACCATGTTCTATTACCTTTGAAACACCAGATCCTAATTATTTTAAAAAGTTTTTTAATAATGTTTTGTTTAGTGATGTTACAATCTGTATAAAACAGAAAGAAATCAGAGCTCATAAAATTGTATTGGCAAATGCTTCAGTGTATTTAATGTCTTGTTTTGTAAATACTATTTTGAGGCGAAATATGTCGTAAAAGATTTTGCAAATGTTTTTGAGGATATTTTGGAATTTATGTATAACATGTGCAATTTTGTTAACAAAATTCAACAATCTGAAAATATTGAATATTTAAAATTACTGAATGATGGTGCCGAATTTTATATGGTTATTCAATTATGTGATAAATTGAAAGAAAATTTTTTTAAATTATCTCATCCAAATGGAACCCATTGTAATACATTAATGGAATAAAATCAAAATAAAAAGCACATATTGTTGAAACCTGATTTTTTTATTTTCTTTTAAAAAAACAAATATAGTTTCCGCTTTTTATTACAAATATCGTAAAGCGAATATCCATGTGTGTTGCATACATTTTCGGGAGTGAATCCCAGGAATTGACCCCCGGCGGCGGTAGCAAGCTGAGTGAATCCCAGGAATCGGCCCCCGGCGGCGGTAGCAAGCGGAGGCGGAGTGAATCCCTGGACGAATATATTTTCACACCTGAATTAGCCATAATAGTTGCCGAATTACATGAATTGGACTTATTGCTTAAACGTTTAAGACCTGTATCTTTGAGTGAATCCCTGAAAGCCAAATTAGTTGCCGAATTATTGGAATTGGACTCATTGCTTCAACGTTTGTGCGAGTGCAGGGGGACCGGCGGTGGCGTGGGTGAATGAAAATTTAAAACCGACCAATCAGAACGCGCCTCGCGTACCGACTTTGCGATAGCAAGAGATCGAGGCGTCATTGCATCAGTATACGTTTGGTAACGGCCATGGAAACACCGACTGTACGCCGCACTCCCTCCATGAAGCGCGTCCTGCATCCAGATCCGGAGGCGACTCCCATCGTCAGTAAGAAGTATAGGAGAGGCCCCGCTTTCGAGAGGGGATCTTCCATCCGAGAAACCATGGGAGGTGCCCGGTCTGCAGATCCGGCGGAGCCCGGTCGTAAGAGGAAGGTGGAACCCGCCCCCGCAGATCCGGAGGAGAGCAGCAGTAAGAGGAATAAGGCGGAACCTGGGCGAGCGAACGTTCAGGGGTTGTTCTAGGTGCAGTACCCGCTGAACTGGAGTGCGTCGAAAAGTATCGCCGTCGCCATATTCCCCGAGTTGGACTACGAAACCTTTGCGGTAATTGTCGGGACGCAAATGGGCGACGTGGTGTTTTTGACATCCGACGAATGGTTCGCTCTTTTGGACTGTCGAAGCGTGATAGATGATTACTTGAGCGTTAAATTCCTTAACAAGATATTAAAATATAGAGAAGTGCTGGATTTGTCTATATTCGGGTGTCCATCTCTACGAAAATTAAAGAACCTTTCGGTGGATGTCTGTGGCAATATTTGCCATCTTTGCGAAACTTTCGAGTGTTCGTGTAAGAATTCTCTTAACTTAGCCCTGTGGTTCCAGGAAAACGGCGAGAAATATGCAAATAATGCCTTTGCAACTTCATTAGCAATGACAACCTCGGTCAGAACAGCTCGCGAGATGCCTTTGTACAAAGTGGCGCGTACGAGAAGTGTGCGCAATTTCCATGAGGAAGCGCAAGGCGGAGGTATTCCCCCGTTGGCGGAATAATTACTATACCACTAATAAGGCGGTGCCGATATGCAACGACTGTAACGTAATATCGCAGCTGCCCCTTATTAGATCAACCGTACTACACGAGGTCGTCAAACTCAGTCGGGGGCGGGTGCGCGACGCCCAGTGTATGCTGTGCCTTCACTTTATTCCGCATCGCATTCGCCCCGCGAGGGACTGCAGCATCTGCAGGGAGTCGGTACCCACCGGAATTAGGCGCGCTGCTGAACTTTCCGGAGTGGGAATACGTCTACCCCACTAAAGGCGGTGAAAGCTGGCCATTTTCGGACCACGAGTCGCCGTATAACACGGACGAAGAAGTACGCATGATCACTGAGAATTCCCGGCAACAAAGGCCGACGCCCTTCCTCGACGACGGCAGCGATTCCGACAGCTCCTGGTAGCGGGCTTTTTCTTAGAACGTTTGAGAGATGGAGAACCAGTGTATCAAGTTGGCCATAATGGTAATGGACATAGTCATGGCAATCAGAGAGAGTAACCAACATCTACACAGTTTATGCAGAATGTATAAGAAGAGGGAAGATGCCAAGAATAAGTTCAGGGCGAGAAGGCGTCTAAACTTCGCTAGTCAAGGTACAGTACACGTTTTGTCAAGAATAATAATAATGTCGATATTATAATTATTATTATCATCGCCACCATCACCTATAATATTATCATCATTATTATTATTAACACTGATGGTCGAGAAAGAAAAGAAGAAAACCTCTTGGCAGAAGAACACCAAGAAATGGGAGAGCTGTTGTCGAAAAACCCCGATTTGGAAGGATTGATAACGCAAAGCGGCGGTAATAAACGCACAGCCTCCACTGACGCCGAGGCAGAGGGGGTTAAGAAGCCGAAGATGGAAGGTAGGATGATAATTTATTATTATTTGTCATAATATTAACAATAATTAAGAAATGAAACCAATGTAGATTGTCATTATTATCAATACAGAGAATAAATTAACATATTTCAGAAATAACTACGCCACACCCTGACGAGTGGGATAACGACACAAGTTTCGTTGGAAAATGACCAAGGTAGCGTGATCATGATGATCAGTCATAAAAATTATTTTATTGAGTATTATTATCATTAATATATATTATTATTTTTAATTATTATTATTCCCAAAAGACTGCAACGGTGAATCATCAGATATTTTTGTGATGATGATGAGGAGACCCACCAAAAGGAGGGACAAGCGTCGAACCCACCTGATACGTCGACGAAGGAGGATGAAGGGATCGGACACGGCGATGACTGTGGCAATGATGATGAGGGTGAGATAGAAAATTTTGTTGTTGTTTCCGATGCGGTGAAATATTTAAAAAAATTTTAAGTGGCCGAACTATCGACGTAAACTTACGAGTGCCAAACAAGGTTTTCGACACCATAGAATGGATTAACGTTTGTTTTGACGAGGTGCTAAATCATGTGAAACATGATAGAATGAAGCATAGTGAAACGGTAGGGATAACAATGTATAATTTAAATACGCCGGAAAAGAAGATCAACATTCCATTCGGGAGAGCAGACCAACTTTTCCCTGAGATCATTACAAAAAGAATTGAAAAGGTGAGTCAATGTAAAGAGGAGTTCATATTGACAGGCACGCTAAGGGTGGAAGTCCAACATGTGGATATGCCAGCCAGATTCGGATGAACCCCTTACGTTGATTCGATTAGTTTCGACGAATTTTACAGTCCATCATCGTGACACCAAGGGACGATTCACTATGTCTCTCAAGGGCTTTAATGGTTGGTGTTGCGATGCACGAACATTCGGGGAAAAACTTTTTAAAAATTAAAGAAAATAGAGGCACTCTTCAAGTGGATAGGGCAAATGCTTTAATGGGACTGCCGGGGTCAATTTAATACAAGGGGGTGGGATTCAAGAGTTAAAGAAATTCCAGAAAGACTTGGGAGGGTATTGTATCATGGTTTTCGGCTGTAGGAAGGGTAGGGAAATTATTTTTAAGGGACGAAACCTTTGCAACATCAGCCGCTAAACGACACAGATTTGGTATACGGCGATGGACATTACAATTTAGTCTCATCAGTAACAGGTGAATTTTTCTGTTCATATTATTGAAGGCCATGTCACACCCCTTACAGTAATAAGTACGCACAAAGGTGCGATTACAAATGTTCACGTTGAGGGGCGATGGTCCATGTGATGAGAGCTTAACAAAATTAAATGCACGGATTATTTCCATCAAAACCCAATTACAACCGTCCCCTTCCACTTCATTAGCATCGCGACTCCTTGCTCCACCGGATGCATCTTCGACCGCAGTGCATGGTACGCAGCAACGGGTATCTTATTCCCAGGCACATTATTAATGCACTCCTGACAAAACAATTTTTTTACTTCCTTTCTCCGCGTACCCCCTTAATTAACTAGCGCAATATGCAAATAACGCCATTGCAACTTCATTAGCAATGGCAACCTCGCTGAAACCAGGCCGTGAGATGCCTCTATGGCTGTGTACGAAATGGCACGTACACGAGGTATGCGCGTTTTCAATAAGGAAACGGAAAGCTGAGGTATTCCCCCGTTTGGGGAATAATTTCTACACAACGAAGAAGGCGGTGCCAATATGTAATGACTGCAATGTCATATCCCAGCTGCCCCTTATTAGGTCAACCATATTGCACGAGGTCGTTAAACTTAGTCGGGGGCGGGTGCGCAGGGCTCAGTGTAATCTATGCTATGCTTAAAGTTCATACCACATCGCATTCGCCCCGCGCGGGACTACAAGGTCTGTAGGGAGACGGTGCCAACCATGGAGATCGGCACATTGCTAAACTTCCCGGGGTTGGGAGTACGTGCACCCCACTGACGGTGAGAGCTGGCCCTTCTCAGACCAGGAGTCGCCATACGACACCGAGGAGGATGAAGACGTCAGCATGTCCATGGACATTTCCCGGCAACAAAGGCCGTCGCCCTCCTTGACGACAGCGATTCCGGTGACTCCTGGTAGCTCGTGGTGGCACCGATGTACAGTTTTATTACTTATCAGGAAAAGAAAGTGTGGCCTTATGCTTAATATGGACTGCTTGGATAGAATGACAGTGAAACAGAAATTGGTATTGCAGTTAAGTATTATAACTGTCACAACCATGAATTGGACTTCAAAAACGTGAAGTTTTATAGGTGGGATGAAAGCACCACAAAACAAATTAATTCCTTTTTGGAACAGGGTATATCAGCTCATACTATTCCGGAATATTTCCGGCCAGCTGATTTTGATGTAGAAAACACATCTTCCATCAAAAAGCATTTTATTAGTACTGCTCAGATAAATAAAATGGAATACGAGTTGAATATGAAGAAGAGACTCAGTAAAGATGATGCTGAAGCTGTTAGTTCTCTTGTCTATTCCATGAAAGAGAAAAGTAGAAATTCCATTTTAATTTATAAACCTCAGGGAAAACTAACTGATATAGGAGATCAAAGACTTGACAACATGCCACATAGTTAACGGCATTTTGTCCTTGTTATTCATCCAGAAAGGCAGGTGAAAGAAATGGTAGATGACTGCAGCCATATTTTATGTATAGATTCTACCCATGGAACTAATCAATATAAATTCCATTTGCTTAATCTGGTTGTTCCTGATGAGTATGGTGTTGGATACCCTGTTGCCCAATTCATTACAAATTGTTTGGATAAAGAAACACTGATTTTATTGTTTCTGAGTATTAAAAGAAAATGTCCAGATTTAAAAATTAATGCTGCCACGACAGATAGGGATGAGGTCCTTTCCAATTCATTTCTAAAAGTTTTTGGTGAAGGCATTAGACATTTACATTGCATATGGCATGTGAAAAGATGTTGGCAGAAGAATCTTCAAATGAAAATAAAAAATAATAGTGCATTAGTTTCTGAAATATATGAAAATTTACAAATAATCTTGGAGGAGAAATCTGAAGAGAAATTCAAATTAATGTTGCAGTCATTTCTTCTTAAATATGCTGAATCTGCCAATGCCTTCATGACATTTTTCAAAGGATATCATTTGAATAAGACAGAGTAATGAGCCATGTGATACCGTAATTTCACTCAATGTTGCAACTGATACAAATATGTTTGTTGAATCACTTCACAACAGGCTTAAAACTCATTATCTTAACGGAAAAGTTAACAGGACATTGGATGACCTCATTAGTACACTATTTCAATTAAACAGAACTACCAATCTGGCCTTAGTTGGAAAAAGGAAATATCAACAGCCACCTCTAGAGTTTCAAAATCTGAATGAAAACCGCCACATGAAAGGTTTAAAAATACCAGATGCTGACATTTCCTCAGGAAGTGAAGGGATTTGGAATGTAAAAAGTCAGTCAGAACCAACATTATTTTATAAAGTTTCTCGAATCAATCTAGAATGCCAGTTTCCTGATTTTTGTTTTATTAAATGTGCTCATTTACCTTGTTCTGGCCTTTGTTTTCATTTGTACCACTGTTCTTGCCCTGATAGGCATACAATGTGTAAGCATATCCATCAAGTCCATTCCTATTTTGTTCGGAATCTTTCTACTCCTATGGAAGAGGTGGTAGAGGAGAATGTTACAGATTATTTAAAAGCTAATGAACCTTCTCTTCGGGCCATTTCCCCAAACAAGAAGAATCGGCAGCTTCTGGAGTCAATTAACCAACTCAAGGAAAGATTTAAAGACTTAATTGGTCATGGTAAAATTGAGATACTACTCCTTTACCTTTTTAACTCCATTAAGTCATTAGTAGACAGATGTGAGGGTTTCACTGAAAATGAACACCATATTTGCAAGCCTCCCACTAAGAATTCTGAGAGACTGGCTCCCAACACGAAGTGCACTGTGTAACAGGGACTTTTTCCAACCATAAAAAAAGAAGACTGCCCAACACAAATTTCAGAAACCAAATGCATAACGCAGGCAAGAAATTAAGTCTTTATTTCTGCATAATGCTTGTGAGAGCTTTACAGATCCCATACTTGACAGTAGTAACATTTGGGTTACCATTTCCTTCACTGGTGATTTTGAAAGCAATACTGTTAATTTAAAATCTGTTGATTATTACATTTCTGATAATGAATTGAATATTCTAAAATCTGTTGCTCAAGATCTTTGCCATGGGTGGTTATATGACAGTGTAATTGGTGCTTTTCTCCATAGCATACATGTTAATAATCCAACTATTTCCATAATAAACCCTGCCCTTGCCCACATTACCCCCAGGAGTGAGTCTATTGAACTGTGTAAATCAGTCTTTCCTGAGCATTTATATTCTGGTTATAAAATAATTATTCGAATCAATCCTAACAATAGTCACTGGATGTTTTTAGTTGCATTTCCAAAAATGAGACAGTTTGACTTCTATGATCGTTCTTCTGATATCTTTAAGAAGGAAAATTATCCCATCATGGAATGCTGGGCACAGTTTTCATCCAATAAAATAAATGGAAAACAACTGACCTGGAATATTAAAGTGCCTAAACATGTATTTCAATTACAAAGGAACATACAGACTTGACCATCTGACTGCATGCGATGCTAATTATTGTTTTACCATGGTAGATATCGGTGCAGCAAGTCGTAAAAGCGATGGAGGAATATTCAGAAGCTCTTTGTCTGGGAGAGCTCTGGAAGAGAATCTTTTGCATGTTCCACCAGCAAAAGAGCTTCCTCACTCGTTGATGAAGGCACCGTATGTTTTTGTGGGGGATGAAGCATTCCCAAAATCAAATTTTATGATGAGGCCTATCCTGGTGTAGGCCTTGAAGACTACAAAAGAATTTTCAATTACAGACTCAGTAGGACCTTGACAGCAGAATCGACAGGCAAGCACCGCCAACATTCAACAGAACTTCCAACTGGAAGTTACATTAATCTTCCACTGGGACGGCAAGCTCATACATGACCTTACTGGGAACGACAAGGTCGATCTCCTCCCAGTACTAGCGTCCTCCTTGGATGGAGGTATCCAGTTGCTTGTGGTTTTTAGTTGCTTTTTCTTAGAACGTTTGAGAGATGGAGAACCAGTGTATCAAGTTGGCCATAATGGTAATGGACATAGTCCTGGCAATGAGAGAGAGTAACCAACATCTACACAGTTTATGCAGAATGTATAAGAAGAGGGAAGATGCCAAGAATAAGTTGAGGGCGAGAAGGCGTCTAAACTTCGCTAGTCAAGGTACAGTACACGTTTTGTCAAGAATAATAATAATGTCGATATTATAATTATTATTATCATCGCCACCATCACCTATAATATTATTATCATTATTATTATTAACACTGATGGTCGAGAAAGAAAAGAAGAAAACGTCTTGGCAGAAGAACACCAAGAAATCGGAGAGCTGCTGTCGAAAAACCCCGATTTGGAAGGATTGATAACGCAAAGCGGCGGTAATAAACGCACAGCCTCCACTGACGCCGAGGCAGAGGGGGTTAAGAAGCCGAAGATGGAAGGTAGGATGATAATTTATTATTATTTGTCATAATATTAACAATAATTAAGAAATGAAACCGATGTAGATTGTCATTATTATCAATACAGAGAATAAATTAACATATTTCAGAAATAACTACGCTCCACCCTGACGAGCGGGATAACGACACAGGTTTCGTTGGAAAATGACCAAGGTAACGTGATCATGATGATCAGTTATAAAAATTATTTTATTGATTATTATTATCATTAATATATATTATTATTTTTAATTATTATTATTCCCAACAGACTGCAATGGTGAATCACCAGATATTTTTGTGATGGTTATCTTTGCGAAGATCTACACTACCTCTGCGGAGATCTAGTGGTTTTGGGAGATTGACTTTTCAAGTGGAGACTGGTTTTAGTTAATGTACAACGATGGCACACCGTGCGGGAAGCGTGAACGATGTTATCAGAACCGTACGAAGACGTGGAGAACGTGGGAAAAGTGGGATAATGAATCTTACCCCGAATACTGTAGCCCTCAGAACCGCGGGCTGGAACAGTGGAACAGGGAATCGATCAATAATTGCTAATGAAGTTGATGATTTAAATGACCAAATTTTGGTTTCAGCTGGAAGAATGCAGATAGAAACCCCAGAATATGATGGATCAGGTATGCCCTTCATTATCAGGTTCAAGCCTGGGGATCTGCCACCATTTGTGAAACATGATAATGGGCTGAATGCATTCGCAATTGCTCTAAATTCAGGGATTGATGCTTTCATGGAGAAATATCCAATATTTGGATTCACTAAAGGGAAGCGTGACGCAAATCAAGTTAGTGAATGGGCTTCAACATTCCTATTTGACTTGGATCAGGATCAATTTGAATCCGAGTCTATTGGGCAAAAAAGACGTAGTTGGTCATCCGCTCCACTGTGCGGAGATAAGATCAACGTACGCAACGATGAAATATCTGAAATGAAAGTAAGGTTAGAAACAGAGAGTCCACTGAACATTCTGGGAGTCGATGGTTCGTACATTGAACCATCATTTGATTTTTTCACGGAAGCAAATAAATATTTTGAAAGCATCTTCATTCCTCCATTTTCAGTTAGTAAAAAGGAGAGAAATGTTATTATGTACTCAGCAATCCAGGCTATTTTGGCGAAGCCAGATAGTGCAGTAAAATGTAATGTGCATAATGCTCGTTTAGTTCTCAGAGATTCTTCAAGATCTACGATTAGTGGGCCATTGGATTTGTCTGAAATGTACCACACATGCAATTGTAAGTGGATGTACTTAGTTTGGGTATGGGATTTATTTTCCGAAAAAATAAAGCAAACGTGCGTTAGGAATGCCTATATGACACCGCAAGACGTTCTAACATATTTTGGTTCCGGAGCCCTCTATAATGGATATGGAGATCCGTCTACATTGCGTGAATACACGTCAGTTCATGATGTATCTGAGTCTACAAAACAGGTTGGCCTATCATTAAAAGGGTTAGTTGCAAAGGATGATGGTCATACGGGAGAGCTTACATTAATGCATAAGAAGTACACACAGCGGGCAGGAATGGCACTGATTGTTGTACTGAATTCAAATGATTCACTCGGTGGTGCAGTTGCATCAAGGATGATAAAAAATACGCTGCGGCATATTATGCTATCAAGGATTGCAAGTTTATGGGGCTGGGGAATATCAGGCTTTGACCTAGTCCACATTGATCGGAGTTCACCATCAATAAGAGAAACACGAATGTATGAATCTGGAGTATCAAGATTCAGTGCTAGTCCAATCTTTCATCCCTATTCTCCTGGTTTGCCAGCTAGTAGGTTTTTAATTCTTAAGAAAAGGTCGTCGAATAATATAAATTCAACGATAATTCCATCTGTGTGGTCGGATGAGGGCAAACTTCCACCAGATTTTAGGAGAAAAATTGGTGGAATAAATCGAAAGATAATCGAGTGGATCAGGGACTTTCTTAATGAGCGTGAACAAATAGTAGTTATAGATGGATTTAAATCAGATTCAGTCAGCGTAGCCTCAGGCGTTCCACAGGGAAGTGTAATCGGCCCCCTACTATTCCTTTTATACATAAACGACTTAGATAAGGTTATTAAAAGTAAAATCAAGTTATTCGCGGATGATACAGTAGTTTACAGAGAGATTAACAGTCCTAATGATCAATTATTACTTTCTGACGACTTAAATGCAATTCTCGAGTGGTGTAAAGAGTGGCAGTTAGAATTGAACTTAGGAAAGTGTTCCTTTATGAGATTCTGGGGAAACAAAAACATTGACACGACGAATTACACTGTTGAAGGCGTCCAGCTAAAACTAGCCGATTCCGTCAAATACTTAGGCGTTACTTTAACAAGCAACCTCTCGTGGGATATGCACATACGAAATATATGCGGGAAGGCTAAACAGAAACTAGGATTCATCAAACGCATAGTAGGTAAAAGTGAGGAAAAAGTCAAAGAGACATGTTACTTCTCGTTAGTAAGACCGCTATTAGAGTACGCGTCGAGCATATGGGATCCGTACGTGAAAGGATCAATCTCAGAGTTAGAAAGAGTGCAGCGAAAAGCCGCTAGATTCGTCAAAAATTGTTACGATAGAAACAATAGTGTTACAGCCTTGATACAGGACTTAGGATGGGAATCACTAGCTGAACGCCGATCACGCTCTAGGTTAAAACTTCTCGAAAGATTTAGAACGCATATATTCTCCAGCGATGTCGAAGAAATAATAAGAGCGCCAACTTATATTGGTAGAACGGACCATCCTCGTAAAATAAGAGAGATAGCCTGTAGGACTGAGAGGTATAAAGGCTCGTTTTTCCCTAGAACGATAGCTGAGCAGAACAGAAGTTACGAAAGGAAATCAGCCGACGTAGAATGATACTATACATTATTATGCGCTTTACCTTGGTGCTATTGCACCCCCTGCCACACACCATTGCGGTGGCTTGCAGGGTGAACTATAGATATAGATATAGATAGATTATGAGGCGGAGACCCACCAAAAGGAGGGACAAGCGTCGATCCCACCTGATACGTCGACAGAGGAGGATGAAGGGATCTGAGACGGCGAGGACGGCAGAAAACTGTACAATCTATTCCCGCAGAGCCTGCCGTGCTGCCGAAGGAAATGGCATCATCAAGAAAGCAACGCTGTAAGATCAGTCAGCCGTGAGGCATTTTGATAGTACAAGTTGTTTCCGTGGTATTCGTGTGCTTTATTCATCTGTTGTTGAAAGATTTGATTTTTAACTTGAAGGAAACTTCCTCATTAAATGTCTTCGGGATCTCAACGTTATAGAAAAGGCCACCAAAAGTTCAATTTGAAGTTATAGGCTGAAAGTAAGAGGAATAAAGGACAAAACTTATCGAAATGGATGGGTAGTTGCTTTCGATAAACTATTGGATTGACGCATGAAATGTGATGCTAGCATTTGGTGAAAGAATTCATTTAACTACGGCACCAATTATTTTACACGATTTTTTTGTCTTGTTTATAATCACCAGCCTCTGTGCTTATAACAATTATCTTCTCGTCGTATGCACTAGGAACAATCAAATGAATGTCCCTAGCACGGAAACCGAGGAAGTTCACTCTACTATACATCAAGATACCTGGAATACTTCTAATGCATTGGTTTTAGCTAAGGCCGTGTCCGAAAGGTACTATTCTCGCTGTCTTGTTCACTACTTTCTCTTGATTTGGCGGAAGTGACGTAGCAAGACATGTTCGAAAGCGCCAATGGATCTAGCGAAGGCAGCGAGATCTAGCGAGCAAGGGAAGTTAGCGAGCGGAGTACACTTCCTATCTTCGCTTCGTGCGCTTGTCAGAGTCAGTGGAAGACGTCGAAGAGGAGATTCTGAGTCGGTTTTGCAGAAGAAAATGGACAAAAGTACTTTCAAGTGTAAGTATTAAGTGATAAGTTTATCTGTTATCCTTTTATAACATTTTAATTTGTGATATTGGTAAAAAGGCCTCGCAATAGGAATTACCACGTGGGCTTTATGGAGATATTTTATGAAAGTTTTAAGTACAGGATAGTATAAGCTGTTCTATTTATTAAAATTACTACTATTTTAATTAATAGGGACCACAGAGTTAACGGAGACTCTCATAAAGAAGAGAAGAGAAGAGAGTCAGACGGGATATTTTGCGGGAAGAAGGTGTCAGCGAAAGCTGGCTGGACGTAAGTTATTTAATGCTGTGAAAGTTAATAAGAAGTATGTTATTTAATACTGCATTTAATATTTAATACTGTATCTCAATTCATCATCTTATCAATAACGAGGGTGCTTTTAAATGTTTGGCGAACGCCTCCATTTGTATTGTATGTGTAAATTCATTAAGCTAGATATTTTTCTCGTCAGCAAAATCGCCGAGGAGATGAACTTCTCCGGGCAATGGCCACAGCTGCAGAAGAAGTGGCAAAATCTTCTTCAAAAATACAAGGTAATGAGCAGGATACATTGTTTTTAAAATAAGTGTTTGATTTATTAACTCGTAATAATATTAAAAGTTTAAATAAACTAACAATAGTACTATACTTATGAAGATTTCTAGTAATACTACCTACCATATACTGGTGTAAAATAAAATCAAGAAAGTAAAATAATTCCCCGAAACTCTTGCCAGTTGATGTGATTGTATTGTTTTTCACTTTTTATATTGTTCTTTTTCTTATATGTCTAAAATTCGATTGGGAAAGAATGTTGAAATAATTTACAAATTGAGAGATGATGTTTTTATAATTTCTGACTGAATGTATATATATTAGTAGAATATTATGCAAAGTAAATAGATTAAATTTCTCTTCATTGGACACATGGCACATTTGAATTTATCATATGATTTGAGGCAGAACAAATCACCTAACACTTATGTGCTGCTATGTCTTGCATGTCCTCCTTTGTTTTCCCTGTGTAGGTATACAAAAGTTATGATTAAATTATTTTTTCAGTTTTGTTTTTGTTGGGAATTGACAGTGTCGACATTTTGAAAATACGCATTTCTCGCTGGAAGCGTTACTCCCATTCCAACAATAACTATTGAAATTACTCATAGTCCACTTATTTATGAACCAATTTTCTTAAATCAGGTACCAAATTAAGGCCAAATTTTACTTTAAAATAAGAATGAGTTTTTAACAAAGTAACTTAAGTGAAATACTAAATATTTAGCAAATCAATTGAATGCGATATTTCATTTTTGGTTATACTTTTAGTAAATTAATTGTAACTTGTGAACCTGAACTATCACACTTTTAATTTTTTTACCATAACACAAGGCCATCTTGCTATGAAGAAAAGGGTGTTTTTTGTGGTCCTTGAATAAAAAGTATAATTATTTGTATCTTATCAAAGAAACGCATTTTTCACTTTCATTACAATGGCCAAGATGTAGTGGCAACCTCAAGATCTACACAAGCTTGATATTGCAGGAGTAGGCATGAATTAACATGAGTTCGTATGAAACTTTATTGCATCATGGTAAACTTTTTAGTTAAATTTGTTTCTAACTTTTTATGGATAAGGTTCTGTTTTTAGAGTAGTGAGCTGATTTCATGTGAAATGACCCAGCTTTTAAATTTGCAGTTTTTATTTCTTTTACATTTGTCAAGTTTAAACAAATTGTAGATATGGTGTCATAAAAATTCAATGGAGCTTAATGCTCGGGTGTTTTTAATAACATATCATAGGAATAGACATCCATACAGGACAGATTATAAGTTAAATGGTGTCTTATTACCTCATATTGAAAGTGTCTATGATCTGGGGATAGCGATGGATATTAACCTGAATTTCAATAATCATATTGAAGCTATTATGAAGAGGGCAAACCAAATGTTGGGATTTATTTATAGTACAGTATATAATGATAAGGACTATATTCTACTAACAAATACACATATTACACTAAAGGACTACCCTACTCACATGGGGAAAATAATGATATATAATCATAAGCAGGGATATATTATTTGGAATGTGTAAGGTTTTTAAAAGAGATTCTGTTTTCTATAATCTTACAAGTATGTCATGATTCTTTTAATGTAGTTAGACAAATATTGAAGAAATGTTTACATTATTTGTACTACTCCATATATATATATGCACATCGTGTAAATTTGCAGGTTTTCTTTTTCCTTTGTAACCTTAACATTTAATTTATTATATCTAAGAAATATATTTTCCAAGTTAAATAAACGATTATTTAATGGAAACGGTTTTTATTTACCGAAGAAGGTATTTATATTATAAGTTGAACTCTTAAAATTACTTGATGAATTGCCTATCTCAGTCAGCAATATATTTATCATGACATTTTGCTACATAACTTTTAACATGAAGCAGTTTTATCTAACGATTGTTTGTTTAAATAATAGATTGTTTACTATAAGTATTGAGACTAGATTGACTGATAATTTGTTTCTTTTTATTAGGAATTAAAGACCCCAGCAACGGGTACGGGGACAGAAGGGGTTGATACCCCAATAACATGGAGGTTCTACGGGATACTTGATGAATTCCTACATGCAAAAGATAATATAACCCCTCCCATTTTAATTGATTCCTCTCCCAACCCAACCTCTCCTCTCCCTTCCTGTTCTCCCTCCCTCATCCCAACCTCTCCTCTCCCTTCCTGTTCTCCCTCCCTCATCCCAACCTCTCCTCTCCCTTCCTGCTCTTCCTCCTTCATCCCAACCTCTTCTCTTCCTTCCTGTTCTTCCTCCCTCATCCCAACTTCTGTAGCCAGGTCTTCCTCTCCCATTTCACCATCACCCAGCAAATTTTTTGCTAAGAAGAAACGTGGCCAGAAGAGGAGGAGAACAGAAGAGGAGGACCCCCTCCTCACTTACCTTAAGAAAAGGGACGAGGAGATGAAGAGAATGTTTCAGGAGATGATGGAAATTATTAAGGAGTAAAATATATTCAAATGTTAAACCAAGTTTATTATTTCTATCATTTCCCATTCTATTGCTGCTCTTGCTCTAAGGAATGCAGCCGTAATAATTCATCTCTCAGTGGATGATTATCATCATGTTCATTATAATGAAGTGGATTTTGTCTGTGATTATTCACAATCACATCAGGATCCACATTAAGCAGGTCGCCTGTGCTCAAGCAAATATTATGCAACACAGCACATGCAGCAATTACCTTCACCCCAGTTCTTGTTTTCACTTCAAGGGCTTTTGTAAAAATACTTCTCCACCTTGTTTTCATCATGCCGAAAGACCTTTCGATTACTATTCTTGCCTTGCTTAGAGTCCTATTGAAAGAAATCTGTGCAATTCCATTTGCATTCCGGAAAGGAGTGACAATGGAAATCGGGTTCAGAATGCATGGATAGCCACTGTCTCCCAGGATAAAGTAGCCTTGGGGTGGATATATACCATTCCTAAATAATCCACTATGCCGCAACACTCGAGCATCATGGACAGATCCAGGAAAACAACAAAATATGTTTATAAACTGTCCTTCATTGTCACACAATCCCTGCAATTGCAACGAATAAAATAGTTTTCTATTAATATATTCATTGTGTAATTTATTTTGAGCTAAAATTCGGATATGGGTGCCATCCAGAGCACCTACTGCTGTTCGAAATGCTCGACTTCCGCACAAATTGGAGAATCCACTTCCCACTTCCTCTAAGTCTTTCCATAGGGAATCTCACCACTAAAGGTATTAGTTCTATAATAGCGTCCAGCATAGCCTTCACTAACATGTTGGCTGTGGAACGTGGTATTGAAAACACTATTCCTACCACTCTGAATGACGCTCCACATGCCAACCAGAAGAGAAATACGACGACCTGCAGTTGACAAATAAAATTGCTGGTTAAACATCAATGTGTACCATGCATGTGTACTGTACTTTTTAACAAAGAAAACTAACCTCAAACTCTCTCGACCAACCCTGATTTTTCATAGGGAGTCTTTCTGAAATCATTCGTAGGGTATTTGGCGTAATCCGAATATGTTTCTTCGTTTTCACAACATCACCATTCATTATGTCGCTAACTTCGCGGTTAATGAATTGCATCCTGCAATACGGTCCTCGTCTTATCTAAAGAAGAATATATAACTAATCGTTAAGAATTAAATTCATTCGTGAGATTAATCATTGAAAGTCAAAAGGAAATTTCAAAATTACGATAAAAATGGTTGAGTATGAAAAAAAAGTTGCATACCATCCTATCCCGCCTCATTCTTCTAATAATGGCAATTACTATGTCCACTCCCGCTTCATGGTATTGCCAAAAGTTCCAAAAGAGCATTAACATTCTTCTTCTTCTTTCAGCCATCGCGCAAATACTACTTTTTTGCCGAAATGAAGTTTTACAACAAATCTAGTACGTTAAAACAAAATCTCATGAAAAAGCGGCAAAATACTGTTTCGAGCGTATTACCACCAGGCGTCTCCTTAATCACCAAGACAGGTTCGAACGTTGTTAAGAGCTAGCTATCTTGTGACGTCACGTCACCTAGCGAGCAAGACATCAAGGGAAGACAGCTAGCGAAGGTAGCAAGCGAACAAATTTCACTTTCGGACACAGCCTAAGTTTCTTACTTAATGACAAATAGCTTTCTTTTGAGGTGGAGCCGGTATGATGCCCTACGGGCATTCTGGGGGGTAGGCTAAGTCCGAGCATCCTAGCGTTAAGCGAGGTATCCCAATCATAGGACAACTGAGGGAAATAATAGTTAATGTTTGAAATTATTACGAAATGGGAGCCCGAAATGGGAGCCCGATTATCCCATCGGACAACATCCTTCAGAGAACTGTGTGCTGTAGGAGTGAGTGAGTGAGAGATCGGGGAAAAGGACTCCGGGCCCCTTCAAGGTCTAACTCACCTCCTGTGCAGGCCCCTATAAGGCCTATTTCCCCTTCCACACCTGTACCTGCCTCTACGAGGCATCTCTCCACTGCCTCTTTCCCTCCTCTCTGGGCCCCTTCAAGTCCTAACTCATCTACCCCCCTGTACCCACTTCTTCAAGACCTCTCTCCTCTTCCCCTGTTGTACACGTGCCTCTTTGTCATTGATCCCCGTCTAATTATTGGTCTGTTTTGGATTCATTGGCTGACCCTACACCAGAAGATGCCCCAAAGTATATATATAATAGGATAAATGGTGGTTTTGATGCAAATCCTGACTCAGTAAAATCACTTTACACATGCAAATGTGAAATGTAATAAAATATATTCCTCTAAGTCCTCTTTTTGACGGCATAACAAGTCCTGTGGTATAGAAAATGATCCTATTGTTTATCCTAGGGTTTTCTCTGAATGTCACGTTTCTTACTACACTAAGGTCAACTATTCTAAACATAAACACCTTTGCAATAAAAACATTTCCAAATATATTCATTGTCCTCAGCCTCATTGTGACACAAAATTTCATACCCATTCTGTCATGGTAGATCACTGGTTAAATGAATATAATGAAAGTACTTATGTAGAAGAACACCTCTTCAAAGACTTCGCAGAGTTTAAGAATTGGAAAAAAAAGATCTGCCAGGAAAGTAATACTTAGTAAAGCACAGGGGTAAATATTTAAAAGGTGACACAAAGTCTGAGTATTTAGTTTTTAAATTCAATAATCACCATAGAAATAAATGCATAGTGAACAAAACAACCAGAAAAAAAAAAGTGTGGCCTTATGCTTAATACGGACTGCTTGGATAGAATGACAGTGAAACACAAATTGGTGTTGCAGTTAAGTATTATACCTGTCACAACCAAGATTTGGACTTCAAAAACGTGAAGTTTTATAGGTGGGATGAAAGCACCACAAAACAAATTAATTCCTTTTTGGAACAGGGTATATCAGCTCATACTATTCAGGAATATAAACCGGATGCATTCGCAAGCGCTCGCTTATCGGGCGGCGACTCACACCCCAGGTAAACACACCGGACGCATTTCACAGCTTGAGACTCGCTGATATAAAGTATTATTTCCAGCAAAACCTAATTAAAAACGCAAGCGCACCCTTATCGGCCGGCGGCGACTAATACCGCAAAGCACCAAGGTCGGGTACATATATGCTGGACGCTTTCGCGAGCGTGATAAATTTATTATTTCCATCAAAACCAAATTACAACCGACCCCTTCCACTTCATTAGCATCGCGACTCCTTGCTCCACCGGATGCATCTGCGACCGCAGTGCACGGTACGCAGCAACGGGTATCTTATTCCCAGGCACATTAAATTAATGCACTCCTGACAAAACAATTTTTTTACTTCTTTTTCCGCGTACCCCCTTAATTAACTAGCGCAATATGCAAATAACGCCTTTGCAACTTCATTAGCAATGGCAACCTCGCTGAAACCAGGTCGTGAGATGCCTCTATGGCTGTGTACGAAATGGCGCGTACACGAGGTATGCGCGATTTCCCTAAGGAAACGGAAAGCTGAGGTAATCCCCCGTTGGGGGAATAATGTCTACACAACCAAGAAGGTGGTGCCAATATGCAATGACTGCAATGTCATATCCCAGCTGCCCCTGATTAGGACCACCATATTGCAAGAGGTCGTTAAACTTAGTCGGGGGCGGGTGCGCGGGGCTGTGTATGCTATGCTATGCTTAAAGTTCATACCGCATCGCATTCACCCCGCACGGGACTGCAAGATCTGCAGGGAAGCGGTGCCAATGTGAAATCCCAGCTGCCCCTGATTAGGTCCACAATATTGCATGAGTGTGTGAAACTTAGTTGGGGGTGGGTGCACGGGGCTCAGTGCATGCTATGTTTGAAATTCATACCACATCACATTCGCCCCGCACGAGACTGCAAGATCTGTAGGGAGACGGTGCCAACCACGGAGATCGGCGCATTGCTAAACTTCCGGGGTGGGAGTACGTGCACCCCACTGAAGGTGGGAGCTGGCCCTTCTGAGACCAGGAGTCGCCATACGACACCGAGGAGGAAGAAGACGTCAGCATATCCATGGACATTTCCCATGCATAGTGAACAAAACAATCAGGAAAAGAAAGTGTGGCCTTATGCTTAATATGGACTGCTTGGATAGAATGACAGTGAAACAGAAATTGGTGTTGCAGTTAAGTATTATAACTGTCACAACCATGAATTGGACTTCAAAAACGTGAGGTTTCTAGGTGGGATGAAAGCACCACAAAACAAATTAATTCCTTTTTGGAACAGGGTATATCAACTCATACTATTCAGGAATATTTTCGGCCTCCTGATTTTGATGGAGAAAATGTATCCCCCATCAAAGAGCATTTCATTAGTACTGCTCAGATAAATAAAATGAAATACGAGTTGAATATGATGAAGAGACTCAGTAAGGATGATGCTGAAGCTGTTAGTGCTCTTGTCCATTCCATGAAGGTGAAAAGTAGAAATTCCATTTTAATTTATAAACCTCAGGGAAAACTAACTGAAATAGGAGATCCGAGACTTGACAACATGCCACATAGTTCACAGCATTTTGACCTTGGTATTCAGCTACAAAGGCAAGTGAAAGAAATGGTAGATGACTGCAGCCATATTTTATGTATAGATTCTACCCATGGAACTAATCAATATAAATTCCATTTGCTTAATCTGGTTGTTCCTGATGAGTATGGTGTTGGATACCCTGTTGCTCAATTCATTACAAATTGTTTGGATAAAGAAACACTGATTTTATTGTTTCTGAGTATTAAAAGAAAATGTCCAGATTTAAAAATTAATGCTGCCACGACAGATAGGGATGAGGTCCTTTCCAATTCATTTCTAAAAGTTTTTGGTGAAGGCATTAGACATTTACTTTGCATATGGCATGTGAAAAGATGTTGGCAGAAGAACCTTCAAATGAAAATAAAAAATAATAGTGCATTAGTTTCTGAAATATATGAAAATTTACAAATAATCTTGGAGGAGAAATCTGAAGAGAAATTCAAATTAATGTTGCAGTCATTTCTTCTTAAATATGCTGAATCTGCCAATGCCTTCAAGACATTTTTCAAAGGATATCATTTGAATAAGACAGAGAAATGGGCCATGTGATACCGTAATTTCACTCAATGTTGCAACTGATACAAATATGTTTGTTGAATCACTTCACAACAGGCTTAAACCTCATTATCTTAACAGAAAAGTTAACAGGAGATTGGATGACCTCATTAGTACACTATTTCAAATAAACAGAACTACCCATCTGGCCTTAGTTGGAAAAAGGAAATATCAACAGCCACCTCTAGAGTTTCAAAACCTGAATGAAAACCGCCACATGAAAGGTTTAAAAATACCAGACGCTGACATTTCCTCAGGAAGTGAAGGGATTTGGAATGTAAAAAGTCAGTCAGAACCAACATTATTTTATAAAGTTTCTCGAATCAATCTAGAATGCCAGTTTCCTGATTTTTGTTTTATTAAATGTGCTCATTTACCTTGTTCTGGCATTTGTTTTCATTTGTACCACTGTTCTTGCCCTGATAGGCATACAATGTGTAAGCATATCCATCAAGTCCATTCCTATTTTGTTCGGAATCTTTCTACTCCTATGGAAGAGGTGGTAGAGGAGAATGTTACAGATTATTTAAAAGCTAATGAACCTTCTCTTCGGGCCATTTCCCCAAACAAGAAGAATCGGCAGCTTCTGGAGTCAATTAACCAACTCAAGGAAAGATTTAAAGACTTAATTGGTCATGGAAAAATTGAGATACTACTCCTTTACCTTTTTAACTCCATTAAGTCATTAGTAGACAGATGTGAGGGTTTCACTAAAAATGAACACCATATTTGCAAGCCTCCCACTAAGAATTCTGAGAGACTGGCTCCCAACACGAAGTGCACTGTGTAACATGGACTTTTTCCAACCATAAAAAAAGAAGACTGCCCAACACAAATTTCAGAAACCAAATGCAAAACGCAGGCAAGAAATGTCTTTATTTCTGCATAATGCTTGTGAGAGCTTTACAGATCCCACACTTGACAGGAATAACATTTTGGCTACCATTTGCTTCATTGTTGATTTTGAAAGCAATACTGTTCATTTAAAATCTCTTGATTATTACATTTCTGATAATGAATTGAATATTTTAAAATCTGTTGCTCAAGATTTTTGCCGTGGGTGGTTCTATGACAGTGTAATTGGTGCTTTTCTCCATAGAATACATGTTAATAATCCAACTATTTCTATAATAAACCCTATCCTTGTCCACATTATCCTCAGGAGAGAGTCTATTGAACTGTGTAAATCAGTCTTTCCTGAGCATTTATATTCTGGTTTTGATAAAATAATTATTCCAATCAATCCTAACAATAGTCATTGGATGCTTTTAGTCGCATTTCCAAAAATGAGGCAGTTTGACTTCTATGATCGTTCTTCTGATATCCTTAAGAAGGAAAATTATCCCATCATGGAATGCTGGGCACAGCTTTCATCCAATAAAATAAATGGAAAACAACTGACCTGGAATATTAAAGTGCCTAAACAGAAGAAACAGACAATTGTGGAGTGTTTATTTGCTGGTATGGAGAGTGAATTATCCGGGAGGAACGCAGTGATCAGGAATTTATTCCGAATGAATACCGAAAATACATTTATGAAGCAATAACAGGCTCAAGGACAGTGAGCAGCTAAGATGAGTTAAAATAACTGACTTCAACTTCTTTCACATAGTATTTTGCACTGATAGTTCAAGTTTTCTCATGCATTCCACGATATTCGCATTTGAATTCTTTCAGCAGTAATAACGTGCAACAACAAAAGATACCAGAACTAAACCAACAGAGAACCAGGAAGCAAGTAAAACCGAAATGGCAAACAAGATTAGAAAATACAATAGAGGGACTACGAAAAGAAATAGGCAGAATCACACAACATATTAAAGGAAACAATACAAAAAAGATATTAACACATGTCAACTGCATCACAAAGAACAACACCCAAACAACCCAAGAAACCTTACACCAGCCCGATGAAAGTGGAAAATTCTATTGGCGAGATAATGTTCCCTGTTGCGAGAATGCAAAACAGTGGCGCTCGTAGCACTGACCCCAAGATTCGTGTGTAGTCACATTAAGATATCGCTGTGAGTGGAGTAGAGGTGTACTTATGTGGCTGTTTTTTTGGCATGGTTTCTTTGTTTGCTTCTAATGGTGCGTTTTCATGAACGTGTTACAAGCGCACAGAGGTTCAAGTTCTACGCATAGATGGCACATGCACGCTACGTAGGACGGCGAAATGAAAACATATAAACACGACTTTTCCTCTCTGCGGCCTCCTGCCCAGACCGCCGCTATGGCTACTCCAGCTGGGGATAAAGTCTTCGCCATTGGGTGCGAAATGCACACTGCGGCCACCTCCGGTAAGCTCCTGGGCCGATACCTGCACGACTCCCATTACATTCTTCACCTCCTCTCTCTTTGGGACCAGCTGGATGATGAGAGCCGCAGCTACGCCTTTAACAGGGCGCGCCTTCTGCTCACAGCGGTCACCTTGGGCTGGCACAATGCCATAGCCATTCAACGTGTTGCTAATGCTGAGACCCTCCTTCTTCCGCCGGGGTTCGTGCCACATTTTTTCACATCCTTTCTCAGCGTACCCCCTTAACTAAGTAGCGCAATATGCAAATAACGCCTTTGCAACTTCATTAGCAATGACAACCTCGGTCAGAGCAGCTCGCGAGATGCCTTTGTACAAAGTGGCGCGTACGAGAAGTGTGCGCAATTTCCACGAGGAAGCGCAAGGCGGAGGTATTCCCCCGTTGGCGGAATAATTACTATACCACTAATAAGGCGGTGCCGATATGCAACGACTGTAACATAATATCGCAGCTGCCCCTTATTAGATCAACCGTACTACACGAGGTCGTCAAACTCAGTCGGGGGTGGGTGCGCGGCGCCCAGTGTATGCTGTGCCTTCACTTTATTCCGCATCGCATTCGCCCCGCGAGGGAGTCGGTACCCACCGCGGAATTAAGCGCGCTGCTGAACTTTCCGGCGTGGGAATACGTCTACCCCACTAAAGGCTGTGAAAGCTGGCCATTTTCGGACCACGAGTCGCCGTACAACACGGACGAGGACGAAGAAGTACGCATGATCACTGAGAAGGCGACTAAACTTCGCTAGTCAAGGTACAGTACGTTTTCTCAAGAATAATAATAATAATAATGTGGATATTATAATTATTATTATCATCGCCACCATCACCAATAATATTATTATCATTATTATTATTAACACTGATGGTCGAGAAAGAAAAGAAGAAAACGTCTTGGCAGAAGAACACCAAGAAATGGGAGAGCTGTTGTCGAAAAACCCCGATTTGGAAGGATTGATAACGCAAAGCGGCGGTAATAAACGCACAGCCTCCACTGACGCCGAGGCAGAGGGGGTTAAGAAGCCGAAGATGGAAGGTAGGATGATAATTTATTATTATTTGTCATAATATTAACAATAATTAAGAAATGAAACCGATGTAGATTATCATTATTATCAATACAGAGAATAAATTAACATATTTCAGAAATAACTACGCTACACCCTGACGAGCGGGATTACGACACAAGTTTCGTTGGAAAATGACCAAGGTAACGTGATCATGATGATAAGTTATAAAAATTATTTTATTGATTATTATCATCATTAATATATATTATTATTTTTAATTATTATTATTCCCAACAGACTGCAATGGTGAATCACCAGATATTTTTGTGATGATGATGAGGAGGAGACCCACCAAAAGGAGGGACAAGCGTCGAACCCACCTGATACGTCGACGAAGGAGGATGAAGGGTTCGGACACGGCGAGGACAATGGCAATGATGATGAGGGTGAGCCAGAAAATTTTGTTGTTGTGTCCGATGCGGTGAAATATTTTTAAAAATTGAAAGTGGCCGAACCATCGACGTAAACGTACGAGTGCCAAACAATGTTTTCGACCCCATAGAATGGATTAACGTTTGTTTTGACGAGGTGCTAAATCATGTGAAACATGATAGAATGAAGCATAGTGAAACGGTAGGGATAACAATGTATAATTTAAATACGACAGAAAAGAAGATCTACATTCCATTCGGGAGAGCAGACCAACTTTTCCCTGAGATCATTACAAAAAGAATTGAAAAGGTAATTCAAAGTAAAGAGGAGTTCATATTGACAGGCACGCTAAGGGTGGAAGTCCAACATGTGGATATGCCAGCCAGATTCGGATGAACCCCTTACGTTGATTCGATTAGTTTCGACGAATTTTACAGTCCATCATCGTGACGCCAAGGGACGATTCACTATGTCTCTCAAGGGCTGTAATGGTTGGTGTTGCGATGCACGAACATTCGGGGAAAAACTTTTTAAAAATTAAAGAAAATAGAGGCACTCTTCAAGTGGATAGGGTAAATGGCGGCTGCCGGGGTAAATTTAATACAAGGGGGTGGGATTCAAGAGTTAAAGAAATTCCAGAAAGACTTGGGAGGGTATTGTATCACTGTTTTCGGCTCTAGGAAGGGTAGGAAAATCATTTTTGAAGGGACGAAACCTTTGCAACACCAGCTGCTAAACCACATAGAGTTGGTGTACGGTGATGGACATTACAATTTAGTCACATCAGTAACATGTGAATTTTTCTGTTCATATTACTGTAGGCCATGTCACACCCCTTACAGTAATAAGTATGCACACAGGTGCGATTACAAATGTTCACGTTGAGGGGGCGATGGTCCATGTGATGAAAGCATAACTAAAATTAAATGCACGGACTGCAATAGATTGTTTTTTAAAGATGAATGCATGACTCTTCATTTAAATAATTTATGCGAAAGAAAAAAGTAGTGAGAGTTGTGGGGGGATATATAAAGGAAATCAGGGTGGCGGCGAGGTGCAGCACAGGTGCGATATGCTTTATTGTTCTGTCTGTCGTAAGGAGTGTCAGTTACATCGTCTGTGCTACATCCAAAGAGACCTGGGAAAAACCGTTGATGAAAATAAGGCTCTGTATATATATATTATGATATTGAATGTCGGCAGGACAAGCCTATTTCACCTCCGGGAACCAGTTTTGAGCATATCCCGGACTTGTGTGTGGTGTAGTATAGTAATTTTAACTGCGCCGGAGTAGCAAATAGTGTTCAAGTGTGTCACACGTGTGGCGTCTGACAACACGTTTGATTCGCGTGATCCGATTCGCGGTCTCTTTAATTATTTAACATTACCGAGGTCAAAAATTAATAAAACAATATGTACAGCAACAACTAGAAGGGATATGATGGTCATTTTCTACTGAAATACATGATGAATGAACTGAATTGGACTCCTAAGTCATCTTAACTGGGAGTAAAATCATTAGTATGGACGTGGAAAATTTTAGATTTGTAGATTCTTTAAACTTTTTACCCATGGCGCTCTCCAAACTACCCTCTGCATTTAATTTAAGTTTGTCGTTAACAAAAGGGTATTTTCCCCACTTTTTTAACACTTTAGGGAATAGAGGTTATGTTGGTCCTATCCCATCCAAAGAGACTTTTGGCTACGGACCAATGACCATTGGTGAGCAGGAGAACTTTGATACGTGGTACGAAACACACACAGATTCTGTGTTTAATATTGAAAAATAATTAAGAGATTATTTATCTAATCATGTTAGTGTGTTAAGATCTGCATGCTGCAAATTTAGCAGACTATTTTACCACCTGACAAAAGTCTCACCCTTCACCGACGTGTACACGATTGCTGGTGCATGCCTCTTAGCATATAGGACAAATTTTATGAAAGAGAACATGATAATCGTTGTTCCTTCAGCAGGTTACTGCTAGAAAGACAACCAATCACATATAGCCATTATGTAGTTGTTGAGTGAAGAGTTGAAGCAGAATATCCCGGGTAAATACGCCGGATGCATTTCCTAGCGTGAGACTCGCTGATATAAAGTATCATTCGCAGCAGAACCATATTGCAGCCGTCCCCTTCCACTTAATTAGCATCGCGACTCCTTGCTCCACCGGATGCATCTGCTACCGATGTGCACGGTATGCAGCAAAGGGTATCTTACTCCCAGGCGCGTTAAATTCACGCACAGCCGACAAAACATTTTTTCACATCCTTTCTCAGCGTACCCCCTTAACTAAGTAGCACAATATGCAAATAACGCCTTTGCAACTTCATTAGCAATGACAACCTCGGTCGGAGCAGCTCGCGAGATGCCTTTGTGGCTTTGTACAAAGTGGCGCGTACGAGAAGTGTGCGCAATTTCCATGAGGAAGCGCAAGGCGGAGGTATTTCCCCATTGGGGGAATAATTACTATACTACTAATAAGGCGGTGCCGATATGCAACGACTGTAACGTAATATCGCAGCTGCCCCTTATTAGATCAACCGTACTACACGAGGTCGTCAAAGTCAGTCGGGGGCGGGTGCGCGGCGCCCAGTGTATGCTATGCCTTCACTTTATTCCGTATCGCATTCGCCCCGCGAGTGACTGCAGCATCTGCAGGGAGTCGGTACCCACCCCCAAATTAGGCGCGCTGCTGAACTTTCCGGTGTGGGAATACGTCTACCCCACTAAAGGCGGTGAAATCTGGCCATTTTCGGACCACGAGTCGCCGTACAACACTGACGAGGACGAATAAGTACGCATGATCACTGAGAATTCCCGGCAACAAAGGCCGACACCCCTCCTCGACGACGGCAGCGATTCGGACAGCTCCTGGTAGCGGGCTTTTTCTTAGAACGTTTGAGAGATGGAGAACCAGTGTATCAAGTTGGCCATAATGGTAATGGACATAGTCATGGCAATCAGAGAGAGTAACCAACATCTACACAGTTTATGCAGAATGTATAAGAACAGGGAAGATGCCAAGAATAAGTTGAGGGCGAGAAGGCGTCTATACTTCGCTAGTCAAGGTACAGTACACGTTTTGTCAAGAATAATAATAATGTCGATATTATAGTTGTTATTATCATCGCCACCATCACCTATTATATTATCATCATTATTATTATTAACACTGATGGTCGAGAAAGAAAAGAAGAAAACCTCTTGGCAGAAGAACACCAAGAAATGAGAGAGCTGATGTCGAAAAACCCAGATTTGGAAGTATTGATAACGCAAAGCGGCGGTAATAGACGCACAGCCTCCACTGACGCCGAGGCAGAGGGGGTTAAGAAGCCGAAGATGGAAGGTAGGATGATAATTTATTATTATTTGTCATAATATTAACAATAATTAAGAAATGAAATCGATGTAGATTGTCATTATTATCAATACAGAGAATAAATTAACATATTTCAGAAATAACTACGCCACACCCTGACGAGTGGGATAACGACACAAGTTTCGTTGGAAAATGACCAAGGTAGCGTGATCATGATGATCAGTCATAAAAATTATTTTATTGAGTATTATTATCATTAATATATATTATTATTTTTAATTATTATTATTCCCAACAGACTGCAATGGTGAATCATCAGATATTTTTGTGATGATGATGAGGAGACCCACCAAAAGGAGGGATAAGCGTCGAACCCACCTGATAAGTCGACGGAGGAGGATGAAGGGATCGGACACGGCGCTGACTGTGGCAATGATGATGAGGGTGAGCCAGAAAATTTTGTTGTTGTTTCCGATGCGGTGAAATATTTAAAAAAATTTTAAGTGGCCGAACTATCGACGTAAACTTACGAGTGCCAAACAAGGTTTTCGACACCATAGAATGGATTAACGTTTGTTTTGACGAGGTGCTAAATCATGTGAAACATGATAGAATGAAGCATAGTGACAGGGTAGGGATAACAATGTATAATTTAAATACGCCGGAAAAGAAGATCAACATTCCATTCGGGAGAGCAGACCAACTTTTCCCTGAGATCATTACAAAAAGAATTGAAAAGGTGAGTCAATGTAAAGAGGAGTTCATATTGACAGGCACGCTAAGGGTGGAAGTCCAACATATGGATATGCCAGCCAGATTCGGATGAACCCCTTACGTTGATTCGATTAGTTTCGACGAATTTTACAGTCCATCATCGTGACACCAAGGGACGATTCACTATGTCTCTCAAGGGCTTTAATGGTTGGTGTTGCGATGCACGAACATTCGGGGAAAAACTTTTTAAAAATTAAAGAAAATAGAGGCACTCTTCAAGTGGATAGGGCAAATGCTTTAATGGGACTGCCGGGGTCAATTTAATACAAGGGGGTGGGATTCAAGAGTTAAAGAAATTCCAGAAAGACTTGGGAGGGTATTGTATCATTGTTTTCGGCTGTAGGAAGGGTAGGGAAATTATTTTTAAGGGACGAAACCTTTGCAACATCAGCCGCTAAACCACACAGATTTGGTATACGGCGATGGACATTACAATTTAGTCTCATCAGTAACAGGTGAATTTTTCTGTTCATATTATTGAAGGCCATGTCACACCCCTTACAGTAATAAGTACGCACAAAGGTGCGATTACAAATGTTCACGTTGAGGGGCGATGGTCCATGTGATGAGAGCTTAACTAAAATTAAATGCACGGATTATTTCCATCAAAACCCAATTACAACCGTCCCCTTCCACTTCATTAGCATCGCGACTCCTTGCTCCACCGGATGCATCTTCGCCGCAGTGCATGGTACGCAGCAACGGGTATCTTATTCCCAGGCACATTAAATTAATGCACTCCTGACAAAACAATTTTTTACTTCCTTTCTCCGCGTACCCCCTTAATTAACTAGCGCAATATGCAAATAACGCCTTTACAACTTAATTAGCAATGGCAACCTCGCTGAAACCAGGTCGTGAGATGCCTCTATGGCTGTGTACGAAATGGCACGTACACGAGATATGCGCGATTTCCCTAAGGAAACGGAAAGCTGAGGTATTCCCCCGTTTGGGGAATAATTTCTACACAACGAAAAAGGCGGTGCCAATATGTAATGACTGCAATGTCATATCCCAGCTGCCCCTTATTAGGTCAACCATATTGCACGAGGTCGTTAAACTTAGTCGGGGGCGGGTGCGCAGGGCTCAGTGTAATCTATCCTATGCTTAAAGTTCATACCACATCGCATTCGCCCCGTGCGGGACTGCAAGGTCTGTAGGGAGACGGTGCCAACCATGGAGATCGGCACATTGCTAAACTTCCCGGGGTTGGGAGTACGTGCACCCCACTGACGGTGAGAGCTGGCCCTTCTCAGACCAGGAGTCGCCATACGACACCGAGGAGGATGAAGACGTCAGCATGTCCATGGACATTTCGCGGCAACAAAGGCCGTCGCCCTCCTTGACGACAGCGATTCCGGTGACTCCTGGTAGCTCGTGGTGGCACCGATGTACAGTTTTATTACTTATCAGGAAAAGAAAGTGTGGCCTTATGCTTAATATGGACTGCTAGGATAGAATGACAGTGAAACAGAAATTGGTGTTGCAGTTAAGTATTATAACTGTCACAACCATGAATTGGACTTCAAAAACGTGAGGTTTCATAGGTGGGATGAAAGCACCACAAAACAAATTAATTCCTTTTTGGAACAGGGTATATCAACTCATACTATTCAGGAATATTTCCGGCCTCCTGATTTTGATGGAGAAAATGTATCCCCCATCAAAGAGCATTTCATTAGTACTGCTCAGATAAATAAAATGAAATACGAGTTGAATATGATGAAGAGACTCAGTAAGGATGATGCTGAAGCTGTTAGTGCTCTTGTCCATTCCATGAAGGAGAAAAGTAGAAATTCCATTTTAATTTATAAACCTCAGGGAAAACTAACTGAAATAGGAGATCCGAGACTTGACAACATGCCACATAGTTCACAGCATTTTGACCTTGGTATTCAGCTACAAAGGCAAGTGAAAGAAATGGTAGATGACTGCAGCCATATTTTATGTATAGATTCTACCCATGGAACTAATCAATATAAATTCCATTTGCTTAATCTGGTTGTTCCTGATGAGTATGGTGTTGGATACCCTGTTGCCCAATTCATTACAAATTGTTTGGATAAAGAAACACTGATTTTATTGTTTCTGAGTATTAAAAGAAAATGTCCAGATTTAAAAATTAATGCTGCCACGACAGATAGGGATGAGGTCCTTTCCAATTCATTTCTAAAAGTTGTTGGTGAAGGCATTAGACATTTACTTTGCATATGGCATGTGAAAAGATGTTGGCAGAAGAACCTTCAAATGAAAATAAAAAATAATAGTGCATTAGTTTCTGAAATATATGAAAATTTACAAATAATCTTGGAGGAGAAATCTGAAGAGAAATTCAAATTAATGTTGCAGTCATTTCTTCTTAAATATGCTGAATCTGCCAATGCCTTCATGACATTTTTCAAAGGATATCATTTGAATAAGACAGAGTAATGGGCCATGTGATACCGTAATTTCACTCAATGTTGCAACTGATACAAATATGTTTGTTGAATCACTTCACAACAGGCTTAAAACTCATTATCTTAACAGAAAAGTTAACAGGAGATTGGATGACCTCATTAGTACACTATTTCAAATAAACAGAACTACCAATCTGGCCTTAGTTGGAAAAAGGAAATATCAACAGCCACCTCTAGAGTTTCAAAACCTGAATGAAAACCCCCACAGGAAAGGTTTAAAAATACCATATGCTGACATTTTCTCAGGAATGTAAAATGTCAGTCAGAACCAACATTATTTTATAAAGTTTCTCGAATCAATCTAGAATGCCAGTTTCCTGATTTTTGTTTTATTAAATGTGCTCATTTACCTTGTTCTGGCATTTGTTTTCATTTGTACCACTGTTCTTGCCCTGATAGGCATACAATGTGTAAGCATATCCATCAAGTCCATTCCTATTTTGTTCGGAATCTTTCTACTCCTATGGAAGAGGTGGTAGAGGAGAATGTTACAGATTATTTAAAAGCTAATGAACCTTCTCTTCGGGCCATTTCCCCAAACAAGAAGAATCGGCAGCTTCTGGAGTCAATTAACCAACTCAAGGAAAGATTTAATGACTTAATTGGTCATGGTAAAATTGAGATACTACTCCTTTACCTTTTTAACTCCATTAAGTCATTAGTAGACAGATGTGAGGGTTTCACTGAAAATGAACACCATATTTGCAAGCCTCCCACTAAGAATTCTGAGAGACTGGCTCCCAACACGAAGTGCACTGTGTAACAGGGACTTTTTCCAACCATAAAAAAAGAAGACTGCCCAACACAAATTTCAGAAACCAAATGCAAAACGCAGGCAAGAAATGTCTTTATTTCTGCATAATGCTTGTGAGAGCTTTACAGATCCCATACTTGACAGGAATAACATTTTGGCTACCATTTACTTCATTGTTGATTTTGAAAGCAATACTGTTCATTTAAAATCTCTTGATTATTACATTTCTGATAATGAATTGAATATTTTAAAATCTGTTGCTCAAGATTTTTGCCGTGGGTGGTTCTATGACAGTGTAATTGGTGCTTTTCTCCATAGAATACATGTTAATAATCCAACTATTTCTATAATAAACCCTATCCTTGTCCACATTATCCTCAGGAGAGAGTCTATTGAACTGTGTAAATCAGTCTTTCCTGAGCATTTATATTCTGGTTTTGATAAAATAATTATTCCAATCAATCCTAACAATAGTCATTGGATGCTTTTAGTCGCATTTCCAAAAATGAGGCAGTTTGACTTCTATGATCGTTCTTCTGATATCCTTAAGAAGGAAAATTATCCCATCATGGAATGCTGGGCACAGCTTTCATCCAATAAAATAAATGGAAAACAACTGACCTGGAATATTAAAGTGCCTAAACAGAAGAAACAGACAATTGTGGAGTGTTTATTTGCTGGTATGGAGAGTGAATTATCCGGGAGGAACGCAGTGATCAGGAATTTATTCCGAATGAATACCGAAAATACATTTATGACGCAATAACAGGCTCAAGGACAGTGAGCAGCTAAGATGAGTTAAAATAACTGACTTCAACTTGTTTCACATAGTATTTTGCACTGATAGTTCAAGTTTTATCATGCATTCCACGATATTCGCATTTGAATTCTTTCAGCAGTAATAACGTGCAACAACAAAAGATACCAGAACTAAACCAACAGAGAACCAGGAAGCAAGTAAAACCGAAATGGCAAACAAGATTAGAAAATACAATAGAGGGACTACGAAAAGAAATAGGCAGAATCACACAACATATTAAAGGAAACAATACAAAAAAGATATTAACACATGTCAACTGCATCACAAAGAACAACACCCAAACAACCCAAGAAACCTTACACCAGCCCGATGAAAGTGGAAAATTCTATTGGCGAGATAATGTTCCCTGTTGCGAGAATGCAAAACAGTGGCGCTCGTAGCACTGACCCCAAGATTCGTGTGTAGTCACATTAAGATATCGCTGTGAGTGGAGTAGAGGTGTACTTATGTGGCTGTTTTTTTGGCAAGGTTTCTTTGTGTTTGCTTCTAAAGGTGCGTTTTCATGAACGTGTTACAAGCGCACAGAGGTTCAAGTTCTACGCATAGATGGCACATGCAAGCTACGTAGAACGGCTAAATGAAAACATATAAACACGACTTTTCCTCTCTGCGGCCTCCTGCCCAGACCGCCGCTATGGCGGCTACTCCAGCTGCGGATAAAGTCTTCGCCATTGGGCGCGAATTGCACACTGCGGCCACCTCCGGTAAGCTCCTGGGCCGAGACCTTCACGACTCCCATTCCATTCTTCACCTCCTCTCTCTTTGGGACCAGCTGGATAATGAGAGCCGCAGCTACGCCTTTAACAGGGCGCGCCTTCTGCTCACAGCGGTCACCTTGGGCTGGCACAATGCCATAGCCATTCAACGTGTTGCTAATGCTGAGACCCTCCTTCTTCCGCCGGGGTTCGTGCCACATTTTTTCACATCCTTTCTCAGCGTACCCCCTTAACTAAGTAGCACAATATGCAAATAACGCCTTTGCAACTTCATTAGCAATGACAACCTCGGTCAGAGCAGCTCGCGAGATGCCTTTGTACAAAGTGGCGCGTACGAGAAGTGTGCGCAATTTCCATGAGGAAGCGCAAGGCGGAGGTATTCCCCCATTGGCGGAATAATTACTATACCACTAATAAGGCGGTGCCGATATGCAACGACTGTAACGTAATATCGCAGCTGCCCCTTATTAGATCAACCGTACTACACGAGGTCGTCAAACTCAGTCGGGGGCGGGTGCGCGGCGCCCAGTGTATGCTGTGCCTTCACTTTATTCCGCATCGCATTCGCCCCTCGAGGGACTGCAGCATCTGCAGGGAGTCGGTACCCACCGCGGAATTAAGCGCGCTGCTGAACTTTCCGGCATGGGAATACGTCTACCCCACTAAAGGCTGTGAAAGCTGGCCATTTTCGGACCACGAGTCGCCGTACAACACGGACGAGGACGAAGAAGTACGCATGATCACTGAGAAGGCGACTAAACTTCGCTAGACAAGGTACAGTACGTTTTCTCAAGAAGAATAATAATAATAATAATGTGGATATTATAATTATTATTATCATCGCCACCATCACCAATAATATTATTATCATTATTATTATTAACACTGATGGTCGAGAAAGAAAAGAAGAAAACGTCTTGGCAGAAGAACACCAAGAAATGGGAGAGCTGCTGTCGAAAAACCCCGATTTGGAAGGATTGATAACGCAAAGCGGCGGTAATAAACCTACAGCCTCCACTGACGCCGAGGCAGAGGGGGTTAAGAAGCCGAAGATGGAAGGTAGGACGATAATTTATTATTATTTGTCATAATATTAACAATAATTAAGAAATGAAACCGATGTAGATTATCATTATTATCAATACAGAGAATAAATTAACATATTTCAGAAATAACTACGCTACACCCTGACGAGCGGGATAACGACACAAGTTTCGTTGGAAAATGACCAAGGTAACGTGATCATGATGATAAGTTATAAAAATTATTTTATTGATTATTATTATCATTAATATATATTATTATTTTTAATTATTATTATTCCCAACAGACTGCAATGGTGAATCACCAGATATTTTTGTGATGATGATGAGGAGGAGACCCACCAAAAGGAGGGACAAGCGTCGAACCCACCTGATACGTCGACGAAGGAGGATGAAGGGTTCGGACACGGCGAGGACGGTGGCAATGATGATGAGGGTGAGCCAGAAAATTTTGTTGTTGTGTCCGATGCGGTGAAATATTTTTAAAAATTTAAAGTGGCCGAACCATCGACGTAAACGTACGAGTGCCAAACAATGTTTTCGACACCATAGAATGGATTAACGTTTGTTTTGACGAGGTGCTAAATCATGTGAAACATGATAGAATGAAGCATAGTGACAGGGTAGGGATAACAATGTATAATTTAAATACGACAGAAAAGAAGATCTACATTCCATTCGGGAGAGCAGACCAACTTTTCCCTGAGATCATTACAAAAAGAATTGAAAAGGTAATTCAAAGTAAAGAGGAGTTCATATTGACAGGCACGCTAAGGGTGGAAGTCCAACATGTGGATATGCCAGCCAGATTCGGATGAACCCCTTACGTTGATTCGATTAGTTTCGACGAATTTTACAGTCCATCATCGTGACACCAAGGGACGATTCACTATGTCTCTCAAGGGCTGTAATGGTTGGTGTTGCGATGCACGAACATTCGGGGAAAAACTTTTTAAAAATTAAAGAAAATAGAGGCACTCTTCAAGTGGATAGGGTAAATGGCGGCTGCCGGGGTAAATTTAATACAAGGGGGTGGGATTCAAGAGTTAAAGAAATTCCAGAAAGACTTGGGAGTAATAACAGTAAAAAACATTTTTTGTTATCTCTGTACTGCATATGTGGAAAACTCTTAATTTCTCTTTCAGTGCTAATTGAATGTGAATACGTTTACATACCAAAAGTAAGGTTTCTGTGATGGAATTTTGCTTTGTTTTGCAATTCGTTTTTCAGTTTCATTGCTAACGAAATCTCCCGGCGATTAAAAGATGTACCTTTTTTTTTCTCAAAACTAAAACCGGTTTTATGCTTTATTTTGGTAGCGCTAATCTTAGTTAGGAAAATATATGATGAGAGAAAAAAATACTATAGAATTATTTCAGTGAACGTCTGCATACGTTAGTTAGTAACAAATAACTTCTAAAAAAGTACACATTACGTTTGTGTCTTGACAAACAAACACTACGCACTCCCTTTTCTCATTCTATGCACACTGTGCGATACCTCATTCTCTTCCCATCACGTTTTCCACTACATATAACGCAGTTTTTTTCTTTCCTGCCTGGAAGTTTCCTTAGTCCAAATTCCGAATCTCTCTCTCTTTGTGCACCCAAACCGCTTGAAGTGGAAGGTACACTTGAGTCCCTCTTTCCTTACCACTCTATCTCAAGATCCTTAATAATCCTCGAGTTTTTCTTTTATGAGGGTTCAGGGATCATCCATATGTGCATTTCTCGTGACCAAATGTGCACACGTCTGGTCGCGTATTTGCACGGTCAGCGCCCTTGACTTCGAAAGAGAATATTTCATTTCTTTTACCTTACATGAAATTTTGTTTAATTATAAATAAACGCACTATTCTTTAAGTTTAAATAAGTTTATTTATACTTTGAAGAATACAAATGTATAGTTACAACTAATTCAATTGTAGCGCCAGCATTTCTTGAACGGCCTACGCATGAAAGCATCTATTCGCTTTCTTACTTATACTATCCAGTTAAAAAATGTCACAGCAGAGAGCAGTAATATTCGGGATAGGATACAAAAGGAATCCTGGGTACAGGACCTTACCCCAATGAGAGAAAAAAAATTTTGAAGGTCGAGATTATTTGCATTCCATACCACGCAGACGCCTATATGCCACAAATATGACCATTTATAAAGTTTAAGTAATAAATTCACGATCGAAGTTTAACAAAAGGAAAAAAAGATTTATAAAGTAGGAAGCATCCTCTTTCAGATGATGACATTCTCAAATGCCATCTATAGCATCTATGATGAACTATTACAAGTATTGTTTCGGTCTACGTGCGGGCCAATATATCGGCCCGTGGCACTCTTTGCCCAAGTAGCAAAAGCCGATAATTCGGCCTGTGGCACACTGAAAAAAAGCTACCAGTCTACTCCGCACGACTAAGGAGATACAAAGAATCAAATGAATGTCTAATTATGTTTAATACCTTGACGGAGGATGTTAATTTAATGAATGATACGTATGGGCGATAGAGCATCCTCAGAAAAAGTCTACCTTGAACTTAAGTAGGAGTAGGATAACGACTTCAGCAAACACCATCTTGGATTTAAACAAAAGACGATTGCGTTGTAGCCAAGTCGATTTTGATATACCAAAATTACGATGTCGCCATATTTTTTTTCGATAAAATTGAATTGTTTTAAAATTTGCAGGTTGATTCCACTGTGATGGGAGATTTGAATGGGTTAAATATTTGCAGGTTGATAGAACTGCAGTGGCAGATTTGAACGGGTATAAAATTTGCAGGTTGATAGAACTGCGGCGGCAGATTTGAACGGGTATAAAATTTGCAGGTTGATAAAATTGAGGTGACAGATTTGAACGGGTTTAAAATTTGCACGTTGCTAGAACTGCTGCGGCAGATTTGATGGGTTTAAACTTTGCAGCATTTTTGAATGGGTTTTAAATTTGCAGGTTCATAGTCCTGCGGCGGTAGATATGAATGGGTTTAAAATTTGTAGGTTGATAGTCCTGTAGTGGTAAATCTGAATGACTTTTAAATTGTAGGTTGGCAAAACCTTAATTATAAAAAGCGCAACATGTCTATGCTGATACTCGCCTTAGCAAAGGATTTAATGAAACACACCACGTTCTTTTAGAAACTTATTTTTTTTGAAAAAATTTATTATTTAATCTACTCATATTTATTACAGATTCAAATTTAAGGATGAATATTGACTGTAAAAATATTTTTAATCAAGAATTCCAAATAATTAATATTCTCTAAGGATGATTTTTTTCCATTTATTCTTAGAGACATGTCTATGCTGAAACTCGTCTCAATTTCATTACACTCGATGCTAATTAGTTTATCACTCGACGTTAATTATTTTTTCTCATACATATATTTCAATTTGGCCATCTCACTCATCACCTAGGAAGAATATATTATATTGCTTGTTATAGGAATCAAACTTTTCCTGACTGATTGTTACATACCCACCACCAACACCACCTGCTTCACCACCACCATTAAGATCAAAAGTAAGTAAAACTCGCTTTCATTCATTAAATTTAAACTTTTCTCTCGTCTTTTGAAGCCAACTTTTTTTCTCGTTCATATATTCCATTTCAACGGAATGGGTTGAATAATATTCCTACCAATACTCTCCCCGGAGAATTACGATTCTGGGTGGAGTATTGTAAAGATTATCAGAGAATATTATATCTTTCTTAAAGAAACCACTGTTTCAACGTTGAAAGTACACTTTTTAACTGCTTACTCTCTTCGCATCTTTCAATTCATTTCAAAATTAAAAGAGTGAGATTGTATAATGAATTAATAATGTTTAAACGATTATTCATTACCAGACGTTGAACGTGAATATATGATTAATTTAATGAATGAACGACGAGATGAGAAACTTTCTTTGCAAGAACTCCCTTATAATTATTCACAGAAATGGAATCATTCTATGATACGTGTATGCAGGAAACAGGAATGATGATTTCTAATAAAATTATCAGTTCATTTGGGATGAGTAAATAGATTTTTATGTGCAACACCCAATGAAACCTGCCTACTGCGATGGAATTGCATACGGAAACAGAATTAAAATCGATTTGTGTCCATTTAAATCTCCCAAGAGATATTTATAGAGATTTAAAACATACGCACACCTTAGAAGATTTATATTATAGGCATTATTTTTCTTACATATTGTATCA
The DNA here is from genome assembly GCA_036926305.1 of Uropetala carovei. Classification (NCBI taxonomy): domain Eukaryota; kingdom Metazoa; phylum Arthropoda; class Insecta; order Odonata; family Petaluridae; genus Uropetala; species Uropetala carovei. The sequence goes on from JAXCHB010000043.1 coordinate 3,127,155, forward strand.
CAAGTAGGTAGTCTACTATTCCTTTCTCACCGTATCTCTCTCATTTCTGTCAGATGGAATCTTTGAAAAAGTTAAGAGCTTTTCAGGCAGATATACCGCTGTTGAAGGTGGAAAACCTTGAGGTTGGGGTCATGTACCCAATACCGCAATTGTATAGAACATATAGATCCCAAGGTCCGGCTATCATTGCCATTATTAGGGACAGAGAAAACATTACCTGGCAGGGTAAAACATATCTGCCATCTAAATACGTAGCAATAACTCAACAAGAAGTAAATAATTATAATGTTCAGGAGTCTAATAAATTTGACCTTGTAAAGGATGGTAATATAGTAATTTACTGCGACCAGTAAATTGCTAAATTACCATCTTTCGTTACAATATTCCTCATTGTAATGTATTTTTGTAACATTACTATCATTATACTTAAAATTATATTTGTAATTAAAAATTGTAATTGTAAAAAATGACCTAGAAATTAATGTTTATTGTCAAACTATTGGACTTTCTCTTTCTTGAAGTTTTCTCTGCCAAAAGTCCCTCTCTTTAAATATGAATAAGATTCAGTATGTATAAAATTCTTGGTTATTATTAATGGACATTTGATTCTTTTCCTCATCGGTAATTATCCTGTCTATATACTTATAAGGTAACTGCAGTAATCATAAGTATTTGTTATCAGTGAATGAAGGATTTTCTTAACATCTTAATTTATAGAAATAACAGTCAAGCATAAAGAGACGAAGTGTACTTCACAGCGGGACGGTAACATCACACTATGGGATTAAAAGTAACCGGAGAGCACTGCCAAATAAAACGTTGCAGTTTCCACGCCTGCGGAAGAGGCAGGGAGGGCTTACGCATCATTCTCACCTCATGTCTTCCCATCACTTTGGAAAAGAGCATTTGCTAATGAACCACAGTAGCGACAGAATTGAAAGTAAGTAAAACTCGCTTTCTTTCATTAAATTTAAACTTTTTTCTCATCACTCGATGCTAATTATATTTTTCTCATACATATATTTCATTTAAGCAATACCTTCGCCTAGAAAGAGCCATTTCAACCACCGCATCTAACATTGCAATAGAGAGTGGTCATTACTCGCTTTCTTTCATTAAATTTAAACTTTTTTCTCATCACTCGACGCTAATTATTTTTTCTCATACATATATTTCATTTCAGCCATCTAAGACAAGCAGCATTTGTACGGAACTCAAGGTGATTCCACATCGGCTCCCGGACCAAAGCATAAAAGTATGTAAAACTCACCTTCTTTCATTAAATTTAAAGTTTTTTCTCATCACTCGATGCTAATTATTGTTTCTCATACATACATTTCATTTAAGCCATCTCACCATCACCTAGGAAGAATTTATCATACTCCTGGCCTTAGGAATTAAACTTTTGTTGTGTAATTGTTAGACCCAACCTCGAGCAACACCTGATTCACCACCCTTTGAAGCAAAAGTAAGTAAAACTCCATTTCATTCATTAACCCATTACCGGCCAAAGTTGCGAAAATGCAACATTATTGGTTAATACAAAAATGTTATGTTGCAATGTATTTTTCCATACTTTCCATAGTTAAATCATTAGTAATAGTCCTATCGTAATTTTTAAAGCAAAAAAATCATCTTTTATAATGATATTTGTTCCATAAGAATTATTTCAAAATGTCGAATTTCCTGTCGAATGAGCCTGCCAGAAAATATTTTTTTTAATTATGGAAACAAAAATTGCAATATGTCTTATACCGATTTCCCATGTTACAATAGATGCCTTTGAATCTGTATATTGTTTTTTTTTAGGAAAAAACGTTTCCTTTGGCATATTCTGAAGACTGAATTTAATGTTGCGTTTTCGCAACTTTAGCGGGACAGGGTCTTGACCTATGCGACCTCGGCACATCTTGTCACCAGATGTTTGGCCCTTCTCTTTCTTATCCATGCATTGTTTCCTAGCCGTCAGTTTATTGCCTTATTACCGTTACTCGCTTTCATATATTAGTGTCCCAGTTCTATGCCAACTACAGTAGAAGAAACTTCGTTTCTGTGATCCTTCGTTCGTGGCGCTTGAATTATTTCATCAATGCTTTGCTCTTTGTGCTTGAACGTATTCGTTACCATCGACAATTTTTTTGTGTATTCGCTATTAGTGCCTTCTCTATTCCCATCTAGTTCCATTGAAGCTTTTATTTATTTTTGTGAATATCCTATTGTGTAGGTATAGTGGATTCATTACAACGGAGTTATTAACAACAGTTTATATGAGGTAACACTTTATGATATATAATTATTATGTTGTAAGTGCTCTCATTGCGTTACTTCTATTTTCGAGTTGTCTTATCTATTTTACATTGTTTTAGATGGATGAAAAAAGGGAAAGTTTCTTGTCTGTTCAAGAGATTATGGCGATTATTGAAGAGCCTCTTGATTCAGATGACGAACAGATTGATGCAGTCTACCTTCCTCCTGATGTGGACCCCCTTACAGACGAGGAAAATATAGATGAAAATGTAATTGGATAAGAAAACATTAACACTGACATCGCCAGGACTTTTGAAATCCATCGGAGTTCGGGTGTAATGTGTTCCTCAGCTGACGAACCTGAAGATCGACCTCCAAAATGCGCAAAAAAGGTACAACTTCCCCTCGTAAATCACTCAAAAGAAAAGATCTTCAAAGTGGAGAAAGGATACTGAAGTAAAATTTTCATCTGTTCCGTGTTCTAAAGAAAAGGATTATGATGAAAAAATAAATGAGCTAGGTGGCATGTCTCCAGTGGCTATTTTCCAGTTATTTTTAGACGACAGCATCTTAGAACAAATTATTTTCTTTTCAAATAAATATGCTGTAGACAACAACAGACATGATTTTAAGCTGACAATATCTGATTTAAGAAAATTCATTGGTTTTTTGCTTCTTTCTGGCTATAATATGTTTCCCCAACAAGATATGTACTGGTCAAAGGATGAGGATAAAGGCGTAGAATCAGTCCGTAATTCCATAAGTAGGAATAAATTTAGGGCTATTAAAGAGAATATTCATTTTTCAGACAATTCATGCCTTGATAAAACTGACAAATTTGAAAAAATGAGGCCTTTGTTTAATATTTTAAATGAATTTTTTTTAAATTTGGTATATTTTCACATAATTTATCAATAGATGAGCAGATGGTCCCTTATTTTGGGCGGCATTCTGCGAAGATGTTTATAAAAAATAAACCTTTAAGATTTGGATTTAAATTGTGGTGTCTATGTTCGTCCGATGGGTATTTATTTCAGTTTTTGCCATATGGAGGGGCCAGAGGAAATGTCAATGAAACAAAATTAGGTTTGGGTGCAAGTGTAATTTTAGAATTACTGAAAGTTGTTCCTGAACCATCACAGCACTGTTTGTTTTTCGACAATTTTTTTTCATCATACGCTTTATTTAGTGCATTGAAGGAAAAGAGATTTTTTGCTACGGGCACTATTCAGGAAAATAGAACTGGAAAATGTCCACTGGAAGTTTCCAAGAGCATCGCGAAAAAACCTAGAGGCTCTTTTGAACATGCGTTCAATGAATCCATTGAACTGTCAATCGTGAAATGGAATGACAACTCTGTTGTCACAATGGCAAGCAACAAAGTGTCTGTTCTCCCACTAGGGATTGCTAAACGATTCAGCCGAAAAGAGAGGAAATACATAACTATTTCACAACCACAGGTCATTGGAGAATATAATAAATATATGGGGGACCTTCATGACAATGCAAACGCTAACTATAGAGTTCGTATCAGAGGGAAAAAGTGGTGGTGGCCTTTGTTCACAAATGCATTAGATAGCGTGTGCACAAATTCTTGGAAACTGTATCCTCCCGAGTCCTGGGAAAAAATGGGTCACAGTAGTAGTAAATGCCTAATGTCCTTTTAAAATGGAAATTTTGTATCAGAAAAGAAAAGCTGCCCCAATTAATGGCCAACATAGGAAGAAGAAGAAGGAACGGAGGAGGTACGATAATACTTTACCATGGCAAAAATTAAGATTTCAACCCAAACCAATACAACTCCATCAACCTTCATACATTGTTGAGGACTGTCAAGATTGGGAGGAGGATAAATTTGTTCAACAGTATTTCGATGATGACATTCTCTCTGTGATTGTAAGCAAAACCAATCAAACCTACGTTTTTAATACAGGTAAAACCTTATTCTTGACTCTGCAGGAACTAAAAGTGTGGTTAGGCATAAATTGTGTCATGTCTGTTCTACAGTTTCCTAAAATTAGGATGTATTGGGAAAAGAAGTGGAGGATCCCTTTAATAGCTGATTCTATGAGCAGAGATCGGTTTTTCATACTGAGAAAATCAATTAAAGTTTTGTTTGACAATGATATTTCTGATGACCAGAAAAATTTAGACAGGCTTTGGAAGGTGCGACCCTTACTTGACAGAATTTTACAAGGCTGTATGAAGCAACCACGGGATCAGGAACTGAGTTTGGATGAAATGATGATTCCTTTTCATGTTCATGTGGACTAAAACAATACTGTCCCAATAAACCAAATCCTGTAAGACTGAAAGTATTTGTTTTAGCAAATCCCAATGGGATCATATGCGACTTTGTAGTCTACCAAGGAAGAAATACGTTTCCTGAAGAAACAAGTCTTGGGTTTGGCTTAGGCGAGTCTGCTGTGCTTCACCTAACTAGATCTTTGGTACCTGGACATATTATATATCATGACCGTTATTTTACATCTGTAAAATTAGCTGAAGAGCTACAGAATCATGGCATTAAGTGTACTGGCACTCTAATGAGGAATAGAATGCTGAAAGACACCAGTTTAATCAGTGACAGGGACCTGATGAAAGAAGGTAGGGGTGCAACTGATGTGACAGTAAGGAGTGATGGTGCACTTGCAATAACTAAATGGTTTGATAACAAACCAGTCTCACTCTTATCATCCTATGAATCAAACGAAACAATGCGCGAGGTTAAAAGGTGGTCTAAATCTGAAAAAAGATATATTATTGTATCTCAGCCTAAAGTAGTGAATTCTTATAACAAGAATATGGGAGGTGTGGATTTAGCGATAGAATGTTGGCTTACTGTCCCTCTCGAGCCAGGACCAAAAAATGGACTATTCGATGTACTTTGCACTTCATTGGCATAGGATTAACAAATGCATGGTTACAGTTTCGACAAACTAAAAAATACCTAAATGTCCCATCCAAAGACATACCACAGTTTAGAACATTTAAGATGGAATTTGGACAACGGCTTATTGAAAGAAATGACACTGCAGCCATGAAATTTACTGTCGAATTCTACTCGGATGAAAATAAGTTTGACGGTAACCAAGATGGGAGGAAGACTGAAGTGCCTTCGCTAGAGCGGCGATCCCAAGGAGCTCTCCATCTGCCGCAAATAATATCTGGGATCCAGAAAAGGTGCCGGCAGAAGAATTGCTCCAAAAAAACATCAGTGTATTGTGTACAATGCCAAGTATACTTATGTTTAGTTGCAAACAGAAATTGCTTTATGAAGTTTCATACGAAGTACTAGAGATGAACAATGAAAAACTTTTCCCCTCTTTGTGTACTTTGTGATCACTTACTAATCTTTGTAATATAAGTTTTGTAAAAATTTTCAACTTTTAATAAGTTCTTACAGTAAAACCTGTGTTTTATCAAGAATGTCCAAATTTATTTTATCACCTTATAAAGACCTAATGTCCTTTTAAAAGTACATATAAAAATACCTATGTATTGTAATTAAGACCGAATGTACTTTTAAAAGGCCATTAAAAAATTGTATTAAAAGGGCTAATGGATTTTTAAAATTATTTTTTAGGTTCAAATTGATCAATTCTAGGTCAGAATAAATAGAAAAAACTAACAAATAAATTTAAAATAATCCAGGACTCAAGGAGGTTGAGATGTATGTCCTTTTAAAAGGACGTTAGGCATTTACTACTATACAGTAAAAAAATCCTAGGACTATATGCAGTCACAGTCAATGTTCTTTTAAAAGGACATTGGGACTCAGGAGGGTATAGGAAAGCTACAGGTAGTAAGATGCCTCAATTAGATTTTAGATCATATCTAGCCGTCACCCTCCTCAAAAGTGATATGCCTTCTCGTGAACAGCAAGGACAGCCATCAGGTTCAAGATCTAACCCCCAAAAAGGTAGACCTTCCCAATTATCGCTGCCTGCTGACGTACGAAAAGTCCGAGTTGGTCACATTATTTCTAAAAGCGATTGCAGAAGATGCAGGTTTCGTAAAAGTCGAACTATATACATGTATACAAAATGTAATGTTCCCTTACATCCAAAATGTTTTGATACATTTCACGAATAAAAAATGTAAATAATTTGTATTTAAATACACAAAAAGTTGTAAATTATTGTAACAATGGTGCAAAACAATACTCAAATCTACGCTCATGAAATAAAAGTAATGCCATTCAATTATTTATTTTATTTTTCTTGAACCATTTTTTCTCAGGGACTACAAACTTTTTGGAGAAGGATGACCTCATCAGAAGTTTTTTTTGTAATTTTGTACAATTAAAGAAAAAAGATGTCTTGAGAAAATTCATCACGAGAGAAGAAAATATACAACAGCTTATGAGATATTTACCATCGCAAAAATTCCTTTCATAAATGTGACCAAGGGTTGCATAACACCCCACAGAGTTAATGGATTCGGCCAAAGTTGAGAAAACGCAACATTATTTTTTTCATTTTTACAAATTTTTTATAAAGTCCATATTTTTTCCTTGTCTTACATAAAATGTTAATAAAAGGATACCAAAGAAAAAACGGTACATTTATCAACATTTCTAACCTTGGCTGGTAATGGGTTAAATTTAACCTTTTTTCGTCGCTTGATGCCAACTCTTTCTTTCCCGAAATGGGTTGAATAATATTCCTACCAATACTCTCCCCGGAGAATTACGATTCTGGGTGGAGTATCGTAAAGATTATCAGAGAACATTATATCTTACTGAAAGAAACCACTGTTTCAATGGTGAAAGCACACTTTTTAACTGCTTATTCGCTTCGTATCTTACAATTCATTTAAAAATTAAATGAGTGAGATTGTATAATGAATTAATAATAAGTAGTAGTAGTAGTTGTTTGTAAGGTGCTTCGACAGCTAAGGTCATTTCGCACCGTCTCAAATCTAAAAGTGTACCTTGCAGGTTAAAATGAATAAATACACGTTAAAAAAAAAAGGTCCACAGGAATAAATAGGATAAAATAGATTAATAAAATTGCAAGATAATATATAATAAAGGCATAAGCTAAAAAATGGGCAAAGGTCTATTCAAAGAGTGCTTAAAAGATTTGTTAACCTTAGGAATTTTAAAATAATGTCCATTTTAGGAGGATCGTCTGTTAGAAGTTCAGAGAGAGTGCCTCTCATATTTAGAAGTTGACGGATTCCTCTATATTTGGCACATTCTGTCAAGATGTGATGTATGGATATGGGGCAGTTACAAGTAGAGCATATGGGGGGTTCCTTTTCCCGCGTAAATAAGAATGAGTGCGTCAAAGCGCAGTGGCCAATTCTAAGTCGGGTGACTGCGACTTCCTCCCGGCGACTGTTTCTAACCGAGGATGGCCACGGAGTGACACTTGCTTTGATCGCTCTCAGCTTGTTACCTGTAACAGCCTCCCAGGACCTTTGCCATTTTTCAAACAAAGTGCTCTTAAAAAGGCATTTAAGGTCCTGGGATGGAACCATTTTGATGTCAGTATCCTCTCTTGACAGAGCTGCCTTCGCAGCCGAGTCGGCTTTTTCATTTCCACCAATTCCTACATGCCCAGGAACCCACATGAAGAGTATATTCACATCCTTTGCCTTCAACACCGATAGTAAGGCATGAATTTTCTGCACTACGGGATGGCAGTAGTACGGGTTTGAGATGGCTTTCAGTGCACTCATGGAATCAGAACATATAATATAGTTCGCACTCCTAGGCTCAGTACCCTCCAATGCCTTTTGAACTGCTATGAGTTCAGCAGTGAAAATACTGCAGAGGGGATTTAATTTGAAAGCCTGAGTGTCATGTCGAGTGGATGTAAAAGCACATGAACAGCCATCCTCCACTTTTGAACCATCTGTGTAAATGTGAGTATATTTGGGATATTCCATCATTATTTCTTGGAATTTTATTTGGTACAGTGCTGGGTCCGTTTCAGATTTTGAATATCTGCACAGTTGGGTCAGGCACGTAGGGAATGGTATCTGCCACGGTGGAAACTTATGGAAGCCTCCAGGACAGACTTCCGGAAGTTGGAGGTTTTCTCCGTCAATAAAATTGTTGAAGCGAATACCTAAGGGTAAAGTTGCTCTTTGCCGTCTGTTAAAAAGTTCTTTAAAACGTGGTTTAAAAATTATGTTAAAACACGGGTGGGTTTTTAAAGCTAAAATTTTTGAAACGTAGGTGCACATTAAAAGCGTCCTACGCATCTCTAAGGGTGGCTCTCCTGCTTCGCAGTAAATACTGGGAACAGGGCTGGTTCTGAATGCACCAGTGGCCAGCCTTAGAGCGGAGTTGTGCACTGACGCCAAAGGCCGAAGATACGAAGTTCTTGCCGAGGCGTATATAAAGGATCCATAATCCATTTTGGACCTTACCAATGCTCTGTATAGCGTGAGCATTGATGTACGGTCAGCACCCCATGATGAATTTGTTAAAAACCTTAAAATGTTTAAAACTTTAAAACATTTATCTTTTAAAATACTTATGTGGTTCCGCCAATTTAGCCTTCTGTCTAAAACCATACCAAGAAAACGGATTGTTTCCACGAGATCCAATCTATTGCCTCCCAGTTTTAAAACAGGTTGAGGGAAAATTCCTCTCACCCTGTAAAAATGGAGGCATTTGGTTTTCTCATTCGAGAAACGAAAACCATTTGCCCGTGCCCATTTGTCTAATCGATTGATAGTAAGCTGTATCTGCCTTGTTGCTGTAGACAAGATGGATGATCTGCAGAAAATAGCCAGATCGTCTACAAAGAGAGATGCCTCTACTGGAGTCTTGATACAGCTTACTATATCGTTTATTGCTATAGCAAACAGGGTCACGCTTAAGACCGATCCCTGTGGAACTCCGTTTTCTATGGTAAAGGGTCTAGATAGGTCAGTTCCTATCCGTACCCTGGCCGTTCGATTGGTTAAAAAGTTCTTAATAAAAACTGGAAGATTACCTCTGAAACCCCAATCATGCAGTGTGCTTAAAATTTTGTGTCGCCATGTCGTGTCGTATGCTTTCTCCAAGTCAAAAAAGACTGCCACGACATGTTGGCGAAGAAGAAAGGCCTCTTGGATAAAGTTTTCAGTCCTTACCAAGTGGTCGATCGTAGACCGGTTTCGCCTGAAGCCGCACTGAATGTTAGATAAGAGGTTACGGCTTTCCAAGCACCAATATAACCGTCGGTTAACCATTCTCTCTAAGAGTTTGCATAAGCAACTCGTTAGAGAAATGGGACGATAGCTGCTTGGTAAGGACCGATCCTTTCCCTGTTTTGGGATGGGTATAATCAGGGATTCCCGCCACTCATCGGGAAAAAGCCTTTCCTCCCAAAGTTGGTTGAAGGTCATCAGAAGCTCCCCCTTTGCCTTGTCAGGCAGGTGTTTTAAAAAGGTGTTGTGCACCTCATCAACACCTGGTGAGGTATCTTTGGACTCCCTTATTGCAGACTCCAATTCCCAGAGAGAAAAAGGATCATTGTAGTGATCCCTTTTACTCCCTGGGTTGAAGTCTAGAAACCTCCTTTCCATTTCATTTTTTATTACCTGAAATGAGCCTGAGTATTTCTTTGTACTACTCATTTCAGCGTAATACTTTCCCATTATGTCTGGAATCTCGTCAATGGATTTTATTAATTTCCCATTGTAATTTATTGCACTGATGTATGATGTTTCATGGGTGCCCGAGATTCTTCTGATCTTATTCCAGACTTGTTTGATGGGTGTGCGGTGGTTTATGGATGACACATAGGTCATCCAGGATTCCCTTTTGGCATCCTTTATCACCTGTCGAGCCTTTGCCCTCAGTCGCCGAAAAGCTGCCAGATTTGTTGCAGTGGGATGCTTATTAAAAATACGCAGTGCCCGTTTCCTTCTTTTTACAGCTGTTTTGCATTCATCGTTCCACCATGGAACTGGTGGACGATGCGGCTTTCCTGATGATTTCGGGATGCACCTTTCTGCAGCAGTTATGATGGTGTTTGTAAAACACTTTGTATTCTGTACTGCATTGCGACTGGCATCAAAATTAAAATTCACTTCACTTTTAAAATCCGTCCAGCTAGCTTTTCGTAAAATCCATTTACGTGGATAGCGAAAGCTATTAACTGGACCTCTCTTCCTGATTAAAATGGGGAAGTGATCGCTTCCGCAAAGATCTAAGTGGACGGACATTGAAAACAGTGGCGCTATTACACTTGTGGAAATAAAAAGGTCGATGGAGGAGTATTCTCCATTAAAAGCATTAAAACGTGTTTTTTCACGGTCGTTTAATAAAATCAGATTAAAATCATCTAAAAATTTTTGCAAGAGACGCCCTCTACCATTATTGTCGGCCATCATGTCTCCCCAGAGGGTGTTATGGGCATTAAAATCCCCTAACAACACGAATGGCCTAGGTAGCTGACTGACTAGATCTTCTAGGTTGGTCCGAGTTACGGGTGCCCCTTCCGGAAGGTATAAATTACAGAACGTAATTTCCTCCGGAGTGGCCACAGTAAGGGCTATCGCCTGGAAGGGCGACTGCAGGTACACCTGGGAGGTGTAAAGGGCCTCCCTGATGGCTACAGCCACTCCCCCTTGAGCCCTATTGCCACTTAGGTCGTCCTTTCGGAAGACCTTAAAACCCTTTAATTTAATCTTATCATTTGCTTTAAAATGAGTCTCTTGCAAAAATATACACGCAGGGTTGAGATCAGATATAAGGATCTCTAACTCTTCCCTGTGAGTGTAATAACCGTTACAGTTCCACTGCATAGCTAAAAACATGGTTAAAAGGTCAATAAATAAATAACGATTAAAATATCTCTGCTAAAAAATTTTTAAAATGTCCGTCTCACGGGAAGCTTATCTTTTTAACTTCCCCTTTCCCCCTTTCTTCCGGAGAGTAGTGTGGGATGTATCCCACTCACCCTCGGAAAACGTGTCCTCCTCCATCCTTTCTTCAGTTCCTGGAGGAGGTTTGCGGGAGGGACCAGGTGACGGAGTCTTGTCTGGTCTCCTTCCAGCTTTTTTATTTGGTGACCCAGTTTGTATCTGGGTCACAACAGGGGCGTTGCCATTAGGCCCCTTCTTTGGTGTACCTGTTTTAGAAATTTTAACCACGTCTGTTTCCTTATTTTTTGTCTCTTTTGTTTTTTCTTTATTTCTCTTTTTCTCTGTACTTTGGACTGGTGGGTCATCAGTCTGGGTGGCAATGGTACTCTTTCTCACTGGGGTTGCTGCCAACGATGCGAAAGACTTTGAGAAGACTGGAGCGATGAGTGCCCTGTACTTCTTCCGAGCCTCGAAATACGGCAGTTTCTCAATCGTCTTAATCTCCATAACCTTCTTCTCCTCTTTCAATTTTGCACAGTCCCGGGAGAAAGCCGGGTGCGTGCCTTCGCAGTTCACACATGGCAAGGCCTCCTTGCATGCTTCCTCGTCGTGTTTTTCCCGGTTACACCGGGGACAGGTTGGTTTACCTTTGCACCGTTGTGCAGTGTGCCCGAATTTTTGACACTGGAAGCATCGCAGAGGACTTGGAATGTATGGTCGAACTGGACTGACCTCATATCCAACTCTGACCATCTCCGGCAGCTTATCGAGGGAGAAGGTGAGTATCATCGAGGTGGAATTGATGACCTCACCGTTTCTCTTAATTGTAAGGCGTTTGCAGTCAATGACCCCCTGCGGGGCCATCTCTCGCTTACATTCCTCAATATCTACATAGAGAAGGTCATAGTTGGTTATGACCCCCCGGCAGGTGTTCAGGCTTTTGTGTGCCTCCACCGAGACTGGCATGTCTTTCAGCATCGTCATTCCCAATATTTTCAAACTCTGTACCTCGTTGGATGTCTGTATGAGTAGAGACCCATCTCTGAGTTTCTTCACTGAGTGAAGAGGCCCAGGTACATGTGACGAGAGAGCATTATATATCGCGAAGGGAGACACTTTGAGAAAGGTCTCACCTTCAGTTACGCGCTTCATTAAAAGGTATTTAGTACACCTACGTACTTTATCTCCCCCGTCCGTTTCCAGACGGGTTCTTCCCCCGCCTGTTTCCGGACGGGATCTTTTTAGAGGAGGAAAGTTTTCCGCCATAATTAGATATATAAATATTCGTCCTCTGGTCTCCCCACCCACCACGGAGCCACAAATGGGACGCCGCACCACAAACTGATGCAGACGCCAGGGCTAACCAGCAGGATATAGCGCCTCTGACTAGGTTGTCTGCTTCAGGTAAGATCTCCAGTGCATGGGCCCTCCAAACCCATGCACCTTTGACCCCCCTACACAGACCCCCATAGCCTCCGCACTCGCCAACCGGAACGTCAAGACGCGACGGCAAGCCGATTCGTCGGGTGTGGCTAGCACCCGACGTCCCATTTACACTGAGTCCGAGGCCGAAGTGGTGTCTTGCTCACGGATCGCATCTTGAGCATCCGAAACCCAGATGAGGTCCAGTGAGCTCAACCACCAGGCATCTCTTTCCCACCTTACGGGTCTCCACGCACGGCAAACACGCGGGCGGGCCGATAGCCGGATGTTATGGCAAAAACTCAAACAGCAGACCCACATGCTGTTAGGAAACTACCCCGAGTTGACTGTGGTTTTTTTTACGAGGTTGTCTCCTCGCCCATTGGTCGCCTCTTACGACCAGCAGAGGGGCTGCGGGAGTATTCTACCCCCCTTCCCGCAGGGGGCAATTAATAATAAGTTTAAACGATTATTTATTACCAGAATTTGAACGTGAATACATGATTAATTTCATGATTAAACGAGCGGCGGGCCGATAGCCAGGTGTTATGGTTGAACCTCAAACAGCAGACCCACATGCTGTTTGGAAACTACCCAGAGTTGATTGTGGGTATTTTACGAGGTTGTCTCCTCTCCCATTGGTCGCCTCTTACAACCAGCACAGGGGCTGCAGGAGTTTTTGTTTTATATGGCCATGCAACTCACTGTAACTCGATCCAACTATTCCAATTGGCCGAAGAAAATAATGTCCTTATGTTTTGTTTCTTTTTGGTGAAGGCCTATTTCCCCTTCCACACCTGTATTACCAGATGTTGAACGTGAATATATGATTAATTTAATGAATGAAGGAGCGGGTGGGCCGATAGCCAGATGTTATGGCTGAAACTCAAACAGCAGACCCACATGCTGTTTGGAAACTACCCAGAGTTGACTGTGGGTATTTCACGAGTTTGTCTCCTCCCCCATTGGTCGCCTCTTACAACCAGCAAAGGGGCTGCAGGAGTTTTAGCTTTATATGGATATGCAACTCACTGTAACTCGATCCAACTATTCCAATTAGCTGAAGAAAATAATGTCTTTATGCTTTGTTTTTTTTTGTGAAGGCCTATTTCGCCTTCCACACCTGTACCTGCCTCTTCGACGCATCTCTCCGCTGCCTCTTTCCCTACCCTTCCCCTTCAAGGCCTAACTCATCTTCCACCCCTGTACCCACTTCTTCAAGAACTCTCCCCACTTCCTCTGCTGTACCGGCCTCTTTATCATTGCTGCCCGTCCAATTATTGGTCTGTTTTGGATTCATTGGCTGACCCTACACCGGAAGATACTCCAAAGTATGTATATAATAGGATAAATGGTGGTTTTGATGCAAATCCTGACTCAGTAAAATCATTTTACCCACGCAAATGTGAAGTGTAATAAAATATATTCCTCTAAGTCCTCTTTTTGCCGGCATAAGAAGTCCTGTGGTATAGAAAATGAAAGTTTATCCCAGAGTGTTCTCTGAATGTCACATTTCTTACTCCACTAAGGTCAACTACAACTATCATTCTTAGCATGACCATAAAATATGGCTCGGTGCCTCCTAAAACAGATTTAGCTCAAATTTTTAAAACAATATTCGATGCAGTTTAAGTTTAATTGCAAGAAGTTACGAAAGGTTTGCCAGCAAATCTACCAGCACTTTTTTATGTTTCCACAGTGTTTAATATTCCAATATTTAATTCTTGATATACCCAAGAGGTAGCCAACACCTTGTTCTAATTCTAGCATTTCGTAATGCTGAATTAATTCGGTGGCACTTCTAAAAATGCATGAACAGTACCTGGACGATGATTTTATCAAACGTACATTTTTGTGGAGTAAGTATGTTCAATTTCCCTAAAGTGAAATTTCAAATTTTGGCTAAGAACATTATTTCATTTTAGGAAGACAGCAAACCAAAGTTTGTTATCAACACGTTTGATCGCCGTGAATTCATTGACGTAAGGCCGCAATGGAATTGACTAGAGAGCGTAAACGAACTAACGAGAATAAAGTAACATTCGGATGGGTGCTAATCTGTCCACTTTCTCCAATGGAAAACGCCCTCCCACTCCTCCGCAGAAATACCATAAATAACCTAGTGCCACTCCGACTCCCTGACTGTGCGATTGTTTCACTATATAGGCAAGCTGTGCCAGCATAGACCAAACACATCTAGTTCAGTTGATGAGCTTTCTTGGTACATATTTAGAATATTAACCCTCAGACTACAAAGGGGGGTAACGAAATAACCCCAATCCACATTCTTTTCCATTACTTTGTCAATTGTTTCTTGTAATTTTTGTCTCTTAATGTAATTGTTCTTTAACGTACGAAGAACCATTTTAGATAAAAATAAATAAATTATTTCACTCTGTTTTTAATGAAAAATAACAATAAAACTTTGGGGTAACCACATTACTCCCCTTGGTATCTAAATACCAACAATTCTTACAGAAATAACATTCAATATTTGGCCAAATAAATGTATGATAACGTTGATGTAAGTTTTAATCTTTGTTTATTTAGATCCATTACGAAGAAACCCCTGCTTACGTTTTGAATTGGTCATCCAGTAATGACTCAACAATGGTGATGTGAAACGTCACATAGATCCAATTTAGAAATAGATATAATTTAGCTGCAATATCATCCTCTACACAGAGTTCTTTCTGCTGATTACAGAAGCTTCTACTCATAATTTTCCCAGGGGTTTATGTACGCAGCATTACGTACAAAATAAAACATCTATCTATCTCTACTATTGCTTCGAATAACCTTGACAGCTGCTGCCGTCAGTTGATAGTGGTAGTCTCATAATTGCACTTTCTTGCCCGATCGTAGGATGCCACAAAGTGTACCTAATAAGTTTTCGTTGCATCAATGTGGCACACCTTACCGCCCAGAAATGCTAAAAAGTTTGCCCAAAACAATAGTAACATTTCTGAAGGACAGCTCAAAGTGCCTAACACTTATGTCAGACATTATCGGTATTAAAAAAATAATAAAATACAAAAAATAGACAGGCACTCCATAAATCTTTTCAAGACATCCTAGGAATAAAATCATAATGTCACCAACTATGTATTCTGTGCATATATTACACATAGGTTTACAATTTCACCGAAGACTAACATTTCAAAAACACAATAGTTACATTTCTCACAGACAAAAAGTGCCAAATAGCGATGTTAGACATCATCGGTATTTAAACAAATAAATACGAAAAATAGGCAAGCATTTCACAACTCATTTCAAAACATCCAAGGAATGCAAGCATAACATCACCAACTATGTATTCAGTGCATACGCTACGCCCAGGTTTACAATTTCACCGAAGACTAACATTACAAAAACACAATAGTTAAATTTTTTACAGAAAACACAAAGTGCCAAATAGTGATGTCAGACATCATCGGTATTTAAACAAATAATTAAATACAAAAAATAGACATGCGTTTCACAACTCATTTCAAAACATCCAAGGAATACAAGCATAACATCACCAACTATGTATTCTGTGCATATGCTACGCCCAGGATTAATTTCACCGAAGACTAACATTTCAGAAACACAATAGTTACATTACTCCCAGACAACTCAAAGTGCCAAACAGTAATGTCAAACATCATCGATATTTCAATAAATAATATAAAACAAAAAATAGGCAGGCCTTTTACATCTCATTTCCAACATCCTAGGAATAGAATCATAATGTCACCAACTATGCATTCTGTGCATACGCTATACCCAGGTTTACAATTTCACAAGAGATAACATTTCAAAAACACATCTAAATTTCCCTCAGACAACACAAACTGCCAAACAGTGATGTTAGACATCATCGGTATTTAAACAAATAATTAAAAACATAAAATAGGCATGCATTTATCAACTCGATTCAAAACATCCGAGAAATATTATTATAACATCACCAACTATGTATTCTGTGCACAAACTACACCCAGGATTAGAATTTCACAGAAGACTAACATTTCAGAAACACAATAGTTACATTACTCCCAGACAACACATAGTGCCAAACAAGGTTGTCAGACATCATCGGCATTTAAACAAATAATTAAACAAAAAGTAAGCAGGCATTTCAGAACTCATTTCAAAACAACCAAGGAATACAATCACACTGTCGCCAACTATTTATTCTGTGCATACGCTACGCCCAAGCTTGCAATTTCACAAGAGATAACATTCCAAAAACACAGTATCTAAATTTCCCACAGACAACACAAAATGCCAAACAGTGATATCAGACATCATCAGTATTTAAACAAATAATTAAATACAAAAAATAGGCAGGCATTTCACAACTCATTTCAAAACATCGAAGGAATACAATCACAACATCGCCAACTATTTATTCTGTGCATACGCTACACCCAGGTTTACAATTTCAGAAAAGAGTAACATTTCAAAAACAAAAAGTTACATTTCTCACAGACAACACCAAGTGCATAACAGTAATGTCAGACATCATCGGTTTGTAAGCTAATAATTAAACACAAAAAATAGGCAGGTATTTCACAACTCATTTCAAAACATCCGAGGAATACAATCATAATGTCACCACCTATGCATACGCTATGCCCAGGTTTACAATTTCACAGGAGACCAACATTACAACAACACAATAACTACATTTCTCACGGACAACACAAAGTGCCAAACAGTAATGTCAGACATCATCGTTTTGTAAACAAACAAAAAATAGGCAGGTATTTCACAACTCATTTCAAAACATCCAAGGAATACAAGCATAACATCACCAACTATGTATTCAGCGCATACGCTACGCCCAGGTTTACAATTTTACAAGAGATAACACTTCAAAAACACAATATCTAAATTTCCCACAGACAACACAAATTGCCAAACAGCGATGTTAGACATCATCGGTATTTAAACAAATAATTAAATACAAAAAATAGGCAGGCATTTCACAACTCATTTCAAAACATCCGAGAAATATTATTATAAAGTCACCAACTATGTATTTTGTTCACACACTATTCCCAGGATTAGAATTTCACCAAAGACTAACATTTCAGAAACACAATAGTTACATTACTCCCAGACAACACAAAGTGCCGAACAGTGATGTTAGACATCATCGGTATTTAAACAAATAAATACAAAAAATAGGCAAGCACTTCACAACTCATTTCAAAACATCCAAGGAATACAAGCATAACATCACCAACTATGTATTCAGCGCATACGCTACGCCCAGGTTTACAATTTCACCGAAGACTAACATTACAAAAACACAATAGTTAAATTTTTTACAGAAAACACAAAGTGCCAAATAGTGATGTCAGACATCATCGGTATTTAAACAAATAATTAAATACAAAAAATAGACATGCATTTCACAACTCATTTCAAAACATCCAAGGAATACAAGCAAAACACCACCAACTACGTATTCTGTGCACATGCTACGCCCAGGTTTACAATTTCACCGAAGACTAACATTTCAAAAACACAATAGTTAACATTAGTTCCAGACAACACAAAGTGCCAAACAGCATTGTCAGACATCATCGGTATTTAAACAAATAATTAAACAAAAAATAAGCAGGCATTTCACAACACACTTCAAAACATCCAAGGAATACAAGCATAAAGTCACCAACTATGTTATCTGTGCATACCTTACACCCAGGTTTACATTTTCACAAGAGATAACATTTCAAAAACACAGTAGTTAAATTTCCCACATTCAAAGTGCCAAACAGCGATGTTAGAAATCATCGCTATTTAAACATGTAATTAAATTTAAAAAATAGGCATGCATTTCACAACTCATTTCAAAATATCCAAGGAATACAATCATAAGATCGCCGACTATGTATTCTGTGCATACGCTAAGCCCAGGTTTAGAATTTCACAGGAGGCTAACATTACAAATACACAATAATAGATTATAAGTCACTTATGAGGTTGAAATTTTATGGAATTATAAACTAGGAATGTGACAAATTTAAAAAAATTTTACTCCATACCCATAGAAATACACCAGTTCCCATATCTAGTAGCAATATTTCCCTTCAAATGAAATTTTTGATAATCACTCAAGAAAGAACACACTAGCAGGCTATTCTTTTTCAGAAAATTAATAGCAAAATCCAAATTTAAAAAGGCTTTGGCATAACAATATATTGTTCACAATTAAATATTTTACAATTAGCAAGAGCTTCAAGTATATTGCAATTAACAATGATCACACATCCTTTTCAGATTTTTCAAACGTAGAAAACGAAATTAGAGTAAAATCCCAAACATTAAAGCATACGAGCCTTGTTTTAAGTAAATTTCAATCTACTTCCCACAAAATTTAACCATCGCACAATATTGGTATGCATACATGAATTACATATCACATGATGTTCCTTAAATTCTTTTCAAATTTTACAAAAATATGGGTAATATGCACTAAAATAACAGTTCATAAGAACATATCAATCATCACGAAAACTACTTTCTCGACCAAAGAATCAAAATGTGTTCGCGGAATAATTTTTTCTAGGAAGAGCCAGTAGCAGATTACCTGATATCTTTAAAGGTTATTCTTTCGTATTGCTATAATCTCGTGATTTTAAGCAATTTGGTTAACACTACATGAATGAATATTACACAAAATCTTCAAAATTAGTCAAAAACACCAAACAACGGCAAAGGCTAATCACACGACTAAAGCTTGGATATACATTATAATGCAAGTAATATTTCTAAATCATTAAAAATAAAATCAAATAAAAATACCATAATTTTAACACAATAGCATTTCAACCAATCAGTATACCAACTCATCACACCGCTGTTCCCGCTTCATTTCACTGGATACTTGCATCCTCATGCAATCTATCTCAACATTTTCTATGCACTAAACCGTAGTTCAAAACCACGACGAAGTGACCAACGACTTATGTACGATGTAAAATACCGAGAGCATGATGTCTAAGAACAAAGAACGTGAAGAAATATTGCTTTGTATTAAGCAGATGGGCAACATACACCTTCTAGACGTTTTGTGTAAACCAACAACAAAATGTTCACAAACAACCAAAGCGATTTAAACCACGAGTATCGGACATGGAAACAAGTTACGGTTGAACCGCTTCTTTTTCCATTTGTTTACAATGAATTTAAAAAACAATTTCTGTATAAAACAAAGAGTATTGAAATCATATGTAACAAATGATCCTCGAACGTAGTCGATGCCTAGAGTATAATATCATACCAATGCGACCGTTGAGATACAAAATTTCCGCCACTTCCTGGAGTCATCGCGTGCTTTTTCCCAAACCGGAAGTATTATCACCAAGGGAGTCGAACTCCCAACGGACGCTCCTAGGACAATCTTTCATGCCACCTATGAATTGGTTACAAAACCTTCCCGCACTCAAATTGTGTTCGTTGGTTTGAATCTCGTGAAACGGTTTGAATCACGTGAAACAGTTTGCATTTTTAGATTTGCTTATTTTGGTCCAAAATTCAATGTATTTTTCACAGTTTAAGAGAATACTTTTCCCTCCTTAAAAAAAATATGCTTGTAGCATATTTAATTCAGAGCTACCTTTTATTGTGTCTATTTTATTTTTGAATTTGTTTAGTATTTGTGTAATATTTCACTTAAAATTAAGAGCATTTTGTGGTACCAAAACCGTAAATTTTTGTAAAAAGGGTCCCTTAATTGGAAATCTTTCACTTGAGTCACTGACTGCCTTTTGATAAAATTTTACAAAGGTAAGTTTAAATTGCTCATTATCATTTTTATCACAGTACTTTAATAACTCCATAGTTCCTGCTCCAACTTTCACTTCATTGATAGAAAGCAGTATGTGAGGATCAAATATATTTAAATTATCTAATTTTTCATCATCACTAAAATAACAGGTTTTGACAAAATTTGTACATAAAAATCGTAGAAACCTTCTGCATTCTTTATATAAAATATCTACGAGAACTTTTTTGGATTGGAACATAAAATTGAACTGATTAAATAAGGGCAGCACGTGCTTAAAAAATAAAAATATGCCTTTACGTACGGATTTTGCATTTCAGCAAATATTAAATTTCCAACTGGATTTTTATCCTCAAAGGAAGCTAGCCTAAAATGTTCATAAAGCACATCCCATTGCTCCAATATTCGATTAACACAATTTGATAATGCTAACCATCTGGTTTGACTGGGGCTGATGATTTTGAATTTAGAAGTATGCATAGATTTCTGAAATTCTCCTAAAATACACTGACGTTTTAGGCTTCGTAAACAGTAATTTGAAATATTTTGTAAAAAACCTTCAATATTGCCAGGTATTTCTTGTGAGGCAGCTGCTGCAATTAGATGTGCCGAATGACAAATGCAACCATTTACAACAATATCAGAGTTATCATTTAAAAGATAACTTTAAAAAGACTCTTTCTTTTCATCATTACACTGGCATTGTCTGAACAATACCCGACTATATTTTTAATATTTAGGTCAAAATCTTTCATGCATTTTACAAAAAGTGAATACAGACCTCTGGCTGTGCCCTTGTCAAAATCTATTTTAACGAAGCTGTGTTTTTAATTCTGAATTGTAATTGTATCTAATTAAAATACACAGTAATCTGATGTTACTTATATCAGTACTTTCATCTACAAGTATTAAAAAATTGCTATCTTTTAATTCCTCATGTAATTGTTCCTTAATTGTGGCTAATAAAACATTTTTAACAATACTTGTACATTTAGTGCAATTTTGTTTAACATTTTTAGCAATAGCGGAATCCTTAAAATTAAGCTTCGCTACTTCTATTATATGGCCAATGGAATTGAGGCTAAAATTATGTGGGGCCACCAGTAAACTGAACCTAATGTCAGCCACGACATGATCCTTTCGCTCATTTCCATATTTAAATACTTTAGTAATATCTACTGTCTTGTCCAAACTTTTAACATTTGTAAGATGCCTCTGGCTGGAAGAATGTTTTATCAAATTACTTCTTTTGCTCCCTAAAACTACATTGCATGACCTACACTTCGCTTTAGTTGTGTCTGAGGGTACAGACTCCAACCAATTTAAAAAAATTTCTTCTTTTAACCAATTTTTGGAAAATGGTTGCCTTCTGCATGCACTTTTTCCTTTAGAAAGCTCCCCTCGGTCTGCCATTTTCCTTTTTGGAGTAGAACCACTTTCTAGGTCAGAATTCGACTCATCTTCACTCACAATTTTTTTTATCCATTTAGGGCTGCTGTAAATACTGTATAAGTTACAATCAGTACTTACATAGAGAGGATGTTTTAGCTATTTCAATAACACCAAATATTAATATTTAATACCTACCTAGTTGTTTTAACTTGCAGAGGAAAAAATACGGTGAAAATTGATTTTATCCAGGTATTGTAATTTTCTTAAGTTCTTGGCGGAATGTCCCTCTTAAGAAATCAATTTTTTTAACCATCTGGATAGTAAAACAAATAAAAATAAAATTATGGATAAACTAAATACCCTATCACAATACTTATAACATTATATTTAAGAAAATTACCGAATCTTCGTTTGTCTCCTTGTCCGCTTCTTTTAATTTCTCCGTTTATACCTCAAATGCCTTATTTTTGTTGTCTCGTTTACTGTAGTCGATATATTTTATCTTCCTTAAAGAAACTCTTATACAACTCGTTAAATAGTGTTATAAATTCATGGAAATAATTCCTTATGCCAGTCATATTGAGATGAATTGTACATAATATATAGACCGGAGTGAGAAATAAACTGTGAATAGAACCTGGCCCAACCTGGGATTCGTCGAGTTGAGGGAACCGCGTCGCCTGTAGGCCAGATAATACAGTCATACATTGTCGCCACTACAGTACAAAATAGAAAACTGCGTAATGTATATAATGTGAAATAAAAATCTGCGAAGTTGACACGAAAATTAAAAGAGTATTTTTTTTATTTCAGTATAATATTTCAAAAGTCGCTACTTTTTAGCAATTTTTGAATCGCCGCCGTTACGTCTCACGTAAGCTCAAATACCGCTACGCGTAGCTGAATACCTCTACGGTTGGCTGCCATTTAGCGATTTCTGGGGATCACTATTTGGTTTGTGTAGTAGCCAGCGCTACCTACAAATTGGTTACAGAACTCGATCGGCATAAGAAACGTGGTCAAAAATTTTAACCTTTGAGTTATACCTCCCTGGTCATAACGGTCACTCAGAGCTCAGAACCACTCAGAACCCACAGAACACTCATGAACAGTGAAGGACATCATTAATTATGAGCGATTTAAGACGTTAGTATTTTATTTCATTTTATTTGTTATTTTAGCGTGCGGTGTCCATTAGACAATGTAAAATTGTTACAATTTATGAAAAGGAATGATTTACATAAGTCAAAAAACAACTATCGAAATTTGATTCGATATCACAACGTCCGGTGTGGTCCGGTTCCTCGTTGGGCGGAGTTTTTAGGTTTGGTTTCTTACGCATATTACAGTAATGAAAGGAGTTTGTCTATTGTTCCATTATCGATTACTTTTTCCAAAACCTATGCAGTTTCCTAGTTATTTTCCCTTGTATTTTTGTGGAATAAGGTTTATGGTTCGAAGGTAGTGTGTGCAACAACAACGATTTATGATGGCGGCGTTTTCTGTTTTACGTGTACAGAACTTGTATTGTTTGTGCTTTTCTGGTGAGAATGATGGTAAAGTTGAATCTAAAGTCTGAGTGGCTGAATCTAGCGATTCTTAAAACCAGTTCGGCAACTTTGATCTGAAGCAAAATACTGATTGAGTTTAGAAGTCAGTTTGTGGTGTAACCGTGGGATTGATCCATGACAAAAATAACAGTCATAGTCAATTATGGAATAGTAAATGGCATGTTTTTGTTTTGAGATTCAGAATGTAAGACAAGAAAAATTTGAAATCTGTCCAAATGACTTGTTACAAGTTTGTGAGATGTATTTTGTGAACCATTTTAATAGTTAATTTAATTGTGCCTTTTTTGTGTGAAAGTATTCTAAAAGGTTATATTTATTTCATATGAGAGTGTCTTGTAGTGCATTTTGGTAATGTCTAAGTTGCATCATAAATATGCAAAGCTTTTGAAGGAAATGAGGTGTTACTTGAAATTGAATTTTTCTCTACCTACGTACAAGACATTGTGAAATAGGAGGTTGGATATTAAATTACCACTCGTTTTTTGCCATATGAATTTTTTGATTTGACTATTTTGTGTTGTATGTCATGTTTTTAGAACTTCTGGAGTTTGTGATAGTTGTAAAACACTGGAGAATGCAATCTTTGAAGTCGACCTTTTCGGTTCCCAAGGGATTTCTAATCTTTTGTTACACATCCATCGGCTTCCACAGATTCTTGTGTGTAAATGGAATGTGATTTGGGAAGTTTTGTAGTGCCTTGGCTTGTAGTGTTTGAGGTTCTTCTCTGTTAGAATGTAGTTGGTTACTGTAATGATCCCCAGTAGTTGCAAAGTTTGTTGATGGTGGTAATGGGCTGTGATTGCATTCATTTTGTTAGAGATGACACCCAACTCAAAAGTAATTTATTGTTTGTAAAATTTATTTTTTTGTGCTTGAGTGCTACCAAAATGTCTTGCAAATTTATCAAAAGTGACTGGGGTATACAGACTGATAACAAGTTTTTGGAACCTTTGAAAAATAATGGTGTATTATATCAGATTTTAAAAAATATGTACATGAGAATGATTGTCTTTGTCAGTCGATGTCCATTAATCAAAATGTGCCAGTCAGTTGTAAACCTTGCTTCTTCACATTTGCCTGCGTCTAATTTACTTATTTTAGCACTGGCATAATTATGAATTTCACCATTTACTCAGGTTCACTAAGAGAAGTTGATTCACCACATCTCACACACTTAATTGGTCCAAAAACATGTTTCCTTTCTGCAGTATTGTAATTCAGTTATGCAGACAATAAGGCTGCGTGGTAGCTGGAGTTCCAACTTTTGTGCAAGGTTCAGTGGTGAAGTATTTCATAAGGGTGTGGCAGGACTTTGTTACCTATGCCTCTTGGAAGCCATTTTTTAAGGGTTTTTAAGAATGTGTATTTAACTATTGGGGAAAAACATTCTTACTTAGTAGTAAAGAATGGCTTACTCACTGTTACAGGATATCTGTGTTGTATTATCTTTGGATGGCAAGAAGAAAAGTTAAGATACCAAAAATGTCCACAAGTCTGTTCTAGGAATGTTCAGTTAAAATTAAATGGTTGTGAACAAATTACCTCTGCGGGATAATTCTATTGCAGATCATTCTTTGTAACTTGAATGTATTTGTGATTGTCTATTTTTTGCAAAAGAGTTATCTTGTACAGAAGAGTTTGAAAGAGTATTGATTTATTAACTCAATTTGAAGTGTGTGAATTATAACATTTGACTTTATTATCCCCAGTAAATTAAAGCCATAAATATTTCCTGTATAAGGCAAATGGTCATGGTATTTGTCTTAATTTTCTGATGTTAATCGAGTTTGGTATATTTTGAGTATGATTCTGCTTGTAATTTTATAATGTCTCCTTGTTCACGTTTTATTTCAAAAATATGTTAATATTTTTTTGTGTGGATATGACTTCTGCTGGTTTAGTGTTTTTAAAACTTTTTTTCATAGTTTTAAGTGGAATCGTTCTTTTGAATGGTTGTAGTTTGTCAACAGTAACCTCATCCACTTGGTGCGCAATTTATTTTATCCTGTTATCCATGCTATGGCACTTAATCTAATTTGTTTGGTAAATAAGTTGAATATCAATAGAATGTGGTTAATTGCTTTCATTTGCCAGATAGTGTTTTTTTGGCTAATGCAGAAGCGATATTAATTTTATATTCAATAGAACATTATTCAGCTTATAATTGTTTGACATCTGTTGAATTTATTCATGTTTAATTTGACAAATATGGTAATATTTTGTCCATAGATATGGTTCCTGCTGGTTTGAACTTTTTAAAACACTGTTATTTTTTGATACTTATAGGTATGATCATTCTTATGAATGGATAAAGGATGCAAGCAGTAAATCCATCCATTTGGTATGCAATTTAATATTTTTGTTATCCTGTTATACATGTTATGGCACAATCTGTGGTTTATTGTTTTATTAATAAGTTGAATATCAATGGAATTCATTTAATTGCTTTCTTTTGCCAGATTGTTTCAATGTTTTTTGGATAATGGAGAAGCAATGTTAAGTTTATATTCAATAGAAAATTATTCAGCTTATAATTGTTTGACATCTGTTGAATATTTTCATGTATAATATGACAAATATGGATATATTTTGTCCATAGATATGGTTCCTGCTGGTTTGCCCTTCTTAAAACACTTAATTTTTCATACTTATACGTATGGTCATTCTTATGAATGGATGTAGGTTGCAGGCAGTAAATCCATCCACTTGGTGTTCAGTTTAATATTTTTGTTATCCTGTTATACATGTTATGGCACAATCTGTGGTTTATTGTTTTATTAATAAGTTGAATATCAATGGAATTCATTTAATTGCTTTCTTTTGCCAGATTGTTTCAATGTTTTTTGGATAATGGAGAAGCAATGTTAAGTTTATATTCAATAGAAAATTATTCAGCTTATAATTGTTTGACATCTGTTGAATTTATTCATGTTTAATTTGACAAATATGGTAATGTTTTGTCCATAGATATGGTTCCTGCTGGTTTGAACTTTTTAAAACACTTATTTTTTCATACTTATAAGTATGATCATTCTTATGAATGGATAAAGGTTGCAAGCAGTAAATCCATCCATTTGGTGTGCAATTGAATATTTTTGTTATCCTGTTATACATGTTATGGCACAATCTGTGGTTTATTGTTTTATTAATAAGTTGAATATGAATGGAAAGCAGTTAATTGCTTTCTTTTGCCAGATAGTTTCAATGTTTTTTGCCTAATGGAGAAGCAATGTTAAATTTATATTCAATAGAATATTATTCTGCTTATATTTGTTTGACGTATTTTGAATATATTCACATTTAATTTGAGAAATATTGTAATATTTTGACTATAGATATGGTTTCTGCTAGTTTTACCTTTCTAAAACACTGTATGATCATCCTTATGAATGGATGTAGGTGGCAAGCAGTAAATCCATCCACTTGGTATGCGGTTTAATATTTTTGTTATCCTGTTATAGGTGCTATGGCACAATCTGTGATTTATTATCTTTATTTGTGGAATATTTTAGAATGTTGTAAATTGTTATTTTTGCCCACAATTTTACTGGGTTTTCACTCTTGGAAAAGCAATATTTAATTTACATTTAATGTAATGACATTTTTTCAATTCATATAAATTAATTTACATTTAATAAGGATTTACAGAAATATTAAGTATATTTCGTGCCTGTTTCTTTTGTCAGAAGATGCCAAATGAGCTATATTTGAAGTCCAATTATCTATATCTACAATTCACCCTGCAAGCCACCGCAATGGTGTGTGGCAGGGGGAAAATGCCAATTCTATGAGAGACTTTTGATCTTCCCGTGCAATCAGAGAACCTATATCATAATTGTGATCAGCTTTGATTTGAGTTAAGCGCTGGGTCATGTAGGTATTGATGAATGTTATTTGATTACCCATATCGACTATCTCTTCTTCTAGCTTACCGCGTATCAAGATTGTATTTTTTTACCTACTAAATTTTTTTAAAAGCATTCAAATTCCATGCTCCCTCGATCGGGGGCCCTGGTGCGGCGCATCCACTGCACCCTCCATTTGCCCAGCCCTGGTGTAGAGCATGAAGTTTTGCCGATTTTGCGATGGACGAATGAGCCGGTGTGTTGTTGTGGTGGAACAAAATCTTGTTGCGCGCAGTTCCAGGGCATTTCTCGTAAATATCAAGCTTTTAATGAGATTAGTTGATGGATTGAAAGTACCAAAGTTCCAAAACTTTGTACGTGGGAGATATGTCCTCATCCTTGACAATAAGGATTTGAATCATGATATTTAATAATTTGTTTACTTTATCATATTTAAGAGGATATACATTTGCCAATTTATATATCAGAGAAACATCAGACATACAGTCTGTTCTCTAGAGTTTCGGTTGTTTCTTAATAAGTTCTATTAAATGAGCCATTGGGATTAAAGTTAGACTAAGGTTTCTGTCGAATAAAGATGAGATTGCAGGTGTTATTCTAGTTTTTAATCTATCTAAAGATTCTGAACACTATGTCACAATGAAGAATTTTGAAAAAGTTGTTATATCTCAGAATGTCTTTGTGAATGAGTAAAAATGTGTCTGTTTATTGTTTCTGAATTTGAGCTTTGTATCAGTTATCTTTTTGATGACACTTGTTTGAGATTCTCAAAATCAATCTTCATTACCAGGTATCACATAACGAAATTCATCCAAATCGGTTACTTTTTCTCTCTCTTGTTGTTGTTACTGGACAACTCACCAATTAGCACCTCAAAGAAAACAAATATTGGAAAAAGGAAGATGTGAACTTTCTTTCTTTTATGGTAAAGCCATCTAATAGCGTCATTCGCAAAATGTGGTTCATGTACTGTAATTTTTTCAGCTTGATTCCTTGTTGTTGTTAACGTCGATTCGGAGATTCCTGTGATTCTATGTCAACGATGCGTTCGTTACGTTCATACCTGTTAATCACATCCAATATTTCCTCTGGGGTTATAGATTTTCTTTGTTTTTTGCCACTGGCAGCACCTCGGTCACTGTTTTTACATTTTTCCATGAGGGTCGATTTTAAGTTTATTCTCCACTTATTCAACTGTTGACTGTGTGGCTCCACAGCTGCAGAGAGACTGAACACGTGCCGCCTAATTGAGGATGCGCGTGCACGTTGCACCAATCCCACCCACAAACGACCGCCTTATTCCATGTACGCATATAAAATTACTAATTGCTCCTAATCCACTGGTTGTGCAATTACATTGTATGCAGTTTTTATTTTGATTTTTTGAAATCGCATTATGGTGAAAATGCGTAAAGTGAGATCTCATATAACGAGTGACACACTTATATATTATCAATAATAAAGTAAATTTTTAGTAGTAGTAGTAATTAAGTTTCAATAGGTGTGTCTACAGCTAGGGTCATTTCGCACAGTCAGATTCTGTTCGGGTTAAAATTAAGAAGTAAATTGAAAAAAATAGATTAAAATAAATAAGATCATAAAGTAAGTAAAAACGATAAAAGTAATAAAAACAGTCATGTAAAAATGAAATAATCATAGAGCACTTAAAAAGTTTTCTTACCCATGGGAATGTAAAAATAGTGTCAATTGTCTGAGGGTCGTCAGCTAAAATTTCAGAGAGATTGCCCCTCATGTTTAAAATTTGACAAGTACCTCTATATCTAACACAGTCAAGGGGTGATTTATGGTTACTTGGCAGTTGCAAGTTTGGCACGTGGGAGGTTCCTTTTCCCGCGTGTTGGAGATAATTTTCAAACCTTGATCTCACGAGTGAACTGCCACTGTTCTGTCAGATGGCGGTTCGCCATCACTTCCAGCAAAAACTAGCACAATTCCCGCTGTTTTCGGTTTGTTATAGCACGTCAAGTCTTGTTGAAGATCTGTCGTAAATGTCATCGAAACTGGTCAAAGTTCTACCCCATCGTCCCTTTCTGCCCTAGCTTTTTCTTCATCTTCCACTTCTTTCATTAGTTTAAATGAGTGAACAAAGGGATCGATGGCTAGGATAATATATAATTGTCTTAGAAGATGTTAAGCTATCTGTGCATTTTCTGTTCGTTATAGACATTCGTGTAATGTTTGTTCATTGTCAAGGAATTAGAGACTGGCATATGTTCTAGATAGAATCAATCAATCAGATAGGAAATGTTCTGCCATAATGTTATCAAATTTTGCTGTGGTTTCTGCCAAATGGAGAAAATTCCCATTGTCACGCTCATGTTTCTTGGATGATTCTCTGAATGCTGGAGATTGCCTCGCCAAAAACTGAATCATGTATATTATGCGTCCAACGGCAGCATGCCAATATTTTTTCTCATTTTCATATAGTCTCTGTTCTGCAGCATCGATAGTTGTATTTTTTTTCTAATCAGATTTCAATTTTGAACACTTTACACTATTGTTGATGTGCATTTCACTTTTTCGTGTTTACTAAGAATGAGCTCACTTGACACGTACAGTTTTAACCGCGTGCCGGGGATGAAAGGAAAGAGCGAGGGATTGACGAGAATCAAAACCGTGGGTTTGAATGCCGCGCATGAGTGAGTGGTGAAAATATTTGTGAACTCACATCCCTCCGATCTTTCGTGGCACTCAAGAGTGTGTCAGCTATTTTGAACCACGTTCTTACTCGTGAGGGAGTGAGAGGAAACTTAATCGCACACTTAAGAGTGTGTGTAAATGTAACGCCGCATCTTTCTTGCACTATTGCTTGGCGCGTGGAGTTTCGTCATGTTGAAAAGTTTTTGCGAGATGATGAGACGATTCTGGTGGAAATAGTTCAGTGTGATGCTCTTGTCTCTTTAGTGCCACCGTACACAACCCGTAAAATACATGGAACGAAGGAGAAATCAATTACGTTATTTACAATGATTTTCAAATACATTGCCTTCATTTACCCAAAAGTAATCGATAGTCAATCAACGAATTCTTGGGTGGTGTCCATTGTTCGAGTGCCTTCAGAATTAATTTTTTGCCCAGAAATCCCAATTCTTTGCGGTAGTTCTGCTTTAATACCATACAGCCGTCAGTTACATAGCTTCTCACAAGCGCCGCCTCATGCTTAAGCTTTTCCAAATACAATGATATGCACTCTGAAAACTTTACAAGTCCTAGCCAAGACGCATAAGCGATACACACATTCATCTCC
This sequence comes from Uropetala carovei, assembly GCA_036926305.1. Lineage (NCBI taxonomy): Eukaryota > Metazoa > Arthropoda > Insecta > Odonata > Petaluridae > Uropetala > Uropetala carovei. Next base: position 3,157,521 of record JAXCHB010000043.1, read on the forward strand.
TTGTAGCACATACGGATCACTCTTTGACTCAAAATGTAGTCAAATTTCAACATCAGGTGTGGTCCAACGTTTACGTCACTCGGAATTTCATCTTCGGTCTCCCCACTTAAGAAGTCATCCATCAGACTTCGAAAATTCAAAAGAGCGAACCAATCCTCAGATGTCAAAAAAACTGCACCACTGATTTGCGTACCGAAAATTGTTACAGTTTTCGTAGTTAAATCTGGGGAATATAGGAATGACAACACTTTTCGATGCACTCCATTTCAGAGGATACTGCACTTTAAACAACCCTTGCACTTTGGTAACCATTGGTTTGACCTTCTTCTTCTTATTACTAGTCTCCTCCGGTTCTGCAGGCCGGGGTTCAACCTTCCTCTTATGACTTGTCTCAACCGGATCTGCAGGCTGGACAAGTTTCATGGTTCCTTGGACGGGCCCCCTCTTATACTTCTCACTGTTGTGGGGAGTCGCCTTCATGGAGGAAATGTTTAGGGTAGGTGTTTCCATTGCTGTTACCAAATGTACACTGCTGGTATGGTGCTCCGGTTTCCTGGTTTGATGAAGACATAAATTCATCCCACGCAGCTAGGTGGCGACTTGTGCTTCACATGCGCACAGCTCTAGAAATCCAGTCGGATTGCGGCTTTCACCAAAGCGACAGTCCTTTTTCATGGGAGGTGGTCCATCAATGCAGATATCTCCTAAGTTCCAATATTCCAAACACGGCATGTACTGTTCTATGTCACTTTCACCTTTGCAGAAATTTGGGTAAATTTCACGTATTCTATGGATTCCTCGTGGTTCGTATCGCTTCATAAACTCTACAGGCAGCCGACGTAACTCTTCCACCGTCATTTTTGCAGCACCTTTTTCGTGAAGGGAACGTATAGCAGCTCCAACTTTTTGGACCTCCTCCACAGTTGTCGCGACCACTTGGAATTTTATGCATGCAATGATAATTTTTCACCATAAAAACTTTTATATATGAGGAATAGGGGATACAACGCCGCTGCATCATCAATTTAATTCACCCACGCCGCTGCTCGGTGGCGACACCGTCGAACTTACTTTCCCTCGCGCACGGGACAGAAAGCGTCAGTTCCAGCTAGGCGGTCCTACGGTCGACACCTCTCTCCGCAAGTTATCTCCGTCATTATGTCATACTTCTTCGTTCGTCTTGTCGGAATCGATTGGTTCTCTGTTATCAATTGATAATTGAATGCGTGGGTGGTGATTGATTACAAATCAATAATTGAATGCATGGGTGGTGATTGATTATCAATTGATGATCGAATGCAGTGTAGAACTGTGTCTTTTGAGCTAAATGAAATATAACAATGTGTGTTCCAGTGGGAACAAATACCTTTTGGAACTGTTGGATGTTTTGATGCTTCTCTACCACAGACAATAACAGTTACCTAAGTACAAGGTAGAGTTGGGTTGTATTTGGCTCATCCTATGCGACTACTTGATTATGTTGATACTAGTTAAGGGTTATGTCATTGAAATCTAATTTGTGGTTTGGATATTCCGTATTTTTGTAGTGTTTTCTTTTGTTGTTTGCATGGTTGTGAGGTATATCCGTGAAAGAATGTTTATTTTATAAAAAGAAATTTTTTTTTTACCCCCACCTTGTAGAGGGTTTAAGGGGGGGAGTATGTGCCGGCACGTTTGAGCTATGAGCGAGAGACAACAAAATACTTGCTTTTTATGCCGGGCGCACGGGGAGCATTCCCTGTGTTCGGGGTGTGTGTGGGGGTCACACTCTCACAGGAAGACGAAGGAGAAAGTTGCCTGGTTTTGTTTTTGACAGTTGAAGAGAGAGAGGCGGATGGTTTTCCTCGGAGAGAATTGCCTTGCTATGCCGCTGTCGTACGGAATGTACTTATGTTGTATCCAGCATCAAAAATAAAGGGTGAAGTAATCTGTATCAAGCCAAAACGGCGTGGCGGCATGAATTACCTTAATACGATTTAAAAGAGCATCATCTATATTAAATTCATTTGATACAAAAAATATTAAACCTTTAAATACAACATCCATACCTGTTTCACATTTACTAGGTGCTTGAAACTTTTTTCCCTCAAGAAGTCTTTCTAACATACTTATACAATGATATTTAATTTCAAATTCTTCAAAAGGTATATATTTATGAAAGCTACAACGTAGACCATTATATGCAAATTTTCCTACATCTGGAAAAAATACATACTCCATATTCCTTTTACCTATTACATACTCTATCAAAGAACTCTTTCCAACATTCAAATCACCCGAAAGATATAATTGCTTTGACTTATGTTTCCTATTATCTATTATGTTATTATACCATAGACCTACCTGGTAGGCCCAACCCGCATTAATCTTTTCAGTCCTTGAATAACTGGGCACTGTCTGCCTACTAATCCAAATCTCGCGGTGATAATGCTCCAGAAACTTATAACAATTAAAATGTTGCACGACAAAAGGGTGAGTAACATCAAATTCTGTACAAGGTAAAGCCCAATTATAAATCTGAACATTTAAATGAAACTTACTAGTAGATATATTGGTCAAAGGTTGCCTATCCTCCTTAGTAATGTATTTCAGACAACTTCGCTCTGACCGACAGTGCTGTATGTCACGATGAACTCCGGGAAAATGAGAATCACATATAACTTGAAGATCCAAACAGGTTCATTATCTTTAAAATAAAGAAAACAATGTATATGTTCCTTAAAGGTCTCTGAAATACTGTTCCACTCCCGCGCAATACGCCAGCAGACGAGTTCGGACAAGACCACCTCTAACATGTCGCGCTTTATCAGTTGGCCGCAAAAGGTCAGGCCATTATCCATGACAAAAATAACAAAATCAATTATAGTAATAGTATATGGCATGTTTTTATTTTGAGATTCAGAATGTAAGACTAGAGTAAACAAGGTACAGTTGATGTAATTCAAAGAAAAATATGAAATCTGTCCAAATGACTTGTTACAAGTTTGGGAGATTTATTTTGTGAACCATTGTAATAGTTAATTTAATTGTGTGCCTTTTTTGTGTGAAAGTATTCTAAAAGGTTATATTTATTTCATATGAGAGTGTCTTGTAGTGCATTTTGGTGATGTCTAAGTTGCATCATAAATATGCAAAGCTTTTGCAGGAAATGAGGTGTTATTTGAAATTGAATTTTTCTCTACCTACGTACAAAACATTGTGAAATAGGAGGTTGGATATTAAATTACCACTCGTTTTTTGCCATATGAATTTTTTGATTTGACTATTTTGTGTTGTATGTCATGTTTTTAGAACTTCTGGAGTTTGTGATAGTTGTAAAACACTGGAGAATGCAATCTTTGAAGTCGACCTTTTCGGTTCCCAAGGGATTTCTAATCTTTTGTTACACATCCATCGGCTTCCACAGATTCTTGTGTGTAAATGGAATGTGATTTGGGAAGTTTTGTAGTGCCTTGGCTTGTAGTGTTTGAGGTTCTTCTCTGTTAGAATGTAGTTGGTTACTGTAATGAGCCCCAGTAGTTGCAAAGTTTGTTGATGGTGGCAATGGGCTGTGATTGCATTCATTTTGTTAGAGATGACACCCAACTCAAAGTAATTTATTGTTTGTAAAATTTATTTTTTTGTGCTTGAGTGCTACCAAAATGTCTTGCAAATTTATCAAAAGTGACTGGGGTATACAGACTGATAACAAGTTTTTGGAACCTTTGAAAAATAATGGTATATTATATCAGATTTAAAAAAATATGTACATGAGAATGATTGTCTTTGTCAGTCGATGTCCATTAATCAAAATGTGTCAGTCAGTTGTAAACCTTGCTTCTTCACATTTGCCTGCATCTAATTTACTTATTTTAGCGCTGGCATAATTATGAATTTCACCATTTACTCAGGTTCACTAAGAGAAGTTGATTCACCACATCTCACACACTTAATTGGTCCAAAAACATGTTTCCTTTCTGCAGTATTGTAATTCAGTTATGCAGACAATAAGGCTGCGTGGTAGCTGGAGTTCCAACTTTTGTGCAAGGTTCAGTGGTGAAGTATTTCATAAGGGTGTGGCAGGACTTTGTTACCTATGCCTCTTGGAAGCCATTTTTTAAGGGTTTTTAAGAATGTGTATTTAACTATTGGGGAAAAACATTCTTACTTAGTAGTAAAGAATGGCTTACTCACTGTTACAGGATATCTGTGTTGTATTATCTTTGGATGGCAAGAAGAAAAGTTAAGATACCAAAAATGTCCACAAGTCTGTTCTAAGAATGTTCAGTTAAAATTAAATGGTTGTGAACAAATTAGCTCTGTGTTAGTGCTCTGCGGGATATTTCCTGTATAAGCCAAATGGTAATGTTATTTGTCTTTATTTTCTAATGTTAATTGAGATTGGTATATTTTGAGTATTACTCTGCTAGTAATTGTATGATGTCTCTTTAACTTGTTCAAGTTTTTTTTAACACGTTCAATGCTGAATGTCACTGGGATTTTTATGTCGGTGGCTAAATTTTTTTTCACATATTTTGTCCAGAGATGACCTAATTATTACGATAATTACACAAAAAGTTCCGAAAAAGTATTCTAATATTGTTTAATTATGTTTTTAATTGATGGCCGAACTAGCGGTCTTGCACCACCGGCTTGTCCTACAAAGTTTTGCAAACCCGCATTACTTCATGAATTTGACGCTATAGTTCATGTAATAGTGTTTTTCAGCGAGGTTGAGTACCTCTTATACGCTTTATACCACTTTAAACCAAAATGTAACATTCCAAGGTGTACTTTTTACTTTATTGTTGTTGTAAGAATAATTTCCGTTTTTATTATCATTAGGAGATTTTTATATCGTGCTGTTTTGCCTCGTATACAAATGAATGACACGTATGTTTTTATTATCTTTAGGACATTTTTATATCATATTGTTTTTCTTCATATACACATGATTGACATATAAGGATAGAAATAGGCATTGTTTTTGAGAATTCGAAGGGAATAGAGAAGGTAGAAAAAAGGCTCTAATTCCGACGCGATGAGAGAGGGAACTGGGACCTCCCAGGCAGTATGAACATGCCGCCGTTTTCCTTGAGAATTGGTCTCCGCTTCCGTAAAGGTCCCGAGAAGCCATATATATATACTATACTATTCCTCCTACCATTCGCTCTTGCTTCTTCTTTCTTCTTTATAAAGGGGCATTGGGTAAAAAGGCTTGATAACGTATTTTATGGGTGGTTAGAGGCTAAGTTGAGAAAGCGGCGGTACATCTGTTCGTGAGAAAGGTGGTAAAGGCGGCGACACGCTGGATTTGAGATATTTGTATTTCTTGCCACTTCTGCTACGCACGCGACCACATTTATTACACTACATGCAAACCTTAGGTCGACCCTAATTTACCCAGCTTCACATCCTTCGTTCGAGAGGTGACCCTATCCTTGGACCTCTACCAACTCGGGGCGAGTGATTTTACTACTGAAGTACAGTTTAGCAATTGAAACTCAAAATTTGCATTTTTGCAATATTGAGGAAAATGTGATGCATAATTTCCATTGTATTAATGCACTGATCTAGAATTCCTTTTAAATGACTCTGTAGCTTAAATACTAAGGAAGTTAGAACATAAAGCTAATTTGTTTCTGCATGCATTCCGGTGTTTAGATAAAAAAAACCTCACTACTTGTCCCTTGTCATTCATGTATGTACGTGAAAACCTCTTTATAAATAAGTAAAATATAAATTGCCAAATAATATGAGTCTTATCACGTAATATTATTAATTAATGTTATGCAATACATATGAAATTGTTATGTATGAAATCAACATTTTCACGGAATTAAAAAATTTCATTTATATAATATCCGTAAATATAAAATATAAAAATGCAAAGAAAATAACTTATATACAATTGCAGATATAAAATTACAGATATAAAGTACATAATATACATATATCTATATCTACCATTACAAATTATATACACTTTGTACTTCACTGTTGTGGAATTCAATGAAATAGAGGTCCAAGCATAACCCTGGTTTTTCGGGACAACCAGGGCAGAAGAAACCAGAGTTTTTTCTGATGCCCTTTTTTTGTGCAATTTTTGCACTTTTTGTGAAGTTTTTTATTCTTCTCACTAGAAGGAACCATCACGGGGAAATGTTCTACGTTAATCACTTTTTCCGTCACTTGGCGAATTGTTGGAGCCCTTTCACATTCCTCAATGAAATTGTCAATCACAACCTACCGAAAATCATAAAAATTAACTTTTGTATTATACATGTTGAATAAAATTAGCTATTCAAAAGTAGCATTTGTAACATATGGATCCCTATTTTTTTATACCACCTTAGCGTCTTCCTCTCGCAGGGGTAGTAAGCCATCATCTGGTTGAACTGATCAATGCCACCCATTGACTTATTATATTCAGCGATTGCAAGGGGCTTAATTTTTTTCCTCTCTCTCCTCCCAACTACCTCTATCATCATTCCATCAAATTCGGATGATATTACAATTACGTCCCATCTGTCTCTCCATTTTAACACAGAGATGCCATCCTCGCTAAAAATTTCGCTGCATTCTCCTTTCTTCAATTTTTGTTTTATTAAATCCATGGGATTGTTTTTTTTTCTATTAGCCCTAAGAGTTCCTGTTGAATACGTCTTATTTTCTAACAGAATTCTAGTCAGATTTGGACTATTATAGAAATTATCCATAAAAACAGAATGCCCTTTGTTGAGTTTTCCCTCCAAATTTTTCACAACTTTTTCAGTATGGTTCGTTCCTGCAATATCTTGTCTTTTGCCCCTGAATAAATGATGCACCTTTGCACCAAACCATTTGGTTCAGTCAGTATATAAAATTTTACCCCATATTTATGGCATTTCCCTTTAATATATTGCCTAAATAGCAATCTCCCTTGCCAAAGAACCATCGATTCATCGATGGACAATCGCTTCCCTGGATAATAAATATTTTCCATCGTTTCATGAAAAAAATTGAGGAAGGGCCTAATTTTATATAGCCTGTCATTAGGTACCGTGTCACCTTCGATCGGGTTTCTGGAGAAATGCATTGCTCGCAAAATGAGCATAAATCCATCTCTACTCATAAAATTTGAGAAACACTTTATTTCAAAAAGCCGACCCTTTTTCCAATAGTCCTCAAGACGAGTACATTTTATAGTTCCCATATGGAATAAAAGCCCCAGGAAACGTTTAAATTCGGGAATGCTCAAATCTTTCCATCTTGTAATACGAGCTTCAGGGGAACTCACAGAGCGAACCATCTCTTATGCATAAATATTTGTTTCTTGAACAATAAACTCAAACAATTCTTCCGTATCTAACAAACTAAAGAATTCTATTGGATTATTACCCGGATGGGGAACCTGAAGGCCTGGGTTCGCAGTAAAGGGAATTTCATCCCTAGTGGGTTTACTATGACTCCAGAGAATTGCTTTAGGAGCAGACGGTTTAGCATAGGATGCCTCCGTGCCTGAAGACGGCAGAATATCAATTTCTTCCTCATCGGGATTATCATCCTCCGATTCTCCAACTTCGAGGTCTGTCTCGGAATGAACACCCACTTCCTCTTCATCTGATGACAACAAGGCCAAAAATGAATCAATTTCATCTTCTTTGGTATAAAATCTTCTGCTATGAGAAGACGGAAGATTTCGAAGTCCCGGGTTCTTGTCCATCATCCATAAAAGATAAATATGATACATAATTGTGCAATGAGAAACTTAATGAACTCGTATAATCTGAATTCTATAATCCGAATCTCTAAACTAGGAAAATGTAATTGAGTTATGAAAAAACAACATAAAAACAAAATATTTATTATTTATTTAGTGATTAAAAAGTAAATTTACTAAAAATCCGAGTGACAGAAATACAGGATTAAAAGTTCTGCTGTATATAATTAGGCAAAAATGGTGGTTAAAATATGACGTAAGATAAATATTTATTCTTACCTTGAGAACTGGAGATCACTTTCTGTTTCTTAGACTGATCCGCCTCACGCGACATACTTCCGTCTTCTCTTTCATCTCCAATATCTAAAATTTTCAACAAGTAAATATTACAGAATTTGAAAAAATCGATCACTTGATACCCCAATTATAATATCTCCATAATCTAATGCCGTATCTTTTGCTTTTTCGACACTTCGACGTTTTCTAGAAGAAGCAACAGATTTCCGTTTCTTGTCCATTCCACAAAATTAAAAAACATAGACTGTGTAAAAAACTAAAAATATAAAAATACGAACTTCGCTTTTGTGAAAAAATCCACTGAAAAGCAGAAAAATATTTGCCGCACAAAAAAAACGGTATCTAGGGACGCAATTACTGCCTGTGTCGTCTGCTTGACTATCTCCTGAATTTGTGCTTCAGAAAGGTGCAGCGCCCTTTCTGGAGAAATCTCTCTCTCTATCTTTTGCCGAGGCGAGGTTGTCGGATTTCGATCGATGTATCGAAGGTGTTGTCTCTCTGTCTTTTGCCGAGGCTATGTGGCGGTGAATTTGAATGGGTTTAAAATTTTCTCTATCTTTTGCCGAGGTAGAGGGTCGGTACAATTAAATTTTAACATTGGTTTTTTTTTAAGTTCAATCGTTAAGTTATATATTTATTCTCATTGGTCAAGTTCAATCGTTAATTATGTTTATTCTCATCAGTTAAGTTCAAGCACAGATCGAAAGGACAGGTAGGACGAGTGAAATGAAAGACGTGGTATGCCCTTTTAATAAATATTTATTTTACTGTTATCAATTTTTAATTTTAGAGTACAATTGATTCTTGCTGTTATATGTTATAATTCTGACATCGTCCAATGCATTGATGAATTTCTTTGGGAGAAATATTTTTGACTCCCAATCCCACTGCAATTCATCATTCAGGACGGCGATCAGCACCAAGCCAAATCTTGTTTTTATCTTTTCCAATGATCTGATGGGGTATTCTTTCCTCTCAATCATGTCCTCCTCCTTCAAAAAGGATGAGTTTGCTGAAATTGTTACAAGCCGATTCCTGATTGCTTCCATCTGTAACAAAACGAGAATAAAGGATTTAAAAAACACAGTTTTATATTTTCATCACATTTATCGATTAAAGAAATAGGAAAAATGAGAATATTTATGTTTTCCGAAGAAGAATTGAATTTTACAACGTTTTGAAAGGAAGAACACTTTTAACTCACATCAATCAATTCCAAGTCTAATAATAATTATACAGTTACCAATCCTCATTATTGATTTCAATGAGGACTCCTCTACTTAGGATGCTCCATCCCCCATATATTTCATTCATCAACCCCATCTCCTCCTCCGTTAAGACGCTAAGGCTACGGTCACATTGGCTCCATACTCGGCAGAGTTACCGCTCGTCCGTACACGGCAGAACGACACTCGGCCGAGCTGTGTGGTCACATTGCCTTGTTTACGACCGTACACGGAAGAACGATGTTCGGCCGAGAAGTGTGTTCTCCTTCCATTTTATCGTGATTTCTGCCGAAATGGATATCGACTCGCAGATTTATATGTTAGAAACAAGTCCTGTATTAAAAGTACTGTTGTTAGAAGACCAGAGAAGTATCTGGATGAACAAAATTTATGAAGAAAGGAAAGAATATGGTGAATTTCATACGCTTTTCCCCCGATTGTTGGAACAGCCTGACAAGTTTTTTGAATATTTTAGGATGGTGCCTGAAACGTTTTGGTACATAATGAATGAAATTAGAGTGCACATAGAGAAACAATCAAATTTTCGGAAGTGCATATCTCCTGAGGAAAGACTAGCAGTGACACTAAGGTAAGTTAAATGATACGCAACACTTCAGTAGTCATTAATATTATTCATTTATTTCACTCATACATTTTTATTTACTTTTTGAAATGCATGAATTCAGTAAGGTCGGCGTATGTAGCTTGAGGTGCTTCATAATTTAATGTTTGAGTTGGCTGTTTAGTTGTATTTGAATATGTGTATTCATTGTCTGTATACTGCATTGCATATGATGGAGTTGGTGTGGTGGAACTCAGTCCAATACGAAGAGATTCCTCAGTTTCCTCCTCCATCAAAACTTGTTGCAATTTTAGTTGGACAGCCAGTTTTCTTCTTTTCGGAACATCCTGAAGATGAGGCAGCAAACTCATCAAAATGTGGTAATCTTCGTCTTCGTGGGTGGAAGTCTTCTCTTTCCGCTCGTGTAACTGCCGAAAGTGCTGAAGTTCCCTCTCTTCTAGTGCCACCAATTGAGAAATAGCATCTTTTTTTCCTGTTTGTTTTTTTCGTGTTATTTGGGAGTTGTTTGCTTTAAGTGAGGAGTTTTCAGTTGCAAGTGCATGAGTTGCATCTTTGTCTGTAGAGACTGTTTTGGACACTACTGGTGACTCATCATTGTCGGAGTCAACTGGTATGTTTGTCCTTTCTGTTGATGTGTGTGTCACCAGGTCCTCATCTAGTTCAAGGTCTTGGGCAGCAGTAGTATCTGTATTTGGTGGCGGAACGTTGCTCTATTCCTTGGAGTGAACACATCAGTCAGGAAAGCAAGTTGCTGATAATACTTCCAGTGAGAAGTAGGTTTGTCAGAAGTTCCATCGCCGGTTGTGGATTTTGTATGTTTAACGTATTCTTTCCAAAAATTGTCTCGTAAACCCTGCCACTTTGTTTTCACGACTTGGCCTGAAAAAAGAATAAATATGTACTAGGAGTTGGGCTTATATTATGTAAACAGAACAAAGTGTTTGCAATAATTTCAATAAATAATTATTGTTTGCAGGTTTCTTTCAGCGGGAATCTCCTTCAGATCTCTGGTGTTCTCAGCAAGAATTGCACACAATACCATTGCCGATATTGTTTATGAGACATGTGATGCCATTTGGGATACATTTGTGAATCGACACATGCCCTATCCTACGTCGGATATGCTTTGAGGGATTGCACAAGTGTTCGAAAAGCAGTGGAATTTTCCTAACTGCGTTGGGTGTATTGACGGCAAACGTGTTCGTGTCAAGTGCCCCAAAAATTCAGGTTCTCAGTTCTATAACTATAAAAACTATTTCTCTGTACACCTTCAAGCAATAGTGGATGCGAAATATAAATTCATGACTGTAGATATTGGAGCGTATGGAAGGCAAAGTGACAGTGGTGTGCTCACCGATTCCAATGTGTTTCGTCATTTAGAAGCAGGATCATTTAATTTACCACCACCACGACAAATCCCACACACAAGCATTACTTTACCATATGTTTTACGAGGTGATCAAGGAAATCCACTCAAAGAGTATTTAATGAGACCACATCCTACCGATAATGACAGGATGTGTCGGCAAAAAGAAATATTTAACTACCGACTGAATCGAGCGTGACGCACCGTTGAATGCGCCTTTGGGATACTGGTTGCGAAGTGGAGATGTCTCAAAACTGAGTTACAAGTTGATGCAAATCATGTGGGTAAAATAGTGAGGACTGTCTGTTTATTACATAATATTATCATCGACAAGGAAGGAGTAGATGAAACCGTTCTGATGACACAAACCTCTGAGGACCACTACAGTCATGACAGGAGCTCAAGACGCTATAACCGTGCTAGACGAGGGGCATATGATGTACGAGACAGGTTTAAGGAATATTTTAACGGTGTTGGAGCAGTTAGTTTCAGTAAACGGGAGCAGTACTTGAATACAATACTTTATAATATTGTCAACATGATTACTTAATGATTTTGTAACAGTATTTTAAACAGTTAAACTTGATTAATGTATCTGATTGTTGTACTTACTTGTGACCCCCCTGTCTGCAGATATTTCATTCCACAGCTTCCTAGATATATCTCCAGTATCCCATAACGATCTTCTTTCAAAAACTAACGTTATTAGCTTTTCGTTGTCAACCATTGTGATACAACTTTCACGAACCAACAGCTTGTATGCATGATCTCCGGTCTAGATGCTCCGCAACACTGCCGAGTACGGCCGGAAAAAACAAACTCATTTGATTTTGGTCGGTGAAACTCGGCCGTGTTCGGCAGCGCAGCACGGCGCTACTGTGACCGCTTAGATTGCAGAGCATGGCATTGTTTTTTCAACCGAGTTCGGGCGTATATGGCACAGTAGAAAATACGGCAGAGTACGGAGCCAATGTGACTGCAGCCTAAATCTTGTAGGTAGAATCAACTTGGGTAGTTGACCGCTAATTTCTTTGTGCTGCGAGGTTAGCGCAATCCCCATCTCGCCTTTTAACGAGTTCTACTTTAGAGATGGGGTATTTAACCCCATTGAGTAAATCAGTATACTTGGTAATTTCCCAAATGTATGCGGTGTTTAATCTATCAATTTTGCTAAGTAGAGCTTCCATCTATGCGAGTGAGAGAGAGATGGTGACTGTATAATTACAATTCACAAAAGAACACCGTGAAAACCAGAGGAATCTGAGGTACTTATGACAAACGAGGAGGAGGAGAATCGGGCTGAGAGCTGTGGAGAAGTTGGGGAACTGCGGCTGGCGGCAAATGAGCTAGAAGAATAATAAGACAATTTATCCAAATGCTCGAAATATAAAGGAAGCTGAGGTACTTACGACGAATGAGGGGGAGGATCGGGTTGCGAGCTGCTGAGGAGTGCGTACCTAAAGCGAATGAAGTAATGAAATAAGTTCTCCTCGACAGAGGTGTAGCTAGGGTCGTCGACGTCCGGGGGCAACATGTCTTCCTGGCGCCCCTAAATTTGAATTTTGATAATCACGAGTCATATATATATATATATATATATCCGTTTTCAGAGCGAAGAAGTTTAAGGGATTCTTATTCATTCAATTTGAATTTTGGCATCTTTAGTCAAATTTTTTTTGCTACCCCATTGCACAAGTTCACGAAAAATCAATATTGCAACAAACATAATTGTGTTACATATTTCCACTTGGAATAGGATAATATGAAATTTTTTCATCATACTTCTAAAATGACAATATTTTTTCTGGCAAATAATATGAAACTATTAAAAAATATAACTATATATATATTAGAGGAAATTGCAATTTTTTATACAATAAACTCAATTTATTTACCGATAAAAAATGACAATAATATGCAGTGAAACTGTTAGTTCGTACACAAAGTCTACGAAATGATGACCATTAAATAATAACTACTTGAATTTTTACAATGTAGTGAACTAAAGACACCAAAAAGTGGTAGGTACTTTTTTACATCACGTAAATAATTTCAAAGCAAGTTAATCTTCCTTGCCTTAACTTCTGCAAACTTATTGATAACATCATCAAAATCAACCTCGGTAACTGTTTCTCTTTCTATACTCAGAAGGGCTAAGTTACTAATCCGATCATGTCCCATTGATGCCCAAAGGTATGACTGAATCATTTTTAATTTGCTGAATGAGCGTTCGCAGCTAGCTATAGAAACGCCAATGGTAAGAAGAATTGCAATGAAATGCACAAATTGGGAAACACATCTTTTCCATAACTTAAAATAAAAGATCTAAAGGAGTATTGGGTGCAGGGATTTTTCGGGTCTCGAGAATCATTTTGCAGTCGCATATTTCGTTGAATAACTCTGAACCTTCTACATACGTGTCAAAATTTTCCCAGTATATCACATTTTTGACGAAGACTATTCAAATCTTCATTTAAAAAAAGACCTTCATTGAGTAAGAATCCAAACTTTAGATTCAGGTCATTAAGTCAAATGAACCTGGATGCCATTTCTTGCTGAAGCTGGTCTGTGGCACTTTTCATGACTTGCACGATCACTTCCTCTGCCGAAATTTCTACGTCTTTTCCTAGTTTTCCAGTCATCCTTCGCTTTTGCCTGATTGTTTTTTCTATTGGTACTCCCCAAAGTTCACATTTATCCTTTCCCTTTTGTGCTGATTCTCGACACAAATCATCACGGTTTGTCACAAAATATTTTTGGAGGGATTGAAGATCCAGAGATGCTTTGAGAAAGTTCATCGTGGGATCTTGAGGCCTTTTTATTTTATGACTTTATCCGTAACACATGTCTTGCCCCTTGTGCAACAGAAGCAAACAACATACTTAACCCGCTGCCCTCAGTGATAAGGCTGTAGTTTACTGTAATGTATGGATTCATTATTTTTAGAGAAAAAATATACTGTATTGATTATGTGCACACATAATAAAGAAATTTTCTGTAAAATATATTCTATAACAACAGTAAAAGCTGACTGGGAGTGTCATAATGTCAGCCATTACGTAAATTTTTTCAAGCCTTTAAAAGTACCCCCAGGGGTACGCGTACCCCACTTTGAGAAACCCTGAATTAGACTACAAATTTACCGCAGAATGCATTTATTATGCATTATACATCAAACAACATTATAAAACTGATAAATTTAATTTCATATAATCTTGATTTGTGCAATTATGGGCACTTTTACACTGCATATCTTCAGCTAGTGATTGGCAGTGGGGCATGTAACTAGAAACCTAAATAATCTTCGAGATGTTCATTAGTGAGTACATTTCTGGTTTTTGATTTAATTAAGTTCATATTAGAAAATATTGATTCATATAATTAAGTGGAAGGAGAAAAACATTCAAAATTAATGCAATATTTTTTATATTCGGAAATTTGTCAGATGAAACAAGTTTCCAAAAGGTTGAATCGTTATACCTTGCTTTCAACTCTATATCATTTTGCAACATAATGATTTCATCTTCCAGGTCTGTTTCATCCATATTGAACAACTTTTATTTTGCTTGAAATACCTTCAATGTCGATTTTGGAAAAAAGGATTTAAACAAAAATGTAGCAATGGGTTCCAGCTCTCTAAATTCTTGAAAACGATCTTCAAATTCTGTTTATAATTTTATTAACAAATCAATGTAAATTTCTGATTTCATCGATAATAAATTTTTGCTTCCTGTTTAGTAATTTCTTTTGTTAAATATTTCAAATGTTATACATTATTCTTTTTTAACCCATTGACTGCGGCAAATTTATTCAAGAATTTTTCCCTGGGGCGGAAATTATTTTTTACTGTTTTCATGTTTAATTTTGCAAGTATAGTTGACAGGAAGCAGTAAATTCATGATATTATCAATCTTGTTTGTAAATTATAAGTTTAAATTTTTGTCTCACACGTGTGAGACAGCCGTCTCCGGGAACGACTTGGAGCACCCCGCATTCGGCAACCCGCATTTTACCATACTTTACCCACCCCACTCTCCCTTCCTAAGGCTAGGGCCACACGGGCATTTTTTCGCGATGAAGACTTGCGTCAAGATAACGCTACAAAATAGGTCTTTTGTTTCCGTATGGAATATGCCACACGAACGTTTTTTGCCCGCCTGACCAGAGAAGGAGGGACACATTCTCAAAGTCGAATGCCGGACGGATGGGCCAGGGCGTTTCAAAAGCGTGGCGATAACTTTCAAGGTTGGCCACATGGAGCGTTTTCCCGACGCCTCTCTGTCGCGGTCGCCGAGTTGAAAATAGGGAAAAAGTATGAAATGTATGCACGTGCAATGCTATCTGTCGGTCGTTTTATTACCGGCTCCATCTGGCACTCAAGTTTTTCAACAATCGTTTCCGAACGCCTCGTGTGGCCGCATATAGGCATCTGAGGGAAGGATTGGGGAGTCCAGCTCCCAACCCTTCTCACACATTCCCACCCGTACTCCTCTCCCAGTTTTCCTTAGGGTTTTTCCCTTCCATGGATTCCCCCATCTCCATTGCCTCCCCTTTGTCTCCCTCATTTACAATCACTCCTTATTCTCGTATGCTATTTTTCCTAGTCCCTTTCTCCCATGCCTCCTCCCAAATCCATTCTCATTATTCCTCACCCACCATCCTCCTTCCCACTCCTCGCTCCTTTTCGCCTTTTTCTTTTCCCCTTCCTATTTCCACGTTAGCACCCCAGGCGTTAACACCCTTCCCCACCTCCCTCTCCCTTTCCCCTATTCGTATTTATGTGCTGAACGCTCCATTTCTTCACCTGCCAATGACGATCATTCGTCGAATCTGATCGTGTGTTATATTTGCTATGTGGAATTGTCAAAAATTGAATTAAATTGTGATTGAAATTTAATTTGAATTTAATCACTTTCCTTACAGTCATTAGAGAAAAAACTTCAGTATAAATTTTTAATATTTTATTTGTACCACACCATAAAAATATCATTAAAAATTAGTTTGACAAAAAAATCGCAAAAACAATTTCTCATAATGGCATAAAATACAATACACATATCAACAGAAATTAAAAAATAGAAAAAGGTAGGAAATACTAGTTGTATTCATGAAATTCTCTGAAACGGTTCTAAGCATAGCCCTGGTTGATTTGGACAGTCTTTACAAATGAAAATGGTATTTTTTCTTTTTTTCCCTTATCTTTGGAACATTCAATACATTTCTTTCGTTTTTTCCTCTTATCTTCCACTTGTGAAGGCAAATGAATTTTGGCTTTATTTTCCCTTACTTGTGACGTCGAGGGATTTTCATTTTCTTCGAACTGGAGAAGTTTTTCAATGACCTTGTCCCTAAAATCAATTAGTTTCATACTGCTCCCTGTACTTTTTCGAAACAGTAGACAACTGTTATTCATTATTATATGGAAATAATGAATTCCAAGTTTCGCACTCCACCTCAATGTTTTCCTTTCACAGGGATAATATGACAAAAGTTGATCACTTTTGTCTATACCACCCATGAATTTGTTATATTTTATAACTGCCTCTGGTTTTTTTCTAATTGAACCTGATCTATTTCTTGCATCCTGTAATTCCCCAGAAAATTCACTTGAAATGACAATTACATCCCTTTTGTCATGCCATTTGAAAACGCAAATGCCTTCTTCTGTGAACATTTCAGCTACTTCCCCTCTACACAGTTTCTTTGATACCACCTCTTGTGGATTGCCTTTTCTATTTTTTTTCAATGTTCCGGTCGTGTATGTTTTGTTTTCCAATAACTCCATGGAGAGGGACACACTATTATAAAAACTGTCCATGTACAGTGCGTGACCAACTCCCAAATAGTTGGATACAAGTCTACGGACAACTTGATCTGTGTGTCCTTTACCACCAACATCTGGATCTTTAGAACCTGTATAAACTAGGGTCTCGCACACTAGACCGTCTGGCTGAGTTAACATATATATCTTAATGCCATATTTATGGCGCTTATTTGCTATATACTGCCTGAAATAGAGACGGCCCCTCCACAACATCAAGGATTCATCCAAACTTAACTCCTTTCCGGGATAATATACACTTCTCGTATTCTTATGAAAAACGTCTACGAGAGGCCTAATTTTATACAGTGGATCTTGGGGACATGGTTCATCATTTTGCGGGTTTCGTCCAAAATGGAGAGCCCTAAGTAAAATTAAAAATCTATCCCGTGACATCACTGATGTTATCGTGGGAAAATTGTACAATGAATTTTTTTTCCAGTAATGTGGAATGGAATGAACACGAATATTCCCCATTAAATACAAATGTCCTAAAAATTTTTTAAATTCTTTCTCATCCACATTTCTCCACGCCCTCATCCTTGCCTTTGGTGAAACAGCTTTTTCATACATACTCTCTCCATAGGCATTTGTTTCCGTAATTACTAAATTATAGAATTCCTCGTTTGCTAACAAAGAAAAATAGTCATATGGATCAGCACTTTCTTGGGGTTTTAGAAATCCAGGAATGGCAGTAAAAGAGACATCTGCTTGACCGGGATTCTTTGAATGCCAGGCAAAAGATGAGGTTGGCGGTTGCACGGCCATTGAGGTTGATGGTTGGGGTTGTAAAAGTTGTGACGTCGGAGAGGGAGACCTAATGGAAGTTTCTCTTTGGGAGGGTTCTATAACATATACAGTACTACCTTCTTTGTCCTCACTTTTCTCGGATTCACTTTCTGAAGAAAACTGTATGTCGCTTTCAGAATCATCCAGAAATTCTTCTTCCGACTCCTGTAGAGCTTCAAGCAATTCCTCCTCTGACAATTTCTTTTTCATCCTTGGTGAAGCTGATTTTGATGAGGAAACATCAGTTTTTCTTTTCCTTCCTCTTCTTTCAGACATCCCTGTCCACAGAATTTAGGTTCGCAGAAGTAGAAATCTGAAAAAATGTGGAGATATTCCGTCATAAATGTCTACCTGACGTAAAAATGTTAAATATATTAAAATGTATGAAATTATAAAGCAATATCAGAGAAAATATACACTTACCCGTAGATACTAAAAGAAAACACTAACTGGAATGAGAAAAATATCCGCGGATGAAAACGAGCTTGCAGGAAAAACGAATCTGAAAAAATAAAAACATTTGCGATGAATATGAATTTTTTCACGAGAAACATAAATTATAATTAATTATAAGAAACTATAAGTCAAAATAAGTAAAAGAATACTTACCTACCACTTACACAGAAAAATGGAGATTTTGGTGACGGGAACACTAAAAGAAACGCCGAGAGCAGAAACGAAGCACACTAAATCACAGTCAGATGGTTACTGGAGGCGAATGGAAAGTATCTTGCCTTTTAAGAGCGGCTACGGAAATCCCCGCCACAAAGAAAACGGCAACGGCGCTGTCTCACACGTGTGAGACAGTCGCCTAAGTAGAGGGGAGGCCCTGTCTCACACGTGTGATACAGCCGCAGTCAATGGGTTAATTGAGAAATTATGACTTTTAATTTACTTCTAAAGCTATTTACAAAACTTATCATTTTGGCCACGTTTTTATTTTTTCCTTGGAGCTGCAAATTTAATTTGTTCAATAACATTGTAACGTCTACTAGAAAAGCCAAATCCAAAAGTCAGTCAACATAATCAAGTTCTTTATATACATCTCTCCTTTCATTTAAAAAACTTTTAATTTCTGTTATAAGCTCCAGAAAAACATAACCCTTACTTAGCCAGCGAACTTTACAATGCAGTGGTAAATTCTAGAAAAGTTCTAAATAACTGTCGCTGCAAAGGTTTAGCCCTGATCAGACTTGCTTTATCATCACTCGATTTACGACCTTTCCTCAACTGCTGAGTGATACGTGTTTCAGCAATCACCAAAATGTTTTACTATAAACAACATATTTGTATTGATTCTTAATTTATATTCAATTTTAAGTGAAGATTGCTAAGATATATGCTCATTTTTAAAGCAAGATACATAAAAATGAAATTTACCTACCTCTCGCAATGGTTAATAAAAGGAAGAATACCGCCAAAACCACGAAACCGGTGTAATCTTTCCTCGTCAAGTTTTAGAGGACAACTGCCACGACGACGGATAAGTGAAAGCTTATGGCACAGTAGCGCCAAAATTAGGGAAAAACTCGAGGGATCGTGAAAATTTTTTACCAGGAATACACCTCATGGGGACGATTCAAACAATCGCTGAAGGTCCCTTCTCCCAAGTTTTGTATATGTATAAGACCTCTGTTTGTATTGAGTTTCCCATGGAAAAACCCACCGGCAGATATTATCCCCAAAACTCCTTACTCAGGCATATAAGTTTAATGCCTGGATGAATGCGTGGGCAACACAGACCCTCCTAAAGGGCGACCGGTCGCCCATGGGAGACGTAATGGTCACCCCTGGCCTAGAGATATCTGCAGGGTGAGGATAAACAATTGATAATTTTGGAGGTTAGTGAAAGCTGACATTGCTTTTTTGTTAATGGCATTATTGTCAGATACTACACAGATTACCTTAAATCCAATTTCCTCAAGTCCTACTACAACATTTTTCACAAAAGTAAACAAAACCTCTGCAACCATAGTCTTGGTTGGAATCTTGTGCACCACATCCTTAAACCTTGAAAAAACACTACTAACCATGAAGAAATGGGCATCTGTGGCAGCTTCCTCACTGTTGAAAGCATCACCAACTATGCTACCCCCTTTAAATCAGAATATGGTTTCAAATGGATTTCGTCAATCATTAGAACAACAGTTTTATCCCTGGGCAAAAGAAATTTGAACTTTTGTTTTAATAATAATAATAATACTACTCTTTATTAACGGGGATTTCCTTTTAGCATTACAAATTAACATAAAATAGTTACAGAAGACAATACATTAAACACGTATATAAATTTAAAATACAAAATATGACAAATAAAACAGATAAAAATCAAACTAAATACAAATTAATCCATTTCTTCAAACTAATATTGAAAAAATCAAGATCCTTATACAAATAATTGGCTTCTCTCATCATACGGTATATTGGCAGGAAATATGTATAATTTCTACTAAGGCTAGGAATATGAAACATAATTTGGTTTCTGGTATTAGCAGAAGGAACATGAAAATTTAATAAACTCAATAAATCACTACAATCTATTTTATTATGTGAAACTTTATATAAAAATATTAAATCTGAGTGGCGCCTATGTATAACAAGAGGGAGTAAAGATAGTTTTGTTAACATCAGATCGTAATCAATATCTTGAGAGTAAATATTAAATTTATAAGACATGATACGTAGAAACTTTTTCTGCGCCTTCTCAATCATATTCTTATGTACTTCATAAAAGGGACACCGGACAATTGAACAATATTCTAATTTTGATGTAACCAAAGAACAATAAAGTAATTTACAAGTATTAATATTGGTAAAATTTTTTGATACTCTGTTAACAAAACCCAACGTTTTAAATGCTTCACTTGAAATCATCTGAATGTGAGACTGAAAAGTAAGCTTGGAGTCAAAAACAACTCCCAAGTCCAAGAGAAAGTTATTACCACATTGTTCTACAGATGGCCTTAATGCATGTGACATAGTCAATCTACTAATTGTAGACACACTCGGCAAAATTAACAACCCAGAATTCCTTAAAAACCTATAGCCCTGAGGAGACAGGCTAAACACAATTGAAGAAAACACCATAGTTTCTGATGAGTAGATCAATTTCTTAATAGTTCCCAGGTTGATTTGCCAAGTTAAATATTTTAAAGAGCTTTAATTTTTTACACACATTTGCTAATAGATTTTAAGAGGGAAGCAATAAATTTCAATTTCTCAGAGGCATTGTCATCCAATAAGCACTTAAAATTACCTGCATGTTTTGAAAGGAGGTCCAGAAGCTCATCAATCACATTGGTATTGTTAACTGCAAAGGGAAGTTTCAAGTTACCTAAAGAATTTACTTCTAAATCTCTCAAGTAAGCATGCACACAAAGATCTTTGTCAATCACTAAAGAGCATGCCACCACGAGCTGGTTTGACACTCAATGTGACATATTGCAAGACCCTTCATTTTTCCAAACAGTCCAATAACCACGTCCAGTTTCAATTTTTCTCTCAACTCAGTCAAATTTACAAAAGTCCTTTCCAGATTGTAAGATTCTTTGGCCAGCACACTATCAACCAAAGCAGCAGCAATGGCAGATTCTTCTCTTTGAATCCTCCTGCTCTCAGGACTCTCCCTTGAAAATGTTGGCCCAGACAAGTATGAAGGGCAGTTTGGTAATTGGGAAGGAATGGAACCTTCTACAAGTTGAACGACTTTCAGCTATACTCTAATCGTCTTCCCAGTCTTCTCATCAAAGGCAACAGTCTCCCTTTGGATTTCAGAAGGCGCGAAGTGAAGTTCACAAACCTAAAAAATAATCAGAATTAGCGAAAACAAAGCATGTAATTCATTACCAACTCTTTTACAGCAACATAACATTATTACAATTGTTATTATTTTGAACATACTAGGGAAATTAGTATTCATAACTATTAAAAGTTAAAAAATCACCATTTAACTCTTTATAAGGCATGATTATTGGGGCAACAAAATTTTATTTTTTCAATTAATACTATTATTTTATATCTATTACAATCATAAAAAACAAATTTCAAAGAAAAAAATAGTTTTGTTTATTTTTTACAGGGTGGGTTATATATGTCCCACCGGTACGTTGGGGGTATACCAAATATAGCTTGCGCATACTGACCAGTGGGACAAATGTGTCCCACTTAGTAAAATCCTTGGGTTAGCGATAAAAAAATAAATACACCTTTACCAAAGTAAAAATTTTATTTTTAAAATAAATGCAAAAGCCTGTGATGATATAATGATGAGATTTTGTGAAAGTCACACATTACAATATATAACACTAATACATATTACAATAATATAAAAAATATATATATATTTGAATACCTGAGTTACATAAAATATAATGGACATATACATAATATAGATAATAATTATATAACATAAAACATGAAGAAATAAATAAATATCTTTTCATTTTTTTTGTGCTACAATAGGCATACCTTCTCCTTCGTCCCTTCATCAGGAGATGATTCCCGACATTATTTAGCCACACCATATTAGATATGGAGGTAGCCCTACCAGGAGTCTTTTTTTGCTTTCACCGAAAGTACTGGGGAGGGTCCAGGTTTTTTCCTTGAGGAGAATCCTGAAATAAGCTCGGATGCTAGCTGGGAACGATACTCTATATGAGTAAGAGGCTTATGTTTTGGATGAGCCCTTACAAAAGTCTCCCTATATAAAATGTAGCTATTCACTACGACGGCATCCAAAAAGTAGTAAAACAGTTTCATCCACCAACGACGAGTCTTCCAGGCAAGGCTGTAATTTGCAATATATTGATCAAAAAGATCTACACCTCCCATATATTTGTTGTATTTGGCTATTGCCTCTGGGCAGTCTAGTCATTTTTGTCCCGTCTTTTTCTGTGCGAAAGACAGTGGCAGTCTTCAGGATTATGCATTGATGGTATCACAGCGACAGATTTTGACCCTCTATCTTTCCATTTCACAATAGAAATATCCCCTGACTGGACAAAGTCGTACTCCCCTGATTTTAATTGCTTATCAGATTTCAATTTATCGACAGGAAATCCTTTCCTGTTCATTCTAATTGTTCCACATACAAATGTCATTTTTTCAATAATTTTTCCGTAAGACTCATGGAGGAAAAAAAATTAACGAAACAAATCCCATAACCCTTATGTTGAAAACCTCTTGTCATTTCCATTACAACTCTTTCCCCCAAAGGACATTTGGAAGGCAGACCCTCAGTCTTGCCTTGATAAACTTGGAGGCCAAGAAATTGGGTAGGATTACACTTCCGGTTACTTCTAAGTTTCTCTGTACAATAGGTCTTCCGTTCAAGTAGATGGTGCACTATGCTAACATTGTTGTAATAATTGACCATAAACAATGAATGGCCGGCATCTAACCTCCATCCATTAGTTTACATATAACATTGTCAACATGAACTCGCCCTCCTACATCAGCATCGGAAGACCCAGTGTACACGAAAAATCGAAGAACTAAACTGGAAGGTTCCGTCAGCATGTAAAGTTTTATGCCATATTGGTGTTTCTTACCCTTCAAATACTGACGGAAAACTAGTCGCCGCCTCCAGAGTAGCATAGACTCCTCAATGCAGAGTTTTTGCGTCAGAGTCACTAACTCATCAATTTTCCTGTTAAAAGCGTCAATCAGTGGCCGTATTTTATAAAGTCTGTCAGTAGACTGTGGTTCATGAGGTTCTGGATTTTTTGCAAAATGCAAACATTGCAAAATCTCCATGAACCTGTCATGGCTCATGCAACCCCGAAAACAAGAAAAGTTAAATAGGAAATCCGTGTTCCAATAATAGCTTATTCTGTTCAATGGTATAGTGCCCATATGGAACAAGATACCAATGAATGTCGTAAACTCTTCTATGGATAACGGTTTCCATTTAACAGTTCTCGCTTTCGGTGCAACAAAGTCTGGGAGGTCATCGTCCCTGTCCGCACGTGTGTAGTCTCAGTAGAAGGGCCGGGAATACTACCAGCTGGGGATAATGGAATGTCTTCGTCTTCTCCGCTGTCCTCCCACTCCGTTTCCCCAGAGTCATCGCTCTCTTCGTCGTCATCCTCGAGTATTCTCCTTAAGTCTTCCGCACCTGAAATCATTCAAAGAGTGTCTATTCTTTGCACTTTGGAGGGTGGAGGTTGAGGAGAACCCTCAGACAAAAGAGAACTAGCCTCGGGGTCTGTTTCCCGGGAAGTGGAGGGTTGAGAGATATCCCCCGAAGAAGACGTTTTCGCCACATCTGCCTGTTTGCTTCCTCCCCTGGTTCTAACCATTCTAAAAGAAAAGAATTTTGTGAGAAGAATTCATAATTTATTTCTAGATGCAAACAATTTTTTAAGATTATGACGTCTTATTGTAAATGAACGTACCTGTTACTATCTAATCGGAACCTCCGAAAAAAAACTAAAATGATACGGCAACAACAATGCACCTGGAAAATAAAATAATAGTTTAGAAAATAATTACACGCAATTGTCTTACTTGTGTAAAATTTTTAATTAACAGCAGAACTATCTTTAAATTTTAAAAATGTAACCTACTACGCACTAGTATATCACAGATTTAAATAATTAATATTTCATCTTGACGTAATCAATTTTTTGTATGAGAGAAATCACTTTGTAAAGAGAACGAGTTTTGGGAAAGACTAATTGTAATTAACCTTAAAAATAATAGCTTTTTTCTCAATAGTTATCCAATCAAATAAGACGAGAAGACGAAAAAAAATAAGGAAAACAATAACAGAATTGAAAGTCAGAAAAAATGAAGGAGAGGATAATTCAGAGTAAATACGTACCGACACAACAAATGATTCCACGAAAAACAGGAAGTAGTAAAAGAAAATTAATAACTATTAGAGATAAATTATCTAAAAATATGAAAGGACCTGTAAATAAAAGAAAAAAACCTTTAATCGATAATAAAACTACTTTTTATTTACTGAAGATAATTCGGACAAGTACTTACCGATACAACAAGTTATTACAGGAAAAATATGCAAATCATAAAAAAAAATAATAATACAAATTTTCTTAAAATGTAAAAGGGACCTGGAAAGAAAAAAAAAGAAAATAATTTATAAAGAAACAACTAATTTTCTTTCATTGGTAGTAATTTGGATTGAGTACTTACCGCTACAATAAATTATTAAAGGAAAAACACGCAAATCGTCGAAAAAAATTCACAATGTAAAAATGAATCTATATCTAATATAAAAAGGAACTGGAAAGAAAAGAAAATAACCTTTAATTCATAATAAAACAACTAATTTTCAATCACTAAAGGAAAATCAGAGTGAGTACGTACCCAAAAAAAGAAGTCGAAAATCCAAAGAAAATCCACCAAGTAAAAATAAATCTATTATATCTAATATAAAAAGGAACTGGAAAGAATAGAAAATAATCTTTAATTCATAAAGAACTAATTTTCAATCACTAAAGGAAAATCAGAGTGATTACATACCCAAAAAAAGAAAAAGTCGAAAATCCGAAGAAAATACACCAATTGCAAAAAAATTCACTACATAAAAATAAATCTATTATATCTAATATAAAAAGGAACTAGAAAGAAAGAAAAAAACTTTTAATTCATAATAAAACTACTAATTTTCAATCACTAAAGGAAAATCAGAGTGATTACATACCCAAAAAAAGAAAAAGTTGAAAATCAGAAGAAAATCTACCGTTTTCAAAACTGACCTTCCACAAGTGCTGGTTAGAGTCTAGCTGGTGGCTAGAGATGCATAGGAAACTCGTTCTGCTGGCGGTCCCTTACCCAGACCGTTATAACCAGATGTAGCGCTATGACTGGAATTCCAGTCATGCCGCCATTCGATTGAACCACGATGACTGGACTTCCAGTCATGCCGCATTGAATGGGTTAATGACGTATCGGACCGTCGAAAAATTGAGATTCAACATCTTTCCAATCTGCCGATAGCTGTGGCCTTGTGAGTGTAATAAAACTATTTGACTCTGCTGAGACACTGACACTTCACCTTTCTTGGGAACCATTATACTCTGTTCAGTACTACTGACTGACTGAAACTGAGCTTAAAATGAAGTAGCTTACAAAGTGCATAGATTATTTCCTTTCCTCCTACATTTTATAACCGTTGACTACATACAATGTACTCCAATGTGACTTTTCTAGCGTGCAAATACTTTTTTTACCCACTGTATTATATGTTAGATCAAAATAATACAAAAAAGTTTAACAATCACGTTTAAAAATATATTTATTAATTGACTTTCTTAATTTCACTCTAATCTCAAAAATAACCTCCATAACACATTGAACAAAATAACAGAAAAAAGTTTTTAATATTTAAAAAAATATATTTATTAAGTCATTTTCTTACAGTCAGCATATTATTCTTCACAGTGAATAGAATTGGAAAAATTCTCCAAATCAACGTAAAGGCGGTACTTACGTGTCAAAGCTCAGAAGACTCACAGGACCACTTAGGACGCGCGCTTCGACAGCAACGCTGTCATCTTCAGCAATGTCAAAGTGTGTAAGGTTAGGCGGAGTATTTATACTATTGTTGACCATTAGAGAAGTAGGGGAGGGGAAAGAGAAAGGTGTATCAATCGTTAACTGAAATAGAGGGGAGTGGGGGATAGGGCCAGCGTCGTTATTCATAATCTTGTTTTGGTTATGGTGTATGTAGAGGCTTTCATAGGCATCTAGTTTGTTTTCGTTGGTGACGGTTTTCAGAAGTTTTAAATTTTCGGTTGTGATAGGATGATGGCAGGTGTTGATATGAGATGCTACACTGGACTTGTCTATTCTGTTGTTTCTGTAATGGGCTAAGTGTTCTTTGAAACGTGTTTCTAATTTCCTTTTTGTTTGCCCAATATAAATTTTGTCACACTTTTCACATTTGATTTGGTATATGCCTGATTTCTTATGGGAGGGTATGCTGTCTTTAGGGTTCTTGATGAGGTTTGACAATTTATTTTCATTAACAAAAACTGTGTGTAATACTATTTCAGAGAAGATTTTTTGAAGTTTTTTGATAGCATAAGGGTAGTAAGGTAGCTTCATAAATTTTTTGGTATTGGTGTCTTTGTTGTTGAGTGTTGTGCAGTTTCTAAGGTTCATTCTGTGTTGATGTTTTTTAAACATTTTATGAATGAGTTCTGGTTTAAAACCATTCTGAATGGCTATGTGTTTTATATAGGATAATTCTTTGGAGAAATTTGTATTTGATAGTGGTGTGTTGATTAATCGATGGATCATGGAATGAAAAGCTGCTAGTTTTTATGAAATGTGATGGTGAGAACTAATGTGGATGTATGTGTTGGTATGTGTAGGTTTTCTGTAAATGTTGAAATGTAATTTGTTGTTTTTCCTAGTTAGAAGAATGTCTAGGAAAGGAAGAGATTTTTTATTTTCTGTTTTATGTGTGAATTTAATGGTATCAAACTGCTTGTTTAACAAGTTTAAGAATTCTACAATGTTTCCTTTCGATGTGTTGAAAATAGCGAAGATGTCATCTACATATCTGAGCCAAATTTTAGGAAAATACGGAAAGGTGTTCTTACAAATACGTTTGAAATTAGTCATGAAGATTTCTGCTAATAAGGGAGATAAAGGGTTTCCCATGGTTGTGCCTTCTTTCTGTTGATAAAAAGATTTGTTGACCTGAAAATATGTTTGTTGCATACAGAGGGAAGTTAGGCAGATGTATTCGTCCACAATCGGGCCAGGAA
Source organism: Uropetala carovei (assembly GCA_036926305.1). Classification (NCBI taxonomy): domain Eukaryota; kingdom Metazoa; phylum Arthropoda; class Insecta; order Odonata; family Petaluridae; genus Uropetala; species Uropetala carovei. The sequence continues at coordinate 3,185,027 of JAXCHB010000043.1, forward strand.
GGTTTTTTTCTAGTAGTGAGCTTTTTAGAAATTCTATTGTGTTTTTTATGGGGACACTAGGAAATAACGATTTTACGTCAAACGATACCAATATTTCGTTGTCTGAAAGAATTACGTTGTCGAGTTTTTGATGCGTGAATCATTAGGAAACTGCCTCTGTTTAAATTCGTTGTTCAGCCAATGGGCTAAATTGTATGTGGGAGCATTGATTCCTGAAACTATAGGTCTTAAAGGAATGTTAGGTTTGTGTAATTTTGGTAGGCCGTACATTCTGGGGACTCAGATTTGAGATGTTTAAACGGTAAAGGAGTTGTTTGTTTATTAGTGTAGGGCATGCTTTAAGAACGTTTTTTGTAGAGGTGATCATTTTGTTAAGAGGATTTTTTGTGATTTTCTCGTACGGACCTTCGTTGAGAAGATGTTCAACTTTTTTGTGATAATCAGTTTTATCTATTATTACTACGTTGTTTCCTTTATCTGCTTTTAGGTAGTAACAATTTCTTTTGTTTAAAGAACTAATCGTATAAGTTTTCGGTCACAGTATTAATCTTTCTTTTTTTCTTTGGTGCTTGATTACCATCGTCGTTTTTCTTTTTTACATAGTTGTTTAACAAAGCATTAGTTGATGCTGAAATGACGTTTTAACCCTGCAAGACTAACCCTCCCAGGTAGTACGTTAATACTCACCATGCGCAAAACTTATTCACTCAGAAGGAAAAAATAAATAGCTCAGCAAATGATTGAACAAAAACTTGTATTTTGAAACAATCAAGAGAAAATATTATTTAAAAATATTTTGTTTTTTTTTAATTGGGGAATAAAAATGTTAAACTTTTTACCCATAAAAATTAAGTCTTACTTTATTAACAGCAAATTGCATATTATGACAACATTTTGACCAATTATTTTCTTTTTTTAATGTAAAAGTAATTACTTTTACCTAGTATTGTTTACAAAATTCAGTCATCAAACTAAAATTATATTAAATGAATAAATAAAAATACTTTAAAAACAATAAAACATTACTGGCATCAATAGAGAAATAAAAACAAGAGCTGGATGGCTGAATTATTCTGAAACATTACCACAAAGACAGCAAAATTTATGTCGATGTTCTCCACATATTGGTTTTTAACATTTGAGGCAGTAAGTCATAGTATGTCTTATTTTTGTATAAGGGCAGAAGAAACAATATTTTCTTGGTCCTTTGACTGGCCCAGCTTCTGCATTGCAATTTGCTGAAGGAGCTTGCTCTGGCAAGTTTCTCTGCTCTATTACCTTTTTTTCATCATTTGTAACGCTATCATTGGGCTCAAATAATTTGGGAGGGTCGAAATTATTCTTTTATTGCTAACCATGCATAAAATTTACTCAAGGTTCTGGAAAAAGCCACCGTGGTGTGAAATGGAGCATGAACTGGTCCGGCACCTATGGCGTCTTGAAGGCAACTGAACAGTGGTGGTATATGTGGCCGATGGGAGCATTAGTGCAGACGGTTCGTTTGTTACACTACATTTTAGCAAGGGTATGCGTAAAATTTACGCAGGTTAGTATTGCAGGGTTAAAACAAGTTCGGATGAATGTCGTTGTATGCAGTTCAAACTATTGAGGAAAAAGTCCATGCTATTTGCAATGTTTACAGTTAATTTAAGCACTAACTCTCTTTGATTGTTACAGCTCAAAAACGTTTTCATATTTCTTGTGCAGAAGTTTCTGAACAGAAGAAATTCCTCAATCCACTGAAAGTCCTCCTCAGAGATATCGATTTGAAAATCAGAGGTACTTGATTTACATGCTGAATGATCTTCTAAATGGTTTTCCATTGTGTGTACGTTCTCTTCAACAGTAACATCTAATTTTCCATAAGTACTTGAAATTAATGTTAAGGGAAGACAGTTTTACATCCTTAACTATGATTCCTCCTCTGCTATTTCTTCAACTCTATAGCAGAATTGGCACTGTGCCGAATGGGTCCAACAGTCTCCACACTGACAAAATAATTTTCGATTCGTGCACGGTTCGTGCATCCAACAGCTTGTTTCCATTATAATATTATGCCGCAAATGCGCATACTTATATATTGAAAGTGATATGAAAAAAACAACGATATCTACTCAAAGTTGTTGCCAGGCATCCGTGATCAGCACCCTCCGGAACTGTTGCTTCCGTTGCATTATTTTATGACGTGGGGGAAAAAACAGCGCATGTGTTTTGGCTTCTGCCTTACGGCGCGGGGAAAAACAGCACGTGTTCTGGCTTCCGCCGATAGTGCAGTATGCTTCTGCTCAAAAATAAGCATGTGATGTAAAAAAACTTAACACATTTTTTAAGTGATGGGGTGTGGCTTTCACTGATTACTTTATGATGGCGCTTTAGGGTATTCGCTCTTTATATTATTCTACGTCGTGAAGCCAATTGGAGCATTAGGAGGTTTTTGTGAGCGAAGAAAAGGTTGGGGCAGCGTGGAAATCGGTTAATTGCAAGTGTTGATAAGGTTGAGTGAGCGCAAAAATCATCTAATTGTGAGCGTAGAAAAGATTGAGGCAACGTAGAAATCAGCTAATTGCTGGTGTGGATAAGGTTGGGTCAGCATAGAAATCATCCAATTGCAAGCTTGGAAAAGGTTGGATCAGCACAGAAATTGGTTAAAATCTATTAGGTAAGTATATACAGACTTAATTTCCTATTTTACGATTTTATTTTGGTAATACGTTTATAATATGAAAGTTGGAGGCTTTTGATGATTGCGATTGCATTTGGAATTCAAAATAATATCAAAATTGGGGTTTCCGCTGATTATTTTCAAAGTTGTGGGCTTCGATGATTGCATTTAGAGTGCAGAATAACAGCACACTTCCGCTTTTTATCATATCAAAATTGGGATTTCCGTTGATTATTTTCAAAGTTATAACTTTTGCAAAATAACAGCACACTTCTGCTCTTTATCAATACCGGAATTGTGGTTTTCACTGATTATTTTCAAAGCAAAATAATAGCATATTGTGCATTTGGAGCGCGAAATAATATCCCATTCTTTGCTATATATTAAAGTTGAATATCCGCTCTTCAATATTCCACGTTGAAAATTTTGAAGTCAGTTGGAAGTTTTTGCAGGTGGGTCGCAGTAAATGGAATTGGGGTCGTCGTTGGTCTCTGTGACGTCACGCAATGCGATGCCAGTTTAGGCATTTCCTCGAATCGCTTGCCTCCAGTTTCTCATAACTCACAAAGGATAACGGGAACCCTAGTAGGTACCACAGACCAAGTGCTAAGCCACGTGATGGACGTGGCACCACGGAACGACACGTCCGAATGGAATCTCCTCTCGCGCGATTTTTCCTGGCGTGTCTTCGGTAACGCATGCGCAGTAATTCATTTTCGAGGGTGAAAGTGGCGAGAAATTCCAGAGTGCAGTCTTGCCAAATTTTTAATGACATGACACTAGGACACATGCTCTCGACCACAGCAGTAGTGTTTTCGTTGAGTGAAAGATGGAACGACTGATTGAAGAAGTAAAGAAGTATTCATGCCTGTATGATACAGGAAGTCCAGATTACAGGGACAACACGAAAAAAGATAAGTGCTGGGAGAATATAGCCCAGGAGCTTGCACAGCGAGGTAAGATACTAGTGAAAGTATTTTTTAATATTTCGTTTATTCTTGAATATGGTACTAGTAACACATTTAACTCTCAAAAAAGTTTACTTATATCTATTGCGGTTTTTATAAATTATAACTTCTACTTTTTTAATTTTAATAATAACGGAAGTGTCGTCAACATGTCGTTTGAAGCAAATGAAGGAAGACAGTTTTGATCATACTTTTTGCACATAACTTTAATTAGCTTATTTGTGATGTTTACCAGGATAGACTACCTTCTTGGGATGAAAAGTAAGTCATAAATTTGTTTCTCACATCAAAAGCATTCCTTGAGCCATTTCAGCCAAGTCTTTGTAGTGGATGCATGCCTGAGATTTCAACCGAGGCCAGATCTTCATCACTTCTCTGTAAATCTTCTGCCTTAAGAGTGATTTCTCATAAAATTATGTAACACAGACGTTGCTTTAATTATTTCGTCCACTAATTACACGGCACTGAGCAGCTAAAATGCCGAATGCATTTTCAACTACTCGTCAAGCTCTACATAATCTGTAATTAAAAATTCGTTTCCGTATGTCTTCCGTTTGCTGGCATCTAGGAAATGGACGCATCAAATAAGTTTTTAATGGAAACGCTTCATCTCCTACAATTACGTAAGGTAGTACCGTGTTTAGAAGTAATTCATCTGGAGGTATATAAGCTGTTTTTGTTTCAAGTCGCTTTCCTAAATTACTATTCATAAAAATACCCCCATCACTATTACGTCCATAAGAGCCTACGTCAATAGTGATGAATTTATATTCAGCATCAACAAGAGCTAGGAATACCACCGAGAACTGTTTCTTGTAGTTAAAATATTTTGAACCCGTGTTAACGGGTGCTTGGATACTGATATACTTGCCATCAATAGCACCTATACAGTGAGGAAAGTTCCATCTCATGCTGAATTTCTTTTCTATCTTCCACCAAATCTCTTCACTTGGCTCTGGCATTACTATTGGCTGCAGAATTTTCCATAAAGCTCTACACACATCCATTACAATACTCGATACTGTAGAAGCACCAACTCGAAAACTGAATGAGATGGTTTGAAATGTATCCCCCGTAGCAAGGAACCTAACAAACAAAAAACGATATTATAGTGCAATTTTCTTTTCAGTACCATACGTGAAAACGAATGGAAGAAGCTGCAGGATTGCTATAGGCAAGCTCTGCAGCAGCGGAAGCATCGAACGGGTGAAGCTGCTTCCAACTGTCCTACATGGAGGTTTGAGAAGCAGATGAAATTTTTACATCCTTTTCTGACTTTAAGGAAGTAAGCAAAAGAATATCTTAGGGATTGTGCCTCACAGAAAAGAGTTTAAGAGCAAACGCTCGTGAGTTATTAATAATTCTTCGATTACTTCCTGTCTTTAGAATCTCTACTAACATTCCTCCTCAAAGAATGGAGGAAGAGGCAGCAGCAGCTGCAGGTGGTAATGAAGAAGGAATTGGCTTTGAAGGTTCTTTTCATGAATCCACGATGGACTCGCAGCCGCCAAAGAAAAAGGCGAAAACGCAGGACGCCCCGGTAGATAAAATAATTGCATATCTAAATAAAACAAGGGAAACTCAAGAGCCACCACAGCTGGACGAACTAGACTTGTTCTTCGGGTCGATGTGCTCAATCACGAAGAAGTTGCGGAAACATTTACAGATAAGGATTCGGCGTAAAGTGTTTGAGGCGGTGACTGAGGCCGAGGAAGCTTTTCAGCTTCAACAGGAAAGAGAAAAACTGCGTGTCCCGGTGATGACACCCTCTCCAGCCTCGCAATCTTTCTCTTCCTGTTCGATTCCGGAAGGTCAGCAGGACTATATAAACTTATAAACAATGAAGTATTTCGAAAAGTTAACTTGTGAATTATGATTAATTGCCTATAAATATTGAGTAGAGTACTAACCTTAAGCAGATTGCAAGCCTTTCCCTTGCCGTTACTGCTTTGCGATAGTTGGTATCTTGTTTAGAAATTTCATGTTTGGTTAAACTGAGAATTTCATAGAACTGTCCAGGAGTTAATCGAAAATATCTTCCAAACTTCTCTTCATCTCTTTCCATTTCTTGAAAGAGATGATTGAACTCTCTAAAATTTTCCCACTTGGTATTATTAAATGAATTGTTAACAAAATAATATAGAAATTCTTGACAAATTTTCTCAGATAAAATAAAATAGATATACTTTTAAAAATACATTTAATATTTTTAAAAAATTAGTATTTGCTTGACGAACCTATTTTTTTCTAAGATTTTTGGTTCTTTCTTTATGTGATCATAAAATTCTTGGCATGTCATTTGCATATTATATGTAGTAAATAATATGCCTTTAATAGGTTCAATTTGTAATTGGTTTCTTTCCTTGGTCCACTGACTGTTTATCAACGAAAAAACACGCTTTACATTTGCATTATGGCCAAATATGCAAAAAGTAAATTGTACAATTTTTAATAATTCAGAATTTAGTTCTGAAGTTTGACATTGTTTTAAAAAAATCACCCCTTTCTCATGTGCAGCTGATGACTTCCATTCATCAATTTCTTGTTTTTTTTCCACAAATAATTTTAAATTATGAAATTGATTGAACAACCTTGAGTCATCGACTGTTACTGCCTTCTCACAATCATATTCTAAGCAGGGTTCAACGTTGTTCCAAACAGGAATTTCTGTCAAATCGATCCATTCTAAGGGTTCAAATTCATCCAACGGTTTTAACCATGATTCAATATACTTTAATGTACAAACATATAAGTTCTCAATTTCAACTCTAAATTGTGCAACTTTATCTTTCTTTCCATTTTCTGTTCCAATTTTTAATATTGAGCGGACCTTCAATGGAATAAAATTGTTGGTTTTCCTCTCTTTCAGCAATTGGCAAATATTTTAAAGGATGTTTCGCACTTCAATTACTGAAATATACTTTTTTTTCAATTCGTTTTCTATTTTCCTGGAATATGGACATGAATTAATGTGCTAACAAAAGATATGCCTCATTCATATCTTCTTAAAAAAAATTTACAATATTGCCGGTGTTTCTTCTAGAGACAAAAAATAGGATTTTACAATTATCTCAGCCTTAGTTCTCCCACACGACATTTTTTGATAAATATTTGAATCAAGGAACATTTTTTTCATTAGTGGAATCGAACAATCCAGCGAGCGGTATGACTGGTGATGTATGACTGTGTGATATGCTGTCACTCCTTCAGAAGCTATGATGAATTTAACATCTTTATTAGAGTCAATAAATGTTTCCAAAATATTGGAAGAGTTAGAAGGAGATCTGATGTTACACCTGTTTTTCAGTGCTCACATGTTCCTTCAAATCAAGTTTTCCTTTATTTGCAACCGAAATATTGCTGTTGCAAATAATGCATATAACATCATGATTACTTTTACCTTTCTTGAATGACGTATATTCTTTCAGCATTTCATTAGTCACCATGCATTTTCTTTTTCCCATTTTGTGTATTATGACCGATACTTAGTTATAAAGTTCTATTTGAAGAAATACTAATTAAGGAATAAAATTTTCCCATCTGAAAAAGTGAAAAAGTTAATTTAGAAGTTCATTATAATTTATAATAATTATAATTTTTGTTTATTTGCAACCGAAATATTGCTGTTGCAAATAATGCATATTACATCATGATTACTTGTACCTCTCTTGAATGATGGATATCCTTTCAGCATTTCATTAGTCACCACGCATTCCTTTTTCCCATTTTGTGTATTATGACCGATACCTAGTTATAAAGTTCTATTTGAAGAGATACTAATTAAAGTATAAGATTTTCCTAGATGCTTACTGTCCTTATACCTGTAATTACTTCATAAATATATTTTCGGTATTCATTCGGAATAAATTCAAATCACTGCATTCCTCCTGGATAATTCGCTTTCCATACCAGCAGATAAAAACTCCACATTTGTATGTATATCTCTGGAGGGAGTGTTTAGGCACTTTCATATCCAACGTCAGTTGTTTGCCATTTACTTTATTGGATAAGAGCTGTGCCCAACGTTCCATGATAAGATAATGTTCCTTCGTAAGGATATCAGAAGAAGGATCAAAGAAATCAAACTCTCATTTTTGGAAATGCAACTAAAAGCATCCAATGACTATTGTTAGGATTAATTGGAATAATTAGTTTATCAAAACCAGAATATAAATGCTCAGAAAAGACTGATTTACACTGTTCAATAGACACGCTCCTGAGAATAATGTGGGCAACAGCAGGGTCTATTATGGAAATAGTTGGATTATTAGCATGTATTCTATGGAGAAAAGCACCAATGACACTGTCATATAACCACCCACAGCAAAAAAGCATGAGCAGCAGATTTAAAAATACTCAAATCATTATCAGAAATGTAATAATCAAGCGATTCTAAATGAACAATATCGATTTCAAAACCATCAATGGAGCAAATGGTAGCCCAAATGTTACTACTGTCAAGTATGGGATCTGTAAAACTCTCACAAGCATTATGCAGAAATAAAGACTTAATTTCTTCCATTCATTTTGCTTTTGGTTTCTAAAATTTGTGCTGAACAGTCTTCTTTTTCTTTGTGGTTGGAAAAAGTCCCTGTTGCACAGTGCACTTAGTGTTGGGGGCCAGTCTCCCATAATTCATAGTGGGAGGCTTGCAATTATGTTGATTTTCAATCAAACCCTCACATCTGTCTACTAATGACTTAATGGAGTTGGAAAGGTAGGGAAGTAATATCTCAATTTTGCCATGACCAATTAAGACTTTAAATCTTTCTGTGAGTTGGTTAATTGACTCCATAAGCTACCGATTGTTGTTGTTTGGAGAAATGGCCCGAAGAGGATGTTCATGAGCTTTTGCATAATCTGTAACACTCTAAAATCTCTCCCATAGGAGTAGAATGATTCCGAACAAAATAGGAATGGACTTGTTGGATATGCTTACACTGTGTATGCCTCTCAGGACAAGAACAGTGGTACAAATGGAAACAAAGGCCAGAACAAGATAAATTAACACATTTAATAAAACATACATCAGGAAACTGGCATTCTAGATTGATTCGAGAAACTTTATAAAATAATGTTGGTTCTGACTGACTTTTTACATTCCAAATCCCTTCACTTCCTGAGGAAATGTCAGCATCTGGTATTTTTAATCCTTTCCTGTGGCGGTTTTCATTCAGGATTTGAAGCCCTAGAGGTGGCTGTTGATATTTCCTTTTTCCAACTAAGGCCAGATGGGTAGTTCTGTTTATTTGAAGTAGTGCACTAATGTGGTCATCCAATTTCCTGTAAACTTTTCTTTTAAGATCATGAGTTTTAAGCCTATTGTGAAATGAATCAACAAACATAATTGTATCAGTTGCAGCATGGGTGAAATTACGGTAACACATGGCCCATTTCTCTGTCTTATTCAAATAATATTCTTTGAAGTATGTCATGAAGAAGTGGACGCACGTCCCTTGGATGCCAATTCTGACTCGTTTCCGCCCTGTCCCTTATATACTGAATCGGACCTGTCGCGCCAATGACAGGCCGATCCAGCATAGTTAGGAGAGGACGGTCCGAGAAGGACGATCGGCCAGGTTGGAACCCGTCGGGACGTACGCCCACGTCACATCCTGTGACAGTTTCTTTATTATCTTTATATACAATGATTTTAACATATCATTCAAAAACAGTAATCCGCGCCCTTTCGTGAGGGCCCACACTACAGCCTGGTTATCAATAAGCACAGTTAGGCGTCTGTCGGCTGGTAGATGTTCTGCGGCTGTTGTTGCTCCCCGGAGTGCTGCCTCGGCCTCCGCTAAGTAGATTGGCTGTTCGTCTGTTAGCGGCATGATTTCGGTGAGTCGATACTCCGGCATCACCCATGCGAGCTGCCATGGAGTGGCGTCGGTGTAGACAATCAGCGGTTCCCGGGTCTCTGTGGCATATGCTCGCGCCTTGGTGAAGACCCCCTCTTCCCAGAATTGCAATAACACTTCGTTATTCCGGCGGAACACGTCCATTACCAGGAAGAGGGGTAGCGTGAGCATGTACGCCACCCAGGAGACATAACCGGCCACTTTGGGGATGTCGCACTGGCGCACACGGGGTATTGCACATATTCCGTGGTGTAGTCGGGCCAGGGATCCGGGCGTCAGGCGTAACTCCATGGTGTAGGTGTTTATATGGACACCGAGATACTTTAACTCTCTCACTGGGTTTAATACACACTTCTTATAATTTATGGAAATACCTAAGTCTATTTCTAAGAACTGAACTATGTCTTTAACAAGGGATACCGTGAGGGTCATGGAATGAAGTAACCAGTCGTCAAGATATGGGAGCATGGTCACTGTAAACTTTCGCGATATCTCACGGGCGACGGCGCGGGCCCACCGCTGCATGATGGCGGGGGCCAAGGCGTAACCCATGGGCAGCCGGTTGAAACAATAATACTTCCCCTCGAAGCACACGCCATAGAACTTACGATGCTGCTGCTGCATCGCGTAAGTCTATCTTTGCCAATAACGAGTTATGTGGGATCGTAAGTAGGGCTTTGCCGGCGTCCCGGAGGGAGAAGGCCGGTTTCCGATAATACTGTGTCCAGGGCGATAGGTCTAAAATCAGGCGAAAGGCACCGTCGGGCTTAGGGATGAGGGACACACGAAAGGCCGCGACGGGCCATTGCACTGAGAGAATGCCTCTTTGGACAAAGCAATCCAGATGTTGTTGCATCACTACTCCACCGCGGGAGCGGGCAAACTAAGGGCGCATCAGCAGGGCGAGGCACATTTGCTCCTTTCACGAACAGGTCGTGCACTGATGGATCGTCATAAGGAAAGGGCAGCGGAATGGGAAGCCAGTCCGCTGCCGGAAGACGAGGCAATCGATCGGGTACGGGCAGCGGCACTGCCCATTGCAAGGGGAACCCGCTAGGTGGTTCCGCCTCTTCCGGGGACGCTACACTGTCCCCATCCGACATACCTGAGTCCTCGTCGGAGCTGCCCTCGGTTGCCGGCCAGGGGACGGCGTCGGCGGGTTCCCCGGAGTCATGCCACCGGAGGAAGAGTCCCGCAGCCGTCGCATCAGGGCCAGGCGCCGGAGGTCCGGCGAGGTGGAGGACCGGCGTCTCAGTGACGTCGGCGCGGTCGCGAGGCGCCGCGTCCCCCACGACCGCGCCCTCTGGGGGGCTGGTTCCTGATCTGTGGGCGGCTCCGGGTCTGGTCATGTTGCACCACTACTACTTGTGGTGCAGGTTGCGGCAATGCGGAGGCGGGTAGGCGAAGAAGCTCGTCCTCGGCTGGCACGGAAGCCCGGGAGGCCACCGTCCACCCGTGCCTGGCGACGATACAAAGAATCCGAATACGTTGATAGATAAAACCCTTTGCGGCGACGGGTAGGGCCTCCCAGGTGGAGGCGACGTTCAACAGGAGGACGGCCTCGTGGTGGTCGCGAGGCCGCAGCTTTCCGGATGTCGTAGCGGCTAACAGGACTGAGGCCAACTGCAGGACCTCCGGATCTGGGGGCAGGTCCGGGAGGGCAGGGTCGGTGGTGCGGAGGCTCGCCCAGGTGGTAGGTGGTGGGGAGGCGGTGGATGAGCCAGAGGTGTTGTGACATGCAGATCCTCTCGTTTCCAAGAGGAGCTGCACCTGCTGGCTCATCGTGGCCATCTGCTCCATCATGGCGGAAATCCTCGGGTCGTCGGAAAAGAGTGAAGGACTATGCCCTCTCCGGGGGGAAGGGCTGCGACGAGAAGGTGAAGCCATGGCGGGTTCTGGGGTGGTAACGGGATGGGCTCTTGTAGTATATTGCCGCGGCATCAGCGAGAAGAAGAAGCGGACGCACGTCCCTTGGATGCCAATTCTGACCGACTTCAGATACAGCATATTTGAGAAGAAGTTACTGCAACATTAATTTGAATTTCTCTTCAGCTTTCTCCTCCAAGATTATTTGTGAACTGTCATATATTTCAGAAACTGACGCACTATTATTTTTAATTTTCCTTTGAAGGTTCTTCTGCCAACATCTTTTCACATGCCATATGCAAAGTAAATGTCTAATGCCTTCACCGAAAACTTTTAGAAAGGAATTGGAAAGGGCCTCATCCCCATCTGTCATGGCAGCATAATTTTTAAATCTGGACATTTTCTTTTAATACTCTTAAACAATAAAATCAATGTCTCTTCATCCAAATAATTAGTAATGAAATGGGCAACAGGGTATCCAACGCCTTACTCATCAGGAACAACCAGATTAAGCAAATGGAATTTATACTGATTAGTTCCATGGGTAGAATCTATACATAAAATACGGCTGCAGTCATTACCTTTTCTTTCAACTGCCTTTCTTCCTGAATACCAAGAACAAATAGCTGTGCTCTGTGTGGCATGTTATCAAGTCTCCGATCTCCTATTTCAGTTGGTTTTCCCTGAGGTTTATAAATTAAAATGGAATTTCTACTTTTCTCTTTCATGGAATGGGCGAGAAGACTAACAGCTTCAGCATCATCCTTACTGAGTCTCTTCTTCATATTCAAGTTATATTTCATTTTATTTATCTGAGCAGTACTAATGAAATGCTCTTTGATGGGGGATACATTTTCTATATCAAAATCAGGAGGCTGGAAATATTCCTGAATTGTATGAGCTGATATACCATGTTCCAGAAAAGAATTAATTTGTTTTGTGGTGCTTTCATCCCATCTATAAATTTCATGTTTTTGTAGTCCAAATCATGGTTGTGACAGTTATAATACTTAACTGTAACACCAATTTCTGTTTCACTGTCATTCTAGCCAAGCAGTCCGTATTAAGCATAAGGTCACACTTCCTTTTCCTGGTTGTTTTGTTGGCTATGCATTTATTTCTTTGGTGATTATTGAATTTACAAACTAAATACTCAGACTTTGTGTCACCTTATTTATCCCTGTGCTTGACTAAGGAAGTATTACTTTCCTGGCAGATAATTTTTTTCCAATTCATCAATTCTGAAAGTTCTTGAAGAGGCGTTCTTCTACATAAATACTTTTATTATGTTCATTCAACAAGTGATCTGCCATGACAGAATGAGTTTGAAATTTTGTGTCACAATCAGGCTGAGGACAGTGAATATAATTGGAATTATTTTTATTTCAAAGGTCTTTATGTTTAGAATAATTGAACTTAGTGGAGTAAGAAACGTGACATTCAGAGCACACCCTGGGATAAACTATAGAGTCAATTTCTTTACTACAGGACTTCTTATACCGGCAAAAAGAGGGCTTACAGGAATATATTTTATTACACTTCAGATTTGCGTGGGTAAGGTGACTTTACTGAGTCAGAATTTGCATCTAAACCACCATTTGTGCTATTATATAACACTGCATTCTTTTCGGTAACCCTGTAACGTACATCGGCCTCTGTCGCTAGGGATACAAACGATGCTTCGATACTATATATGTTTTGTTCCAATATTTCGATATTAGCGGTATAGTAGTGATAAAAGTTAATAGTGTTATTTTGTATGGATATTATTGAAGTTTTAATAAGTCAAAGTGTTACAAGAAGTAAAGTAAATCTAAATTTTTAATCAGGGGTTGAAAATATACAAAACTAGGACAAGCTGGAACAAATTTAAAAACCCGCGAGGACACCGAGGACGTCCTCAAAAACCAGGATGTCTGGTCACCCTAGTTAAATCACTTGTGCACTTTTGCCCTAGCAAAATATTTCAATTGTCATTTTAACCCCTTTCTCCAATCGTTTAACATGCTCATAGAAACACCGCAGACTTATACCCTTTTGCCCAGATATGAACATTAAGATTCTCTTCACTGTAAAGCTAGGCTATAAGTAAGAAATTCATTTTTTTCAACTTATATCCGTTTGTCCAAACACCACAGATATAATCATATAGTTTACATTTACTTCATAAATATATTTTTGGTATTCATTTGGAATAAATTCCTGATCACTGCATTCCTCCCGGATAATTTGCTCTTCATAACAGCATATAAACACTCCACAACTGTATGTATCTTTCTGGAGGTTGTGTTAAGGCACTTTAATATTCCAGGTCAGATGTTTTCCATTTATTTTATTGCGTTGCATGATGAGATAATTTTTCTTCTTAAGGATATCAGAAGAAGGATCATAGAAGTCAAATTGCCCCATTTTTGGAAATGTGACTAAAAGCATCCAATGACTATTGTTAGGATTAATTGCAATAATTATTTTATCAAAAGCAGAATATAAATGCTCAGGAAAGACTGATTTACACTGTTCAATAGACTCTCTCCTGAGAATAATTCAACATTGTTCACTCTTAAAAGTATTTTAATTCTAATAACCGGTTTAACTAATTTAAGCTATAGGTCTCAGTCGACTACACCAGAGAAGGGCACGAAATATCCATAAAAATTAAAGCACATTTCACAGAATTTCGAATTTTTAACGTACGACTTAAGTAGAAAATCTAAAAACTAAAATTGATGAGTATGCATTTGTCTTAGAAAAACTATTTATTAAAATTTTCACTTCACATGAATTTTCATTGCTCATGGAAATATTTAGGAAATGTCAGACACCTAACAAATCAATCTTCTGATTAATAATATTAACAGCTTCCCTGACGATTTTTTTTACACTTTAGGATCTAAAAAAGTCATATTTTTTTATTTCAGTTTCGGAAAAATCACAGTTAGACAATAAAATAAATGCATTCATTTTTTAACAATAAATTTTATTAAAAATTTTATTTAACTTTAAAATTTTCATATTATGATAAATACGAAGTTTTTGAACTCGATTTATGTTTCAAAACTAACATTTCTTTTACGGTAACTAGAAAATTAAGAATAAATGGTGTATGATATGTACTTATATACACAATATAAAACACTTTTATGCAATAAAAAATACATATATAGTAAAAATTACATATACACTTATGTGATGAACATGAAACAATAAAATAAATTACAATAAAAAATAACTAATAGTAAGTAAAAAACTACTAAATATTAAACTTATAACTAATACACATATGTAACAAATAAAATATATACAAAATATATAACATCTCATGGATTTACACTTGTATAATAAATTCTAAAACACGGAACCACGCATAACGGAACATTACACGTCGGGCAGTAGAATCGGCTCTCTTTCCTAATCCGCTTTCCCCGGGCGTCTCGCTTTCGTCCACACAATGCACACTGCTTAGTGGGGTTCGTCTTCTCAGTGGGCGGTATGTAGTCGGGAAAATGCCTTCCAGAAAGGCAAAGAAGATGCGGCATCGACGGTGGTCGTCCAGCCCTAGGGGAGGTGATGCTAGGGTTATAAACCTCGATTGTCTTTTCAATAAGCTGAGTTCTATACTCCAAATGATCATGCTGTCCTCCAGTCTTCTTATAGAGTACAAATGAATTCCATACTACTATGTCTAGAAGGTGGAAAAAAATTTTCTTATAATATTTTTTCCCACGCTTCCGTGGAATGGGTTAATCTGCAAGGTGCTGGTCCACTCTGTCTACCCCTCCCATCGTGTCATTATAATCAATGACAGCCTTGGGTTTTTTTTGCGTACTGCCACTCTTTCCTTCCACTGTCACCATTTCTTGGTTGTGGACGATAGAGAGAACCGTTACGTCTCCCACGTCCCTCCATCGAAGCACAATCACTTTCCCCCTATGATATGCCACTATTTCTCCTTTTCTCAGTGGTTTCTCCCTTAGACCAACGGGCATTTCTTTTCGATTTAGGCGCACTGTTCCATAAATGTCTGTTGACCGTGAAACCAATAACTCAGCCAATTGCGGCGAAGTATAAAAATTGTCTGTTGTTAGACAATAACCTTTGTCTAGCAAGGGCTTCGCTAGTGTCATAACCACCTGTGACGTCATCGGCAGATTTTGGAATTCCCTGTCGAGAATAGTCCCTTTCCCTGTGTAAATTACACTTGACCACATATACCCACTTTTAGCCTCACAAAGCATGAAAGTTTTTATGCCAAATCTAGCCCTTTTTTGCTGAATATATTGTCGCCATCCCAGTCTTCCTTTGAATAGCAAAAGGCTTTCGTCAATCGTGATGTCTCTCTCAGGTGTGTAAAATTTTCGGAACTTCACCTCTAAGCTCTGAAAGACTGGCCATATTTCATTTAATTTAGGATTGGTATGGTTTTCCGCATCGTAGGTTTCGTTATCTCTGAAATGCAAAAACTGGCGTATTTTAACAAATCTCCTGTAGGACATTGTCTGTCCAAAGAAAGGAGCAAAGAACACAGGTCTTGTTGACCAATACATCTCTTGGTCAGGTTTGTGATCAATGCTTTGCAACATCACTATCGCAAGAAAAACACGAATTTCAGCCCCAGTGGTGTGGTGCCACTGACGTACAGCGGTACTTGAACTCGATGGCCTAGCGTTGAGAGACTGAGTCGCATATCTGTTCGTTTCATTTGCAATAGAAACAACGAGCTCTTCATCAAAAAATAGTTCAAAAAACTGTAAAATACCTCCTTCTGGATCAACTTCAAAATTCAATGAAGATTCACCTTCAAAAGGAAATCTTTCCGGAGCAGGAGGAGGAGGACCTGATGTGTTCACTTCACGCCATCGATTATCCTGCGATGGATTCACCGTGTACTCGGCATCAGAACTTAAATGTTCCTCGGACACACTTGATTCCGATCCAGATTCCTCAATGGAAATCTCCTCAGCGTCAATGTCACTATCGGAATACTCCTCACGCTCCATTAGGGATAAGTAAAGTGATATAAAATCACAAAATAACAAAACGTAAAAATGTAACAGAATATAACAATATAACAGAATATAACAATATAACAGAATATAACAATATAACAAACTAACAATATAACGGTATAATAAAAATGCTAGGGAGCACAAACGGAAGGAAAACTGCTAGACGTATTCACTCGAAAGCTCTATGAATAACTGCCGCGAAAAGGTATTCGAAAGCCCGATCCCAAAGGGTGCATACTTATCTCCAGGGGGTGAGGCGAAGGACCTTCCAGGAATTGAGGAAAGAAAGAATGCATGGGAAAAACCCTCTCAGGGCGAATGACCTAGCAATGGACGGTCTCCTTGGTAGGGTAAAGAACATCTGGAGTAGCAATCGAAGCAACTGGGTTGTAAAGAGAAAATTTTGCCGTCAGCGGTACAAATGACCGTGTGAGTTCAGTACCCCGATATTTTGAAAAACCCGCTCCGAGAAATCTAAACTGTCTCTCTGAGTGACCTCTGACGGTCGGAACGAAAACTAATACGAAGGTCCGAAAAAACTCGGTTGCGTCGAGAAAGGAACGGAAAAAATACAGTAGCCCGAGTATACTCGGGGTTGTCAGAATTTGACCCTAGTCTCGATCCGAGTATACTCGGGGTAATCAGGGAAGCGGTTAAGGGGATATATTGAATAATAGTTATATTTAACTTCACTTACAATGACTGCGATATTATTGTTTAATTGAAAAAATAAAATAAGGAATTAATTCAATTAAATTTATAAATGAAAGAATGTATAGAATTATGGAACATAGAATCGTATCTCACAACTAATTTTCACATATGGGAAATTTTTTGTTTGATATCCAACACAAAATAAAAAAAATTCCCTTACATGCTAAATAAAATATACATAACAGAAAATCATTCATAATACATTTATATACAAATAACTAACCTAATTTTAACACTTTTCTGTTGAGTGGTTTTTTATTTAGTTTTGGAACCCTTTCACACTTACTAGTGTGGTTTGTGGTAATATTGTCTAAAAGTTGTTTCACAAATTTTTCCAGTAAAAGAACTGGAAGTGTTTTGTCATTGCACTCTTTACACATTAACTGATTCATAAACCCGTCTCTGAGAATATTTCTGAAAATTTTCAGTAGTGACAATATCTGATACAATTTCCAGAAATGACACAAAAGAAGGCTTTGGATATCTTAAGCTTCCTCTGTCCTGAAAGCGAATCAAACACACTGTAGGACTTTGGCTTGCTGGAGAGGATATCTTTTGTAAACAGCTTTCACAATGGGTATGTTCCTCTGCTACTCTTACTAGATATCCAGCTACCATAGCAATTGAGAGTGGTCATGGTGGTGACAGATTCTGAAAAAAATAAAACTTTCCTATTAAAAGCACTGTCACTACTAGTGAAGGCTCTTCAGAACAGCCTTCACTAGTAGAGTGTGAATTTAGGGCAGTTCAGAACACCTCGTCTATGTAGGAGACGCTTTATTCCCCCTCTCCCTTTTTTATCTGACTTTGGGGGCATTTCAGAACACCTCGGTTATGTAGGAGACGCTTTATTTCCCCCTCCCCCTTTTTTTCCCTCCTCCTTTACGAAGGAGGTGAATTTAGGGGCATTTCAGAACACCTCGGTTACGTAGGAGACGCTTTATTTCCCCTTCCCCCTTTTTTTTCCTCCCCCTTACGAAGGAGGTGGACTTTGGGGTATTTCAGAACACTTCGGTTACGTAGGAGATGCTTTATTTCCCCCTCCCCCTTTTTTCCCTCCTCCTTTACGAAGGTGAATTTAGGGGCATGTCAGAACACCTCGCATGCGTAGATGACATTTTTTCCTTTTCCCCCTCTTTTAGAGTTTGAAAATGGTCATTTCGGAACACTCCGTAGTGAGTTATATTTAGGGAAGTCTCGTTTGCTAGCCCTCTTCGAAGGCAGATAGAAACTCGTGGTTCCGAGCGCATTAGGGAAGGTATTCGCTGCGGGGGAAGGGTTATCCTTCCAGCGTTGCAGTTCGAAAACGGTTGTTTACCACGATTTTTTGTGCGTTAAAAAGGTACGCTATTGCTGTTGGAAATTAAATCCAAAAAGGCGATGCGATGATTATTAAATTATATGCAAATTGAAATGTTCTGGGAAAACGACGTATTCTAATATTAATGATGAGTTACGTTGAAGGAATAACAAGATGGAAATATTTTTCATTTCCGATAAGTAAGCGGAGAATTGCATGTTCAAACACGTATTTATGAATTGTACCTTAATAATAAGTAAATAGTACAAAATGATAATAATTAATGCGTTGAATATTACGTCCGAAATAATTTACCAAATTTTAGAATTATTTAAATTCGGAGACATGCAAGTATAAGCAAGACGTACGAATTAATTTAATTAATTAATGCTACGATTTCCGAAATATTTTAAAATTCTGAGAATTACAAGTAGCGTAAATTTAATTTAATTGAAGCATTAAATGCTGCGATGTCCGAAATATTTTACCAAGGTTTAAGAACTGACGTAAGGTTGAAGTGAATAAAGGAAATATATTTTTTTCTGCTTTATTTATTAAATATTTTAACATTATAAAAGACAACAAATATTTACATCATAAAATACTTCTGTGTACAATATCTACAAGGGGCGCACTCGCACCTGTTCAGATCTACCGGCGGGGGCTCACTCACCCCTGTCATTAGTGAGGCTATAATCGCCTCTACATCGAGGCTTATATCCTCCGTGAAGTTGACCGGGAAAGAAAGTTCCTCCCGAATTATATTTCCTGCGTAACAATCTACAACGGCAGGACTCGCCCCTGCCTCTAGTGAGGCTATAATCGTTCCAAAATCGAGAGGAGCCACCTCCCGAAGTATGGTTTCTGCCGAAGAATCTACTTTGGCATGAACTTCAGTTTCGCTCTCAGCGGCGCTTATATCCGAATACATCGGCGATTCTCTCGGCGTGGATGTGGCCACCTCTTTTCTTCGAGGGGACCATGGTTCATCGTCTTCGAATTCGTCAGAGGACGACGAGTCTTTGATGCATATCATTTCCTTCTAGAGAAAGCGAAACATAAGAAGTTTATATAGTAAAAATAACACAAGTAACAAAAACCACCAAAGAACGACAAGAGACGGTGTATTAATCACTTACCAGTTTCATATTCTTCACATTACGTCCAGGCATGTTTAGCGTTAGGAATGGGAGGCTCGGAGGACTGCAAGCGTTGGAATGGCAGTGATAATGAGTGATGGAAAGAAGCAGGTAGGCTGGTGGGGGGAGGGGGCGGTGAGTCGAGGGGGGAGAGAGAGAGAGAGAGGAATATCATTGGCTCTTTTCCTTCGCGTCCTTATACGTCATTAGGGATTTGAGAGCTATTGGTGACCCCCGTCCACGCACCCTCATAATACGTCATTGGTGCAATGTCTCCCAAGCACGTCTCAACGCGACAAGCAGGCATATATCTTTAGCAGCATATCATTCTGTCTTTGACTTTCAAGGCGTTCGCTAGTATTATTTTTGCTAAGCTGAAATGGAGTCTCTGTTGAAATTTGTTCCGGCGGGAGAAATCCTGAAGGGCTTTACATCGGGAGTCTATACAACACCCGAATTGTTAATCGACGCGCATCTGGCGCTAGATTATCGCTTAAGGGCGATGGGGGAGACTGTCGATGAGAATACTTATAAAAGTTTTCTCAAGAGAGTCGGTGGGGTATTGGGGGATTCTGTTGTCCCTCGGAACTGTATTACCGATGATTTTCGTAATGGCCGTGAGCATTACGTTGTCGAGGGAACGAACGCCGGTGTGTCTGACGCCCCGCAGTCGGACGTTGAGGATATTTATCCGTCTTATCGAGAGAGTCGGTGAGGCGTTAGGGCATTCAGTTGTCCGTCGAAATTGTGATACTGATGATCCACGTAATGGCCGTGTGCATTACGTTGTCGAGGGAACGAACGAAGGTGTGTCTGACACCCCGCTGTTGGACGTTGAGGATATTTATCCATGTCTTATCGAGAGAGCCGGTGAGGAGTTGGGGCATTCTGCTGTCCCTCGAAACTGTATTACCGATGATTTTCGTAATGGCCGTGAGCATTACGTTGTCGAGGGAACGAACGCCGGTGTGTCTGACGCCCCGCAGTCGGACGTTGAGGATATTTATCCATGTCTTATCGAGAGAGTCGGTGAGGAGTTAGGGCATTCTGTTGTCCGTCGAAATTGTGATACTGATGATTCACGTAATGGCCGTGTGCATTACGTTGTCGAGGGAACGAACGCCGATGTTTCTGACGCCCATCAGTCAGATGATCACCATGATGGCATGGGATCAAATATTTTGATAAAATCTCAGTATTCACCATCGGATAATGCCAGTCATTCTGTTGATTTTGGCAAAAAATTTATCATAATTGATTCGGGAGATCGCCGCGAGGTCATGGAATCGAATACTTTTGTCTTTTCGGATTCTTCTCGTGGTCGCAAGGTCCCTTCTCGAAAGGTGAATTTGTCCCCCGATTCGCATTCTCTCAATGTTGTCTATGGAAAACGTCAGATCTCACGTCGCTGACGGTGGAGATAAGCATCTACCTGACGGTGACCGTACGTTCTCCGTACCGACAGGTATTCTACTTGATTTTGACGAGGGTGATGAGAACGATGTATCTCGTATCAAATACGGTCGTGATGGAGCAGATGTGTTTATCGGCGGACAAAACAAGTCCATGCCGTCTGGAGATTTAATTTCATTTGAAGATGGGGGTGATATAACTAATAACTCTGCATCCGTAAATACCGATTTGTTGGGGTGTGTGGATTTATTTGAAAATATGTCGAGGAATTATGGCATGGCTCCCGCCGTTGCAGGTTCCTCTCGAGAGAATGACCGTTTGTATTCTCCGATGGACCTACAAGTCCCCCCGTTGGAGAGGCCCCCACTGATTACTCTCTCCGGCCGTGCAAATCCCGCTATTTCGTGTCAAAATTCGAACACGGGCAGATCTTTGTTGGACAATCCGATTTCGGAGGCGTTAAAAGAGCCTTTGATTGCGCTACCACCATTGAATCAGATTGGCGAGGGTCATGTCTCTGAATTCTTTACGATTATTAAAGAAAATCGGAGTTTCTTGCGGAACTTCCGACTATGGGGGCGCGAGGTATCTGTTTTATTTCGCCCTGCTCCTAAAGATTGTAATCCCGTAAATTGGTTCGAGAGTGGGATGTCAGAATTACTTAAGAAATTAAAAGGAGAAGTAAGTGACGATACTAGGGTGGGGATGATAATAAGGAATGACTCCAACCCCGATCGACCTATCTGCATTTCATACCGGCGCTCTGACCAGCTCAAGGCCGAGGTCATTTTGCAGAGGATTGAGAAAGTCCTACAGTCGAAGGAAACGTTTCTTGTCAATGGCGTGCTGTGCAAAACATCGCTATCTCACGACGTGTGAAGAAGAGGATTTTTAATCTTTTCACGAGCAAGTTTCGACAAATCTACCCCCTTTCCCCCTTCCCTTATCATACTGAGCGAATATATAACACCTTCGTTTGCACGTTCAGTCAGTGTAGCAATCGCGATGGAGTCGTGCGGAGGTTCATCTCGAGGACAACAGGAGGTATGCAGAGGTGGCGCTGGACGGAGAGACCCTCGCCGCAGACCCTAATCCCCCACGCCCGCGCGTACCGGGAAATATCGCCAACCAAGTTACTATCCTTCCCGCGTACCGGCGGCAGAGATTCTTTCGGAGGAGAAAACAAAAGAAAATTGGCGACCGGACCATCTTGGAGTATTGGAGTGCAGTTACAAATTGAATCTTAGCAACTCTAAACGTGTGACGATTGGCATGGATTTAAAAAGCAATTGTGAACCGTTTATAAGTATTGAAATAGTGGGTGGATCGTGTGCAGTTCTTAATCCCCATGAGTGGTTTGACATAGTGAATAATGAGGATGTTATCACGGGATATTTTAACGCCAACAGCGTGCCCCGAAACATCTCCCTCGGGAGATTTGTATTGAAGTTTAAGACAATATTTGGGACGAAATCCATCGTCATTGAGTGTGCAGAATATCCTGATAATCGTAAGAATGTGTATTTGGCAAAAACGTCTTGGGCAGGACTTCTAAACTATGCGAATACAATCGAAAAAAGACTTGAAGAGAGAGAGCTATGGCGTTCGAGTGTAGAAAAAATGATTTCATCGTATTTAGTGGACATTGAACGTAATACGCGCGAACTTCAAGAAATCAACCCTGATCTAAAACAAGAGCATCTTCTGTGGGAGAGTGTATGCAGTTCCAGGGTCGACCCCGTTGATAGAGATTCTGTGCCACCTCATTTTAACACAGTGGCTGTGTCAGAAGAGATTCAGGTGCTCATCAAAACTCCTCACGGAAAGCATTTCCTCGAAGAAACATTGCTTTCTGAGACTGCTGGTGCCTCAAAATAATATTTGTATTATTGACTGGTTATGAAAAACAATAATAATTAGATAATTCTATTCCAATCTTTAAATAAATAAAGCTGAAAAAAATATATTTCCTTTATTCTCTTCAACCTTACGTCAGTTCTTAAACCTTGGTAAAATATTTCGGACATCGCAGCATTTAATGCTTCAATTAAATTAAATTTATGCTTACCTCATATAGCTTCCACGCTGTTCTTTCCTGCACGAGGGGCATGTTCACTCGTACTATCATGTCTCCTTCAAAGACAGTACAATGAGAAATGTGTAATTCTGCAATCTCTGTGGCTTTCATTTTTGCGAGCATGTAACCATATTTACTAAGTTCCTGATGAGGTTTATTCAAATCGACTTGTAACACTTTCATTGGTATTATGGATAATTGGAATAATTTATTACAACAATAATGGAGAGCTTCATTCTCCTTAATGGTTGATACTAGCACTGCCTGAGTATGAAAATTTTGATAGATAGTTTGAGTGAGAGCATAGAAGTGGGTTTTTACCGGTTCTAATCCCCTCATCATTTCCAACTGCTGTTCATTTAATCGAGTTGTGATTTGACCCAAGTGCCATCGCAACTTTTTAAACTAACTTCCAACTTCTGAAGTATAATTTTGAATCTGATTTCTAACGGATGCGACATAAAAATGTTCTTCCCTTAGTATTGCACACAGCTCTTGGATCTCTAAACTAACGGATGCAACATAAAAATGTTCTTCCCTTAGCATTACACGCAGCTGTTGGATCTTTAAACTAAAAGCATTACAGGATGTGCATCACACGCAGCTGTTGGATCTTTAAACTAAAAGCATTACGGGATGTTTCCAATGCGCTCAATTCTCCATCGGTCACCACACCACAACACCAAGATAGAAAATTCCAGACATATTTAGACCTCTTTTACCTCGAGAATTTTCCTTATTTTCCAATTCTACATTGACAGGCGTGCCAGCCATGTCAACAAAATCGTTTAATTTTCTGGTAGCCAAGCCTAAATCTCGCATAGCTCTACTACGTGGGGTTAAAATATTTCCAGCACATGCGCTTATATTCTGTGAAGTTGAGTCTTTCATGTTTCCATTGCAATTGATACGCTAGAGACCATGATGCCTCATATGCCAAAACGGAGGGTATGGGGGTCCAGTTAGAACTGGGACTGATCCGTTGCATCCTCGGGGGTACACTGCTCATTTCCCATGCTAAACTCAAAACCATAAAACACAATATTGCTCTAGTAGCCATGGTAGGTGATCACTTTACACTTTTCGTGCACTTCACTTTTTCACTCCGCATTCACAAGAGTGTACATAGTATGGACTCAATCACGACACATGAACGATTTCTCGCTTTCCCTTGGGTTTCTCAGTTTCTATGTCCACGTGCCCCTTCCGGAAGTCTGTCCTGGAGGCTTTCATAAGTTTCCACCATGGCAGATACCATTCCCAACATGCCTGGCTCAACTATCCAGATATTCAAAGTCTGAAATGGAACCAGCACTGTTCAAACTAAAGTTCCAAGAAATAATGATGGAATACCCTGAATATATTCACATCTACACAGATGCACAGTGGTCGATTTTCTCATTTTGACGGGACAAAACCACCGATATCGAATGTTTTAAAACTAACTAAAATCGCTATGGATACAATGTATATAAACCAATGCTTCATGCCCTCATTAAAAAAATCACGTCAAATGCGCATATAGCATGTGGCAACGACGCAAGTTTGCAAGATGTAATCAGTTGGCGCCATCTTTGATTTAGTCTAGCAGGAGAGTGTGTGCTAAGTGGTCGAATATTGCATTATATCGATAAGACGAAGGTGACTTGTGGACATGGAAAATGAAGCTGAAGGTATGTATTTTACGATTATTGATTCAAATAAGTGCTAAATTCTATACTTTTTGTCACGGAGAGGGTAGATTTTCTTTGAAAATAGTAACAAAAAAGTTAGTGAAATAGGAATTTTAACGAGATTTATAAAAAAAGTTTTACGAGGTTTCAGTCTATTCAGTTTAGGGAACGTTTGTTCAATTATATTACGTCGAAATGGACGTTAGATAGTTATGCTGAAAGCATCAGGGAAACTATCTCTGATAATTCACCATAACAAATGATAACGATTCATACCAAATAGGACCGTCAGTCAAATTTGGTGGTCGTCCCAAGAAGTCGTTCTCTGCAGGCAGTGTGAAAAGTAAGAGAAGGAAAGTCGGAACCTTGGTGCAATCCCGAAGTCCGCAGGAGCTCTCATTCGCAGCACAAATGAGCTTTAGATCTACAGGGGAAAGAGACGTTATAGAATAATATTATCAGAAGAAGTGCAGGAAGCGAGACAAAGACTGTAGGAGTTTCAGGGAGCATAACACTCAGAAAACATCAAGGCAAGCCACAAACGAAGACATCTTATACATGCTGTTAATTTCTTTCGATCCAGTTATATCCAGCATTAGGGAGCTACCAAGAAAGTGCAGTGAGGCGCTATGTGATGTTTTATTTTTGTTGAAAACTCCCGAAGTATCATGTGGGAACAACATTATTACAGAGAACAATTCCAATACTGACAGCTTGTAAACCTTTCTTGTAAATTTTTTACAAAATGCAATAATTTTCTTTTTGTAATATCTGCATTAGGTACTTTCATTCTCATTTACGACAGCCAATATTATTTTATGAATTAATGAAATTAGTAACATAATAAGAAAGCAAAGCAAAAATATACTCTCCAGTTCTTATTGAAATTACTGTTTTAATGTTATGTTATCTATCTCTTTAGTTCCTAAATATCTTTCCTCAGGACTGACACTGAAAGACACGGGAGAAGAACTTGGCTCTGCTGTATTCAAATCTTCAGAGCAGAAATGTTCAGTTGTAACATTTTGTCTAGGTGCGGAGAAACTTTTCTACACTTCACACGTTCTTTTGAGCCTTCTCCAAATCTGGCTTGTTTCAACATGTCCACAAAGCTATCTGACCATGATTTAGGACTGTCACTATCACTGCTGCTAGCAGTTGACTGGCTACTACCACTAACAGGAAGCCGTTTCAACACTTCATCCAGGAAGAATGATACTATGCCGCATGCCTTAAATCCAGATTTTATATTTTTTGTTAAAGATTCGTCCATGCTATCTAAAGTGTGTTTTACTAGTCTGGGGAACTTATCTTTTGGAACTGTAGCTCGGTTTGATTTTTTCCACTCCGATAATGTCAGTCTCCACTGGCGCTTAAGGGGGCCATAAAAGGCCACATCAAGAGGTTGACAAATATGTGTGCTGTTCGGTGGAAGGAAAACAAACCTTATATTGTTCTCTGTACAGGCATTTATTACTTTCAAAGAAAGATGACTTGCTAGGTTGTCACCCAACAAGATCTTTGGCAGGTTTTCATTCATTCTTTCTTCTTAAAGTATGGCGGAGCAATTGAAAAAAACCAGTCTTCAAATAGTTTTGCATCAAACCAACCACTTCTAGATCGGTTAAATCTACATCCTTTAGGGCCACCAGTCATCCATGAGTCGTACTAATGCTCCGATTTGTACACAATGTATAAGGGTAATAATTCCTCTGATGATGATGCAGCAACCATTACTGAAGTACTAGATTTGGATGAGTCAATCATACATTCAGCACGCTTACGTCCTCGATGCGCAATAACATTTGACCGACCAGGATCATCTGTTATATTTGTTTCATTGTAATTGACTATTACTTCAGGAGGAACTCCATCCAGAGATTTTTCTAAATGTTCAAAATAAGTCCTCAAGACCTCTGGCAAAACTTCAGCCCTATTCCTCTTTATATTTTGGCATATTCTAATTGAACAGTCGTTGTGCCGCTCCAAAAAAGAGGCACACCATTCTTCACCTGGTAAATAATTTCCAAAAGTTGGATGATTTACTCCCTTCCTATCCAAGTATCCTTTAACAAGAATGCGAATATCTGAGAAACTAAAGGGAAATCCCCAATCAGCTGCCACAAGTATGCCATCAACTAGACATTGTTCTTCATCATTTGAGAGAGCGGTAGGTCTTCCCCATTTTTGAGCATTTAGACCTTTAGATTTCTGTTGTCAAGTAGATTTTGAAATATTTTATTTAACTGCAATATTCCTTATGGACAATTTGCCCTTTTTCAGCTCTTCCAATGCCTCTTGTAGGTTTGTTTGGGAAAAATTGGCATAAGGGTGAGTCCCGGGTTTCCCTTTATACTTTCCCCTCATTGCTCACCTGAAAAAAAATTGTTGTATACATCAGTAGAAAATAGTAAACTTACCTCAAAATTTACAAAGATTCAAAATTAACCTTACTAACACAACCAAACCAAATGTTTGTAAATCATAACCTAGATAAAAGATCATTGGTATTACTTGGGAGTGTCCCAAGTAACCCCAAAATTGCCATATTTTGGAAAAATGTATGGTAACAAAAAGTTTATTATCATAGCCTAACAAATATTTTGGAATCTTTTTAGAGATGTTTAGATCATAGAATTATGCGAAGCATATGATTTAAATACTTAAACTCTTAAGCCCTGTTCATTTTATTATAATTTATATTATGAAATACATGTCATATTTGTCAATCCGCTACCTAAGATGCACAACATCATGGTAGCCGGATGCTCTCTAAATGTCTTATATAATAAAAAATCACACGGTCACTTTTAATGTCTTTCCACATGTTTGGTGTATATGTCCCTCGACCAATGAATCGCGGCCGAGGTCATCCTTTTCTTCAGCGTCCCTACCTTTCCCTTGTGGATGCAGAGCCGGATGAGGACCACGTCGTTCCTCGGATCCCACGATCCCAAGGATCCAAGAACGATAGCCCCCAGCCTCACCTCCGTCCTGCATCTGCCTCGAACGCGTAGTCTCTCTGCCAGGTCCCAGTACTTCTCCACTTTTACGGCCCTTGAGACTTGAGAGGGCCACCTGTCTGTTCTCAAAAGGGATGGTAATATCTATGATATGCACCGTCCCTCCCGGAACCTCCCAGATGACTAAGTCCGGCCGCAAGAAAGAGTCGTTACCTGGGACCCGGCTGTCGACTGTCACTTCCCACGATGCACAGTGGACCGAAACAAAAAAGCTGGCCAAAATTCATATTTTTTTTATTTTGACTTAAAATCAATTTATCTATTCCATTTTTAAGTTATTAGACCTACTGAATCCATTTCTGACATTATTTTTACCGTAGCTGCTGCCTATTACGCTCCTACGAGAATGAGTGATCGAAATACGAATGTTCGAAAATTTGGAGAAAACACAAGAAAAGTAGAAACATTAAATTATATCTAAAAATTTCTATATTATATCATAAAATACATATTTGAAAGAGACTACATGAAAATATATATATAATATGCTTAACAACAAATTAATTTTACTAAAAGCAAAACAAATTGGAATCATCATCATCAGACTCGCCCTCTTCCACCGTGTCCGTATCACTCTCCATTCTGTCCACATTCAGAAGTTTACGGACATAAGCGGCCAAGTCCTTCGCTTGCCTCTTGGGTATATAAACAAGAGTTGATATGACAGGATCTTATGTTAAAAGGAGTCTACAAAAAAGATCCTTATTCGTGGCCAACCTTGAAAATTTTCTCGTATGGAACTCCCTAATCCTTCGGATGTCCTTATTTCTTGCCTTCATTGCCTCCTCTGATAGTTGACCTATTGGAAGTATAGCCTCTCTCGCAATACTGCGCCATGAATAAGGACTTTATGGATCGTAGTTGGGATGTGGTACCACCCATGTAGGCTAACGTAAAGTTCTGCTGTTTCGCTGGCTTATTTTGAGAATGCGGAATCATTCAATAAATGACCACTGGTTATAGCTTTCAATAATATCGAAAAGCGATAAATTAGTTCTTCATTGATTCCTGAGAAAATGTAAGTGTAAAAGTAACGTTAATGATATCATAACTTAGGATAAATACATGAGGAAAAAACAAGAACGATAAAATGAGTGCGTACCTGTAACTTCTGCCGAGACCTTTGGATCCGCAAAAAAACGTCTCGCCGAGTTCCCGTCATTACTTGTGCCATACTCTGGTTTAGGGACATCTACAATCAGCCCCATCCTTGTGCGAAATAAATTTTGAATGTGCTTTTTCCTTCTTTGTTGCTCCCATCGCTACTGTTGGCCTGCAAGGAAAATTTTCAAAGTGTCAAAAAGAGTAATTACTTGAATTTAAATTATAATACTAGCAATTATAATACTGATGCTCATCACCCACCTTCCATTGTTTGATAGTTAAGCGGTAGGAAATGTGCAGAAGACATTCAAAACATTGAATGTAGCAGTGAAGAGGAGAGAGACCAAAGGCATATTTTGAGGTGTCCACTGGCCTCTTTGCCATGAGCTCTAAATCGTTCATTTGTGATATTTTTGCCCCACAGATATAGCACTTCATGGAACTGGTTTCCATCAGCGCACTACAAGCCTAAAATATATGGAAAAATTCAATCAGTATACAAATAAAATAATACACACCTACACGTATTTGGAGAAAACTCACTTTTCCGTCTACCATTGTAAGGACTAAATGGAATTTCACCATGACCAAAATTGACAGGTCGCAATCCCTTTATCTGCCTTTTAATATATCTGTCCTCTGTAGAAATTTCCTTTGTTTCGTGAATCCACTGTAGACGTATTGGCCGACAAAATCTACTTGATGATGGATGAGGATTAGACCAAATAATTTCTCCTGAAATAAGAAACACCATAGCTTCCAGTTTTAAGAAAAGACAATCATGATATAAATGAACTTACTGTCTTTTTCACTTACCTGATTCATCATCTTCTACTTGTAGAGGCACAAGGGAACTCGCAAATACACTGTCATCTGTCTTTCCTTCTTGCCCCCACTTTTGCTTATATTGCGAATGTCCTGAGCTTCTATCAAAGCCATGCAGGTGAGGGTGCAATGTATCTTAGTATCATCCTCACATCGCGTATTTAAGCAAGAAATGATTCTAAAAGCGGCATGATTGAGGAGCGCTTGAAGATTCACCTCACTTTTCCTCACTCACAATAATGCCATCAGGATAGGTTGCTGTTTTCACCTGCCGTATCCTAACTTGGGTAGAGGTAATAAGATCGGCAAGAGTCTCTCTAAGATACGCCGTGGCACGCCACCCCAGCGCGCCATGCAACCGAAATATGAGTAGGAACTGCAAATAGGCAAGTATAGGCAAAAATTCTCTTCTGTAAAGTATTGTATGGACTTCAAGCTACATGACTGTACAAATAACTCTGCAGGGCTAAGCGGGGCTATAAAAGAAATTTGGCATTTTATCAAAATATTATTGTAAATTACAGTAGTCAGTTAAAATTATTATAGGCTATTTAAATAATGCAAGATACACAAGAAAACTGCTCTATAATTTCAATAAAGGTGCATATTACAAATAAATATAATTTTAAAAGCCACTTGATGCCCAAGAACTTTGCCCCAATGTGATACATTTTGCCAATTTTGCATCGAAAATTACTTCAGCCGGCCACAGCTCGTTTCCTTCAAATTTGGCATGTTATTAACATTATATAGAGAACTTTTAAAAGCAAAATAGTAAGTCATTTTATTAAACACATACAGGAGAATAATAATATCTTATTTTTTGTTCACAAAATAAAAGTTGAAAATTTGATTTTTGGCCAGCTTTTTTCGGTTTCGGCCCACTGTGCGATGGTGGGAGGGCCTCGTTGAGGAGGTTCTGGATGGCGTTGTGCCTCCCTAACCTCTCCTGGTGGAGTGATTGGCATGCATTTAGGACGTGAGAGAGTGTCTCGCTACCTCCTGCACGACACGTCCTCCCTCATGCACTTCCTCGCATGGGTCCGAAAAGGGGGAGGATGTTCAATCGTGTCTGGTGTATAACATACCAGTCGCACAGCCTCGTGAATTCCCCGGACCGCAGGAAGTGGCTGCTCACATTGCTGACAGTGAAGCCTCCATCACCCGCCCTTGGTCCGGTTTCACAGTGAGGTGCCATCTTGTACCCTCCCACACTGCGTTGTGAAGTATCTTTGTGAGACGGTTGCGTGCCGAGGTAGGAACGATGATGCATGTCATCTCCGGAGTTGGGTGCCACACCCGCAGAGAGATCTCCCTCCTGGCCGTGGTCCACTCCCACAGGAGACCGCAATGAGGGCCGAGGGATTTCGTGGCCCTCCTCGCCCAGCTCCATGTGAATGCCATGCCTCTCGCAGCTTTCTCAAGATCGCTCTCCGAGGTCCACTCTCACAGGAGACCGCAATGAGGGCCGAGGGATTTCGTGGCCCTCCTCGCCCAGCTCCATGTGAATGCCATGCCTCTCGCAGCTTTCTCGAGATCGCCCTCCGAAGATCCTGAGAGATACCTGCATAGAATCCCTCTATCCGGCGCCGCCGTCTTTCTTCCCAACTTTTTGTAGACGGCGTCCCAGAGGCCGTACCATGCGATATCGCAGAAGAAAGGTAAGCATGCAAAAGGTGCTGCTCTCCATGGGGAGCGGCATGTATCCCCCGCTGCCGAGGTATGTTGGAAGGTTCACCATCTCTCTACTTGCCCACAACAGAAGCATGAGCCAGGTCCTCACTGCCTTTCAGATGACCACGTCGGTCGCCGTGTGGCTCTTCACAGGAACCACCGACATCCGCAGGGGAAATGTCATTCTCAGCAGGAGAAAGGTCCCGAGAGCATCTATCTTCTGCCAAGGTAGGAGGCCACTGCCCGACAGGGAGTCCACGTCTCTCCATAGCGTTTCCAATGTCACCGTTGGGGTCGTCTCCACCTTAAACCCCGTAGGTCTACCTAGATACGGGTTGGACTCGCCTTCTCTCAGAGAGCGCATTGCCTCCCCCTGGACTGCGAAGGACGTCTCCTGCACCTTCCTCCTTCCCCTGCGGAAAAAAGTTTGTCCATTGTCACTTGAGGATTCTTGACCTTTTCCAGAACTGGATGAACATAAAATATCTTCTCTGAATTCCTCTTTATGCTCCATTTTGCTCACAGCTTCTAATACCCATTCCTTTATTTTGGCTTCCATATCACTTTTCTGAAATCTCATCTTGAATCTAGGATCTATGAAAGAAGATAGACACAAAGATTTGTTTTCCAAATAAGTAGAAAATCTTTTGTCAATTGAAGATCTAAGTTCTTCAATTGTGGTGCGAATTCCGCTGAAGTTATTACTTTGTATAGCCTTTGATAAAAACAAATTAATAGTTAAACAAATTAATAGTTTGAATTGTTGGGATGATCATTGAAATGGTGGATTCTCTCTTACTTGATTCCTTAGTAATTTCTTCAAATAGTTTTAAAAGTTGAACTATTTTCACAGCAAGACTCCACTGGTATGAATTTTATGTAGGGATGTTGTTATCCACAGCATATGTCACAAGAGCTTTTCGTTGCTCTAGATTTCTTTCCAGCATGTAATACGTTGAATGAAATGACTTTCATTGCCTCCTAATGTCTGAAGAAATCAGCAGAATTGCAGTCAAATCCTTGCTAGGGGTTGTCTCTCTCTCCTCTTCCTCTGATGCCCTGTCTTCTTCTATCTGAAGCATTTCTTCAGTACTCAGCTCTTCATTATGTGACTCAACTAGTTGTTGCATATCTTCAATTGCAAAACGTCAAAACCCAGTTGCCTTCCCACTTCAACAATCCTTTGCTGAATTTCTTCTGTTGTGTCAACAGTGAAACCCTTAAAGTCAACAACACAGTCAGGCCAAACATTCCTCCAGGAAGTGTTCATATTGTAATTGACTGCATTCCAGGCGGTTTTAATGTTGTCGATGGCCTTTTTTATATTATAGGATCTCCAAAATTCTTTAAAAGAGGGCTTATTAGGACCATCAGTTGCTTCAAAACATTGATCAAATGTAATCTTGTGATAAATATTCTTGAAGTTGCTGATAACATTTTGATCCATGGGCTGGAGAAACACAACCTTCACCAGTCCATCAGAGAGATCTTCTAAATTTGGGGTATGACCTGGTGCATTATGTAAAACTAAGACAGCCTTACTATCCAAGTTCTGGTCTTGCAAATATTTGGTGACTGCAGGCATGAAAGAGATACTGAACCATTCATTAACACTTTCGGTGCAGACTGCATATAGCACGACTTTGCCGCTTCCGGGCATACAAATTTCGGCAATATTTCAATATAATGATTTATTTTATCATTTCAGATATAGTACCATGATTTTCAATAAAAAAATTAGCTGAAATCCTAAAAATTTTATAGGGCCTCTTAAGAGTACCGTCAGGATATGCGGTCGTCCCGGATATGCAACCCGCACAACAAACTCGCTCGGAATTGGTTACCGCGACTATCCACAAGGAAGGTTACAGACTAAAAGAATAATTTTCGTGTTACAATTTTTTTATTATAATAAAGTTCGATCATCAATTCAAGCCATAAGAACCAACATTTTACATTAACATTTTATTATGATAATAAAAAGAAACAAAGAAAATTAGAAACATAAATGTTCGCGATAAATTACTGTGTAGCATTTATTTCCTCTCTAATATGATTTTTAATTTTACAGATTTCTGACACCATTATTCGCATAATAAATTGCCAATATGCGCGCACAGTCATGCCCTCAGCGAACCTTACGTTGGAAACAAAGTACATTAAAATCCTATACCAGGGAAAGGCTTTATTAGAGTAAAATGTGAATTATTCAGATCAATTTATTTCACACACTTAATTTATTATAAATTAATTGAAAAAAACCGCGGAAACATTGCGCGGGTGCAGCTTGTAAGGTTAAGTTGCCGACTAGGTTTGATGCCCACAACTAGAGTTCACCACCCCACCAGTTGGGGTCGAACGATTCTCGATTCTGGGCTAAAGAAATCGATCCACATAAAAATCGTAGAACAACAGATCGATCCAAAAATCGAATCGACCTTGTAAAAAGATCGATCGTGGATCGCCCATCCCTAGTACAAAAAATATAATATTTACAAATAGGAATTTACAATAAATACGAATATATATACATACATTAAAAAATACAGAATCTTAAATAATTACAAATAATACAGTACTAACAAAAAAAGTATATACAAATAAAAGCAACTAATAAACTACTGATAATATTATAAATATTTACACTTTCCTACTCAACTAAACTAAAATTAAGGTACTTATGATAAACTAAAAAACAATTATCTGTACAAAGTCCTGGTTCGTTTGCACAACCAGGACACAAGTATGTACATTTCTTTTTACAAATCCTACACTTCTTCTGAGTTCTTCTTCGCCCCTCTAACAGACAAGGCTTTGGGAAGTGCAATTTGTTTATGAAATTTGGGGATGGAGGGGGATGTTGCGGCAAGGGTCTGGAGCCACAAAGGGCATCAACGATTGCCAAGCAGAATTTGAAAAGTTCGACACCGGTTTCCCCACTATATCTGCGATATAAAAAATACGCATTCAATAGCATCAATTCGATGATATGGAATGTTATTTTTTTATACCACTTTAACGTACCGTGATTGGGAGTATAATAAGAAAATAGCTGATCAACACGGTCGATGCCTCCCATATTCTTATTATACTTCACAATCATTTCCGGTTTAGATATAGTGGATCCGTGCGGATTGGAAATGTTGACCATATCACCTGAGAATTTAGATGATATGGACAACACTTCCCTTTTATCCTTCCACTTGCACACGCTGACGCCCTTGTCTGTCCACCGCTGGATTACTTCACCCTTTCTTAATTTTTTCTCCACAACGTCCACGGGGTTATCCTTCCTGTTGGGATGCAATGTCCCTGTGACATATGTTTTTTGATCAAGAAGATCAAAGGTCTAGAAGACACTATTATAAAAATTGCCCATAAAAAGGGAATGGCCTGACCCTTTGAGGTTTTCCATCAATTTATGGACAACTTTATTTACGTGCCCCACACCACTGACCTCTTGATCCCTTGCTCCTGCGTAAATTAAGAAACGGTGAAGTAATCCATCTGGCTCGGCTAACATATAAAATTTCAATCCAAATTTGTGCTTTTTCATCGGAATATATTGCTTAAAATAAAGCCGACCCCTCCAAGGTGCCAGGGATTCATCTATTGCCAGGTTTTTGGCAGGGGATGTTATTTCGGCCATAACATCCATGAAATGCTGAAGGAGCGGCCTAATTTTATGGAGGGGATCAACTGAACCGGGTTCGTTGGCGGCTAGATGGAATGCCGCCTTTATGTTTAGGAACCGGTCCCTGGACATTCGTCTGCTGAAGTACTGCAAATCGAATTTCTCGTCCGTGTTCCAATAATCACGAACCCGATTCAGCTTGATAATTCCCATTTGGAACATAAGGCCCATAAACATTTTCAATTCATCCATACTCAAGTCTTTCCAATCAGTGATCCGGGACCTTGAGGAAATCCCCTCCCTCAGGAACAACTCCACAGCAAAGTTGTTCTTTTCCCGGATCAACAGATTGTAAAGGTCTTCAGTAAATATTAAATTGAAAAAATCTATGGGCCTATTTCCATCTGGGAATTTCTTCAATCCCCTCATCCCCGTGAAGGGAAAATTAGGCCGGTTGGGAGGAGGAGAGGATTTCCAAGTAGGTGGAGGTTGGTGGGAAGGATGAGAGGGAGAAGGCGGCTGGTTAGGGGTGGCAGGATCATAAGGAGAAAGTGTTTGAGGGATAGGAGAAGGAACCGAAGCGCTAGGGTTTATTGCTGGGGGTTGTGGTGAATGGGTGGGAATAACAAGGGCTTGGGAGGGGCCGGCGATAGACTGAATGCGGGTGGAGGGGATCAGGGGTACCTTGAGCCGTTAGAGGGGTAAGAAGAACTCTGGAAGAAGAAGGGCCTTCCGGATGTTCCTCCACCAAGAAGAAACCTTCCTCTTCTCTCTCTTCTGAGTCCTCAGTGGGGACTCAGCTTCCTCGAGGAGCCTCCTCAGTTCCTCCTCGTCCATATCGGAGAGGAGTAATGTATCCCTCTCACGACTCCTTTTCGACACACCTGAAATATTAGAATTTGTTTATATACAGCATCACACAATTAAAGTTCAATATACATACCAGAGGTACTTGGAATTTCATCAGGATTTAACCTCTTCGCCATTCTGTTGATTTTTCTAGTAACTCACCTAAAATTCAAGGAAAAGTTAGGTAAGATATTAATTTAAATTTACAATGCATATTTTATGTAAAGATGTAATAATACGAAAAACTATAATAAGCAACTGAGAAGTAGTGCTTTCACGGAGGAATACATTATTTATTTTAGAATTTCATACCGAAAAAATATTTACTGTATCAAAAGGTAAAACATTAGTAATATAATTCAATTTTTACGTAGATCATACGCATATGATAATACTGAATAAAACTTTTTTAAATTCACAGTAATTGAAAATATTTTTTTAGATATTATAATTTCAATAAATTGTAAAAAAAATATTTTTATATATTATTTACAATATACACATAATATTTACAAAGAAAAATATTCTTTTCTGTCATATTTTTCAAAACAGAAAAATACAGGAAGGCCGACATTGCAAGCTTTGCATTTAGTCAACAGCCGAGTGTATTTTCCTTTCTCTGCGCACATTCGGCATCTAAGGCGGTTTGATTTTTATGGGCCAATGTTTATATTCCCTCACCTCTCCTTCGGTAAGATTTTGAGGGAAGGAAAAAAGCAGTAAATCTCACTTGAAAAAATGTCGCACGTAACACGTGTTCGAAGGTTTGCTAACAAATGAATATATGCGGCCTAAGGATCCAAAAATGAAAGAAGATACCATTAAGGCCGTCAAGGAATTTCTAAAGGGGAAGGTAAAATCTTTTTGCTTACACATGGGCACATGCTGTGTGAAGAGGTTTAGGTCAGAGGGTCCGGGTGCGGCAAGCATGCCTCTCACTTTACTTTGCCCAACAAACAACCTCTTCCCACCCCAAATGCTAGGAACACGTGCTGATTCCAATAACGTGGCCAGAAGAGGCTTCTAGGAAGACACCCTCCAAATTTCACACATATACGACAAATGCCCTACCTGCAGTATGCAGCAGAAAATAAGCATCGAGCCTCCGGCACCGAACGGAGCAATTTTTCGTGCCCGTACCAGCACGGTAGGCGTTTTTAAAGTTTAAAAAGTTAACACCATATGATTTTCAAGTTTTTCTGTTCAAAATACTTTTTATTTGCGAATTACTGAATAATCAGTTTTCGAGATAAAGGACTTTATCAATAATTCTATAACAAAAAAATTTAGATGAAAATTTAAATACCCATATCCTCCGACCTCCACGAGTGTTTCATTCTTTTTATACTTTTTATTTGCGAATTACAGAATAATCAGTCTCCGAGATACACGACTTTATCAATAATTCTATAACAAAAAAATTTAGATGTAAAATTTAAATACCCAACACAAGTGAGCTGTCGGATATTTAAATACCCACATCCTCCGACCTCCACGAGTGTTTCATTCCGCGCTGGAGGGATTTAAAAGTGACTAACTCGAAACACTTACGTAAAAATCTGTAAACGTTTTTGTACACTTCAACAGGACACTGTATAAAAAATACGTGTGATTTTCAAAGTTAATATCCAAGGCGAATTATATGCACTTACCAAAAAGCTTGAAAAATCCGGAAATTATGCAAGTGAAATCCAGTGAAAAGGCTTTCCACTAATAATTACTGGTTTCAAATATTCCTGAAAGTAAGTAATATATTTTAAAACCATATTTCATAAAGATATAGGATTTTTGAAAGGCAGGCATAAATTTAAATTACCTTTCTTCTGCGACGACACCTCCAAAAAAAAATCACTCCAAGAAACTGGACTAGGACACCTAAAAACACTAAAAAATAAATTTATGTTGCAAAGGAAAAGGAAATAAAAAAAAACGTGTAAGGAAATGTTAACTTACCTTTTTATAACAGCGGAATTCGTAAATCCACAAAAAGAATCTCTGATAGCACACCGAACGAAGGATACGAGACTACTGAACGTACGGTCCAATTCCTAAAGCTAAAGCCCTACCCCAACAACGGACCGAGAAATGACGATGAGAAACGGAATAGGAATCGGCCGACGCAGGGCCTCTTAAGTGTCCTTCCGGCAGCGAGGGGAGACCGGCCGGTCCTCTTAACACTTTCGGTGCGGACTGCATATAGCACGACTTTGCCACTTCCGGGCATACAAATTTCGGCAATATTTCCAGATAATCATTTGTTTTATCATTTTAGATATAGTACCATGATTTTCAATAAAAAAATTAGCTGAAATCCTAAAAATTTTATAGGGCCTCTTAAGAGTACCGTCAGGATATGCGGTCGTCCCGGATATGCAACCCGCACAACAAACTCGCTCGGAATTGGTTACCGCGACTATCCACAAGGAAGGTTACAGACTAAAAGAATAATTTTCGTGTTACAATTTTTTTATTATAATAAAGTTCGATCATCAATTCAAGCCATAAGAACCAACATTTTACATTAACATTTTATTATGATAATAAAAAGAAACAAAGAAAATTAGAAACATAAATGTTCGCGATAAATTACTGTGTAGCATTTATTTCCTCTCTAATATGATTTTTAATTTTACAGATTTCTGACTGACCATTATTCGCATAATAAATTGCCAATATGCGCGCACAGTCATGCCCTCAGCGAACCTTACGTTGGAAACAAAGTACATTAAAATCCTATACCAGGGAAAGGCTTTATTAGAGTAAAATGTGAATTATTCAGATCAATTTATTTCACACACTTAATTTATTATAAATTAATTGAAAAAAACCGCGGAAACATTGCGCAGGTGCAGCTTGTAAGGTTAAGTTGCCGACTAGGTTTGATGCCCACAACTAGAGTTCACCACCCCACCAGTTGGGGTCGAACGATTCTCGATTCTGGGCTAAAGAAATCGATCCACATAAAAATCGTAGAACAACAGATCGATCCAAAAATCGAATCGACCTTGTAAATAGATCGATCGTGGATCGCCCATCCCTAGTACAAATAATAAAATATTACAAAAATATAATATTTACAAATAGGAATTTACAATAAATACGAATATATATACATACATTAAAAAATACAGAATCTTAAATAATTACAAATAATACAGTACTAACAAAAAAAGTATATACAAATAAAAGCAACTAATAAACTACTGATAATATTATAAATATTTACACTTTCCTACTCAACTAAACTAAAATTAAGGTTCTTATGATAAACTAAAAAACAATTATCTATACAAAGTCCTGGTTCGTTTGCACAACCAGAACACAAGTATGTACATTTCTTTTTACATATTCTACACTTCTTCTGAGTTCTTCTTCGCCCCTCTAACGGACAAGGCTTTGGGAAGTGCAATTTGTTTATGAAATTTGGGGATGGAGGGGGATGTTGCGGCAAGGGTCTGGAGCCACAAAGGGCGTCAACGATTGCCAAGCGGAATTTGAAAAGTTCGACGCCGGTTTCCCCACTATAACTGCGATATAAAAAATACGCATTCAATAGCATCAATTCGATGATATGGAATGTTATTTTTTTATACCACTTTAACGTACCGTGATTGGGAGTATAATAAGAAAATAGCTGATCAACACGGTCGATGCCTCCCATATTCTTATTATACTTCACAATCATTTCCGGTTTAGATATAGTGGATCCGTGCGGATTGGAAATGTTGACCATATCACCTGAGAATTTAGATGATATGGACAACACTTCCCTTTTATCCTTCCACTTGCACACGCTGACGCCCTTGTCTGTCCACCGCTGGATTACTTCACCCTTTCTTAATTTTTTCTCCACAACGTCCACGGGGTTATCCTTCCTGTTGGGATGCAATGTCCCTGTGACATATGTTTTTTGATCAAGAAGATCAAAGGTCTAGAAGACGCTATTATAAAAATTGCCCATAAAAAGGGAATGGCCTGACCCTTTGAGGTTTTCCATCAATTTATGGACAACTTTATTTACGTGCCCCACA
Organism: Uropetala carovei; assembly: GCA_036926305.1. Lineage (NCBI taxonomy): Eukaryota > Metazoa > Arthropoda > Insecta > Odonata > Petaluridae > Uropetala > Uropetala carovei. The sequence goes on from JAXCHB010000043.1 coordinate 3,224,846, forward strand.
CCACTGACCTCTTGATCCCTTGCCCCTGCGTAAATTAAGAAACGGTGAAGTAATCCGTCTGGCTCGGCTAACATATAAAATTTCAATCCAAATTTGTGCTTTTTCATCGGAATGTACTGCTTAAAATAAAGCCGACCCCTCCAAGGTGCCAGGGATTCGTCAATTGCCAGGTTTTTGGCAGGGGATGTTATTTCGGCCATAACATCCATGAAATGCTGAAGGAGCGGCCTAATTTTATGGAGGGGATCAACTGAACCGGGTTCGTTGGCGGCTAGATGGAATGCCGCCTTTATGTTTAGGAACCGGTCCCTGGACATTCGTCTGCTGAAGTACTGCAAATCGAATTTCTCGTCCGTGTTCCAATAATCACGAACCCGATTCAGCTTGATAATTCCCATTTGGAACATAAGGCCCATAAACATTTTCAATTCATCCATACTCAAGTCTTTCCAATCAGTGATCCGGGACCTTGAGGAAATCCCCTCCCTCAGGAACAACTTTACAGCAAAGTTGTTCGTTTCCCGGATCAACAGATTGTAAAGGTCTTCAGTAAATATTAAATTGAAAAAATCTATGGGCCTATTTCCATCTGGGAATTTCTTCAATCCCCTCATCCCCGTGAAGGGAAAATTAGGCCGGTTGGGAGGAGGAGAGGATTTCCAAGTAGGTGGAGGTTGGTGGGAAGGATGAGAGGGAGAAGGCGGCTGGTTAGGGGTGGCAGGATCATAAGGAGAAAGTGTTTGAGGGATAGGAGAAGGAACCGAAGCGCTAGGGTTTATTGCTGGGGGTTGTGGTGAATGGGTGGGAATAACAAGGGCTTGGGAGGGGCCGGCGATAGACTGAATGGGGGTGGAGGGGATCAGGGGTACCTTGAGCCGTTAGAGGGGTAAGAAGAACTCTGGAAGAAGAAGGGCCTTCCGGATGTTCCTCCACCTTCTTCTTCTGTCTCTTCTGAGTCCTCAGAGGACTCAGCTTCCTCGAGGAGCCTCCTAAGTTCCTCCTCGTCCATATCGGAGAGGAGTAACGTCTCCCTCTCACGACTCCTTTTCGACGCACCTGAAATATTAGAATTTGTTTATATACAGCATCACAAAATTAAATAAGGGTGAACAATTAAAGCTCAATATACATACCAGAGGTACTTGGAATTTCATCATGATTTAACTCTTCGCCATTCTGCTTAATTTTCTAGTAACTCACCTAAAATTCAAGGAAAAGTTAGGTAAGATATTAATTTAAATTTACAATGCATATTTTATGTAAAGATGTAATAATACGAAGAACTGTAATAAGCAACTGAGAAGTGCTTTCACGGAGGAATACATTATTTATTTTAGAATTTCAAACCGAAAAAATATTTACTGTATCGAAAGGTAAAACATTAGTAATATAATTCAATTTTTACGTAGATCATACGCATATGATAATACTGAATAAAACTTTTTTAAATTCACCGTAACTGAAAATATTTTTGTAGTTATTATAATTTCAATAAACTGTAAGAAAAATATTTTTATATATTATTTACAATATACACAATATTTACAAAGAAAAATATTCTTTTCTGTCGTATTTTTCAAAACAGAAAAATACAGGAAGGCCGACATCGCAAGCTTTGCATTTAGTCAACAACCGAGTGTATTTTCCTTTCTCTGCGCACATTCGGCATCTAAGGCGGTTTGATTTTTATGGGCCAATGTTTATATTCCCTCACCTCTCCTTCGGTAAGATTTTGAGGGAAGGAAAAAAGCAGTAAATCTCACTTGAAAAAATGTCGCACGTAACACGTGTTCGAAGGTTTGCTAACAAATGAATATACGCGGCCTAAGGATCCAAAAATGAAAGAAGATACCACTAAGGCCGTCAAGGAATTTCTGAAGGGGAAGGTAAAATCTTTTTGCTTACACATGGGCACATGCTGTGTGAAAAGGTTTAGTCCAGAGGGTCCGGGTGCGGCAAGTGTCTCTCACTTTGCCCAACAAACAACCTCTTCCCACCCCAAATGCTAGGAACACGTGCTGATTTCAATAACACGTGGCCAGAAGAGGCTTCTAGGAAGACACCCTCCAAATTTCACACATATATGCCAAATGCCCTACCTGCAGTACGCAGCAGAAAATAAGCATCGAGCCTCCGGCACCGAACGGAGCAATTTTTCGTGCCCGTACCAGCACGCTAGGCATTTTTAAAATTTAAAAAGTTAACACCTTATGATTTTCAAGTTTTTCTGTTCAAAATACTTTTTATTTGCGAATTACTGAATAATCAGTTTCCGAGATAAAGTACTTTATCAATAATTCTATAACAAAAAAATTTAGATGAAAATTTAAATACCCAACACAAGTAAGCTCTCGGATATTTAAATCCCCATATCCTCCGACCTCCTCGAGTGTTTCATCCTTTTTATACTTTTTATTAGCCAATTACAGAATAATCAGTCTCCGAGATATACGACTTTATCAATAATTCTATAACAAAAAAATTTAGATGTAAAATTTAAATACCCAACACAAGTGAGCTCTCGGATATTTAAATACCCACATCCTCCGACCTCCACGAGTATTTCATTCCGCGCTGGAGGGATTTAAAAGTGATTAACTCGAAACATTTACGTAAAAATCTGTAAACGTTTTTTTACACTTCAACAGGACACTGTATAAAAACTACGTGTGATTTTCAATGTTAAAATCCAAGGCGGATTATATGCACTTACCAAAAAGCTTGAAAATTCCGAAAATTATTCAAGTAAAATCCAGGGAAAAGGCTTTCCACCAATAATTATTGGTTTCAAATATTCCTGAAAGTAAGTAATATATTTTAAAACCATATTTCATAAAGATATAGTGATTTTTGAAAGGAAGGCGTAAATTTAAATTACCTTTCTTCTGCGACGACACCTCCAAAAAAAAAAATCGCTCCAAGATACTGGACTAAGACACCTAAAAACATTAAAAATAAATTTATGTTGCAAAGGAAAAGGAAATTAAAAAAAAAACGTGTAAGGAAATGTTAACTTACCTTTTTATAACAGCGAAATTCGAAAATCCACAAAAAAAATCTCCGATAGCACACCTCGAACCGAAGCACACGGTACGAAGGATACGAGACTACTGAACGTACGGTCCAATTCCTAAAGCCCTACCCCAACAACGGACCGAGAAATGACGATGAGAAACGGAATAGGATCCCCCTGCGGGAAGGGGGATAGAATACTCCCGCAGCCCCTCTGCTGGTCGTAAGAGGCGACCAATGGGCGAGGAGACAACCTCGTAAAAAAACCCACAGTCAACTCGGGGTAGTTTCCAAACAGCATGTGGGTCTGCTGTTTGAGTTTTTGCCATAACTTCCGGCTATCGGCCCGCCCGCGTGTTTGCCGTACGTGGAGACCCGTAAGGTGGGGAAGAGATGCCTGGTGGTTGAGCTCACTGGACCTCATCTGGGTTTCGGATGCTCAAGATGCGATCCGTGAGCAAGACACCACTTTGGCCTCGGACTCAGTGTAAACGACGAATCGGCTTGCCGTCGCGTCTTGATGTTCCGGTTGGCGAGTACGGAGGCTACGGGGGTCTGTGTAGGGGGGTCAAAGGTGCATGGGTTTGGAGGGCCCACGCACTGGAGATCTTACCCGAAGCAGACAACCTAGTCAGAGGTGCTATATCCTGCTGGTTAGCCCTGGCGTCTGCATCAGTTTGTGGTGCGGCGTCCCATTTGTGGCTCCGTGGTGGGTGGGGAGACCAGAGGATGAATCTTTATTTCTTTTATTATGGCGGAAAACTTTCTTCCTCTTAAAAGATCCCGTCCAGATGCGGGCGGGGGAAGAACCCGTCTGGTCACAGACGGGGGAGAAATGGTTAAAAAGTGCATTAAATACCTGGTTATGAAACGTGTAACAGAAGGTGAGACCTTTACCAAAGTGTCTCCCTTCTTAATTTATAATGCTCTCTCGTCACAAGTACCTGGGCCTCTTCACTCAGTGAAGAAGCTCAGGGATGGAACTCTGTTAATTCAAACGTGCACTGAACTCCAGAGCACAAAAATACTGGGAATGACGATGAAGGACATGCCAGTCTCGGTGGAGGCTCATAAAATGCTGAACACCTGCCAGGGGGTCATAACCAACTATGACCTTCTGTACACAGACATCGAGGAATGTAAGCGAGAGCTGGCCCCGCAGGGGGTGATAGACTGTAGGAGGCTAACAATAAAGAGGAATGGTGAGGTCATCAATTCCACCTCGATGATCCTCACATTCTCCCTCGATAAGCTGCCAGAGAAGGTCAAAGTTGGTTATGAGGTCTGTTCAGTCAGACCTTACATACCGAGTCCTCTGCGCTGCTTCCAGTGCCAGAAGTTTGGCCACACTGCGCCTCGTTGCAAAGGCAAACCAACCTCTTAAAAGATCCCGTCCAGATGCGGGCGGGGGAAGAACCCGTCTGGTCACAGACGGGGGAGAAATGGTTAAAAAGTGCATTAAATACCTGGTTATGAAACGTGTAACAGAAGGTGAGACCTTTACCAAAGTGTCTCCCTTCTTAATTTATAATGCTCTCTCGTCACAAGTACCTGGGCCTCTTCACTCAGTGAAGAAGCTCAGGGATGGAACTCTGTTAATTCAAACGTGCACTGAACTCCAGAGCACAAAAATACTGGGAATGACGATGAAGGACATGCCAGTCTCGGTGGAGGCTCATAAAATGCTGAACACCTGCCAGGGGGTCATAACCAACTATGACCTTCTGTACACAGACATCGAGGAATGTAAGCGAGAGCTGGCCCCGCAGGGGGTGATAGACTGTAGGAGGCTAACAATAAAGAGGAATGGTGAGGTCATCAATTCCACCTCGATGATCCTCACATTCTCCCTCGATAAGCTGCCAGAGAAGGTCAAAGTTGGTTATGAGGTCTGTTCAGTCAGACCTTACATACCGAGTCCTCTGCGCTGCTTCCAGTGCCAGAAGTTTGGCCACACTGCGCCTCGTTGCAAAGGCAAACCAACCTGCCCCCGGTGCAACCGGGAAAAGCACGAGGAGGAAGTATGCAAGGAGGCCTTACCCTGCGTCAACTGTGACGGCCCACACCTGGCTTTCTCCCGAGACTGTGCAAAACTGAAGGAGGAGAAGAAGGTAATGGAAATAAAGACGGTAGAGAAACTATCCTATTTCGAGGCCCGTAAAAAATACAGGACTCTCGTCGCTCCTGTCTTCTCGAAGTCCTTCGCGTCCTTGGCAGCAACACCAGTGAAGAGGAGTACAATTGCCACCCAGACGGATGATCCACCAATCCAGGTTGCTCAGAAGAAAACACACAAGAAAGACAAAACGAAAGAGAATAGCAATAATGATAAAGAAAAATCTAACATGCCGAAACCAAGCACACCGAATAAGGGGCCCAATGGCAATGCCCCTACTGTGACCCATTTAAAAAATGGGTCACCAATAAAAAATGGTGGAGGAAGACCGGACAAGACTCCTTCTCCTGGTCCCTCCCGCAAACCTCCTCCTGTATCCGAAGAGAGGATGGAGGTGGACACACTTTCCGAGGGTGAGTGGGAAAACTCCCTCCCAACTCTCCGGAAGAAAGGGGGGAAGGGGAGGTTAAAGAGATAAACTTCCAGTGTGACGGACTTTTTAAAAAAAATAACTTTTTAAATTTTAACTCATATTTATTTATTACTTTATTTTAAACATGTTTTTATCTATACAGTGGAACTGCAACGGTTTTTACACGCACAGGGAAGAACTGGAGATCCTAATTTCTGATCTCAACCCTGCGTGCATATTTTTGCAAGAGACGCATTTTAAAGAGCAAGATAAGGTTAACTTAAAGGGTTTTCACGTTTTCCGAAAGGACGACCTAAGTGGCAATAGGGCTCAAGGGGGAGTGGCTGTAGCCATCAGGGAGGCCCTTTACACCTCCCAGGTGAATCTGCAGTCGCCCTTCCAAGCAATAGCACTTACCATTGCCACCCCGCAGGAAATTACTTTTTGTAATTTATACCTGCCGGAAGGGGCACCAGTGAACCGGAGGAACCTGGAGGATCTAGTTAATCAGCTACCGAGGCCATTCGTGTTGTTAGGGGATTTTAATGCCCATAACACCCTATGGGGAGACACGATGGCTGACAACAACGGTAGAGGGCGTCTCTTGCAAAAATTTTTAGATGATTTTAACTTGATTTTAACTCGTTTTAACTCTTTTAATGGAGAATATTCCTCCATCGACCTTTTTATTGCAACGAGTACAATAGCTCCACTGTTCACCATGTCCGTCCACCCAGATCTTTGCGGAAGTGACCACTTCCCTATTTTAATCACCAAGAGAGGTCCGGTTAATTGCGTTAAGTATCCTCGTAAATGGATTTTAAAGAAGGCTAACTGGACAGATTTTAAAAATGAAATGAAGTTCAATTTTGATGCCAGTCGTAGTTCCATACAGAACATGAAATGCTTCTCTGATGCTATATTAACTGCCGTAGGAAAGACAGTCCCGAAGTCATCAGGAAATCCTCATCGTCCACCAGTTCCGTGGTGGAATGATGAATGTGCTACAGCAATAAAAAACCGGAAACGGGCACTGCGTATTTTCAATAAATACCCCACAGGGACAAATCTGGCAGCATTCCGGCGACTGAGATCAAAAGCTCGACAGGTAGTGAAAAATGCCAAGAAGGAATCATGGATGAACTATGTCTCATCCATTAACCATCACACACCTATAACACAAGTCTGGAACAAGGTCAAGAGAATCTCAGGCACCCATCAACAATCACATATTAGTGCATTAAATTTTGATGGGCAACTAATAAAGTCTGCTGCAAAAATACCAGACGTTATGGGAAAGTATTACGCTGAAACGAGCAGCACAAGCAAGTACCCTGTCTCGTTTCAGGTAATGAAGAAAGAAACGGAAAGGAGGTATCTAAACTTTAACCCAGGGAGTAAAAGGGATCTCTACAATGACCCTTTTTCTCTCTGGGAATTAGAGTTGGCAATGAGAGATTCTAAGGATACCTCGCCAGGTGTTGATGAGGTACACAATGCCTTTTTAAAGCACCTGCCTGACAAGGCAAAGGGGGAGCTTCTGATGTCTGTCAACCAACTTTGGGAAGAAAGGCTTTTTCCCGATGAGTGGCGGGAATCCCTGATTATACCCATCCCAAAACAGGGAAAGGATCGGTCCTTACCAAGCAGCTATCGTCCCATCTCTCTAACGAATTGCTTATGCAAACTGTTAGAGAGAATGGTTAACCGACGGTTATGTTGGTGCTTGGAAAGCCGTAACCTCTTATCTAACATTCAGTGCGGCTTCAGGCGAAACCGGTCTACGATCGACCACTTGGTGAGGACCGAAAACTTCATCCAGGAGGCCTTTCTTCTTCGCCAACATGTCGTGGCAGTCTTTTTCGATTTGGAAAAAGCATATGACACGACATGGCGATATAAAATTTTAAGTAAACTGTACGAATGGGGTTTCAGAGGAAATCTCCCCCTTTTTATTAAACCTTTTTAACCAATCGAACGGCTAGGGTACGGATAGGAACTGTCCTATCTAGACCCTTTACCATAGAAAACGGAGTTCCACAGGGATCAGTTTTAAGCGTGACCCTGTTTGCCATAGCAATAAACGATATAGTAAGCTGTATCAAGACTCCAATAGAGGCATCTCTCTTTGTAGATGATCTGGCAATTTTCTGCAGGTCATCCCACTTGTCCACTGCAACAAGACAGATACAGCTTACTATCAATCGTTTAGACAAATGGGCACAGGCAAATGGTTTTCGTTTCTCCAACGAGAAAACCAAATGCCTCCATTTTTACAGGGTGAGAGGAATATTCCCTCATCCTGTTTTAAAACTAGGGGGCAATAGATTAGATCCCGTGGAAACAACCCGTTTTCTTGGTATGGTTTTAGACAGAAGACTGAATTGGCGGAGCCACATTAGTATTTTAAAAGATAAGTGTTTTAAAGTTCTAAACATTTTAAGGTTTTTAACGAACTCGTCATGGGGTGCCGACCGTACATCAATGCTCACTCTTAACCGAGCATTGGTAAGGTCCAAAATGGACTATGGGTCCTTCATATACGCCTCATCACGAGCTTCGTATTTGCGCCCTTTGACGTCCGTACACAATTCTGCTCTGAGGCTGGCTACTGGTGCTTTCAGGACCAGCCCCATTCCCAGTATTTACTGTGAATCGGGAGAGCCGCCCTTAGAGATTCGAAGAACGCTTTTAATGTGTACATATGTTTCAAAAATTTTAGCATTAAAAACCCACCCATGTTTTAACTTGATTTTTAAACCACGTTTTAAAGAACTTTTTAGTAGACGACAAAGAGCAACTTTACCCCTAGGTATTCGTTTTCACAATTTTATCGAGGGTGAAAACCTACAACTTCCGGAAGTCCTTCCTGGAGGCTTCCATAAGTCTCCTCCATGGCAGGTGCCAGTCCCAACGTGCCTGACTCAATTGTCCAGTTTTTCAAAAGCCGAAACGGAACCACTATTTTTTAAATTAAAATTTCAAGAAATAATGACGGAGTATCAACAATATATTCACATCTATACAGATGGTTCGAAGTCGGTGGATGGCTGCTCAAGTGCTTTTACATCAACAGTACATGGCACTCAGGCTTTTAAATTGAATCCCCTATGCAGTATTTTCACTGCGGAACTAATCGCAGTCCAGAGGGCGTTGGAGAGCATTGTTCCCAGGAGAGCGAAATATATCTTATGCTCGGACTCCATTAGTGCTCTGAAAGCCATCGCTAACCTCTACCACAGCCATCCCACGGTACAGCGGATCCATATCTTAATTTCGAGTCTAACAGCAAATGATGTGAATATCCTCTTCATGTGGGTCCCTGGGCACGTTGGAATTGCAGGAAATGAAAAGGCCGACTCAGCTGCGAAGGCAGCTCTGTCAAGAGAGGACACTGACATCAATATGGTTCCATCCCAGGACCTAAAATGCCTTTTTAAGAGCATCTTGCTGGAAAAATGGCAAAGGTCCTGGGAGGCAGTTACAAGAAATAAGTTGAGAGCGATCAAAGCAAGCATCATTCCATGGCCAACCTCGGTTAGAAACAGTCGCCGGGAGGAAGTCGCAATCACCCGACTTAGGATTGGCCACTGCGCTTTGACGCACTCCTTCTTATTTACACGGGAAAAGGAACCTCCCACATGCTCTACCTGCAACTGCCCTGTAACCATAAGTCATCTCCTGACAGAATGTACCAAATTTAGAGGTATCCGTCACATTTTAAACATGAGAGGTACACTCTCTGATCTTTTAACAGATGACCCTCTTAAAATTGACACTGTTTTAAAATTCCTAAGGTTAACAAATCTTTTAGGCACTCTTTGAAAAACTTAATTTCCGTTTTTATCTTACGCCTTTTATTATGTATTTAATTTATTGATTTTATAAATTCATTTTATCCTATTTTACCTTATTTATTTTTGCGTACCTTTTTAACTCTTATTTATTCTATTTAACCGGCAAGGTACGTTTTTGATTTCGGACGGTGCAAAATGACCATAGCTGTCGAAGCACCTTATAAACAAATACTACTACTACTACGGAATAGGAATCGGCCGACGCAGGGCCTCTTAAGAGTCCTTCCGGCAGCGAGGGGAGACCGGCCGGACCTCTTAAGAGGACTTCTGCACCGAATGTGCTAAGAGGACTTCTGCACCGAATGTGTTAAAAATATCCCTTATCACCCAAGCTTTCTTATTGGATTTCCACACAACAGGGAGCTTTGCCTTCACAAATCCTTTCAATGCTCTGCGGTTCTCAGAATGATAAACAACCAGAGGTTTTAACTTAAAATCCCCAGCAGTATTCCCACCCAACAACACGGTCAATCTATCCTCAGCTGGCTTGAAGCCAGGCATGGCTTTTTCTTCTTTGGTGATAAAGATCTTAGTAGGCATCTTCCAGAAGAGGCCAGTCTCATCCACATTAAACACTTGCCTTGGATCATACTTCCCTTCCTCAATGATTTCTCTAAAACTTTCAAAATAATTTTTAGCAGCCTCAACATTGGCACTGGCTGATTCACCCTGAATCTTAACACCATGCAATCCAGTCCTACCCTTGAACTTTGAAAACCAACCATCACTAGCTTTGAATTCGAAATTCTTCCCAACAGTTCCTTCTGGTTGCCTCATTCTTAAATCTTCGAAAATTCTCTTAGCCTTGGCTTGAAATATAGCAGTGGACATTGGCATATGTTTAGCCTCCTGGTCCTGAATCCAAAGGAGAAGCAAATGTTCCATTCTAATAAAAATTTCATCCCTATTCCGTTGAAATTTAATTGTTCCCGGCACAGATTTCTTTGCTAAGTCTTTATATTTTTGTTTTTCTCTTAAAATTGTCCTTACTGTGGTTTGAGCCATGCTCATATCTCTTGCAATTTCAGCACCAGATTTTCCTCTCTCAAACTGATCTATAATTTTTAATTTCACGTCCAAAGTTGTAACAACATGTTCTCGTTTGGCAATATTACCACTAAAAACTTTTTTGTTCACACTGGAAGCCATAATTAAGGGAAAAACAGACTTTAAAATAAGTTCAGACACCAACAGCGATCCAATAAACAAAAGAATGCCGTAAATCGAACAGATGATAAAAAATGAGGATCGACATTCGTTACGCATGGATGAAAGACGAAAGATCGAAAGGACGAATAGCGAACGACGAAACAACGAGCGGCCACTGTACATGTGAAGGGTTGACCGCAAAGGTTTCCCATGTCAGATTTAAGTTTTAGAAGTTTAACAAACGCCAAAATCAATTTATGCGTAGCTAATTTATTAAGATGGTGATTTGTTAAAATATATGGTGTCGGAATTACTTCTTTTATAGTGCAGTATTATACATATACATGTCAAAGGTTGAACGAAACGGTTGTGCCTGTCCGATTTGTTTTGGTTTTTCATTCGCCAAAATCAACTGAAATCAATTTTTTAAAAGTTTTATAAACTGCTAATGCAGTTTATAATAAAAATATGGGTAATAATTATGGATAATATTTATTCAAGTGGTTATTTTTGAAGTATGTTTTGCCGATTTAGTATGTGTCCACAGTGAATTATTCACCATCTTTCATTTATAATACGGCCGCAATGGCACTAGTCTCGCAGGTTCTGAGGGAATTATTTACCATGTTTAATTTGTAATATGGCCGCATTTGGCACTAATGTCGCAGGTTAACCTCTTGGGTACCCCGTGTCTCCATTAAGAATGACTCGATTGAGCCATGGGTGATATTGAATTATTTGCTTCTATGGTATTATGTGGTAAGGTGTGTGATTCATTTGGGCAACTGGTAGAGGGATTCTGTGAATCTATTGCATTACTGGTGCTCTCATTTTCAGTTAAATCTTCTACTGATATGGCAAAGCTGTCACCTGTGTAAGTTCAGGAAATAAAAAATAGGCTAAACAATGAAGTAGGTACATTTACCTAACAGCAAAGAGATGACTCACACTCACAAATAACACAATACTTAATTTTGCTCACTATAATCCAGTATATTTATCTTATGTTTACAAACCATATTTAATTTCCATTAGCGGCTACCTTCTTCCTTTTGTGAAATTTGAATCAATGATTATTCTAAATCTATGCAACTAATGGTAGATACCTACAACTGCAAACTAGTCTGCCATATGCAATAAATAGAAGAAACATAGTAAGGAGCTTTTAGTAAGAGTAAGTATACATTCATGAGCCTATTAAATGTAGTACCATTCCCAAAAAAGGCTGAACTGGAGTCATACGCTGAATCAAGTGGCTGAAATTGAGGTGGTAGCATTGATATTATTTTCTCGCCCATTTCGGTTAATATGGGAGTGAAACATCTGCCTCCAGTTTTGCAAGTTTCCACCTATAACAAGTTTTATTCATAATCTCGGTAACATAAAATTTCACTCTAACGGTGACGACATATTTGTTGAATGATAGAAGAGTTTTAAGATAATGTCGTGCAACTGTTTGCTGCAAATAACTTTAAGTATACAGAGAAATTGTATCATTTGAACAAGAAGAAATATTTACGCAATCGTTATATATATAGGCCTCGTTGAATTGTTGGGAAAATTTGATCTAATTTTAAATGAGCATCTTCGTCGAGTCACATCCCAAGAGACATACTTTCATTATTGTGGTAAAACAAACAAAAGTTTAGCCTATCCAATTATGTCATCTAAATCATTGTTTGATGGCAATACATATACATAATCTATAAATTACAAACATTACCATACAAACTTTAAAATAAACATTCAAGACGAACATTAAAACAAAAAGAAAAACCTTGGAAAAAAAAGAATATTTAAAAAAACTCATAGATATAGGAGTCAACACTTAAGTGTTTTATTACAGGAATGGTAGTATTAAATATGTCTATCTCACTTCTAAAATGGTTTGCAATTCATTGTACTCTATTTATTGGGCTATGAAATGCATAATTCTGTTTGTGATATTGACAAAAAAATGGAAAAGAATCACGTACAGAATGACTTGGTACTCTTATATTGATTAACTGTAGTAGTTCAGGGGCGTCTATCAAATTCCTCATTAACTTATAAATAAAGATTAAATCAAATTTAGTTCTATTAGAAGATAAGGGAGAGAAGATAAGGGAGATAATCCTAATTGATATAAAAGTGATTCATAGCATACATTATTATTATTACCCATTTTATAATATACATGCCTTAAAAATTTGTGCTGTACCCTTTCAAAAATTTTATATAGGTTTTTTTATAAGGTGACCAAATAATACTTGCATAATCAAGATGCGAACGTACTAAAGATATATACAAAATTTTCAAGGCATGAATAGAAGTAAATAACTTTGTAGATCTTATTATAAATCCTAATCATCTCAGCGATTTCAATGTCACAAATTCCAAGTGATAAGAAAATGATAAAGTTGAATCAAAAACTACTCCCAAATCTTTTATCGATTCAACTTTGGGTAACCTCTCACCATCTAAAATATAAACAGAATTTAACATTTTATTTTGTTTTTTGTTTTGTTTTATTTTGTTAAAAGTAATACTTGTGCATTTCTCTACATTTAAATAAAGCATATTACATTAAATAATATTTAATACATTATGCTTTGGATATGATAGTGGATTTCTAAACTATTTGATCATAATACTTCCTGAGGATCATGATTTTTCAACATTAATAAGACAAGCCTGAATAACCACTGAATTTCACAGACTGCATTTCTGAGTCAGTCAACCAGGTTCGACTCAGACAATCTTAGGCAGAGGTGGTTTTGAAGTGAAATTTGGCACAAATGCATTATAAAAATATATAATCCCATTTATTGCAGATAAAATTTTACACCACTTTTTATTCGGTTTAAAACACATGCCGTTCACAACTTTTTTATGTAATTACTTGGGTTAAATTCTCAAAATCACAGTATACCTCTTAAGTATATACATAAAACAATTTGAAATCTCTTCGAGTTATTTCAGCTTCGGCTCCCCATCGGTCATGTCTTCTCTTATCTTCTAGCCACCTCTGATTTTTGTTACCTCCTTTTCATTTCTGTTTCTGCTAGTAGTCAATTATCCTGACAGACAAGGGAAATAAAAAGGCGGTCACAATATTTTGTGGCCTTGTCAGCGATAGAACTGTTTATCTGAAAAAAAATATCAGGGGGCTCATAAGCCGCTGTGGTCCATTATGAAGTTTTATACATTTATATATACTTTGTACATTATCACCCATTGATACACATTACATATATAATTATACACATTATGTATATACAAGTTTAATATTGGTACAAGTAATGATTAGAATATAGTAATGCATTTAAATATCAATAAGTTGCAGGATTACTCTTTAATTAGTCTCAGAGAGAGATATCGTTTTCAATACTACATGAAATTAAAGCATAATACAAATACTTAAAAATATTCACACATATCACAGTCACAGCTGGTATATACCTTGATAAGTGAAGAAAGGGGACACTTCTGAAGTTCAAGAAAGGAGAGTCAAAAGGCTTGAAATACGAAGAAATTCAACAAAAATTTCATCTTCTACTATCAAATACATCAAATATATTATTAATTATATCATAAAAATGAAATATTTTCCTGTATTTAAGATCACTATTATACTGTTAATGGACTCCAGCATACATGTCATGTATGTGTGGCCATGTCACTTATTGCCTACTGTCATCCATGAAAATAACCTGAAAATAGTGAAATAATTACTAATAACTACTCAGCTATCAATGGCCAATAAAGCTTTACACAGTTATATACATAAGTCATTCTATATACACTATATACGTAATACATGAGAACAATTCAGAAGAGGAAGTAAAGAATTCAAATGAGAATAATTCAGAAGAGGAAGAAAAGAATTCAAATGAGAACAATTCAGAAGAGGAAGAAAAGAATTCAAATGTGAGTAGCTTGGAATGCATGAGAAAACTTGAACAGTGCAAAATACTATGGGAAACAAGTTGAAGTCAGTTATTTCAACTCATCCTAGATGCTCACTGTCCTTGTATCTGTAATTACTTCATAAATATATTTTCGGTATTCATTCAGAATAAATTCCTAATCACTGCATTCCTCCCGGATAATTCGCTCTCCATACCAGCAAATAAACCACAATTGTATATATCTCTCTGGAGGTAGTGTTTAGGCACTTTCATATCCAACGTCAGTTGTTTGCCATTTATTTTATTGGATAAGAGCTGTGCCCAGCGTGCCATGATAAGATAATGTTCCTTCTTAAGGATATCAGAAGAAGGATCAAAGAAATCAAACTCTCATTTTTGGAAATGCAACTAAAAGCATCCAATGACTATTGTTAGGATTAATTGGAATAATTAGTTTATCAAAACCAGAATATAAATGCTCAGAAAAGACTGATTTACACTGTTCAATAGACACGCTCCTGAGAATAATGTGGGCAACAGCAGGGTCTATTATGGAAAGAGTTGGATTATTAGCATGTATTCTGTGGAGAAAAGCACCAATGAGACTGTCATATAACCACCCACGGCAAAGATCTTGAGCAACAGATTTTAAAATATTCAATTCATTATCAGAAATGTAATAATCAAGAGATTTTAAATGAACAGTATTATGATTTCAAAACCACCAATGTAACAGATGGTAGCCCAAATGTTACTACTGTCAAGTATGGGATTTGTAAAACTTTCACAAGCATTATGCAGAAATAAAGACTTAATTTCTTCCCTTCGTTTTGCATTTGGCTTCTTAAATTTGTGTTGAACAGTCTTCTTTTTCTTTGTGGTTGGAAAAAGTCCCTGTTGCACAGTGCACTTAGTGTTGGGGGCCAGTCTCCCATAATTCATAGTGGGAGGTTTGCAATTATGTTGTTCATTTTCAGTGAAACCCACACATCTGTCTACTAATGACTTAATGGAGTTGAAAAGGTAGAGAAGTAGTATCTCAATTTTGCCATGACCAATTAAGACTTTAAATCTTTCTGTGAGTTGGTTAATTGACTCCAGAAGCTGCCGATTCTTCTGGTTTGGGGAAATGGCCCGAAGAGAAGATTCATGAGCTTTTGAATAATCTGTAACACTCTAACACCTCTTCGAGGAGTAGAAAGATTCCGAACAAAATAGGAATGGACTTGATGGATATGCTTACACAGTGTATGCCTATCAGGTCAAGAACAGTGGTACAAATGAAAACAAAGGCGAGAACAAGAGAAATTAGCACATTTAATAAAACATACATCAGGAAACTGGCATTCTAGATTGATTCGAGAAACTTTATAAAATAATGTTGGTTCTGACTGACATTTTACATTCCTGAGGAAATGTCAGCATCTGGTATTTTTAAACCTTTCCTGTGGTGGTTTTCATTCAGGATTTGAAGCCCTAGAGGTGGCTGTTGATATTTCCTTTTTCCAACTAAGGCCAGATGGGTAGTTCTGTTTATTTGAAGTAGTGCACTAATGAGGTCATCCAATCTCCTGTTAACTTTTCTGTTAAGATAATCGGCCGAATTCAGAGTTTTCTTAATCAGTTATTAAGACCCACTAAGTCCCCTTAGTAGCGCACCACTACATATGCCCTATTCAGAGCATCCTACTAGGGGTGATTTGCTTAGTCATTGAATATGGTAGTCAGCCTTAGTCATACGCCACGCTAAACAAGCTCCCGCGGTGTTTAAGGGCGTGACTAGTGTGTCTTCCGCTCCAGCTTGCGAAGTGTAGTGAAAGCGGTAGTTGAAAATGAGTCTTTTTTAGGTATAATATTGTTACTTTATTTAGTTTGTTATTAAGTAATTTCTATATGAGAGTTTTATATTTCTCTGTAGTTCATTATTTCGTCAAATTAGTTTAATTTCGTTTTATAGTAGAGTAGGGTACGTAATTTATTATTATATTCTTTCTTTTAAACGTCAGTTATTGGATTCTTATTTTAATTATTCCGCGTTTTATCATTTTAGCTATTTTCATTATTGACGTTTCTACTTTGTTTTCATGTTAATGGCCAACGAAGTTTGTACGTATTGCGTAGAGTTTTTGTGTAGTCGTTATTTGTATAATCACCTAGATCATGGTCCTTCAATAGTTGTTAATATGTTTCTATAGGAGTGTTTTATATTTATGTGTAGTTCATTATTTCGTCAAAATAGATTAATTTCGTTTGATAGTAGAGTAGGGTACGTTATTTTTATTGTTTCATTCCTTCTTGTAAAGGTTAGTTATTGTATTCGTAGTTTATTTATTCCGAGGTTTATCAATTTAATTATTCAGTTGTATTCATTATTCACTTTTCTACTTTGTTTTCATTGTAATAGCCAACGAAATTTTTACGTATTGCTTACAGTTATTGCGTAGTCGTTTTTTGTTATAATCACGTAGTGCATGTTACTTCAGTCGTTGCTCAGACTTTGTGTTACTTTGTGCTACAAAGTACAGAAAGTGCTTCTTCCCCTTTTGTAGTTTGCGCTTCTCCCAAGCGTCGCGTGAGATCGAAGGATACCGACGCGGGAGTAGCTGGTCAGGGGACATTTGAGACGGTGGTGTGTTGTGCTATTCCAAGTGTTTGGGGCTTCTGTTCCCTCAATTGGTTAATTATGTATTGTGTTGTGCTACTCCAGTGTTTGGGGCTTCTATTCCCTCAATTGGTTAATTATGTATTGTGTTGTGCGGCTCCGAGTGTTTGGGACTTCTATTCCCTCAATTGGTTGTGTATTGGGTTGTGCTGCCATAGACCATTAGAGATCCAGCGACCAGTTAATAGTTATTTCTTTGGTGTTAATACAGTCCACTTTTTACATACTGTTTTTTTTTATTATTACGATTTGTCACGAAACAGTAGTTGTTAGTATATTTCTAGTTCTTGCTATATTAATAGGCGTATTATAGTATTGTATTTAATAATATTGTAGATGGCCGGGTCAGATTTAGAGTATTATGAAGAAGCGCTGGAGGTGATGGAATTGGACGACTTCAGAAATAATCGCGGCAAGAAAGTATACATGGAGCATCAAGATCCCTTCGGGAAATATTCCGATAGGCTTTTCAGGAGGAAATACAGGTTTTCCAAAGCTGGAGTGGAAAAAATTTGCAGTCGAATTGGAAATAATCTAGGCCGAGGAGCAGCAGGAAACAGTGGGCTACCTATTTCGCCTACTCTCCAACTCCTGGCATCCCTCAGGCTTTTTGCAAAGGGGTCTTATCAGGATGGAAATGCTGAGCTCCATGGAATAAGTCAGTCATCAATGAGCAGAATTATTAAAAACGTTTCGGTGGCTCTGGCAAGGCTTAGACCAGAAGTTGTAACATTCCCTGATTCTGTGCCAGCGCAGAGAGCTGAAATGGCAGCATTTTATAGAATAAGGAGATTTCCGAAAGTAGTGGGATGTATAGACTGCACACACATTAAAATAAAAAATCCTGGTGGGCCAAATGCTCAAGCATACATCAACAGGAAGAATTTCTTCAGCTTAAATGTCCAAGTAAGTAACATTTTCTTAGCTAAATATATATGCATAACTAATTTTTGGTAATGTTCTTCTGCATGTTATTGTTAAATATCCCTTAACATGAATGGATATAAAGTTTACCTGATTTTTTATTGATTGTATAAGGCCATTGAAAATGTAACTTCCTCTATTCTTAAAAAGGTGGTGTCTGCATCCAATTTAAAAATAAAAAGTATTGTGTCAAGATGGAGAGGTAGCACGCATGATTCGAGAATCTTTAACGAATCCAATTTGAAACGGAAATTTGAAAATGGCTGCTACAAAGGAGTCCTTCTGGGTGACAGTGGGTATGCCTGCCTCCCTTATTTACTAACACCAGTGCGGAATCCTCAGGTAATTCTTTAATAGTCAGATTATGTGCTCCCAGATAATGAGTGAGCATAGTATATGTGAAGGAGTACTGTATACCAATGTTCAATACAGACAGCAGCAGAGGAAGCATACAACACAGCCCATATTCAGACAAGGAACACAGTGGAGAGGCTATTTGGCGTTTGGAAAATGACCTTCAGGGCACTTTATAGAGGTCTCACAGTGGACCTGGAAACATCAAAGGTCATGATAGTGGCAATGGCTGTACTCCATAACTTACGGCTGGAGTACAGAATGGAAGGTACAACCACTCTTTCCTGTACTTTTATACATGGAAACATTTTACACCTTCCCCTCTACTTTTTAAGACAATGAACTTTATGTGAATCACTATCTTGATTTTCCAAATATCATATGAAACAATTCTTTATTTATAGCATTTATGGCTTATTAATGTTTTTCTAACTAATAACACAACATGAGGCACTTATATGAAATACACGAATAGCATTGAGAACATAATAGCACAAGAAATACATTTAACATTGAGAGCACTGTAACCAAGAAATGCACAATTGACATTAATGATGCTAACTGTAAAGATGAGTAAGTGTTGTTTTCAAATCACATTTCTTCCTGCTCAGCTTCGATGTGTTGAGACTCGAGGAACAAGAAGAACTTATGATTTTGCACTTATTTATGAACTTGTGACAGTTTTAACACAACGGTTTTTCACAAGATAGGATTTACAGGATAGGAGCTTCGTAAAACGTGCCCGTCCCGGGGAAGAGTCTTTTCGAAACAGGGAACTGTTCATCACGATGGCAGCACCTGCGGTAATGCAGCCAACCATCACGTGACTGAAAGACACGAGAGACAATACATAGTAATAGTACAAAAAACATCTTTGAATTTTAAACAAACTTGATGGTTGAACGATTACCTATTAAAATACAATTATACATAAACCTTCCCTGGTACTTCCTTGCAATGCTAATTAATTGTTAACATTCTTCGACAGAGTCTGATAGCAGCGATGATGACAGTGAAGAAGAGATACTCAAAGAGAATGAAGATGATGACGATGATGAGCAAGTTGCACCTACAGGAAGGGGAAATCTCTATCGAAGAAATTTTATTTCGACATATTTCAATTAGAAAAAAAAAGTACTAAAAAAAATATTTGCCTCTCTTATTCAATTATATCTTTAAGTTTTTCTTCCCAGAACATTTTTTTTAATTTTTTTATTTCTAATTTTTCCTGCAGCACCTCCATTTGTTTCTTATGAAGCTCCTCTTCCATTTCCCTTCTCCTTTTGATAGACACCTTCTGCTCCTCAACCTTCTCTGCCAATAGTGCCAACATCCTCTCCTCATATGGTGACACCTGCTTTGATTTTCTTCTCCCTTGCTTCTTCCTGAAAAATAGAAAGTATAAGTTCAATGAATTACTGTAATATAGCCTGTAGACTTTAACTTGCCTAAGTTCAGGTATTGCATTTACTATTAATTACTAGGAAATAATTTTCGTGGCTTAAGATGTACACAATTTCAAATGCTTCGGTTTATGCTCCTTTAAGGTGGTTTACATATATTGTAAGTTAAGCATCAAATTTGTGCCTGTTTAAATTTATATACAAAACTTTGTAATTATTGTAATAAGTAGTTTCATACCCCTCATTCACAGCCTCTTCGATAGGGCCCACAGATTGTTTTGAGGTTTCCCCAGATGCACCTTTGGTGGAGGATTGCGAAGGGCAGGGCGGAACACTTGTGGATGGGGAATCATCCTCTTTCCCCTCTGTTGTATTCTCTTGCTGTAAAATCAATAAAACAGGTTTTCAGACAAGTTAATCAAATTAGTTCATTTGTACAATCTAGCTTAATAATGTGACAAAAACATGGATTATGAGCTTCACAACTAACATAGCACAAGTTCTTCCATGCAGCACATTATTGCAGCGAAATTCATTTATATAAGAAAGTATGTTTCACAATAGGTTTATTCATAGATATTAAACTTACCACCAATATTTCTATATCAGCATCGTCATCCAACATACAGATATCTTTCGTGAACTGCTGGGGAATTAGATCACAAATGACGAAATCCACCTGTGTTGGTGGAGTATCTACCTGCGACGTAGAAGGACCTCCACCAGTCCCATGTTGGTATTTCTGTAGCTGTAAAAAGGGCATACAGAAATAACGGAAAAGCCATCAATTGTAGTAAACTACTTAACAATCTTAACCTTATAGACAGTTGATTACCTTGGCGATGGATTCCTTCGAGGTCAACTTCATCCTCCTCCATTGCTCCTTAATCCGTTGCATCCCCCGTTCTCCATGAACGGCCTCAAACAACGTCGTCACCTCCAACCACTGTTTCTGCTTTTCGCGTATCTTCCGTCCATCGCAACTTTTGCTCTCTATCACGTCAACACGTTCCTGGATCAACGATAGTAGCGTCTCCTTCTCCTCCTGCGACCAGTTTACCGCCCTTACCCGTTTTGTTTCCATATCTAACTAACCCAACAAATCGAAATAAAGTAACCCTAATAACACAACACCTAACCAATTAACCTACAAAACTAGCTAAAGTAAATAATAATGACGAAAACTAACCTAATTGAAAAGTAACTTACGTAATAGAACAATTGATAACACAACATCTAACCAATTAACCTACAAAACTAGCTAAAGTAAATAATAATGACGAAAACTAACCTAATTGAAAAGTAACTTACGTAATAGAACAATTGATAACACAACACCTAACCAATTAACCTACAAAACTAGCTAAAGTAAATAATAATGACGAAAACTAACCTAATTGAAAAGTAACTTACGTAATAGAACAATTGATAACACAACACCTAACCAATTACCCTACAAAACTAGCTAAAGTAAATAATAATGACGAAAACTAACCTAATTGAAAAGTAACTTACGTAATAGAACAAATAATAACACTACACCTAACCAATTAACCTACAGAACTACGCTAACACTAATTTAAATACACTAAATGAAATAAGAATCAAGAATATTCACCACGCAACCGCACAAAAGCCCAACCACAGGAGGAGTGAAGATGGCTGCGGCTTGTCGACCTCCAGGTATCGATTACTGCGCATGCGCAGTAGGTGCTTCACAATGATGCCAAGCGTTCCATTTCCCCTTGTCCAGCTTAGTGATGCTAGGTGGAGCTCTGCGTTAGTGGACCTTAGTCAACTCTCGTTAATCGCTCGATTGGGACTCTGCATACAACCTTTTAGTAGCTCTTTGTTACTCTCTTAGTAGGTGACTAGGAAGTAGCCCTTAGTCATGCGTAAAACAGAAAATCTCTGAATTCGGCCGAATGAGTTTTAAGCCTATTGGGAAATGATTCAACAAACATATTTGTATCAGTTGCAGCATGGGTGAAATTACGGTAACACATGGCTCATTTCTCTGTCTTATTCATACGGTAACACATGGCTCATTTCTCTGTCTTATTCAGATAATATTCTTTGAAGTATGTCATGAAGGCACTGGTAGTTTCAGCATATATAAGAAGTAGTTACCGCAACATTAATTTGAATTTCTCTTCAGACTTCTCCTCCAAGATTATTTGTAAATTTTCATATATTTCAGAAACTGATGCACTATTATTTTTAATTTTCCTTTGAAGGTTCTTCTGCCAACATCTTTTCACATGCCATATGCAAAGTAAATGTCTAATGCGTTCACCAAAAACTTTTAGAAAGGATTTGGATCCCCATCTGTCATGGCAGCATAATTTTTAAATCTGGACATTTGCTTTTAATACTCTTAAACAATAAAATCAATGTCTCTTCATCCAAATAATTAGTAATGAAATGGGCAACAGGGTATCCAACGCCTTACTCATCAGGAACAACCAGATTAAGCAAATGGAATTTATACTGATTAGTTCCATGGGTAGAATCTATACATAAAATACGGCTGCAGTCATTACCTTTTCTTTCAACTGCCTTTCTTCCTGAATACCAAGAACAAATAGCTGTGCTCTGTGTGGCATGTTATCAAGTCTCCGATCTCCTATTTCAGTTGGTTTTCCCTGAGGTTTATAAATTGAAATGGAATTTCTACTTTTCTCTTTCATGGAATGGACGAGAAGACTAACAGCTTCAGCATCATCCTTACTGAGTCTCTTCTTCATATTCAAGTTATATTTCATTTTATTTATCTGAGCAGTACTAATGAAATGCTCTTTGATGGGGGATACATTCTCTATATCAAAATCAGGAGGCTGGAAATATTCCTGAATTGTATGAGCTGATATACCATGTTCCAGAAAAGAATTAATTTGTTTTGTGGTGCTTTCATCCCACCTATAAAACTTCACGTTTTGAAGTCCAAATCATGGTTGTGACAGTTATAATACTTAACTGTAACAGCAATTTCTGTTTCACTGTCATTCTATCCAAGCGGTCCGTATTAAGCATAAGGCCACACTTTCTTTTCCTGGTTGTTTGTTCACTATGCATTTATTTCTATGGTGATTATTGAATTTACAAACTAAATACTCAGACTTTGTGTCACTTTTTAAATATTTATCCCTGTGCTTGACTAAGTATCACTTTCCTGGCAGATCTTTTTTTCCAATTCATAAATTCTGAGAAGTCCTTGAAGAGGTGTTCTTCTACATAAATACTTTCATTATGTTCATTCAACAAGTGATCTACCATGACAGAATGGATATGAAATTTTGTGTCACAAACAGGCTGAGGACAATGAATATAATTGGAATTATATTTATTACAAAGGTGTTTATGTCTAGAATAGTGAGCCTTAGAGGAGTAAGAAATGTGATATTCAGAGCACACCCTGGGATAAACTATACAGTCATTCTTTATCACAGGACTTCTTATGCCGGCAAAAAGAGGATTTACAGGAATATATTTTATTACACTTCACATTTGCGTGGGTAAGGTGATTTTACTGAGTCAGAATTTGCATCTAAACCACCATTTGTGCTATTATAGATATACTTTGGTGCATCTTCTGGTGTAAGGTCAGCCAATGAATCCAAAACAGACCAATAATTAGACAGGGGGATCAATGATAAGGAGGTTGGTACAGTAGGAGAAGAGTGGTCTTGACGAAGTAAGTACAGGGATGGAAGAGGAGTTAGGCCTTATAGGGACCTGCACAGGAAGGGACTTAGGCCTTGAAGGGGCCCGGAGGGGAGGGAGGGAGGCAGCGGAGAGAAGCCTTGAAGAGGCGGGTACAGGTATGGAAGGGTAAATAGGCTTTATAGGGGCCTGCACAGGAAGGGACTTAGGCCTTGAAGGGGCCCGGAGGGGAGGGAGGGAGGCCTCGAAGAGGCAGGTAGAGGTATGGAAGGGGAAGTAGGCCTTATAGGGCCCTGCACAGGAAGGGACTTAGGCCTTGAAGGGGCCCGGAGGGGAGGGAAGGAGGCAGGGGACAGAGGCCTCGAAGAGGCAGGTAGAGGTATGGAAGGGGAAATATGCCTTTTAGGGGCCTGCACAGGAGAGGGGAGTGACTGCAGGAAAAATTGCACATTAGAAATTACATTACCAGATAGGCACTTTATTCCTGCTGGCGCAAGGTGCAATCCATCCTTGGACAGCAACTCCTCCTCCGAGTTCTCTGAGGCCTCCTTGAATCTCTTCCAATTGTCCACGTAGAAGGTGTCATACCTAGTTTTTTAAGGAAACAACAAAAACATTCACATCTCTGTATTTTTCGAGTATAGGTCATATTATCCAGCTATGAATTCAAAATAGATTCTTAATGGCTGCCACACCTCTCACTCAGGTCTTCCAGTCGTCGGCTGAGTTGCATGGTCGACGAGTTTAGCCTCTTAATCCTTCCCCTGCCCAAGCTCGGGTCATCCTGAAACCAATTCAATCCCCTGAATAGGACACTGGAGAGATACAATCGCACCTTTGGATTTCTGGTCAAAATTTCCTCAATTAGCCTTGTATAGTGGCCAACCACTTCTTCAGGAGATTGACCTGCAGAGGAGGGGAAGAGGAGATAGGTCTTTTACAAATTTTAATTGTTAATATGTACGTAAAAATTTGAAGTGATCATTTAAGATTTTACATTGGAAGAGAAAATTTCCTTTTACTTGGTTATATGTTGTGAGTACTTGTGCTTAAATTCATAGTAACAGGATGCCTACACTAAACTATGGTACTTTATGACTTCACTACATACTTGGACTGCACTTATTACTTGACTAGCAGATTTTCCCGTTGAATTTCAACGGATTTAGTGAAGCTACTACAGCACAAAATACAAACTCTTTAAAATATATAGTAGATACTTTTTAACTTAAAATTAGCTTTTCTTAACAATTAATCATATTTGCTTGTAACAATCCGTTTCCAAACATATTGCATTCATATATAACGATAATTGTATTTCCTATCATATATCACTTTCGCCAAATCCAGCTTCATTTCTT
This sequence comes from Uropetala carovei, assembly GCA_036926305.1. Lineage (NCBI taxonomy): Eukaryota > Metazoa > Arthropoda > Insecta > Odonata > Petaluridae > Uropetala > Uropetala carovei. The sequence continues at coordinate 3,249,649 of JAXCHB010000043.1, forward strand.
GTGTAATTAGGCCTATGAAATGTTTACATTTATTTCTTGTAAGCAAGAAACCATTAAAAATGCAATGAACAGCTGTCCATGATTGAACAATGACTGGTAAATGTACACCAGATACATGATCCTATTTACGTTAATAAACATTATAATGTAGAATATAATTATTTTACTTACAAAAAATGTAAGATTCCAGTATTCAATAGACGAAAGAAGGTTCAATTACTTTAATCAATAAACGCTTGCTGAATAATAATCATTACCTCTTTAAGTTGCTATCCATAAACATCGATCCTTTCGTTGCTTAAACAAAAGTGGAAATCGAATAATGCTAAACTTTCGTCTATTTGTAAGCTTCATTGAAGCTAACTGAATCAGAGGTAACAATGACAGCTGCCTTTGCAACGCCCGGAAAGAGTACGAAAAATTCAAAAAATTTTGAATCAAATAGTGTATTTCTGAAAACGTCGACCGTTTAACATGTAAACTTCACAGGAATAAGATAGTATTGAGTTTTATTTGTCGAATAAAGCAAAAACGAAAAGAAACGGTCCATAACTAAAACTCTAGCTCAATCACCTAGTGCAGGTAACTGAGAAAATTCACAGCAGCGTAAGAGGAAAAACCGCCTCATGCCTTGAAGAAATAAGTTCCAGTATAAATAAAAGAAAAGAAGCAAAAAGAGCTCTTGAAATGGAAATTCATGACAAGCAATATAAACTCCTGGACTTAGAATTAGAAATGAAAACTGAGGTATTTCAGAGAACAAAACTTTTAATGGAAACTGATCGAAAAATTAAAAGATACTGAGCTTGTAATTAGAAAATTTGAAAAAATGACCACAGAAATTGAGTTCAAGATAACCTCATTGAAATATGAGCAAATAAAAAATGGGGTGAAGAGCAGTGATAATTCTTCTTTAATGTGAACTTAACATGATTATGGATATCAATGTACCACATTAACATACCATTGTATATTATAGTTTTCTTGTATGTTATGGTAACTAATACTTAGCACTGAGTTACAGGTGTGATATTTAATGACAGGGATAATTTGGATATCCATGCTAATATTGATTTATATAAATTGTTTTATTAAAGTCTTGTTCAGAGCAACTAAATATTTACACTTCATTGATGCTACCCCAGATATCTGATCATAATTATTGCAGGTTTCAAATATTTTCTCATGGTATACCCATCTTCTCTAAAACATACTTTTATCAGTGTAAGTTCAAATAAAATATGTATTAATCAATGCTGTTCGAGCGGCATTCCTTCTAATATCGTGATTTTGAACTGCATCAGGTACATCTAGGCCTTGAATATCAATTTGATCCTCAGGTACATCCTTTCCCTTGTTTAGAGCAATGTTGTGAAGCATTGCTGTAGCAACAATCGCAGCTAATGTTAGGTTCATATTAGTTCTCATCTCCAAGGATAAACAAGGAAATCTCGTATTCAAGACACCAATGCACCTCTCCTCTAGTTTTCTGCAGTCCTGTTTTAGTTTACAGATTTCTCCTTTTAAGTCCACAAAGCTTTCATTTAGGAAGTCATAGAGTTTTTTAGATCTTTGTTGTCGCTCGAAATTTGACAAATGCTGTCCTTCATACCGAGCAGTAATTGCTTGAACTTCCGAGTTTCTAGCTGTTGTCTTTTACACTGATCACATAAATAGTATAACTTACTATTTTCTGCATTTACTGATGAAACTTCGCTTCTTTTTAGTCCAGAACATTTTTTTCCGTGGAAACAGCAAAAACACTTGCCACATGTCACTGAATTATCATCAACAACGGCAGTTTCACAAACAAGACAAATTGATTTGTCTATTAACGACATGTTCATAATGCTACTGCGTACTAAAAAACTTTGATCAAACTCTATATTATACCCATAAATGTAAAAAACTATTCCAGTTATCCAGTTAACGTGTTCAATAAAACATATGACGATCAGCATATGTTCTTTACAGTAGATAGTAATATCCCCATCATTTACAGGAAAGTGGTTACACTGATACTGAAAGCAGCAATGGGGATTTCATGCCTGGGCAGTGGAGGGAAGAAGTGGTAGAAAATGGATATTTAAGGAGAATGGGTCGAGTGGGAGCTATTAACTCCAGAAAGGAGGCTTATTCGATGAGCGAAGCTTTTGCTAATTATTTTGAGGACATTGGACAAGTACCTTGGGTACTGTACTGTTATACCCCCGCAAATTTATTGTCCCTTAAAAACTCCAAAAAATGGTGTGAATAATAAAAAATTACCAAGGAAAATGAGAATTTATTTAACACAAATGAATTTTAATAAGAATAAACATCAAAGCTTTAAATTATATTTCAAACATTTTAAAAAGCTAAAGATATAGTCACATGGATGGAGGATAAAATGTTGAAATATCTTTCAAAATAGTGTCGAATGGATTGTTTCCTAAATTTTTTTGACGCCACGTGAATTCCATCAGGCATGTCTCTGTCATTTGCCGATCCGTTCCATTCTGTCTCTTGTTTCTCTCCTTTAACGATCTCCATAACCTTTCGATTTTTTGAGTATTGGCACCACTCTCTGGATCAACAAAATTCAGTGTATGATTCACAGTTTGATGACAAAATCCTTTGCCTTGAATGTTTCTGTATGCCCTCCATTCATCGGATATGATTATTGTTCCAAGTTGAATTCTATCATAAATAATAGGCAATAAGGTTTGCACTTTCCTATCTTTTATCTTGACTACGAAGCATTCTCTAGTTTCTCGACAGATTTCTCCGAACAACCAGGCCTGAGGAAAGACTCGTCCTTTGTTGTTTTTCCGCTGAACCAACAAGGTCTCATCTATTTGTGTCAACCACTTGATGTGGCTTTTTTACGCCCTTTAAAGCATGCCTGGTGGAAGATGCTGGACACTTGGAAGGAGAAGAATAGAGGAGTGCTCCCGAAAAGCATTCTTTCCAAGAATGCTCTAAACAAGAATTTGAGGAAACTGATTTTCATTCAGCTGCAAATGTTGTATCCGGCTTTCGCGCCTGTGGGATATATCCTTTTAATCGTGAGGAAGTCCTGAAAAGATTTCCACTTCCTGCATCCCCTGAGACAACCAGAGAGACAGATTCTGCATGGTCATACGCATTGGAGAAGTACCTGGAACGATCTGTAAGCGGCATGCTTAGAACCTGCGCCTACAAGCACCATCGCCTCAGTTGAGACCGGCGAAAATTAAGGCACCCATTTTAATTTTTTTAAGAAGAATTTCATGAAAATGGGAAAATAACGAAAAGAACATTGTTTCGTGAAAATGGAAAAATTACGTAAAGAACGTTGTTTCAGTGTATGATTCCTTTAACTGCATTGCTTGAAAACACTGTAAATGTAGTATTACTATATTTTGGTAAAATGAATTTGAGACAAATGAAATCTTTCTTTAATAACCATTTTTAACCATTCATTCTCGAAAAATAAACATGCTTAAAGAAATGAATAATTAACGGCTAGTTTCTTGAGCACCATTTAAAGTAAAAATTACTTCCATTTTGTACTTTCCATTCCTGCATAAATAAAAATTATCATTTTCCCTTCTTTTAGTCCATTAAAAATGAATCGTTGTTGAAAATGTGCCATACTAACTACATATTGAGAAACCAGTCCTACAAGAAGTACCGTATTTTGCATTTTTAGGGGTTACTTTGCACCTCTGTGGTAAAGAGATTCACCACTGAGTGAGAGCCACGTGGTGTTGTTTATTTCTATTACAAAGAGTTTAAACTCCTCCACCACTCCATAGCCGTATCCGAAATGCTGACTTTAGACTCGGTAGCATGCTTAGGCTGCTCGCCCTTGGACTTTGAACTTTCACGGAAACGCCCGAAGACTGTCCGAAATCGTAGCATGTAAGCCTTAAGCACGAAGCGGAAGCGGAAGACTGTAGCCGGAGTCAATGCTGTCTTGGTTGTCGACTTGAGCAGTATGGCGATGAAGGGAAATTTGAAATGTAAGTATTATCCTTATATATCTTCTTTTAAATGTGAAGAATATTATAGTTAAATGATATGTACGTAAATACCTGTGTATTTTTACTTTAGGGACGGATGAACTCACCATGAAGTTCATTAAAATGAGAATAGAGGCAGATAAAAAATTCACGGGCAAGAGGAACGTCGTGAAAGCTGCTTACGAGTGAGTATAGCTGGACATTTTAATCGATTTCAATTTTCAACCTTAGCGATGTTGTTTGAATTGCGAATGTATACATTTGAAATACACAGGAATTACAACATGCATCGCTAGAGTAACTTCTCTATGGTATCGCGATTTGATATGCACGTAAGAATTGAAAGAGGTTTGTCCGGTCACTAATTTTATTCATTGTTATTATAAACTGCTGAATGAAATCAAATGAAAACATTCTATTCCAAAGCACAATGAAAATATTTAGTGAAGTTTATTGAAATAAACGATTTTCCTCAAAATAATTAATAATTAAGTAAATTAAGTTATATAAATAAATTTAATTAACTTAGAGAATGAAAAATTAAATGTGGAAGTGGTGTTTAAATCTAGAAGTGGAGTTTCCAAGTTTACTGCTCACCAAGCACCTAAAGGTAATGGTAAATGGTCATATTTAGATTTTTTCCATTTCCTACTACATTTGGGGTAGCATTAAAATAAAATTTAATTAACTTGGAGAATAAAAAATTAGATATAATTTAAAGAGTTACATAAGTTATAAGGAGTATGTATACATCAATGGATCTGATGTTGAGGAAACATTGCAAATTACTGTAACTGATAGAAGGCAATGTAATTATTTCCTCATATTTTCTCTTTCCAACTAAATATGATCTTTGCCTTGTGAGTAATATTATTTTCAATTATAGCAAAATGACATAAAATAATTGAGAAAGGAACTTTAGTGAGACCCTAACCTCACTTAACACAATATCAGTAAATGCTTAAACCCTTAAGGAAATCTTGAGTTTCATTAGCTTTATAAGTGCTGAAACATATGCAAAAGAATTTGCCCACTTATTATTAACCTGGACTAAGGGCATGAAACCAAGTAAATTATGATAAATGCAAGTCGTTTTTAACTACATTTTATTCTGTATTATAGGAGGTTGATCACAGAATTAGGAGTAGAAGGAAACATAACAGTTGAGCAAATCAGGAAGAAGTGGCAGAACTTGCTTACTAAGTACAAGGTAAACATTTTCATTTTGAGTGCATATTTATTTCATTTATTTGAATAATATTATATTTATTGGAATATTATTAACCTAATAATGCTTTTGCTCAAAATAGGAACTGAAGAGACCTAGAACTGGACAAGGCTGGGAGGAAGATGAGGACACCCCGATATCATGGCCGTTTTATAAAGTCCTCGATGAACACCTTAGTGAGAGGCATATCATATGCCCTCCTCTTCTTTTATCTTCAGATTCCCCTAACCTATATTTCCAACCACCATCTACCAGTTCCTCCAAAACCTCCGATTCATCTATTTCCCTCCTTCCTTCCCCATCACCATCCCCACCACCCTACAGTTCTTCCCAATCCTCTGACACCAACATATCTCTCCTTCCATCCCCATCACACTCCACTTCTTCCCACCAGTCTTGTCCATCTCCATGTCCTACAGGTGTGGGCTCTGCTAATAATTCAACTTCCCGGAAGAGGAAAAGGCCAGATATGGAGGAGATGATGGGTGAATTAGTAAGACAAGGGAGGACACATTTAGAATTAATGGAGAAACTTGTACAACATATTACCAAAAAATAAAAATTTGAACAAAAATATTTTTATTATATGTTATTTAAGAATTGATTCAACATTCTCTCTCTTATATTAAATCCATTTTCCTCTAGTATTTGGCGTCTCTCTGGCTGTGGGGCTGGTACCATATTTGCCATTACCATGTTATCAATATTTATTAAGTCACCCTCACTTATGCATATGTTATGCATTACTGCACACGCTGCAACAACTTTACAAGCTGTTGCAATTTTCACCTCCAGGGCTTTGTGGAATATTGTTCTCCACCTAACCTTCATCATGCCGAAGGTATGCTCTACCTTAATTCTGCATTTTGAAAGTGCGGTATTGAATTGTGTTTCATTTTCATTTGGTTGCCTGTAGGGGGTGATTAACTTCAATGGGTTTTCAAGACATGGATAGCCTGAATCTCCTAATAGACAATACCCTTCAGGAGGAAAAACACCATTCATATACAAAGGGCTATTCCTAAGTACCCTTGCATCATGCACTGACCCTGGATATCCACAGAAAACATTAATAAATTTATTGTTCGCATCACAAACACCCTGAAGTGTAATGGAGTGAAACAATTTTCTATTAAAATAGTCTCTTTGCATTGCTTTGGGGGACAACACACGAATATGGCATCCATCGATGCATCCAGAAACGCAGCTGAATGCAGCATTACCTGCAAATTGCGAGAATTTTAGTCCATTCTCTCTCAATTCGATATCATTCGGATGGCTAATGACACTTGGCAGTAATAAAATTAGTCTGTCCAGTATTCTGTGAATTATGTTACACACAGTAGATTTAGGGATGCCAAAAGTAAGGGAGATGATTCTATAGGAAACAGCAGATCCCAGCCAGCATAAAAACAGCATAATTTCCACATCAGCACCCCAGCCAGTCTCGTATTCTGGGAAACACAATCTCCGCAGTTCTACATAACTATTTCTGGTTATACTGAAATGAATGTGTGTTAATTTTATAATTAATTTATATGCTCTAAATAAATTCCTATTTTATTTTCTGATATATCATACAAAAATAATATTTAAGAATCCACCATAAATACAAAAACTTAAAATACCGAATAAAAATAAAAAAACATCTTAATATGCTAGCCTTCGGCCGATTTTTACAAAGTAAAACTATCTTACCGAAAATGCTTCTTAAAATTTAGATTCGGATTCCTTACGAACTGTAGAAGAAAACTCTTCACATGGTGATTGCAATACAGTCCTCGAATGTGCTACAAAAACGAAGTTAGAAAAATCAAATAAATATCCATGCACGGTACCTAAAGCATGAAATTTTCAATACGTAACGGATCAGATGTTAAAATAACATAATATAAATGAGTCGAGTTACATTTCCAGGATATACGCTTTGTAATTACCTGATTCCTTTGTCGACGCCTCCACACTGCGATTACGGCCAATATTCGTCTCACATGCTCTTGCCAAGCATTTAAAGCATACACTACCACTGCAAATTCTTCCATTTTCATAAACACCACTACCTAACTCACGCCAATGGCCAAACGCTTCTCAGACATCATGATACAGTAAACAGCCGTTCACGTCGCTACTATCGCCAAGTACGTCCTAATCCTAAGTCCGAAGCTTTCTCTTTAAGCAAGCTATTTTGTGTGTCTTTAATGACGTCACGTTCTAGCATGCTTCTGCCGAAGCGTGCTAGCTGAGGAAAAGCAATTCGGATACGGCTCATGTGTCTGAAGAGTAAACAATTGCAGGCAAATGATTCACGTAGGTGACGTTTAACGGGCAAAGTTGATGATCCAGTCATATTAGTTCATATTCATGCTTTTAAAGAGTGGTGAATCTCTTTATCATTAACGGTGCAAAGTAACCCCTTAAGGCACAAAGTAGCCCCACTTTATGGTAATTAAAATAATAAATAAAATTAAATAATATTATAAATAAATAATATTTCTAATAATAATTATGAATACAGTACTTACAAGGTTTGACTATATATTAATTAAGGTTTCTGCCACATCTATTTTTCTTTTCCCCTCATCAGTGGCTTGGAAAATTGCTAACTTATTTTCTATTTTCAGCAGCTGTCTTTTTCTACAATTTACCATGTCTATTATGGGTCTAAAGTTAATTTATTCATAAACATATTCATTAATTACTTGTGTATTATTTGTAAATATTGTACTTAATATTATACAAGGCATAATGAAGGATGGTACTTTCCTGTTAACGGGAATACCTCAAAAAATATACATGGTTATTGTTGTGATATGTTATGACGTATTTGTTTGTTAACCCTGTGGTACTCGTGCGGGGTGCTGTGGACACCCCAGCATATGTTTTATGGCTGGGTTCCTTGGGTTTTGCTGTTTATGACTCCTGCTTTTCAGTAGCTGGAATGGCATATGTTTTCCATCTTTTAACGACAAAATTCTCAGTCCTATGCTATTTCTGCTTCAGTGAGGACGTTTTTTCTGTGTCTGTGTACCAGAGCGTGCTCTAAAAAAATGTGACTTTTACTCTATTTATGCATTTTTTGTGTTTCTATGAATAATTTTCTGCAAATTATCAGTTGTGTTATTGGTCAACATATTTTGTAGACAATAATCGTCTTTTTTCCGTATCTTCCTATCTAAAGATTTGTGTTATTTATTTTTATTTATTTTTTCTTATGAAAGAATTTTTCTACTAATGAATCTGATTGCAAAAATAAATATATCCACAATTTATTGGGAAAATAATTCATCGATAGATGGCTGCGGCATTGAAGAAAAAGCAAGAGCAGATTCTCCGTTTTTTGAATGAATCATCATCAGATGAAGAACTATCCGACACTGATGATGAATCTTCAGATCATCTCCTAATTCATCGGAGAACAACGCCGAAAGTGATATACGTGATAAAGACGAACATTTCTCTATGGGTAAAGACAATATTACGAAGTGGTATAAACAAGTTAGGAAAGTGTACAACGTATCACAAATGGGCGCGTTTCGTGCAATGGAGTATTAGAAAGCAATTATATACCTGTACGTGAGGGAAATAGCGTTTTAAAGTTCTTTTCTTCATCATAAAAAATCCATTTTCTTCCTTTTTAATAATATTACATGCACACGTAAGGGAATTAAACGTTTGTTTGTGAGATTGTTTATGTTAGCAACAATGAAGACGTAACCATGCAAAAAATTTTCTAAGTTCATATACCTGTAAGTGAGGGAAATAGCGTTTTAAAGTTCTTTTCTTCATCATAAATAATCCATTTTCTTCCTATTTAATAATATTACATGCACACGTAAGGAAATTAAACGTTTGTTTGGGAGATTATGTTAGCAACAATGAAGACGTAACCATGCAAAAAATTTTCTAAGTTCAACTCGATTTAAGACATTCCGGTTTGATTTTCTCGATAACGGCTACTCCTACGATAAAAATGTATAGGAAAGAAAATACTCTTCTTTACAAGGCCTACCATGTTTATTTGAAAAATATTTTGATATGAGCAATACTTTACGAGAAATGACGAAAATTTAATTTTTGTCTTCAGTAAAGTGGTACCCCTGATTGGCGTACAATTCATTTATGCGATTTTCTTATTATATTTGATTGAAAGTCCTTAATATCAAATTTCATGAAAATCCGTTCAGTAGAAGCCGAGAACGGACGGACGGACAGACCGACGATAATAGGCGCTCACGCTGTAAGCGAAACGCGCCTAAAAAGAACCACGTCCTAATGTAAGAATCCCTAATTGGAATATAATTTCCAAAAATCCAGACTTCAAAGGTAGGAAGGAGAATATAAACAGCCCAATTGATTGTTTCCGACTATTTTTCAATAGGCAGTTGATAAGCAATATTGTTCATTGCACTAACATCCAAATTCAGAAAGCTGGACAGAATTTGTCATGCAAGAGAGATTCAAAGCTCACTGACGAAATTGAAATCGATTGTCTAATTGGACTCCTAATATATGCAGGTGCAAATAGGTCTGGGTGGCAAAATATAAAGGATTTATGGGATCAAGGCGGATTGGGTGTTGAGATTTTTTATGCGTCCATGAATTATCAAAGATTTCGATTTCTTCTACAGTGTCTTCGATTTGATGACATAAATAGTCGTGATGAAAGAAAACAGATAGATAAATTAGTTCCGATACGGGAGATGTTTGATACGGTGATAAAAAACTCAAAATTGTTATATGCTGTCAGAATACACTACTGTAGATGAGCAGTTAGTGGGATTTCGGGGGCGATGTTCATTCAGACAGAGTCTTCCTAATAAGCCAGCAAGATATGGCATAAAAATATTTGCATTGGTGGACGCAAAAGTATTCTACACTTTCAATTTAGAAATATATGCCGGAACTCAACCACAAGGGATCTTCATAGAAAATAGTCCTCAGCAGGTAGAAAACGTTTGATGGGATGGGGTGAAACGTGACCACGGACAATTGGTTTACCAGTGTGCCACTTTCACAGGATTTTCTGCGTAGCAAGATAACCCTTGTCGGAACCTTGAGAAAAAATAAAAGAGAATTGCCACCACAGATGGTATGCACAAAAAATAGGGAAGAGACCAGCAGTTTGTTTCGGTTCGGAAAAAATATGACAATAGTTTCATACGTTCCCAAGAAAGGCAAAAACGTGTTTCTTTTGTCAGCAATGCACAACCGCTGGAGCATAGACGCTTCGACGGGTGACAAGAAAAAATCCGAGATGGTATCTTTTTACAATTCCACAAAAGGTGGGGTCGATACAGTGGATGAGGTGTGCAGGACTTATAGTACATCTAGAAATATTAGAAGGTGGCCAATGGCGATTTTTTTTTCATTTATTGAATTTATCAGGGCTAAATTCATTCATAATACATAAAGATGTCAACCCCCCCTTGAGTAAGATGCACAGAAGACATTTTCTACGAGAAATCGCGAGGGAACTAACAAAGGGATTTATAAAAAAAAGATCGTTCATGACAATGCTGCCGAAAGAATTAAAAAGAAAAGTAGAGGAATATGGGGAATCATCAACCAGCACAAAACAAAGAAAAATTAGAGAGGGAAGCAGCGGTAGATGTGTTGCGTGCCCAAGGAGTACAGACATAAAAACAAAACACTTCGGTTGTTTCTGTGAAAGAAGGATGTGTGCAAATCACATGCAAAATTTATGTAATGAATGTTATAAAGAAAAAAAATAGAAATTTCTTGACATTTTATTATTGGAGTATTTGTTTATACTTTTCGTCTGTTAGTCATATTCATAAAATTCCAAGAAAAATAAATTAACCAGCAAAATAAAATTGAACCAATATACAGTGATTTTGGAAAATTAAATTGTAAGATAACATAAAAATTGTTCTAGGTTTATGAAAAGTAAAGAAAGTCTGCTACGAAATTCTTTTTCTGCAAAGCACTGCAGCATAATATCGCACATATCACTGTGAAATAGGTAATATTTTTTTATTATTTTATTATATATTATTCACACATATATCATTAAATAGTGATTTTACTTCCATCACGTAATTTATAAACTTTTATAAGTATATAATGATATTACTTAAGTAGGTACATGATATGTAAATAAACATTAGTTTAATATCGAATAAATAAGTCATACATATATTCAAAGACTATATTGGAAAAAATATTCACTTTTAAATATAACATGGAATTTGTTCATATGTACCAATTTCAACAGACATACATAATTTATAAACTTTTATAAGTATATAATGATATTACTTAAGTAGGTACATGATATGTAAATAAACATTAGTTTAATATCGAATAAATAAGTCATACATATATTCAAAGACTATATTGGAAAAAATATTCACTTTTAAATATAACATGGAATTTGTTCATATGTACCAATTTCAACAGACATACATAAAAACCATAACGGATCAACAATTTACTCATAATAATGGCTGCATGAACGAGTAAAGAAAAATTTAGAGTGGGGGTGTCAGGGACACCCCACACAAGTAATGATATGCGAAAAATTCACGCGAGTACCACCGGGTTAACAATGCGTAACAACGGGGGAATTACTTAAAAATCACACTTTTTTGAAACTGATTTATTAATAAAAGCAACATAATTACTAATACAATCTAAATTTATGTTATACTAAGGGGGCCAATATGTCTTTATGGCATTTAAAATAGCTGGAAATAATATGTCGATTTCTTTGTTATGTTGTCGCCCTGACAGGCTTTCGCGTTGCATTTCCAAAATATTCTGTCGCAGAAGTAAAGTTTCATAATACGATCCTTCTTGTTGCACATTCGCCCTTAAGATATAAAATACCATGGTCCACACATTCATCATTAAGGGATCACAACGTAAATATCTTAACAAGATTTGTTACGCATTGTTATTAACCTTATATAAACTTAATTACATTTCACGGAATTTCTTGAAACAATTTCGATTTTTCACCATACAAAGTTGTACTTTACATGAAACACCTCTTACACGTGCATGTACGCTGTTGCAGCCTGGATATATGCATCTAAATTTTTTTCTGTTTCAACAGTCTCTGGGAGATGAAGCACATTCTTCTTTCTCAATGCTTCTGAAGGGTGAGGATCTGTGGCCTTCCTCTTCTTACTTCCTTTCAGCTAGAGCTGTTTCCCTCATCTTCTTCAGAGCTGTCCACAGTGGGATAGAATGCCGATGTAGCAGGACAAAAATCTTGATTTGGTTTTTGTGAATTATTCTTTTAGAAATCAATTTCTGTTGTGTATTAAAAACTTTTTCTTATGAATTGGACATTATATTTTGTGCTTAAGGCGTCAGTGTCACGTGATCTCCTTTTATATGAATCAACAATGGGAGACATATGTAATCAAGTTGTCAGCGTGAGAGCAATGGGTTAATTTTGTATACATTGCGTTTTTGTAATGGCTGACAAATGGGTTGGGACTCCTATTTATTAAAACAATAATCATCAGGGTACATTATAATTCTTTATTGCCTGATATCACTTTTCCTGTTAGGAGAAAACACAACATTTTTTCTTTTAACTAAGCACTGCACAATTAATCGCTATCAGAGCTAATGCTGTCCTTATTTTCATGGAGAAGCTGCAATACGTCTTGCGTTAGATCTTTCTTTTTTTATTGGTTGTCTTCCTGACTGATGCTATCAGTGGATCAGAAGAAGTGAAAAGCATATGAAGAAGGTCTTCATTGGTGCTGCCCTCGAAATCTTCCTCGTATTGTTCTCCCTGTATCACCTACAATCTTTGTTGCGCGACTCTGATACCTCCTCTGATAGAAGTCCAGTTGGAAGAGGAGCGGCTTCAATAATTGCTGCACCGTGAATTAATATTTTATGTATCGATGGGAGCATGGAATACCATGGATACAGTTGAATGAAATACCGTGCGGTTTCCAAAGCATATTTTCCAAACTTTTCTTGGTCAACCTCACTTCCACTAGCCATTGCGCACAAAATTCTTGAAAATCTTATTATTAAATTTTCGTTGATTCCCGGAATAGAGGACGGCAATTAGGGGTCTGCAAAAAATCGTCGAGCTATGTTGCCATCATTGCTGCAGCCACTTCCTTGTTTAGGAGTGTCGACTATCAATCCCATTTCCTCACGAAACCATTTTTGAACTAAGGTCTTTTTCTCTTCTACACTTTTCTTTTCTTCCGATGTTCGTTTCTGCCATTTTTTAATGCCTAAATGGTAGGAGACATGGATTAAATATTCGAATGCCCTGATCCATGCAAAATATCGAATACTTCTCTCTTGGTGTAATTAAACTCCATTGCTATGTGCTTTTATATCCACTGGATTGCACTGTGAACAGCACTGCTAATTGCCGTAGGATAGCAACTGACGCAATCTGGACGGAGGATGAGTCTGTTCAGATGCACGCAAGTGAACAAGTTGCTACAAGTGTATCATAGACAGACGCACTTCTTGAAGCAAGAAGGTAGCGGCCACTGTGCAGCCGGTACCATCATGGCTTCATTGTTGATAATCTCACAAAGTAGCAGTTAGTGGCAGCTAAATCTTTCTGCACCATAATGTCATTGCTTCGCACTACTGATTGTACACAAAAACTCATCGGGGAAAAGCGGGGCATTTTTTGTAGCTCAAATTCAATTGTACACAAAAACTCATTGGGGAAAAGCGGGGCACTTTTTCTCAAATTCAATTACTTTTAAATTGTTGCATTCAAATAGTTTTGCTCAATGAAGTGACGGCATGAGGAATTTATTTTAAAAGAATATTTGGTTAAATCTTGAAGTAAAGAGAGTAAGAAGAATTAAAAACACAAAAATAAAAAAAAAGAATCACGGTAGCCATAATGACGACTATGAGAAAACGGGCTCACATTACAGTATATAAGGCAAAAGTGCAATATGCGCTACTTACGGGGCCTGAGTCGCAGAAACTAGGGAACAAAGCGACGAAACTGTTATTCTGCTAAATACTTTGATGTTTTAAGTTAACATTGCCATAGGTTTCATTGAGGAGAACTTAGTCAGAAAAACGACTTTTGTCTCCCCTGCGGGAAGGGGGGTGGAACACTCCCGCAGCCCCTCTGCTGGTGACAAGAGGCGACCAATGGGCAATTAGACTCACTGTGAACGGGACGTTGGGTGCTAGCCACACCCGGCGAATCGGCTTGCCGTTGCGTCTTGACGTTCCGGTCGGCGTGTGCGGAGGCTATGGGGGTCTTGTGTAGGGGGGTCAAAGGTGCATGGGTTAGGAGGGCCCATGCAGTGGAGATCGTACCTGAAGCAGGCAACCTAGTCAGAGGTGCTATATCCTGCTGGTTAGCCCTGGCGACCGAATCATTTTATGATGCGGTGTCCCATTTGTGGCTCCGTTGTGGGTGGGGAGACCAGAGGACGAATCTTAAAAATCTTACTATGCAGGAGAACAAATTTTCTCCCCTTAAAAGATCCCGTCTGGACAAGGACGGGGGAAGAACCCATCTAGAAATGGATGGTGGAGATAAAGTTCGTAGGTGTACAAAATATCTGTTAATGAAGCGCGTAACAGAAGGTGAGATTTACCCAAGTGTCTCCCTTCTTGATTTATAATGCTCTCTCATCACATGTACCTGGACCTCTTCATTCAGTGAAAAAACTCAGAGATGTCTCTACTTATACAGATACAACGAGGTACAGAGTTTGAAAATCCTGGGAATGACGATGCTGAAAGACATGCCAGTCTCGGTGGAGGCACATAAAACCCTGAACACCTGCTGGGGGGTCATAACCAACTATGACCTTCTCTACGTAGATATTGAGGAATGTAAGCGAGAGGTAATCTTCCAGTTTTTATTAATAACTTTTTAACCAATCGAACGGCTAGGGTACAGATAGGAACTGACCTATCTAGACCCTTTACCATAGAAAATGGAGTTCCACAGGGATCGGTCTTAAGCGTGACCCTGTTTGCTATAGAAATAAACGATATGGTAAGCTGTATCAAGACTCCAGTAGAAGCATCTCTCTTTGTAGATGATCTGGCTATTTTCTGCAGTTCATCCAACTTGTCTACAGCAACAAGGCAGATACAGCTTACTATAAATCGTTTAGAGAAATGGGCACGGGCAAATGGTTTTCGTTTCTCCAATGAGAAAACCAAATGCCTCCATTTTTACAGGGTGAGAGGAATCTTCCCTCATCCTGTTTTAAAACTAGGGGGCAATAGATTAGATCCCGTGGAAACAATCCGTTTTCTTGGTATGGTTTTAGACAGAAGACTGAATTGGCAGAACCACATAAGTATTTTAAAAGATAAATGTTTTAAAGTTTTAAACATTTTAAGGTTTTTAACAAATTCATCATGGGATGCTGACCGTACATCAATGCTCACACTATACAGAGCATTGGTAAGGTCCAAAATGGATTACGGGTCCTTTATATATGCCTTGGCAAGAACTTCGTATCTTCGGCCTTTGGTGTCAGTGCACATCTCCACTCTAAGGCTGGCCACTGGTTCATTCAGAACCAACCCTGTTCCCAGTATTTACTGCGAAGCAGGAGAGCCACCCTTAGAGATTACGTAGAACCCTTTTAATGTGCACCTACGTTTCGAAAATTTTAGCTTTAAAAACCCACCCATGTTTTAACATAAATTTTAAGCCACGTTTTAAAGAACGTTTTAGCAGACGGCAAAGAGCAACCTTACCCTTAGGTATTCGCTTTAACTATTTTATTGACAGAAAAACCTCCAACTTCCAGAAGTCCGTCCTGGAGGCTTCCATAAGTTTCCACCGTGGCTGATACCATTCTCTACGTGCCTGACCCAACTGTCCAGATATTCAAAATCTGAAATGGACCCACCACTGTACCAAATAAAATTCCCAGAAATAATGATGGAATACCCCGAATATATTCACATATACACAGATTGTTCAAAAATGGAAGATGGCTGTCTATGTGCTTTTACCTCCACTCGACATGACACTCTGGCCTTCAAATTAAACCGCCTCTGCAGTATTTTCACTGCTGAACTCATAGCAATTCAAAAGGCATTGGAGGGTACTGAGCCTAGGAGTACAAACTATATTATATGTTCTGATTCCATAAGTGCACTGAAAGCCATCTCAAACCCGTACTACTGCCATCCCGTAGTGCAGAAAATTCATGCCTTACTATCGGTGTTGAAGGCAAAGGATGTGAATATACTCTTCATGTGGGTTCCTGGGCATGTAGGAATTGGTGGAAATGAAAAAGCCGACTCGGCTGTGAAGGCAGCTCTGTCAAGAGAGGATACTGACATCAACATGGTTCCATCCCAGGACCTAAAATGCCTTTTTAAGAGCACTTTGTTTGAAAAATGGCAAAGGTCCTGGGAGGCTGTTACAGGTAACAAGCTGAGAGCGATCAAAGCAAGTGTTACTCCGTGGCCATCCCCGGTTAGAAACAGTCGCCGGGAGGAAGTCGCAGTCACCCGACTTAGAATTGGCCACTGCACTTTGACGCACTCATTCTTATTTACGCGGGAAAAGGAACCTCCCATATGCTCTACTTGCAACTGCCCCTTATCCGTACATCACATCCTGACAATGTGCCAAATATAGAGGAATCCATCATCTTCTAAATATGAGAGGCACTCTTTCTGAGCTTCTAACAGACGATCCTCTTAAAATGGACATTATTTTTAAATTCCTAAGGTTAACAAATCTTTTAAGCACTTTTGCCCGTTTTTAGCTTATGCCTTTATTATATATTTAACTTACCATTTTATTAATCTATTTTTTCCTATTTATTCTTGTGTACCGTTTTTTAACTCGTATTTATTCATTTTAACCTGCAATGTACACTTTTTGATTTCAGACAATGCGAAATGATCCTAACTGTTGAAGCACCTTACAAAAAAATACTACTACTACTATCGTTTGCGATGACAATTGGGTAGTGTTCTGATATCCCAGACTCCGAAAGATAGAACACTAAAGCAGGAAGAGAATGAGATATGATAGGTAGAGTAAAAGCCACAGTAATCCTTTATCCAAAGGATATAAGTCCAAATGTCACAAAACACCACTTGAAGATAAAATTTGTAAGCCCAACCAAGGGACTGAAGGAAATTAAATTTAAAATCTACAGAATTTTTCTCCTTTGTGGAATAACACAACAAAACTTATGACTTATTACCAATGAAATAAAGAGGGTAAAGTGACATTTAAAAAATACAACAAGTGCAGTTGTAGTAAAAAAAATATTTATTTTTTTGTAATACCATCTATATTAATGACACATCAAAAACATTTCAGCACATACTTTTTGAAATGACTGAATACTTTAGTGACTTGAAATATATCTGACAAAAAATTGTAACACAATCTGCATAAGCTACATAAACTAATACCAAATAATGATTAACAACTGTTGTCACAAATGTACATTATTTCAACATAAAATAATTACAACCTCTAGGATATGACCACATTGATAGATGGCCAAATTGTAATTTACAGCAATGTTCTGTACTCAGTTCACAAAAATTCAAATCACTTTTTTTCAAGAAAGCTAGAAAGGAAATACATAAGTAAATAATCAATCATTAGAATCATATAAATGGTAGATACGTAACAGGAAATCACAAGTTCAGCGAGTCTAAAATTCAAAAATTTATTTACAACCTTTCTACCATAAGGTGGTTAGACTCTTTACTGCCTCAACAGCGGAGGAAAAATTTCATATCTTTTATGATGCCTTCCCCAAACAAAAGTTGTTCATAAATCATCAGCAAAGCCTGCTTAGATTACTCCTACTACTAGTTACCTTTAAACAAAACAGTCTTGTTATTAATGCTCCTAGCTTTGTTTCTCTTCAGATCCTGAGTAGTACTCTTACCCACATGATGCATCTGCAGAGATAAATAATGGAAGAGAACTGACTTGATCAACAGAGTCCTATGGTTGTCAAAGGGTGTCTGGTCAAGGACATGCTCATTTAGTTTGGAGAAAACGTGACATTTTCTTTCCCATATTTCCCTCACGGAAAGAATTTTTTATTCTTTCCATAGCTCCATGTGCAGTGAGCTGTCCACATGCCTGAAAATTTCTAAAAATATTTTCAGCCACCTGGCACACAGTGACAACATCCCTGGACAGTATATGAAGCCCACCACGGTTTTTATTCATCAGGAGAGCACTAGTAACATCATCGAAGCTTCCTTTTAAGGCCTTCAAACATTCCTCGCATTTTATTTCTGTCTAATTTTCTTTTGACGTATCCAGCAATGTACCCCACCATGTCATCAATGTAAGCTGAAATGGTTTTTGATTTTGATATGAGGGAGTAATTATGGTCCTCAGGGCAAGAGTCAAGTTCTACAGCATCAATGGGTTCTGTACCTCAACTTGGTAAATTACATTTTGGACATGGGGATTCGCCTGAACACCATTTCTTGAAACATTCAAAATTGTTGTACTGTCTTGTGGCACACAATTTCCACTCTTAATAATTCCCATATCATTTTGAAGCAGGAGTCTCCGGTATGCAACCTTGTAGTGCAATGTAGTTGGATTGTTAATAAACCCTCCTTTGCTTCTGATGGTGCCAAAAAATGTCTCCAAGTGATCCTGGCTCAGTTTGTATGTAATTAAAAAACTGAGTTTCCCATTCCCAAAAAGGTCTTCAATCCCCGGACACTTTCCTCAGCAACTACCATTCCCAAAATCCAGTTCTTCTATTGCTGCAGAGGACATTAACACGTTCATTGCGGAAAAAATAATTGGCACATTCCCGTGTACGGATGATATTTTTTTCGGAGAAATTCACCATGAATTCGTGTTTTAGGTTAAAATATTATGTTATTTAAGAAATAAATTGAAATTTCTTTAAATATTAATTATTTAACTGGTACATCTTATGATGTCGTCAGCATGCGGGGTTGGCCAAAGGTAGGCAAAGCCGCAACACATTTCAGCGACACGTAACGATATTGGATCTTTCATGGCATCTTCAGAACTATATAATGAATTTAATCCTTACATTTTGAAGAGAAAACGCACGAGGATGTCATATTATACCATCCGACCCGCGTATAGTCCCAAGATTGGCTAACTCTATTATTACATCTAAAATATCGCCAAAAAAATTCCAAATTTCTTTTTTTCAGTTTGTAAACTTGGAGAAAAAGTCTAGCTCACATAATTATTGATCTTTTTTAATGTATGGATTATTTTTCAATAAATAATAACTAATAGATAATATTAAATAATGATATAATAACACAATTCACTTTCAAAATAATTTATTGATTATAAAATGTTATTAAATCTTTGTTTTTACGATTGCTTTTATCATATTTTTTATAATTAACATTATTTACAATTACAGTAATTGTTTCCATTCAGAATAATATATACAAAATTTTTAATTTACAATAAAAGTGTCTGTTTACATTACAAAGTTTTCAATTCACATTAGTGGCAACTATCTGCAATACAAGCCTACTATTTACAGTAAAAAGTGTGCAATGAAAGTCACTATTTACAGTACGTAAATGTTTCCATTTCCAATAGAAACTACAATTGATGCTATATGCTATTTAAAATGAAGCCCGCTATTAACAATAAAAATTTCTAATTGCAATAGAAACTACTATTTACACTACATATTTGTTTCTATTTACAATAAGTATTTACAATGAAATATTAATATATTCCATTTTTATATACAAACAAACATAACCAATTGTTTCCAGAAATAACATTGAAGTAAGATGCACCAATAGAAAAATTTAATAACCAAAATAATTATAAATTTATTCTATTGGTTCATTATTGTTCGATGGTATTCCTGGAAACAATTGGTCAAACAAAGCCCTGGCTCACATTCACAATCCCCGCAGTAAGTGGTTACAACCTTTCTTACTTTATTACCCGAGCACCCTGCAAAGTTTTTGTTTTCTCCTCCTCTTTCCGGGTTGTAGCTGGAATTCCTTGATGAAATGAGAATTGATGGTGATAATGGAGGAGGTAGATGGTTGACACGCAGGTTTTTTATGCGAGGGGCACCGATCTTTGCCGCAAAGATACTCAATTACGGCCAAACGAAATGAATACAGATCCATATGTACTGTATTTTTGGTACAAAAAATAGGAGTTCAACATCATTTCGATGATGTGAAGACCTAGTTTTTTGTACCACTTCAGAGATTTACGTTCGGAAATATAATAAGATAACATTTGGTCGACCCGATCAATACCCCCATGCATTTGTTATAATGAACAATACATTGGGGTTTATTTACTAAATGGGTACGACGAGAGGTTGTTTCAATGAGATCCCCTGAAAATTCAGAGGATATCATTAAAATCTTTCGTTTATCATTCCATTTCGAAACGTTTATCCCATCAGTGGTCCACTGTTATATCATTTCATTTCTCCGTAACTTTTTCTGTACAACCTTTTTAGGGTTTATGGACAACTTTGTTAGTGTGGCCTTTTCCAGCAAGATTTTTATCTATAGCCCCAGCATAAATTAAAAACCTATGAACCAACCCGTCCGGTTCCGTCAACATATAAAGCTTGATTCCATATTTATGTTTTTTATTCTTTATAAATTGACGGAACGACAATCGCCCCCTCCATGGCACCATCGATTCATCAATGCACAACACTTTGCATGGGTAGTGGATCCTCTCCATTGTATTATGGAAAATTCCATAAGAGGTCTTATTTTGAGCAAAGGGTCTGCTGAGGTAGATTCATCAACTACTGGATTACTAACGAAATGAATGCTTTGAAGAATGGCAAGGAACCTATCCCTAGACATTCTTCTTGAAAAAAATTTCAACTCAAACTTTTCGTTGGTATTCCAGTAATCGATTATCCTATTCAGCTGAAGGACTCCCATATGCAACTGGAGCCCTAGGAACACTTTGAGTTCATCTTTCTCGAGATCTTTCCAATCAGTAATGCGGGCTCTCAGGGACACTCCTCGGAGGAAGAGCTCCTCGGCAAATTTATTTGTTTCCTGCACTACCAATTGGAAAAAATCATCGTTAAAAATTAAATCAAAGTAATCCTTGGGAGCATTTCCATCTGGGAGGACTTTCAAACCACTTTGCCCAAGAAAAGGAATATGGAGAGGTTCCTGAGGTGTATCTAACCATGAAAAAGTTGGTGAAGGAAGGGGTGAAGGAAGAGGCGAAAAGGAATATGGAGAGGTTCCTGAGGTGTATCTAACCATGAAAAAGTTGGTGAAGGAAGAGGCGAAGGAATGGGTGTAGGAAGAGGGGAAGGAAGATATTCTGGAGAGGCTGGAGGAGGAGAAATTGAAAGAGGAGTAGGAGAAGGTGGTAAAGATTGGGGTAGGTGAAGGTGGTTGTAAATCGTGGAAAACATGTGGAGGGGATCCTGGGGAAGGAACATCTGGCAGACATGTGTGGGTCCTTGCAAGGGGTGTTTCGGGCTCTAAAGAAACAAAAGCTGTATCACTTACCACGGGTTGGGAAGGATCACTGCCTTTGTCTTCATCGTCCCCAACATCCTCCCCAACATCCTCCCCATATTCTTCGAGGAGCTGGCATATTTTCTCGGAAGAAAGATCCGAAATAAGGAATCGCTCCTCTATTTTCTGCCTCTTTGACGGTGGGGCGTCTGAAATAAAATTCTCCGTTGAACTAACAAGTTTACAAAACTGAAACTTAGAAATTATTTATTAAAATAATGAAACATACCGGAAGAAGAGACATTCTGCGAAGAGGACGTCGACGGTTGCGGATCCATATTCGTTATTTAGGTACCTATATACAACTGAAAAAAGATATTTTATTCTATATAAAAATCTTTGCTACTATATTGTAAAGGTAAATAATAATAACAAAACACACAAGCGAATAACTCTTACTCGATACTCTTCGATCAGATGATCAAACGAACGGTCGACGTAAAAAAGGACCAAAAATCTGAAATTCTGAAAATAAAAATAATTTATATATGTTTTAAAAGACTAGATTCAAACAACAAGCGAATAACACTTACTCGATCAACTTTGATAGTACGATCGAACGAAAGTTCACGCGCAAAGAACGTCGTTCAAAGGTCTGAAATTAAAAAACAATTATTTTATCTTTCCAAAAGTGACTAACATGTTTAATTTAAACAATGAAATACATTAAAAACAATATACATAAGAAAAAATAAGGCTTACCTGCAAAATCTTCAAAAAACACCAAAATCGGCTTTTCTCCACAACGGAAAACTCGGCATAAAAACGACGCGCACGCTTCGAAAGATAGCGAGACAATGAGTCTAAAGCTTCCTATGGGCCTCCTCTCACGGTCAAATCCCAGGCGCGGAAGGAAAAAAACGACGGAGAAAGTGAAGCGAGAGCGAACATTATAAAGCTACGTTTTCATGAACGCGTTACGAGCGCACAGACGCGCAAGTTCTACGCGTGTGTACGCATAGGAGTTCAGCGCAAGCGTAGCTACGCGTAGATGGCACACGCGCGCCACCTAGCATGGCAAAATGAAAACCAAGAAACAGGGGAATCGCTACATCCGCTTCACTTCAAGTCATCGACGGCAGACGAGAATATTAAAGTGGACGAAATACTTTGGACCCCGTTCAGATGCAATGGAGGTTCAATGTGTTACTGACCTTTTTAGTAATGAGAAGAAGGCGTTATGCCAAGAAATGGTGGTGTGTACGCCCAATTTTTGAAGAAAGAAGAAGGCAGGGAGATTACCGAAATCTCCTGCAAGAGATGAGGTTATCAGACCGGGAATCATTTTTTAATTACTTCCAGATGTCCATTGATATGTTTGACGCATTATTGCATATTGTCGGACCTTCTATCACCAAAGCCTCATTAGCTAGAGACGTAATCTCTCCAGGTGAACGGTTAAGTGTAACTCTAAGGTAAGCCTTAACCTTTTCTTAGTGTATTACAAGTCTTAACTTTGAATTAAACTTCCTATGTTGAATGTAAACTTTGAATGCACTCATATGCATGGAAGTTTGGAGAATATTTATCATTAAATGGTCTTTTTCTGCTGTATGCTGCATTTATAGGTATTTAGCTGCTGGTGATAGCATGAGCAGCTTGTCCTTCCAATTTAGAATTGGTAAATCCACAGTATCCAATATTATTCAGGAAACATCGGAAGCACTTTGGGCAGCGTTGAAAGATAGGGTTTTCCCATTGCCCTTGACAGGAAATTGGAAGAAAATTTCAAGTTCCTTTTGGGAGAAATGGAATTTTCCAAACTGTATTGGGGCGATAGATGGAAAACATGTTGTTATGCAGGTATAAATATATGTATGTCTATGTGTGTGTATATATATAATAGAAATTTTTTACATCCTTTTAATAACAATGAGTATAATCAGTATCATAACACTTAATGATATTTTTGTGTATCCCTTTAGGCACCTGGTAACTCTGGATCAGAATATTTTAATTATAAGGGGAGCCATAGCTTGATTCTTATGGCAGCCTGTGATGCGAACTATGTTTACACTGTTGTCGATATTGGTGCAGCTGGTAGGCAGAGTGATGGTGGGGTTTTTAAGAATTCCCTCTTCGGGAGATATCTGGAGGAAGGAAAATTAAATGTTCCACCACCAGCTGTCTTGCCAGGATCAACTACCGTGGCACCACACGTTTTTGTAGGTGATGAGGCATTTCCGTTGAGCCATTACCTCATGAGGCCTTATCCCGGTAGGAACCTCAGCAACAGTCAGAGGATTTTCAATTATCGCCTGAGTCGAGCAAGGAGAGTCATCGAGAATGCCCTTGGCAATGTCAAAAATATTGAAAAATGTATAAAGGCAGTTGTGTGTCTACATAACTGGATTATTCTGAATGAGGTACATACATTGACAACTGAGCAATCCCTGAATTTCATTAAAGACACGAAATGGAGTTGTAGGTTTATTAATTTCATAAAAATATTCCAAAAAAATTGAAAACAATAATACCCATTTTAACATTTATTAATATATCTTTCACTTCTATCAGGTATCAAGAAATAGGATATACTGTCCACCTGGATTTGCGGATGCAGAGAATGACAATGGTGCTAGGTCGATGGAGGGGAGAAGTGGAAGAGAACGGTTGTATTAGGGCCATTGGTAGAGTGGGTTCTAACAACTCAAGGAGAGAAGTTTATATTATTAGAGAGATGCTCTCACATTATTTCATGCAAATTGGACAAGTGCCATGGCAGTGGAATATATGAAATTCTATAACATTAAAGCATATCTCTGCTTCTGAAAAACGGTTGGAAATAAAAAGCAAATTTTCAATGTAAAGATTTTTATTTTAGTTTTCTTTCATAATCAAGGAACATGCCCTCAATCTTATATTTTATTTCTGCTTTCTCAAGCGCAGACATTTTTCTTAGCCTCCCTGCGAGTGACGCACAGTATAAATCGTCCTCGTCCATCTGACGAGGTTGATTTCTAAGCAGTACTGCAAGTACATCCTCTTCTTTCCTTCTGGATGCATCCTTTCCTATTAATTATTTAAATTAATTTAATTGATTATTAATTAAAGTATCAATAACTGCTAATGTATTATAATATAACGAATATAACTTGCCTTGATGTAACATTTTACTTTAAGACAAAATTAAAAATAATACTGGAACTACTAGATATATTATGAATAGTGAAACCAATAAAAAAGCAAATTAGATTCAGGTTAATTACTGTCAAATTTATATCCAATAGAACTGAAAATAACACTGGAACTACCAGATATATTAGGAATAGTGAAACCAATAAAAAAGCAAATTAGATTCAGGATAATTACTGTCAAATTTATATCTAATAGAACTGAAAATAACACTGGAACTACCAGATATATTAGGAATAGTGAAACCAATAAAAAAGCAAATTAGATTCAGGTTAATTAATCTCAAAGTTAGATGGACTAGAACTAAAAATAATACCAGGAAGAATGAACAACACTCTTCATTATCTTTCAACTGAAAAGGACATTACTTAATTTGCTTAGACCCTTGCCAATAGTTTATTTGCCGCTATGCTCAAGTAAATTCAAAGCCAAAAGAACTTAAATAAATTACAATTGAAATTAATTTGTAGTTCTTAGTCATTTTCTTACCTTTCTTGAGGTTACTGCCTGAATATGGGGTATTAGGTGGAGCTGAAGCTAGGGAAGGGTGGGAAATAATGGATGATAATGATGAATCAATCGTGATAGGGGATCCAGGAGAAGAAGAAAACCCTTTTGGGGAAGTAGAATAAAGGGAGGCAGAGGTAGGTGAAGGAGATGGAATAGATACAGATGTGTGGGAAGGAGAAGGTATAGGTATAGGGGAGGTTGAAGTTGATGGCATGAATAATGATTGAGTAGGTGTTGGGGGGTTGTCTGCTTCATCAAAGAACTCAATCAGGTTGCTGGAAGAGCTGTAATGATAAGGAATTCATCAAATCAAATATCTTGATTTAGCAAATCAGTTTTTATCCTTAACTAAAAAATAACCAAAGTTAACGATTGGTAATGAATATAGCAGTTAACGACCATACAACATGACAAGAGAGTAGTACTACACATAAAAAATATGGAAATGCCTGTACAGAATTCATGATAAAATGTATATCGAGGTATAAAATTACCTAAATATACAGGGTACTTCTGGAGATGATAGGGGATGCAATTTTAAGCATTTTTTCTAATGAACATATGCCCTTAACTCCTTAGTTACGGAGTTATGGCAATGCAAACATTCTATCGAGCACATTTTGCAGTTACCATAAATATGCTTAATTTTTGTGCGCGAGTTATGTATTCCGTCTCTAGTGAACTGCGCTTCGCCTTGATATTCTTCTAACACTTGTCGTTGGACTTCAGCTCTTATCAAAGAACGTGTCCCACAACAACTAAGCATATTTATGGTAACAAAGATGGTTAAAATCGCATTCCCTATCACCTCCAGATGTTTGGCACAACTCTCCTGAAACACCCTGTACATTTCACATTCACTAATACCCTTCACTCCTTCAAGAGGATCAACTAAAACTCTACAATCCACTATTTTCATGTCTTTGGAATATATCTTGAATATTTTACTATCTTGAAAGGCCAATGGATTTTGCTAATAATTGCATTTAAATGTTATACTTTGATTGTAATTAAAACCTCGTTTTGAAGGAAAACTTTTCCAGCCATGCAATAAAGTAAACGATACTAATTATAATATAAAGTATAATAATAGTACACATAGAAAAAGGATATTGAAACGCCTGTACAGAATTCGTGATAAAATATATATCAGGTATACAATTTACAACTTACTGTCTCGCAGATAAGGAATCATCCAGGAATCCCAAAAGAAAGTCACTGTTTGATTCCTTCTCTCCCATCCTCCAGCACCAACTCTGGGTTTCCTCTTTTCCCGCACGTACTTGTCTCTGAGGGCCTTCCATCTCGCTTGAACTAATCGGGCTGCAACACGTATCAAACGATTAATAATACCATTGATGTAACAAGATACACAAACTCAATAAAAATAAAGAATATCAATGAGAATATTACCTTCGAGACCAAGGGTGTCTCCTATCTCCCTCCATGCCTTCTCCCTCAAATTGCGATCTCGTATATAAATTGGTATTTTTCTCTGATCTCCGCGATTATAACTTCGTCGTCGCACATCCCGTCACGCCTTGCTGCCATGATTGCTTCGCATGAGCTGCGCACTGCCGCCATGTTCACGTTTACGCGCGTGAAAGTTGACTCAAAATCAACTCAAACGACGCAAACTCGCGCGGAGCTGAGCGAAGGTTTCCCGGCTCCTGATTGGCTGCCCATATGACCTTCGCCTCTGTACGCTTCAAACGCGTTCATGAAAACGCACCTTAAGATGTAGCCCGCATGCGGGGTTGGCCGGGAGTACATCTTAAGATGTAGTCCGCATGGAACGTGTTAACGCCATTTCTGTTTCTTAGGGTGGCTTCTTGACTAACTGCCTGTTCTTGTTGGAATTATCAATGGCTAACTGGAGGACTTTCTTTGCCTTGGTTGGAGAGTTCATATCTTCCTGAGCGAAGTCTCCAATGTACCTGCTAGTGTGTTAACCCTTTTACTCCCAGCTCATTTTCTATGGAACATGCATAAACTCCCAGGGGCAAATTTATGACCATGTAACGGTTTATTCAATTGACAATAACATATGGATTTTTAATGCAGTTGACTTGATTATTTTTTATTATATCGGAAAAGGTATATTTTACCTTATGCACAAAAAATTTTTAAGGTTAATTTTTAGAATTATTAACAAAAATTTTTTTTCTTCTTCTATTAAGGGAAAAAAATTAAAAATACTCATTTTAACAAAACTTTTATTAAAAGTTTTAAATTATCCTAATCTTATAATATGTTTTTCACATATTATTATGTATTGTCTAACACTTATGTTAATGTCAGCCTCCTGTAGTTCTTTTTTGTTAACTAATAAAATGTTTTACCACATTGAGCACTTATGTACGGGAAGGCATTCCCCATGCAGTCCTTTGTTACATATGTTACACACAGTTCTAGATCGTCTCCTTTGTCCTTTCTTGCTACAAACACAGCAATTGGCTTCCTTCTTCTCAGGAAGCTTCCTAATTCCTCTTCTAGTCTGCGATCCTTCAACTATTACCACATCTTCTTCTGTCTTCTTTGCTGCAAGCCATTCAGCTCCTAAATATTCTATTATGTCAACAGTGTAAGCCAACCTGCTCTTCAATCTCCCTGGTTCCTTAAAATTCTCCTTATATAAAATATAACTATTTAGCACCATTCTACTTATGATATTAAAAGCAACTTTTTTCCAATATTTGACTGTTCTACGCTCATCAAGATATGCATATAACATCATATCAGATGTATCTATGCCACCCATATTTTTATTGTACTCATGTACAATTGATGGTATAACTTTTTCCTCTTTATTTTTCCTGCCTGTCTTCACTGTATCTTGAGCAGATAACCTACTTGACAAGAGCAGAACTGGATTTCTCTGTGATTTTTTCCCCCTAAAAGCAGCTCCAAGCACAGGTCCAGATCTAGAATATTTTTTCTCCCCAACAGCAAATTTTTTAGAAAAGGTTTCAGGCAGCCATTTCCTGTTCCTTCTAATAGTGCCAGTTATAAAGGTCTCTAATTTGAATAGGTCCCTAACCAGTGGCACAGACATGAAAAAATTATCTACAAATATATGGTAACCCTTCCTCAAGTAATTTCCCAAAGACATTAGCAAGGGTCATTCTCCTTTTGCTTATTATTATCCACCAAATGAAAGAATCTTAGAATCATTTGAAATCTATTTCTAGGAAACATCTCCCTAAACCATGGTATTGACTGAGATGACAACATTGACCAATAAGTAGCTATAGTTGGTTTTCTGTTTATACCCATATTTAAAATGCAAGTTAAAAATCCTTTCATTTCCTGGACTGATACAGGCTTCCAACTACCCATATTGGATGAGAGATTTTCCTTGTGCTTATCAATATACTGGTTAGCATATTTATTAGTCTCATTGACGAATAATAAAAACAAAGATTGAGTAAAAAACAAATAAAAATAATCAAACGGACAAGAGTTTGATGGAGGCATATGCTTGGGACCAGATAATTCTAAAAAATCAAAACAAAATCTAAGTGGTTCCTCAGGAGCCAACACTTCACACCAGTCTGGATCGTTCATTTCAGCATCGTCGTCTGAGTCATTTTGTTCAATATCACAGACCTCATTCACTGCAGTATTCTCTACCATATCTTCAGCATTTTCTTCTGAACTATCTGACGACAGAGATGAGGCATCATCATCACTTATACACTCCAGATATTCCATAGTTTCTTCAGACGACAAACCTCGAGACGCTTTCAAAGACATGACGAATTATCTATGGGAATTTCATAATAAAATTAAAAATAACGAAAGAAAATGTAATATAAATAATTAAAAGTATGATAAATAAAACAACGCACTTACCAGTGTAAAACTGCGAAGGAATTATAAAATATTTGAAGATAAATTATTCTGAATGCTCGGTAGAATAAAAATCAAGATGGCGGTGACCAAAATATTCAGTCTCACTTTAATGTAAATAAAAACAGAAGAAGACAGAAATGCAATGATATCTATGTAAGAAAACATGACTAAAACATCTATGCACACAAACAAGGCGATTATATTGCAAAATAAGACATGAAATACGAACTATTAGAAATAAAAGAGAAAGCCGAAATATCGGCAGCCTGGGAGTTTTAGCAGTGACCGTCAAAGCCGATATATCGGCACCTTGGGAGCGAAAGGGTTAATATTTTACAATTTAAAGACTACATACTTAGTAGACATAAAAGTACTAATGCATGAAAATACTCTAGAGAGAGACTTACCGATATTTCTTTGTTGGTCTCTGTGGAGTTGAAGAGGAAGTTGAAGCCATGCATGAATTGGTATCCTCATCCAAATGAAGAAGTGATTCATTATTACAGGAATGGGCATCATCTGAAAGGCACAACTGGAGTTAGTTAAATGTAATATTGCCTCAGTCATGGCTTCAGGCATATAACTATCACTGAATGGAGTAAAAACAGGTGAATATGTAACATGTAAGCAGATATCGTCTTAAATCCTAACTGGAATTCAATTTTAATATTAAGTAACTATTATAATTTTAAAGCAATACGTAAACAATTCAAGCATTGGGTTTAAAAATAAACTTCTGGTTATACTGAAACATAGTTGAAGGAACTCTCACCATCCTCTTCAATACTCCTTTTCTTGGGTGAGATTCTTCTGATCTTCTTTGGCAGAAGGTTCTTAGGAAAATCATAATTTGTGGGAACAACAGTTGGTTTAAAAGCCAGTGCCCACCAAACTTTTCTCTATCAAAACATTCTTCAGCAGATCTTTGTGTATTTAGTTGGCACAAAATCTTTCCTTCTCATATCCCTAATCCATAGTTTTCTCTTCTCTTCATTTTCTGGAAAGCTATGAAGCCAATAATGTTATTTATAAAATATGACAAGCACCAGCGACACTTAAATATATTCCGAAACTCCGTAAATACAATTCCATCAGTTTTATTGAATACGCTCCGAAGAGCATAAGGCTCCTAAAAGGAGCATCGGATTATTTGTTGGGATAGGTATTAATAGTTGAGAAATGAAAGATTTTTGCTATGCATACCTATTAATACACAGCTTACATTTATTCACAGTTTCCTTCAATTTTTATTTCCTTCTGACATACTTTTGCTTGTTCCATAATCATTTGACCAGTAAGTGGCACATGTTCACTGCGACGCTGACGGATCTACTCTTTCAAAACACAATCAAGATCTTCGTTTTTAGTTTTATGCAATGTTTTTCTATTTTTCATTAACTTCTGTTCATCACTTTCAGCATAAAACTTGAAAAGTTCGTCTTTTTGTTTCTTCAGGTCGTAGACTGTGGTAGTTCCAACCCCAAACTCTTTTGCAAGAAGTTTTGCGTTTACACCACTGTCCAATTTCTTTAACAGATTTACTTTCTGTTCAATCTTTCCTTTTCTTGTGATTTGTAAGGAGCTGCTATGCCGCTTTCGCATTGCCACTCACGCAACTGTAAACTGACTGGGAGAGTTGAGGGAGTTGAACATAAACTTTTTATGGACAATTTCTTCTCATCTCCTCACTTATTTGATGATCTGAAGACACGAAAAATTTATTATTGCGGGACTGTTAGACCCAATCGCAAAGGAATGCCAAAAAGGGTTGATGGAAAGATACAGAAACAAAAAAGGGTGATATACGTGTTCAAGTAAAAAAAGATTTGACGGCTGTAGCTTGGAGAGACAAACGAGACGTACATTTACCAACAAACATGCACAATCCACCTGCAAATAGTAATTTCTGTGATGAACATGGAAATGCTGTAAAGCAAGCCATTTTTCAGGACTACAATCGAAACGCGATTTGTAGACAAGGGAGATCGAATGACAAATAGCTATTCAATTAGTCATCGGACATGAAAGTGGACTAAAAAGGTGTTTTTTCACTTAATGGACGTGACAATATTGAATAGTTTCATCGTTTCTAAATCACTGTTCATATTATCCAAAGATATTTAAAAAACTTAGGACTGAGAAGCGAGTTAATACAATGTTACGGATTTTTGATTGACAAATATTTACATTTATTATATATATATATTTACATGGACTAACACCTCATGTTCAAGTCAGTGCTGGAAAACGTTACATGTAACGTAATGAAATAAAGATAAAATGAAATAATTTTGAGTTAACGCAACGAAAAACGTTAACGATATTTTTCAAAATGCTGTAACGAAAACCAAAAATTCGATTTTGTTATTTCGTTAACATATATGTTACTACTTGATCTAGCTGACTATAAAGCTTGTAGGGACATTCATACACAGCATCTGGGCGAATGAAAGTGGGCTAAAACCCTTTGTCGCGGAAGGAGCCCTACCCCGCCCATCACCCATTGTCCTTTTGGGTTTTTCAACATTTATGAAAGAAAGGATTCCTTCAGGTAGCATAAGAGAAGAAACGAGGAAGATAAAGCATTGATCTTAAATGAATGTGCCGCTTTCACATTCGCTGTTCTCTCCCACACTAAAAAGAAATATGCTTGGAAATGTATTCCTAAAATATATTTGGATATATCTAAAATGGAACAAAAAGTATATCCCAAAATATATTTCAAAGTATGTTCCTAATTGTATTCATAAATATATTCTAAAATATATCCCTAATTATATTCGAAAATATATTATGAAATATGTTCCTAATTGTATTCGAAAATATATTTCAAAATGTGTTCCTAATTATGTACGAAAATATAGTCTGAAATATGTTCCTAATTATATTCGACAAATATTCTTTCAAGTCTACTGAAAAACTACATAATTCGCCAAGTTAATTTTATGTACCTCACAAAATTATTTTTCACACTAAATGAGGAGTAAAACATGTAAGGATATTAACTTTTAAATTAACAAAATAATAAAAAAGTTGTTTTGATGGCCAATATGTAATATTAGAAGCAGTTAAAATCTAACAGTTTAATTAAATTTAGTAGCTAAAACACTTTAAAAAATTAACATTATGTTATAATATTTCAGAATTATAATGAAATGATATACATTTTTGAAGGTGAATTATCCAGTGCATAACTTAAGCCAAGAAACAGTCCAGTTTTTAAATTAAAGAAAATTTTATTATTATAAAAACATTACACTAAAATCAAATAACAACTATTCAAGATATACAACATTATATCATTTTACTTTGTACAATTGTGCATACTTCTCTTCAACTTATGCCGTAAATATGCAATCCTTGCATTAACTGCAGCACCAAATTGCCCCTTGGATGTACAAGGAAATTTTTTAACTGTTGCTTCTGTAAGAGAATGAGAATGATATAGTGTAAACCAAAATGAAAGAGTAATTAATCAAACTTTTAGTTTCAAAACTGAAAATGTAACTTACTGAAGATGGCATCCATAGTTTTAGGGCAGAGAGCAGTTTTCCTTTCTCCCTCTCCTAACTCTGCTACCCTCTTTGACATTCCCCCTCTATAATTGCTTTTTAGCAATGTTTCCATGGGGAAAACATTGCAAAGTAGAGTACCAATGAATGCCCTGGCAGTGGATGCTGCCAGAGCACACTGCAGCGCAGATTTATTCACAAAAACCCCACTGCTCTTGTCGAGTTCAACCTGAAAGTACACACGAGAAATACCAAATTGAAATAATTTTGACTGCAATAACTTTAAAATATTTATTTTCTCTCCTGAAATTTTATGATGAAATAAAATATAACCAATACCTTGGAATCATCGTCGCCACAACTGTTGTTTTCAAAAAGTGAAACATTCCAACTTGCACTCATGGTTCCGCTCTGATGCTCCTTCATTCCCATTAGCATGTTTTTGATGGCTGGAATTTCTGAAAAAATGTCATAAAAATATTGAGTCTTTTTATATGAACGAAACACGCAGCTCAAAACTTCTAAAAATTATCGCAGCTAATAGTTAGTATAATGAAAACCTTCTGATATTCTACGATGGAGCTTTAAATTCTCCTCCTCGAGTTCTTTCACTCGCTTCCTCAAGGACTCAATTTCCGGGTCCATCTCCATAATTATTTCTCCATAGTAGTCCATATTATCCTAAAGCCAAAGTAACCATTAAAATTAGGTCCTTATTAGTACTTCGAAATATTTCAATGTAAAATGCGCAATTAAAGTCATTATTTTAATACCGGAAAATTCTTTGCCTGGGTTTCCGGAAACTCTGCAGTTGGGTTGCAAATAACTTCGGAAACACCAGCATCCAACTCTTTCAAACGCTTCTCTAATTTATTTCTGTTGTCTGAAATACAGTAGCATAATTACTTATAGTATATTCACTACTTTAAAAAAGTTCGTAATAGTATATTTCTACAATCTTAACATCGTACAGTGACCATCCTCCGACTGGCTTCTTTCCACGCCGCCACTCAATAACATGGTACTCCACTACTCCTTTTGTAAAATTCTTAATGAAAGAGTAATATGCATTAGTAATTTGTACAATTACGTTACTATAATCACACATACTAATAATAGGCATCTAGTAACTCAGCTTAATAAATGCAAACTATGAATGACGAGTGTAATTACAGTTCACTCGCCATTTCAGTAAGGTTTAGTTTCACTGATAATTCTACAATAATATTAACATGCTCGTTTCCTTACCTTCGACTCGAAGTCCCGTATCCACGACACAGGCAACACTGTATGTGTGTCCTTCGACTTCCCGTCCAGCCATTGAATAGCAGCGAACATTGTAAATGTAATTAATTATAGGAAATAGTTGCTCAAAGGTTTCTCTGCCAATCTATTTACACAAAACCGCCGATCAAGCTCTTCCACTATACACACTATCAGAGCCGTCGCGTGGTGTATCGGCGCCCGTGTGCGAAACACATGTGGCGCCCCAAGGATTTAAAAAAATCATATCATACACATTACATTGTTACAGAATGAAACAATGTGATGTAAGCAGTGTCCTTTATAGACAGTGCTACTTTATAACACTAGAGAAAAGCTGTTTTTATACCATTATGTGATTTTGAGTATGACATTGTATGCCTTCAACCAAATATGGTAGAGTTGACATATTAATTTGTTGTTGTACATGTATTTAAATTTCTAGATTGATTATCATAGGATAAAAAATTAAATAGATTTTCATACAATATTGTACTTGGATATTTTGAATATCTATCGAATGTTAAAGAAGGAACCAGCTGGAATGACTTATGTACATTTGAGCAATGTAATGTTTGAATATCATTAGGGTGTTTGTTTTAAGATGTCCATATTGTATTGAGTTGATCCATGAAAACTTTGCAATAGATAAAGGCCAAGTTCTTTGTAGTAAAAATATATTAAAAATAAGAAAAAAGTTCATAACAGATTTAGAACCTATGACATAATCATTTTAAATGAACTACTTTAATAACCACCCAACCAAATTACTCCATTGGATATAAGTGTATGTAAATGCGATAAAAGCTGGAATTTTCTAAAACATCACCGATACCTACTTTTGGTGTTATTTTAAATTCAAATAATGATTAAACAATATGCATATAATAAATACGTGTACAATATGAAGAATGATATGTAGCTCATTTTATTAATACTTTTTTGTGAAGAATAAAACGGAAACTTTTGAGATTGCATCAATAATAGAGCCTCCTGATTGTTTCTGTAAAATTAGGAAAATTTTAAAATGTATAGGCCCTTAAATTTTCCAAAAAGTCGATGCTCCATGATTAAATCCTTATATGTACACGGATTGAGTACTAATTAAATTCAAAATTTAAATTATGTTACCAAATAGCCAAAGTACTTAGCAAGTTCGTATATAGATTTAAGACATTTCAAAGCATAAACTTATATCTGGATCACTAGCTTTAGACTATTTTCGTCATCTATATATAATTTGGAAAATTATTAAATAATCCTGTCGTTTAAACGTAAATAAAGCAGAAATATTAAGAAGTTAGAACTTGGATAATCCAAATACAAATATTACGATAACATACTATGGATATTTCTGTTTAAACATAACTGTAGTGATATTTTGAACCTTTTCCTTTAATATTCAGGCAGTATTTAGTTCTGTGTGGGTAGTAATTATGAATTATATATCCCCCGAGTACGCAATATTTCAATTAGTAAAAATCTCGCTTACATATTTGTTTAGAAATAGGTTCCTCTTCTTTTTATCATTGTATATTTAAGAATATATTGAAACATATTTTTGAATTGTATTCGGAGTTATATTTTAAAAAATATATTCCAAGATAAGTCCTAAAATATAACTCAAAATATATTTCTTGATATATCGATTGATATATATTTTTCGAAATATATTTAGAAATACATTTTGGAATATATACAAAACTGCAAATATATTTCGGAGCATATATTGAAGTATATCGTACATTGTACTCAATTCCTAAATATATTCCTTTTTAGTGTGGGCTCTCCCAGTATATCGTCCTTTCAAACTATTGTTTTCAATATTCGTTAGGATTGGGGTTTTCCACTTACTCATTATACTCAATAACTTGGAGAGAACCAACCGCTAAAAGAGGAAGTTACTGTCTCATCCTCTCCACCCCTGGATCCTGAACTGTGTCATTTGTTCGTCAGTCTAACTATTTAAGCTGTTGGAGAAAGATCTCACAATCAGTGCTTTTACGATTCAAACACTACCGACCGAATTCATAGATTTCCAGTTAAACCTGGGACTAGGTGGTTTATGCTAGTACCGGTCTAATTATAAAAAAATAGTAATAGTTATTAATTTTACAGCAGTGAAGTAGTTTACAGAAAAACCTCGATGAACGTAGTTGTATCCCATTGAAAGCATTCCATAAAAATTTCATAATAAACTTTTTATCGATTTAAATTTGGAATAGGTATTTACTCGTGGAAGCGATTGAATACCCACATTCAGGGCCGGTTTCGGTTAAAAAATGTGTGTAAGCGAGGTAAAAATTTTCCGCCCCTCTGGATATCAAAGGCATGAAATAATATTATTTATATATTAAAATAGGAAAATAAACTTATTTTACTCAGTTTTGTTTTTTCAAAAATATATTCAGCTGAATATTTTCAGAAAATAGAAATAAAACATTCACTGACCTTATAACAAAATGACTATGTAATGATTATATTACCGAATATTTTTATATTGCAACTTTACGATCACGCTTTTGCACAAAGAGACAAACCCTTGAGTAATCAAAATCTCTAGTATTGAAGGTTCGCTGTATTTGGGGCGGGAAGGTTATTTGAAATTACAATGCTAAAAGCACATGAAACCCCCCCTTTTGAAACCCCTCTTTGAAACCCCCCCTTTCAGACCCCCCCTTTCAAACGTGGGGAAAGCGTTTCTATCGAAACGGGATTCAAACTCCGTTCTTGTTTTCTTGTCTACGCGATCCAAAACTAATTGCGATATCAACATTGCGTCAAGAGAAATTTGTATATCTAATGCCTTCAAGGCATCCTTATTACTTACAACTTGATTAATTAAATGCCTGAAGTCGGTTTCTGAATTCCTCTGCACATCAGGTAGGATGAGCAGAGACTTTACATGCTGCATAGCGATTAACCTCTTGTTATTGTAGCGTTCACAGATTATGTTGTATGCAACTGTGAAATTCGCTGCGGTAACCGGTAGGTTTTGAAATAGCCCTTTCGGTTGACCTTTCAGTACAGATAGCAAGTAATAGAATCTTTGGATTTCTGATAGAGATTGATAGTTCACTAATAAACTATCAAAAGTGTCTCGAATTGACCCCATGTGGACAATTCACCATTAAAATTAGGAAGAGATATATGCGGAAGTTTAATCTCAATGATGTCGGGTGACATGCTTTGCCTAGGCGTCTTTGAAGTGCTTGACTTACTAGATAGGACAGATGTTTCTTGTTTTATTTCCGTCGTGACATTTAAAAGACACGCAATTTTGCCTCCTAGTAAAAAATAACGATCCTCAAATTCCAACCTGTCGGATGAATGATCTTCATCATCCTCCATCTCTAATCTTAATTGCACCTCGTCATAGGCGTCCCAAATTTCGCGAAATTTCTCGTATCTTAATTGTAAACTCGCGAGATTATCGCCTGCCTGCGATGAATCTACATATGTTTGAGTCTGTGTTAATTTGGACTTAATTAATGCCCTCTTTTTTATAAGTTCCCTTTTTACGTTAAAATCCATCTCAGGTTAATATTTGATAAAGTGAATGTGAAAGGGATAAAAAAAACAGAAAAAGATCTGACCTTGTGACATAAGATCTCAGTTCTTACGATGCTACGATGTGTGCCGAGACTGCAAAGTGCTACAATGTCCGCCGAAACTGCATACTGCTACAATGTCTCTCCTCCGTTCTCTTCATCGGTGGCTTGGTGAGTAAGTGGGTTTTTGACTTCCAGGAACACAGTTAACCTCGCCCAGGGGAACGATTTATCACTGCCGATGGCTATTCATGTGTAGTCGCTTTAGCCTCGGCCTCAAGTTGAACGATCTGGCCCGAAGGACCAAAAATGTTTGTTTAATGGGAATTAGTGGACTGTATAAAATTGAAATCACAGGATCGTTCAACCGAAGTATGCAACTAATAACACAACATGAGGCACTTATGAAATACGCGAATAGCATTGAGAACATAATAACACAAGAAATACAATTAACATTGAGAGCATAGTAACAAAGAAATGTACAATTGACATTAATGATGCTCACCGAAGTATGCAACTAATAACACAACATGAGGCACTTATGAAATACGCGAATAGCATTGAGAACATAATAGCACAAGAAATACAATTAACATTGAGAGCATAGTAACAAAGAAATGTACAATTGACATTAATGATGCTCACTGTAAAGATGAGTACATGTTGTTTTCAAATCACACTTTATCTTGTTTGGTTTTGATGTGTTGAGACTCGAGGAATAAGATGTTGTTCAACACAATTAAAGAACTTATGATTTTGCACTTATTTTAAACAAAACTTATGATGGTTTTAACAGGATAGGAACTCCGTATAACGTGTCCGTCCTGGGTAAGAGTCTTTTCCAACTGGAAACTGTTCATCACGATGGCAGCGCCTGCGGTAATGCAGCCAACCATCACGTGACCAAACAGATCCGACACACACAATACAAGTAATATATCAACCAATAGTACAAAAACCATCTTTGAATTTTAAACAACAACATTGGCGTAAATGGACACGTCAACGATGCAGGAGTTTTTCGGGATTCCACATTAAATGCTGCCTTAAACAATGGAGACCTCAGCATCCCTCCGGATAAGGCATTACCTGGCAGATTTTGCAATGTGCCATATGTCATCGTTGGTGATGATGCATTTCCTTTGCAAAAACATATCTTAAAACCTTTTCCTGAGAGAGGAATGTGTCCTGAAAAAATAGTGTTTAATTATCACCTAAGCCGAGCCAGACGAGTTGTTGAAAATGCATTTGGAATTCTAGCCAACCGCTTCAGAATATTTCTGAGTTCCATAAGTCTTTGTGTAAAAAAAGTTGAGAAGATAACTTTAGCCTGTTTGGCCCTACATAATTTCCTTAGAGATAAGCATGACACAAAATATCCATCACCAGGCCTAAGGCGTCGTGTACATAGGAAAGCGATGAGCGGTGAGCTGTACGCGATGAGCGATGGTGTGTGTCTACTGAGAAGCGTTATTTCACTAACTCTCTTCCTGGACCAGTCGCCAACATGGCATGGACAAAGTCGGCATGTGTGCTCTGGCTTTTAGATAATCAGCATTTACGAAAATTAATTATGAAGAAAAGAATAGGAATTCATGAATTGAATCGCAGCCGTTTGACTTTCGGTGAATTTCATCATTTGTTTTGAGATCTTCGAAGTGATCCTGCGAGGTTTTTCAATTTTTTACGCGTGTCAATTGCAACATTCAACTTAATTGTAAGTAAAGTGGAAAATCGTATCAAGTAGGAATCAACCAACTTTAAGGAACCCATTTCTCCAACGGAAAGAGTGTATGTCACTATAAGGTAGGTAATACAAAAACCTCAATATTGTTTTTTTCTATTATTTAATAACTGCATAATATTACAAAATAATATGTGTCACATTTTATGCTACGTTAACTGATATCCAGGCATTGGCGTTATTATGTAATCGTTAACGGACTCTTGACATGGTTGCCTCTCTCTTGGCTGAGAAACTTCAGCTTCTTGACAATGAGTTTCTCTTTCCTGTGGTTCGCCCCCACACTTTCGTTGAAATGCCTCAAGTACAACATTCTGAATTTTTCCTCTGAACTCTAATTTTTCCAATGTATCTAATTCTTCCAGATATGGAAGCAGACTCATTAGGAAATGGTAATCTGCCTTGCTTGTCAATTCGGCTTCTCTCTTTTGTTCCTCTCGGAAAAGATCTAATTTCTGTTGCTCCATTTCCAAAATTTATCAACTTCTCGATCTTCAGATCTTTTCTTGCGTGCAGATGCACGACATGAGGAACGTGAACGTCCAGCAGAGGAAGTAGATGCAGGGGTTTCTGATGCAATATCAGAAAATGTTTCGTTGTTTTCCACGATACTTGTTGCCACTTCTTCATCAGTAAACTGGTCCGCAGATAAATCAACAGAAGGTGGAAGGTTTCCAGACGTGGGTGTCGGAAGAAGGTTGTCTTTCACAAAAAGCATCATATCAAAAAATGGCCACTTCGATTTGTATGCTTCACATCCCGCTCCGGATCATTGTACTGGTTTTTTTTTTGTAGTTCGATGCGGAATTTATCTTTCAAATTTTTCCATGTTGATTTTACGATGATTCCTGAAAAAGAAATTAACTATCAATTCTTTTCCAGGTACCTATCTACAGGACTTTCAATCCGGAATTTAGCAACGTCACTGAGAATGGGATATTGTACTGTTAGCAGAAACGTCCACGAAACATAAAGTTATTTGGGAGGAATTAGTTATTGAATTTATGGCAGTTCCAAGTCAAGAACAATTGGAGCAAATAGCACGCGACTATTACATGCGTTGGAGTTTTCCTAACTGTATTGGCACCATCGATGGAAGACATTGTCAAATCAAGTGTCCAGTTAACAGTGGATCTACATATTTTAATTATTTAAAGTACTTCTCTGTAATTTTACAAGGAGTTGCTGATGCTGACAAAAAGTTTATTAACCATTGAAGTAGGAGCGAAAGGAAAACAAAGTGATGGTGGGACGTTTGTGTATAGTACTTTTAATAGACTGCTTTGTAGTAATCAGTTCAATGTACCACCGGATAAGGAGCTGCCAGGTACTAATATCAAAACACCATATGTTCTGATAGGCGATGAGGCATATCCATTAAAACCTTTTTTGATGAGACCATATCCTAGCAGCCACCTTAATCCTATCAA
The DNA here is from genome assembly GCA_036926305.1 of Uropetala carovei. Lineage (NCBI taxonomy): Eukaryota > Metazoa > Arthropoda > Insecta > Odonata > Petaluridae > Uropetala > Uropetala carovei. The sequence continues at coordinate 3,290,354 of JAXCHB010000043.1, forward strand.
AGAAAATTTTAATAAACGTTTATCAAAGGCTCGCTCGTCAATGTACACGCGGCCTAACAGATCAAGTGACAGTGAATAGCGGAATTATTCCAGGAATTTGGAGGGGTGAGACATTTTTTGATGTGCAAATTGTGAGGCAGGGGGGAAACAGGGCTAATACTTGTGCTCTTGCTAAGAGGGATGAATTTATGAATTATTTTATAAGTGAAGGCCAAGTACCATGACAAAATTCTGTACGATTATAAAGTTGTTAGTTATTGATTTGTGGGTATTGGCCTAGGGTTAAATTATTAAGTATTTGTTAGATTGGTTTATGGGAAGTAGATTTTAGTTCTTTAATTGCTTACACTTCTTTTTCCCATCTTTATTAGGTTTAATGACTTTGAAATAATAATAATAATAATAATAATAATAATAATAATACAATTTATTTCACCGTTGGCAAATACATTTGCATGGTTTCGTCACAATATTAAATATTTACAAAACAAGACAAGAGGAGAGAAAATATAGATATGCTAGCAAAGAAAATACAATGATCAATAACACAAAGAAAAGCAAAATCATACTCTATCATTGAGGTATTCACAGACACTGTAGTAAGTTTTCTTCAAGAGGAACTTTTTAATTTTTCTTTTGTACACTTTGTAGGACTGAACTGATTTAATATCCGCAGGCAGATTATTATATATTACAGAGGCTGAGTGATGAGGACCTTTTTGAGAAAGAGCATTGTTGTAGTCATTGATGTGAATGTGAGATAGCGAGCGGGTGAAATGGCTATGGTATTCTGCATTTGTAGGAAAAATGTCATGGTTTGATCTAACAAAAGTTGCACAACTAAAAATGTAAAGAGATGGTAGGGTTAAGATATGGAGAGATGAAAATAAGGGTTTACCCTGTGTACGGTAAGGTACTCTACATAAAGCTTTGACAGCTTGTTTCTGTAAGGAAAAGACTTTAATAGCCAGTCTACAATTACCCCAAAATAATATTCCATAGTTTAATAATGAATGCACTTTAGCATAGTACAGAGATAATAGGCTTTCAATAGGAAGTATTGGAGCCAATTTTCTTAGCATAAAGACTCCAGTAGCTACTTTTTTAGCAACTCCATTGATGTGATCTAGCCAGTCCAAATTCTCTTTAATATGTAGCCCAAGGAAATTGGTGGATGAAGATCTAGCAATGCTTTTATTGTTCATTTTAAGAAGTGGGCTACTATAAATCAGGTGATGTCCATCTTGGACTAAATGTTAATATTAATCTTATGATGTATGTAATAATTATTTATGAAAATGTTGTTGCTCTTTGCTGGATTATAAAATATTCCAAGTAACTTGTTAAATGAATAAATGAGTGGAAGTGGAAGTACATTGTCTTCAAAAGAGTGGAAAGGAAGTTTCATTGCTAGACTCTTTAGTGTTATCCTTACAGCCTTTTTTGGACAGAATAGATCTTAGGTTCATGAAGTAGGCTCCACCTCAATACTGTATTATAGAGTTACTCACTGCAAAATATACAGACCTCACTACAGGCAATGGACTACATCTCAGGTGATAATAAATATAACACATCAATTTGATTTCAGGTTATTAAAAGAGCTTTCCATTTACAGTTTTTATATTTTATATGCATTCAATGTTTTTGATTTAATTATTTTTTGAGTTGTGCGGTTTTTAGGTAATGTTACAGTTGCTACTTTACCAGTTTTATGTATCTCTTTTCCTGTTTGAGCTTTTGCCATTATGAACCGTATCAAGGAATTTATATTCTTCATATCATCACATGATACCTACTCCCCCTTATACACTTTGCTGCTTATGTTTCAAGGTTAATGCTGCTTTTATTTAACATTTAGATCTTAGATTAAAGAAGTAATTATTATTCAGATTATATAAACTGCCAAAGAAGAAATGTAAAATGCAAAGGAATGTTGTGCCAAAATAACTACATTCTATAATTCTTATTAAATTGCCAAAGATTAATTCATAAGGAAAATATTTATTACCACATTATTTAGAATATTTTTTAACAAATCCATCAATCGTGCCCCACACAGTCTCACATTCACACCACACACTCGTTCCATCTCAATTTCACTTCACATTTACACATCTTCCTCATTTGCTTCTAACAGAATTTGCATGATTTTCATCTGCACTATTTTATTCTTTATGCCCATCAGCTCCTGGCCCACATAAAGTCCAAAGTGATCCGTAGATGTATATTTATGGCTATTTGCCTCTTGGAGGGCAGATGATGCCTTCTTTAAAAAGTCATGTAGAGCAGTGGCCTCTTCTACCCTCTTCCTTTTGTTATTAGTGGTTGCTGTTTTTATTGGCCCACTGCTAGTGGAAGCTGGTGACTACCCACTTCCACATGGTAGACATTCCAAGTTTGTGGAGATTTCTGCTATCTCAGACGTGAATGATTGCTCCTTGAGGTCATCATCCCATGAATTAGCCTAAAAATAAATAAAAAATAATAATTTCAAAAAGTCAAAATATCACATACATCAATAATCAAGCAATGACTGGTCATTTTAATATTGATTACTAGCAGAAGTACCTGGCGTTGCTCAGGACTTTAATTTAATGACATTTATGTTTATCGTGGACTCCAATAAGATTCAAGACGACTTTGGAATAGCAGTCTCCTGAATGGGATAGTTCTTTTATGAGATTAATGAGACTATTGATGTAATTTAAATAATTGTAAAATACCATTTTATAAAGCCCTGCACTGCTTTCACTTGATTTCCCATGCTATTATTATGAGAGGAAGAGGAAGTAAAAACAACCTCTTCAAAAGCAAAATTTTTGAAAATTAAGCCTGAACTTCAAGTTATTCCAAGTATGCATACAAAGTTTGGAGTTATGGCATTAACACACACACACTAACATACTGTTGCTTTTATTATATGAATAGACTCTGATCACTTGAGATATAGAATTAAGCTAGTAACATAACATACCTGTTCCTTATCCTTGGATGGCAAATTGGAAATGCTGCGCCTTGGAGTGCAGTGCTTCTCCAGAAACTGCAGGCTTCTATAACACCAAAGTGTAGGGACATGCAGGTCTCCTGTCCCTGCTCCACTTTTCTGAGATTTCTTAATTTTATTTTTCTCTGCCATAAATTTGGTCCTGAGACCATTTATTTTGGCCTTCACCTTCTCCGCTGTTGTGCTAGCTCGAACCTGAGAAAGGAAGCATGCAGGGATCACAAAATTAAAACTAATACAACTTACATATGCGTATAAGTCAAATTTTATAACAGCGTAAATTAGCATTTTATAAATTTTTCAACACCTTTTGCAAAATATATTGCAACAATATATTTGATACAGATATCAGGTGTATTTATATATATAAATTATTTTATGTACTGTCCCAATTATGAGCATTTTGCTCCTGGGACCTTTTTTCCAAATAAATAAATAAAACAAATAAATAAATACACATGATCCCTTCGTCAGCACAAGAGAGACACAACTGATATGTGTCTCTCCAACATCCCAGCGGCTCTACTTCCGGTAAGTGTTCACTGGGTTTCCTTCAACACCTAGTTGCCCTAAATATCCTTACTTACCTTTCCTCTTCCGTAGTATATATATATATATATGTATTAGTAAACATACGGGCATAGCATAACATTCATAATAATTAATATACAAATATATTAATTGAATATATATGCACACTACTTTTACAATTATGAAAATTATTCTATTGTTGGAGTTCGGCTAGCAGGTAAATACATGTGAATACTACTTCACATAATAATAAGGAAATTTACTTACATCAGCCATATTATTAGAAATATCCTTTTTATTTTATAATGGTAGTTGGCAGAGTTTACTTCATACAAACAACTCTTCTCTTGGTATAAATTGATGAGCTTTTCCACTACACACCTCTCCCACATAGCCATCTTGTTTTTTTGTGACAGTCGCTCGATTAGTTGGAGTTCTGGGTAGGCTTCTAAACTGCTCATCATTGGTCGAGATGCTTCAAGAGTGTTCAAGGTTCAAGAGAAATTAGAACCCTTCAATAGCGCCAAACACGAGAAAGCTTTGATGGAAATGAAGTCTTTCAAGACAATATGGCCGTCTCCATGATGTCATGCACTTTCAAGAAAAGTTGTTCAACGACACTTTAAAGGACTTTGACGAAAAATTTGATGGTGTGAAACGGGCTTTACGCCTGAAACCGGCCCTGCTAACATTGGGTAAAGGTTCCATATTTTTCTGTTTTACCTGAAAAATTACCTATATTCATGGTTATTAACATTGGATTAAAACTTTATCAAACTTTGCACATTTCTCTTTCTCTTCTTTCATATATGTACTTAATAAAACAATCCTTTTGTTAATATCGAAAATGTTATTAAATGCAATATTGTAAACCCATGGATGATTTACATGTATTTCTTATAGGGTATAAGAGAAGGAAGAAAGCTATCAAAAACAACCCCCAGAGAGGAAAACTTGAAATATCGACAATTTTCTTTGTTTTCATAATTAAAAAAGGTCGGAGACTACGGTGAGATGAATTAATTAAATTAAAACATAAATACTCCTTTGTACGGTTAAGGAGTATTTATGTTTTAATTTAATTAATTTCTTTGTTTTCGTCGAATTTTAGGTCTGTTGCAAGAATTAGAATTGGTACAGCCGATGTACTTCCCGAGTTACTTATAAAAATTCTACGATGCAACATGAGCATTGCAGTATTTTATTATAATTATTACATTATTTTTGTACTTAATGCCGGTTAAGGCAATTAACCTTGATTATTAAATGTTGGATATAAAAATCCTAATTTGTATGCATGATCAAAAAAATAACAAAATCTGTTGCGACTCCTTAGAAAACTTAAAAATGTTCCTTATCTGCAACATATGTTTAGAAAAATTTTTAACTGAAATTTACGAGGTATAAATATCAAATAAAAAGTACTCATAAGCAATTATTTCGTTATAACGTTAAACGTAACGAAAAACAAAATTGCAATGAATCAATTTTTTTTTGTTTGGCAGCACTGGTTCAAGTAGATGGTGAACCATACTAACACTGTTGTAATAATTTTCCATAAACAATGAATGGCCGGCATCTAACTTCCATCCATTAGTTTACGTACAACATTGTCAACATGACCTCGCCCTCCTACATCAGCATCGGAAGACCCAGTGTACACGACAAATCGAAGAACTAAACCGGAAGGTTCCGTCAGCATGTAATGTTTTATACCATATTGGTGTTTCTTACCCTTCAAATACTGACGGAAAACTAGTCGCCCCCTCCAGAGAAGTATAGACTCGTCAATGCAGAGTTTTTGCGTCGGAGTCACTAATTCGTCAATTTTCCTGTTAAAAGCGTCAATCAGTGGCCGTATTTTATAAAGTCTGTCAGTAAGCTGTGGTTCATGAGGTTCCAGATTTTTTGCAAAATGTAAACATTGCGAAATCCCCATGAACCTGTCACGGCTCATGCAACACCGAAAACAAGAAAAGTTAAATAGCAAATCCACGTTCCAATAATCTCTTATTCTGTTCAATGGTATAGTGCCCATATGGAACAAGATACCAATGAACATCGTAAACTCTTCTATGGATAACGGTTTCCATTTAACTATTCTTGCTTTCGGTGCTACATTCCCCTCTAATAATTCGTCTGTAAAGCGGTTCGTTTCAGTCATGATCATACTAAGAATTTCATCCGTCAGTAAAAGGTCAAAAAACTTTCGGGGCTCTTCTCCGGGGTCGGGGATGTTTATTCCTGGGGTCTCTATGTAGGGTATTGGAGTCACAGTCGGTCTTTGTAAAGTCCAATTGAAAGTCTGGGAGGTCGTCGTCCCTGTCCGCACGTGTGTCGTCTCAGTAGAAGGGTCGGGAATACTACCAGTTGGGGATAACGGAATGTCTTCGTCTTCTCCGCTGTCCCCCCACTCCGTTTCCCCAGAGTCATTGCTCTCTTCGTCGTCCTCCTCAAATCTTCCGCACCTGAAATTACTCAAAGAGTGTCTATTCTTTGCACTTTGGAGGGCGGAGGTTGAGGAGAACCCTCAGACAAAGGAGTACTAGCTTCGGGGAGCGGGAAGCAGAGGGTTGAGGGCTATCCCTCGAAGACGTTTTCGCCACATCTGCCCGTTTGCATCCTCCCTGGTTCTAACCATTCTAAAAGAAAAGAATTTTGTGAGAAGAATTCATAATTTATTTCTAGATGCAACCAATTTTTTAAGATTATAACATCTTATTGTAAATGTACGTACCTGTTACTATCTATAATCGGAACCTCTGAAAAAAACTGAATTCATACGAACAACAATGCACCTGGAAAATAAAATAATAGTTGAGAAAATAATTACATGCAATTGTCTTAATTATGTAAAATTTTTAATTAACAGCAGAACTATTTTTACATTTAAAAAATTTAACCTACTATGCACTAGTATATCATAGATTTAATTAATTAATATTCATCTTGACGTAATGTTTTTTGTATGAGAGAAATCACTTCTTAAAGAGAACGAGTTTTTGGAAAGACTGATTGTAAGTAACCTTAAAAAGTAATAGCTTTTTTCTCTCAATAGTTGTCCAATCAAATAAGATGAGAAGACGAAAAAAAATAAGGAAAACAATAACAGAATTGAAAGTCAGAAAAAATGAAGGAGAGAGGATAATTCAGAGTAAATACGTACCGACACAACAAATGATTCCACGAAAAACAGGAAGTAGTAAAAGAAAATTAATAACTATTAAAGATAAATTATCTAAAAATATGAAAGGACCTGTAAATAAAAGAAAAAACCTTTAATCGATAATAAAACAACTACTTTTTATTTACTGAAGATAATTCGGACAAGTACTTACCGATACAACAAGTTATTACAGGAAAAATACGCAAAATGTTGAAGACAAATAATAACATACAAATGAATTCTTTTAAAATATAAAAAGGACCTGGAAAGAAAAGAAAACAATCTTTAATCGATAATAAGACAACTAATTTTTATTCACTGAAGATAATTCGGATCATTTACTTACCGATACAACAAGTTATTACAGAAAAAATAATGCAAATCGTCGAAAAAATAATAATATACAAATAAATTTTCTTAAAATAAAAAAGGGACCTGGAAAGAAAAGAAAATATAATTTCATTTATAAAGAAGCAACTAATTTTCATTCACTGATGGTAATTCGGATCGAGTACTTACCGACACAACAAATTATTAGAGGAAAAACACTCACGATGTACAAATGAATCTATTTGTAATATATAAAGGAACTGGAAAGAAAAGAAAATAACATTTAATTCATAATAAAACAACTAATTTTCAATCACTAAAGGAAAATCAGAGAGTACGTACCCAAAAAAAGAAAGTCAAAAATCCGAAGAAAATCCACCAATTGCGAAAAAATTCACGATGTACAAATGAATCTATTCCTAATATAAAAAGGAACTGGAAAGAAAAGTAAATAACCTTTAATTCATAATAAAATAACTAATTTTCAATCACTAAGGGAAAATCAGAGTGAGTGAGTACGTACCCAAAAAAAGAAAGTCGAAAATCCGTAGAAAATCCACCAATTGCAAAACTGACCTTCCTCAAGCGCTGGTTAGAGTCAAACTGGTGGCTGGAGACACATAGGAAACTCGTTCCGCTGGCGGTCCCTTACCCAGACCGTTATAACCAGATGTAGTACTATGGTTGGAATTCCAGTCATGCCGCATTGAATGGGGTTAACACAATATTTAATTCCTGCAGCTACATCATAGCTTATGAGATCACGTGCTGTACGTACCCTCATTTTTTGGTAGTGTTTAACAAAGACATATTGCTCGGCAGTGGCGCATTATGGCTCTCGTGGGCCCTAGGCCAAATAAATTTGGGGCCCTACTCACTACCTAAATAATGTTTAAAAAACTCGGGAATGTAGCAAATAAGGCATTCTTGTTCCTCTACTAAAACTTGTTGTAACTTTATGCGAACAGCTAGTTTTTGTCGGGTGGAAATTTTTTGAGCTCTGGAAGAAGGCTCATCAGAAAATGGTAATCAGCATCGCTGGTTAGGTCAGATTTTTTTTAAAAACTTCTAACTTTTACTTTTCCAGCTGTTGTAAGTTGTATGAAAGTTTCTGTCGCTGTAAGATTATCTTCTTGTGTTTTCAATAAGGTTTCGCAACTTTCCTCATTCGAACCTTCATTTTCTTCAGCTTCGTATTCCTTATGAATGTTTGAATCGTTATCTTCGTTGGTGTCTCTGCCGGTGGTGGAATATTTCCGCTACTGCTTCTGTTGATTACTACATCTTTGAGAAACAGCATACTTTCGTAATACGCCCACTTAGATTGCTCTCTACTTCCCCTGAGCCATCTCCATTTTTTCTTGACCACCTCATCTGAGGAACAAAAATATTTATATAGAATTATTTTTCAGATATCTTTCAACTGGCCTGGCATACAGATCATTAGCGTTTTCATTCAGACTGGCTCACACTACCATTCGATTACTGGTTTACTATACATGTGAAACCATTTGGGATTAATTCAATGTACAGCATATGCCTTTGCTCTCACAAGAATTGTTTTCAAGAGTAGCTGAAGCATTTTACGATAAGTGGAAATTTCCAAATTGTGCCGGAGCGAGAGACATAGGAAAAACATATGAATAAAATGCCCAGCCAGTGTAATTCCATCAATCTACCAGGACCCAGAAAATTTCCTAATTCATGTATTTGTGGGAGATGAAGCCTACCTTTTAAAGACTTATTTAATGAGGCCTGAAGAAAATTTTAATTTTCGACTTTCAAAAGCAAGAAGGGTGGTAGAATGCACTTTTGGTATACCGAGTTCAAAATGAAGAATACTTTTAAAGGAAATCGAAGTTCATCCAAAGTAGACAAAATAGTTAAGTGCATTATGTTATGATTGACCAGGAGGATATGAGCAAAAGTTTTGCAACACAAAATTTAGAAAATAATTTGACAGCAGCCAGTGGAATCAGTACGCAGAAATCAAGAACAAATAATCGAGCAAGTAGAAGAGCGTACGAAATATGGGAGAAATTCAAAATATACTTTAGTGGTGCTGGATCTTTGCAAAATAATTTATAAATTAAAAGAAATGTTCTTTTAAACAGACTAATGTACATATATGTATAATAAATCCAAATAAAAATATATTTTTACTCACTTGACTGCTTTAATCTCCTTTAATTCCTCTGCCACTTTCTTCCACAACTTACCTGTCATCTCTCTGTTGTGGTATTCCTTCAACGCCTGGTTCCAAAAGGGTTGCTGCTTTTTGGAAACCAGTGAAATTAACCTCTCGCAATCCATCTTGGTCGTACGACTGATGCAAGAGAAACAAAATATTTTGTTTCCCAACTTTAGTCGTGCGCATACGTACATCTCCGTACGACTAACCCGCTTACATTGTAACCAGGTAGCCTGGTTTCTGCAAATTTGTTTCAATCTGACGAGTGTGCACGACTATGTGCGACCAGTTACTCGTACGACTATGCATCCAATGTAACCCCGGCCTTAGGCTAAGGTTACACGAACATTTTTTTCCCGTTGATTTGACAAAAACGCAGTAGTGGTCACACGAGTGTTTATTTCCCAGACGTGCACGGACGAGTCTAGTCGATTTTTTCGCAGACGATTGCGAGAGATTAGCTCGGAACAGTATGGTGATGTGATCGGAGATGAATTTAATAGAACTTGTTTGCTTATCTGTTTTGCTGGTTGGACGTCGAAGGCGTAAAAGAGTTAAGCAATTTGGATTCATCCCATAATAAGTGAGAGATTGCAAAAAGGAAAATTTTGTGTTACATGAACAACTGAAGATTTACCCGGAAAAGTTTTTCGAATACTATTGTGTGTCTATTAGCTCAATGCGTTGTAATTTTTACGAGTTTTGGAAAATGTTCAATAAAGACCAGGAAATGTATATGAACAAAAAAGTACAAACGTTTTTATTTAAAAAAGGAACATGACTGAACAATTACAAACTAATTTATTCACAATCTGAACAAATATTAGCCTTGTGCTCCCAACAGTAGGCAGTTTTGCACATTTTGCAATAACTTTGAGTCATCCTTCTCTTCCTCGACGGACATTTTCCTCACACTGTTCTGCTGAAATTTTGATGGCTAGGACTAGGTTGAGGAACACTTTTTGAAAGGTTATCCTCAATTGCTTGCCATAAATTTCGACTCAGGCCGGTAAGATGCAGATGCTTCGTAAGCCATGTTTCTATCAACTGGTTCGCTAACTCCTTCATATAATCTTGCCTGCTAATTGCTTTTTGGTTTTTAAGAACATGGTTAAAATTTATTATAATCCAAGAATTGATTGTAGCAATGCTGATGGTGTTGAAAAAAACACAAAGCGGCCACCTGTTGGTTTTTCAGGAACAGGAGAAATGGTTACACATCTGGTCGACACTGTCACCTGCCCCCTTAGTTTCATTGTAAAAATGAATGATTTCTGGTTTTGTTGTTTGCTTATTTACAACAGCTTTCTCATGAGCTGGAGAAAGCAAGGTCACATAGTTATCTGGCTTAGATTTTTATGTAACCAGAGTAAGATTACCATTGAAACAAAATGCAGATGAAGGGGAGGGCCTCAGTTTTGTCTTGTACAACATTGGTGGCAGAATTTCTTTTTTGTTATTTCTTAAGAGTGCCAACAATTGTTAGTTTATAATCTTCATTGAGTAGATCTTGGGCATGCTTTACTGTCACACGTTGTATTTCTGTTAGAGTTTTTTATCACTCTTGACAGAAATTTCACATAATATTCACCTAAAGGCAAGGCACCTGTATCGGTATTGTTTTTACTACAATAAGGTATAGCGTCAAACAAGTATTGTTTTTTCATGTCACAAGCTAAGACAGTCTTTATGACGTACTTGGCCGGCTTACTAGGTATTAACATTCTAAAGAGGCATTTCCTTCTGAATACTAAAAAGTGCTCATCAATGGTTACGTATGGACTAGGCTTATACAAATTTTGGCAGTGCTTTATAAATTTGTCCCAGAGATTCCTGATTGCAGCGAATTTATCCACGGCTTTTCATTTGGCTCTGGTCCTTTTATCGTCAAAGCGAAGATATCTAAGCAAAAAAAGGAATCTGTTTTCACTCATAGTAGCGAAGAATTTATTTCCACTATATTTGGGATCAAAAAGTGTAGTTGAGTTTAGGTGATTGCTTTTCAGAGCACCACTAAGGATAAGAAGACCTCAGAGCTCTCATTTCTTCCGTGTAAGTTTCTGCTATTGTTGCGCATTTTGTTTTATATTTGTCTGCTTTGACTTTTACTTCACTGTTACTGAATGCAACCATATTCGTCAACATAGGTAGATCCAAAAATAAGGAAAAAGATTCTAGAGGGGAACTAACAAGTTTTGCGGGTCCGGATGGGCTGGGAATAAAATGGACAATATTACGCCATACGCTTCTCACATTAGGGCCTGTACGTGACTAAGTTGTTCACATCATGGGAGGTTCTTTATCTTTCAAAGCTTTCTTACCAATTAGTGTCGGGTGAGAAAACATGACACGTTGATGTGAATGTCTACACTGGCATAATTGTAATACCTTTTTTGGTTTTCCTAGAAGGAATAGTAACTGTAAATACCTCGTTATGTTGGTATTTGATTTCATTTCCTCGTTGCTCCTCCATCATCATCCTGCTGGGCTTCATCGTTTGCAGTTCGTTTGTCATCGGCATCACCTTCTTCATCTACATCGTGCTGCTGGGCCTTCTTGAATGCCGTAGGTTCGTAATCTGGTTCATGTTCGTCATCATCTTGTACTTCCAACTCATCTTCACTCTCGGAACAATCACTGTCATCGAATTCTTGGTTTTCTAGCAGCCTGACTTGTGTTTCTTCATCGTTTAGGTCATACATTGTTTGTAAAACTTTCGAGGCAAAATCGGGATCCATGGGTGAAAAAGACATTCTGTAAGCCCTAAAAGAGTGTAAACTGATTAGAATGGTTTCCTATTACATTTCTACTATATACTATATTTTGAGTGAATTATATCAGAGTACTTAACAAGCAGACTGAGGAACTTAAATTGTTGGGAGCTGGTAATGAGTTGTATTTTATACGACGAAGGTGATGCGCAGAGCAACAAACAAATCACATGACAGCCGAAGCAGTACTGATTTCAAGGTCAGGTGTAAGTAGGAAGCTAGGAATCGAGTCATTTTTCTGGCAAAAATATAAGAGCCTTGACATGAGTATTTAGGAAGTGGCGTCATAATTTTTATGGGGTTACCACTCTAGGGTTAATAAAAGAGGCTATTTTAAAACCCATAAGGGGCCCATTCACGCTCAGTTTTTTAGTCAGACCTGGTCTGCGCAAACCCGGCCTGTGCTGTCAGCGACCACTCACGCTACGATATTTTGCTCAGACTAGTCTGTGCAGTCTGGCTGTGCAGGTCTGTGTAGTCAGTCTCTTTCAGTCAGTTGTTAGTTAGAAAATGCCAGATGAAGACCTAGAATTACTCTGCTATGTGGAAAAAGAAAAAAAACAAAAAGAGGTGTTGGGTCAAGAATTGGTTGCAAAAAAGGAATCAATTTTCGCACATTAATCTGTTAGAAGAATTGCACTTCGACCCACAAGACTGGCATAATTACCTAAGAATGGATGAAGAAACTTACTTAAATTTGCTGCAGTTGGTTTCCCCATTGATAATAAAACAGGACACTGTTATGAGAAAGTCTATAAGTTGCCATGAGAGACTAAGAGCGACTTTGTGGTTTTTGGCTGCTGGAAGGTCATACGAGGATTTGAAGTTTTCTGTTATCATTTCACCACAGCGTTTGGGGAAAATAATCCCGGAGACATGTGAAGCCATCTACAAAGTACTAAAGGATGAATATTTGAAGGTATGTAATAAAAATGCTCCAGTTTAATTCACTTACTCTTCGTTTCATTTTAATTTTAATACATGAAATGTTGCGTAGAAGAACAAACAATTATTTGTTATATAAAGTGGTGTGTAACATAATATTTCAAAGTAAAATTATTTAAAGTGATACACAAACTTTTCAGGACTACAAAAAAAAACAATAACATTACATTCACTGAGTATTTAAATGGCTGCTGCCGTCTATGTCACTGCCATCATTGATCATTGCCGAATGACTCTTACTGTAATTTATTGTTGGTTGAGACTGGTACATATGCTGATATGTGTGGTAAAAGTGTTGGTTTTGTTGAGAAGTCCGCTGGAACATGGGGCCTTACTGTAAAATTTCTATTCAGATTACCAAGGTCTCCCTCGTAAAGTACTTCAACGATAAGTTTTTCAGTGTGTACTCTTTGCTCATTGGGCATAGGTATTTCGTATTGAACTGTTTCATTTGAGAAAAATGTTCAGACATAGATGATATGGCTTGATCTAATATAACATTAAAAATATGATTCTTAAAATAGCTTTAGAAGCATCAGAAACAGCATCATTTGATTCATACACAAATTGTTTATTTTTTCGTCTAATCCGTGTGACTTTAAACTTAGATTCGACATTTAATTGTGTGGCTAATTCACGAGTTGATACTAAAGCTACTGAATAACCAGTTTTTCGGTATTCTTGTAAAAAGTTATTACAATTTTCAAGAAGCTTAACTGCGGAACCTAGTTCTATATTTGCCTTTTGCATTGATTTGCTTACTACATTGATTGTAGATAATATCATACCATACACATAATGTAACCAAAAATTGAAAATCCTCAATATTTTCAGCAAGAGAATGTGCTTCAGACATAACTGCTGACTCAGCACCAGTCCGTTCTGAAAATTCAAGTAATGAATTTCTGATCTCAACTATTTCACATTTAATTGCTTTTACACAATCAATCCTACATTTCCACCTTGTTTCACATATGGGCTTCGGCGTTACATTTTTCATGTTTTTTTAAAATATTCAATCGTGCAACACAGGCGGAAAATAGTACATAAATTCTTTGAATGATTCCAAAAAATGATACTGATATAACTGAGCTCGAAACTGTTTCTCCAATTAATAAATTGAGTGAATGACATCCACATGGCATAAAAAATGCTCATGGATTAGCATCTAAAATTCTTGCTTGTACCTCTTTATTTTTCCCTTTCATGTTGGCCCCATTGGCCTCTGCAATAATAATAATAATAATATTTATTGGTCCAAAAGATTTGATACAAACATAGGACACGTCAGAATAAAAGAAACAACTGCTGTAGACCAAAATACACACGGGGAAAAAAATACATAATTAGTAATTATGAAATCCATCACATAAAAATTCTTCTATGGTATAGTAGGCTCTATTGACAAGATAAGCTTGGGAGTTTGTTGTATAAGTTTGCCCCAGCATAAGAAGGGCTGTACTCTAATGCACATTTTACCCACAAAGACATTAGATATACAGCATTCAAAGTCAAATTCGTTACAACAATTTTTAGAGATTTTTACATCCCTTGCAATAAGACCAATTCTCACCAAGATTAAGACACCACCATATCTGTGTACCCCCCTAGTGTGGTGTGTGGTGCCCTGACGCTGTACGTGAGCTGAGAACCCGGTTCACAGGCGTTCACATTCATGCCTTATCTAACATTCGGTTACACAGCGCAATTAGGTATGGAAGCTTAGCTTTTGCTCGCTTTATCTGACCTCAACATCCGGACGCTTTTTTTGCAGCCTGGTCACAACGCATATTCTCATACCCTCATACCACTCTTTAAGAAAAGTATTACGATTCGTCATGGGGCATGGCCCCCGCAGAGTCGCAGGCGTGGTTTTTGCCTTTCGTTCACTTTTTCACGATGGAGAACTCTGACTTCTCGCTGACGAGAACTTCGCAGTAATCTCCCGAGAGGAAATGTAAAATATTTCGGTTTGGATCATTAGAATGAAATGATTAGTTTTAGCATTCTAATAAATTTATTAAATGTAAATAACTTAATACAATATAATACAATAATATAATTAAATAGTATAATAAAATAATAATATAATAAAATAAAATACATTAATGTAACACTATCACTAACTGGAATCGTCAAACGCCAATTCCAAAGCTTGGTCTATGATGTTTCTACAGGAAGTAGATGGTGTGGGAGTTGGAGCACGTAAACTAGGAACATATGGAGATTCAGAACCTGATGTAGTCTCCGATTCCATTTGCTTCCTTATTCTCTCCATTAGAGCTTCCTCTATCTTCCATTTAGTTTCATTATAAAATTTTTGATTTTTTATCTGTTTCAGCTCAGAGGCAACAAAAGAACCAAAAATGTCTTCTTTGCTTTGTATGTGGTCCTTCGAAGCCAAATCTTTAGCAAATTGCAAAGCTGTGCGGACTTCATTAACAAGGTCCTCTTGTCTGCGCTTCACTGCGGAGAACTACTTTGCTAGATGGCAATTTCCCCATTGTGTAGGAGCGTTGGACGGGAAACATGTGATGTTTAGAAGTTCCAGAGAAGATGGTGCTTTTTACCGCAGTTACAAAAGAACAAACAGCATAGTGCTATACGCATTAACAGATGCTGATTCTAAATTTATATTTATAGATGTAGGGTGTAATGGCCATATAAGTGATGATACTGAGACATTCTAAATTCATGAGGGTAATTGAAAATGCTGAGGAGCATTTCCCTCCTGATAGCATTATTGACAATAACAGGAAGCTTCTCTACCTAGTTATAGCTGACGATGCATTTCCATTGCAGAGGCATTTGATAAAACCTTATCCATATCGGTCCAAGGAAAAATTTAAACTGATTTTTAATTACTGTTTGAGTAGAGCTAGGCAGAGTGTTGAGCATGCCTTTGGGATACTTGCAAACAGATTTTGGTCCTGAGGACCCATGTGTTCCAGTTACGGGTTAATGCTGTTCTTACCTTCCTTCGACTTTCCGGTTGTATGGTAACATTATATTCTGTAGGTTGGGATGCTGTTTCCAGCTCCTTCGTTACAGAACAAGATGCATCCAAATCTGCTTCATTGTGAGGTTCTGCCTCTTCTCTCTGATCGATCTGTAAATGAAGAGCCTAATTTTAATGAAATAATTCTTATCATAAAAACGTGTACAACTTGGTACTGATACAATAAAATGTTCACAAAAAATGAAAGTAATTACATCAATGTTTGATGTTCATTGCCTCTCCTTCGTATAATTATCTAGAAACATCAAATGATTGAAACACCAGAGTTTTGGTGTATAAATATTATCCACCCCTGCCCCACTTCTCAATTTTTAATGAGAGACTTCTCATGAGAATACTGGGTCCGCAAGGTTTTCAATTTTCCTTTGATTTCAGAGACAGTAGTACTTGGTCTTCTCCTTCTCAATTCACTGCAAATTGCCTCCTATGCTATATCTCTCTTTGTTCGATTGTAGTAATCCTTTAAAATGAGTGGGGCACACATGGGTCAATGTTTTCAAAATTGTCATGCCATGATAAAAAAGAGCCTCACCTGATACTTTAATGCTTGTATAGCAGCTCCATCTTCCTGTTTTTAGTGCCAGCGAATTCCTCTATTACCCGCTTGTTGATGTCCGGAATACTACTGTATATCATCTTTTTTCTATAGACAGCATGGCCAATGCATTCAATCTTTCAGAGCCCATTGTATTTCTGAGAAATGTTTTCAGTCGCTTTAGGGGAAAAAAAGCACCTTTTACTCTCAACTGTCGTCATTGGAATGGTAATTATTATTTTCAGAACAGACACACATTCTAAAAACGTACGCGACATGTTATTTTCCAAGAAGAATTGCAGTAGAGGTGTCGCACCAGAGGCAGCGAGCAGATCTTCACAAGAATACAACACTTCCAGTTCGGTTCTCAATTTTGGGCCGTTTATTTCAGGATACGACTTAAGAGTTGTTTGAAAATCGATCTCTGGAAAGTTCACACTGTATTGTTCGAAATTTTCAACCACAAACAATTTTGAAGCACACAAATGATCTCTATCTATCTCTATCTCTAATACTGTTCACAATTATATCACATACTTCAAGAGCAGCAACTATTTTTATCCCTACTATTTCCGTGATCAACACACAGCCTTTTATTTCCGTGATCAACACACAGCCTTTTTATTCATGGGCTCACTTGAGGACGCTTCATCGTCCTCATACATTTTTCGCACGTTAGATACTGCACTGGAAAAATCCAGGTTACCGTCATCTCGAAACTATGCGAGTTCGCATGTGTTACGTTCCACTGCGAGGGGCTCTCGGTCAACATTTGCGATCGCCTTATCGTCTCGGCTCAATGCAAGAAAGATAATTTTACAGCAATCTTGCACTGAGCATGGCGTTAATAATGAAAAATAACAGTAGCAGCAGTTTGTGAATGCACTCGATCCTTCTTGTCCAGACAGAGTAATGCTACAACAATGCAAGAATTCAAGCAACAGCTATGAATTGTATGAATGCGTGCCGAATATTATTTAACATTCTCACTCTCTCTCTTCTTTGATTCCACAAAAAACGTCTATACTAACGTTTAGGTCAGTGTTTCCCAACCTAGGTGCCGCGGAACACTGGGGTGCTGTGAAGTGTTCTGAAGGGTGCCGCAAAAAATATTGTTTTCCCATTTTTAGCCTCATTTTGCATCGTCGGCTTTCAAAAATGCAAATCAGAGTTAAGTCGACCTTCATTTTGTCGCAAAGACACTTCAAAATGAAAGGAGAGATGGAGTTTGGGGTTGTGAACTTCACGACGATTATTACTGATGGTGGATAGGGAGGGGTGCCGCGACTCTAAAAAGGTTGAAAAACTCTCTTTAGGGACTCTATACAATAAGACATCCTATAGAGGGCTCGATTATTGTATGCTTATTCTTACGCTCATTTGTGCTTCTGGCCGAAGTGGGTTTTTCGTGTAATTATTTTTTTAAAATTTTTATAAATTCAAAATTTACAAAGAAATTTCGGGGGGGGCCTCCGGCCCCCTGTATCTATGCCCCTGTTATAAGCACTTCAAACACTATAAAACACATAAATTTAATCAAAATATAACTAAAACTGAAACTGTAGAATAAAATCACATGATGGAAATGGTTGCAGTATGAGTAAGGTGGGGTTAATAGTCACCCCAACGTCAGCTGAGAACAACACAGGCTAACATCAACTGGCCCACTAACTGCCTCCTAGGGAGGCAAAGACCTCAGGGATGCCAACCTAAAAATATACCATATTGAAATTATTGTGGGGTGCATATGCACCCCACCTTATTCATCCAGGGTTAACTCTAAAAATGCATTTCCTTACACAGTAATTGATTTTTCTTTTTATTCAAATATATGTCCTTTCTTTTTTATATAACAATCAATGCAACCGTTTACGTAGAATATCAATGAAGAGAAGATAACCATGTAATTTGTTTAAAATAATGTGTGTCCCTATTCTCATTTAATTTTAAATTTATGCATGAGTCTATTTGCGTTAATAAGCATTACAGATGTACAGGGTCGGACTGGACAGAAAATTAGGCCCGGGGAAAAGCTACAATATAGGCCCAAAGCCATTAAAAAAAACTATAATTTTAAAACTTTTATATTTATTGCATTATATATACAAGATATAAAATAATACATTAATTAAAAACACGTTACATTAACATACATTTCAATAAATTACTATTTTTGCTCATTTCATCCATAATTGCTTCATTTTCTATTCTCATTAATATATCCTTTTCTGATGACATAAGCACGACATTGACTTAAATTATTACGAAGTATATTTTAATTTCGAAAATGATCTTTCGCAAGATACCTGAGTGGATGATACAGTTAAAACGAATTGATATGCTAAAAATGTATTAGCATATGCTAAAGTATGCAAATTAAATTTTTGTAATACTGCATAACAACAAAGCATGCAATTTTTACAAGTTTTGTATTTTTTCATATCTTTTTGAATCATCATCTGAATCAGAATCTGAACATTCATATTCATCTCTTAGGGTTCCATTTAAAATAGTCCATTTTTTTGCAAAATCTAATAGTTCTGTCTGTAAAATTTCCTTTGTCACATTAGTATTCAATTTTTTATTTATCAAACCTGTTATACTCTCAAATGTATCAAATGGGATTTTATTAGTACTGCATAAAATTTTATGAAAATTATTCGGATCTAAGTAATAAAAATCATTATAAATGGCATTGTTCATTAACCCCTCAAGCCCGGATGAGATTTGTGAAGACCTACCTTATTCGCCGGATGAGGTTTTTCAAAACGCAGGTAAAAGTGAGAAAATATCCGAAGATTTTTAAAAATTCATAACTTTTGATGTTTTATTGTTATTTTGATGAAATTTTTTGTGAATATACATAAAAGATGAAATTTTTAAACAGTATCATTTAAAATATCATATGTCACACGTAAACATTGCTGCAGTAGAAGCGAATAAATAATTTTCCGGTGCGCGCTCACGGTTTATATTAACTTTCGGAATCGCGAGAACTATGAAATGTATTGGCATGAAATCTTAGCATTGAAAGTGGAAGCTTTGAGCGGCAGCACTAATTTTCAATGTCTTTTGACGCAAGGGACATAATTAAATCTGAATAATCTTTACTAGAAAGGCCACAGCTTCCTCTTTCAAGATATATAATGTCTGTCTTTTATTTTTTGTTTTGTTTTACATAATGTATAATGTACGATAAAATTTGCGCTCGATTTTTTACGAAAGTACCGTGCGCCTGAAATTTTCATCGCCTTTTGGCGTAACGGAGTTTCGTAAATATAGATCAGCTTTATATACTGTGAAAAAGGAAGCATTGGCCTCTTCAGTAATGAACGACCTGTAATTTTACTATAGTTCTAACGTTTTATAATCAACGTGAAAATTTGCAGTTTTCGGAGGACGTAATAGTACGTATGACGGCGTCTACAGGTTAAGTATCGACTATTAAAACTTATTTTTTACTTGATCCATGATTACGTTATAAACATTAATTCGAAAATTGTTGCGAACGTTTACATTCTTGCTCCTTTTCTGTTTCTGCAAAATCTCTGTTAATAAATTGTCAATTTTTCTTTTCTCAATTTCTTCATTTACATCTCTCGCAAAATTATAGCATACTTTAATAATACTGTCAAAATCTCTTGATATCTTAGAAAGATTATCTGATGTGTTTTTTATCATTCGTTGGGCTACGACGATGTCCATTCCTTTTGTTTGTAAGTACAACGAAAGAGGCGTTTCTTCGAATATCCTTAAAAATATTTGTCCTGTTAAAATAAACTCAAATTTTAAAAAAGCATCCAAAATTGTCTTCGCTGTATATCTGATTTTGCTTTGAAAACTTTCTGACTCTGAAATGTTGTAAAATGCTTGAAGGACATCGACATAAAATGCTACTCCGTTGTTTGTACCAAATTTCCCAAATATTTTGTGTAACATTCGATCTTTCGCCCACCATCTTGTTTCTCCCATTACTGAAATAAATTTATAATTACTTATTTCACGCCACACATTTAACCTTTTCTTCGATTCTCGAATGAAAACTGCAGATTTTCTGACCCCCTAGAACCGCCAACTGCGGTCAAAATGACCGCTGTTGTATAAATTAGCCAAAACGTAAAAAAAACCTACTGTTACTTGATAAATGTATTTATTTATTGTTTTCTTAAAGTTTTACATAAATATTGTGGATGTTTTAACATTTTAAAAATGCAAAAATATTAAACAAAAATTTTGAAGTTATTACGTAAAACAAATAATAAGAAAAGAAAATCAGTTAACAAAGTTAAAAGCATATATGTATACTAATAATGAGAATATAAACACAATATTTGAACATCTATAATGAATATAACAATGAAATGCAGCAATATAAAGTTAGTATTCATTTAAAAAAAATAATTTATCAGTAGTAACACGAAAATAAACACTAGTTCAAGGACTATTTTTTATAAAATGAATGTAAGGTTAAAAAGAAAAATAAACTATTTACAATTCTGTTGTATCAAATTTACAATTAGGGATAAATTATCTTTTCTTACAATCATTGCACACTTGTAATTTAGTGATAAAGCTGCAATTCCCACAAACAGGCTTCTTGCAGGAAGAACATATGTCAGAGGATTTATTTGTACATTTTCCAACCTGGCATTGTCGTCTCTTTCTCTTCGCTGGAGGAGCTTCTTCATTTGTATCTGACTCTTCTTGACAACATTTACTTTTCAAATGTTCTTTCCTCAATTCTTCTGATAGCTGATTTTCTTGCTCGTAACTTTCTTGTAAAGAATCCATGCATTGATTGCAGCGAAGTCCAAAATATTGTAAAACACGTGAAGAGGCCAGCGACGAGAGGCTGCCTTGACAGAGTACTTGCGTGCCATTATATCTATTCCATATTTTGTCTTATTGTAAAATGAGACACTTTCTGGTAATTTCTTAACATCAGATCCAATTGCAATGTCTGGATGAAGTGAGCTCAAGAGAAGAACGTTCTTCTTCTTCTTTCCTTGGTAAGCCGTCAGAGTAATGTCTTCATGTTTCAAAACCCTTGTATCGAACAACTGTTGTCCTACCTTAGATTTCACAGAATTGAGGACCTCTCTTCTGGAACGATTGAGAGTTCCCACTAAGCTGGTATTCTTCGCCCTTAGTTTTTTTGCTAAGCTCAAGGAAGTGAAAAAGCTATCCGTTGTAACATTACGGCCTTTATTGATATAAGGATCCAAAAGGTTTAGGACAACATTTTCTCCTACAGACTGTAGGAGAAAATGCTTTTCCATATCTTTCCCAAGATATGGAAAAGCATTCAATAAATACTTTGAGTCTACGTCTACAGCTAACCAAAACTTTATACCAAACTTATCGGGCTTGTTTGACATGTATTGTGTAAACTTGCATCTGGCCTTAGTAGGGAAAAGTTGCTCGTCAACACATAGATTTTGTCCAGGTTTATAGTGAGATTGACAGTTTTCTATAAAAACGGTCCCATATAACAGAAATCAGAGCAAACTTGTCAGATTTCAAACGTTCTGATCGCAACCGTCTTTCATCAAATTGAATATATTTTAAGATTTCTGTAAATTTACTTCGTGGCATCGTGTCCTTGAAGAACGAAAACCCCCAATTTTTTTACCATAAAGTTTCTAACTATCCCTTTGGCACAATACATATCTCTAACGTAGATGCAAGCAATAAATGCTTCAAGCTCAGGGAGACTAATGCTCCATTGATCGCCTTTCAAAACTCTTTTTGCCTCCAACTCTGTGCATGATTGTATGTGTTTTATTATAAATGTATCAATGAACAGTCACCAAGAACTAACTGGACTGTCACAAGATATTTCTCATTTAGCGTAAGAAGAGGGTCCAGGATTCTCCCGTAAGATATTCACGAATAGTTATTTCCTCATTACCTGCCATTTTGATCCATCCTTAGCCATCTCAAATACAACAGAATCTATTTCCTGACACTGATAAATTTTATCACATTCACTTTTATCACTAAACGCGTCACTTTCACTATCTGATTGTTCTTGAATTTGCACTGGCTCGTCTTCGTCGTCAAGTAGTAGTAGTAGTAGTAGTTGTTTGTAAGGTGCTTCGACAGCTAAGGTCATTTCGCACCGTCTCAAATCAAAAAGTGTACCTTGCAGGTTAAAATGAATAAATACACGTTTAAAAAAAGGTCCACAAGAATAAATAGGATAAAATAGATTAATAAAATTCCAAGATAAATATATAATAAAGGCATAAGCTAAAAAATGGGCAAAAGTCTATTCAAAGAGTGCTTAAAAGATTTGTTAACCTTAGGAATTTTAAAATAATGTCCATTTTAAGAGGATCGTCTGTTAGAAGTTCAGAGAGAGTGCCTCTCATATTTAGAAGTTGACGGATTCCTCTATATTTGGCACATTCTGTCAAGATGTGATGTATGGATAGAGAGTAGAGCATATGGGAGGTTCCTTTTCCTGCGTAAATAAGAATGAGTGCGTCAAAGCGCAGTGACCAATTCTAAGTCGGGTGACTGCGACTTCCTCCCGGCGACTGTTTCTAACCGAGGATGGCCACGGAGTGACACTTGCTTTGATCGCTCTCAGCTTGTTTCCTGTAACAGCCTCCCAGGACCTTTGCCATTTTTCAAAACAAAGTGCTCTTAAAAAGGCATTTTAGGTCCTGGGATGGAACCATGTTGATGTCAGTATCCTCTCTTGACAGAGCTGCCTTCGCAGCCGAGTCGGCTTTTTCATTTCCACCAATTCCTACATGCCCAGGAACCCACATGAGGAGTATATTCACATCCTTTGCCTTCAACACCGATAGTAAGGCATGAATTTTCTGCACTACGGGATGGCAGTAGTACGGGTTTGAGATGGCTTTCAGTGCACTCATGGAATCAGAACATATAATATAGTTCGCACTCCTAGGCTCAGTACCCTCCAATGCCTTTTGAACTGCTATGAGTTCAGCAGTGAAAATACTGCAGAGGCGGTTTAATTTGAAGGCCAGTGTGTCATGTCGAGTGGAGGTAAAAGCACATGAACAGCCATCCTCCACTTTTGAACCATCTGTGTAAATGTGAATATATTCGGGATATTCCATCATTATTTCTTGGAATTTAATTTGGTACAGTGCTGGGTCCGTTTCAGATTTTGAATATCTGCACAGTTGGGTCAGGCACGCAGGGAATAGTATCTGCCATGGTGGAAACTTATGGAAGCCTCCAGGACAGACTTCCGGAAGTTGGAGATTTTTTCCGTCAATAAAATTGTTGAAGCGAATACCTAAGGGTAAAGTTGCTCTTTGCCGTCTGTTAAAAAGTTCTTTAAAACGTGGTTTAAAAATTATGTTAAAACACGGGTGGGTTTTTAAAGCTAAAATTTTTGAAACGTAGGTGCACATTAAAAGCGTCCTACGCATCTTTAAGGGTGGCTCTCCTGCTTCGCAGTAAATAATGAGAACAGGGCTGGTTCTGAATGCACCAGTGGCCAGCCTTAGAGCGGAGTTGTGCACTGACGCCAAAGGCCGTAGATACGAAGTTCTTGCCGAGGCGTATATAAAGGATCCATAATCCATTTTGGACCTTACCAATGCTCTGTATAGCGTGAGCATTGATGTACGGTCAGCACCCCATGATGAATTTGTTAAAAACCTTAAAATGTTTAAAACTTTAAAACATTTATCTTTTAAAATACTTATGTGGTTCCGCCAATTTAGCCTTCTGTCTAAAACCATACCAAGAAAACGGATTGTTTCCACGAGATCCAATCTATTGCCTCCCAGTTTTAAAACAGGTTGAGGGAAAATTCCTCTCACCCTGTAAAAATGGAGGCATTTGGTTTTCTCATTGGAGAAACGAAAACCATTTGCCCGTGCCCATTTGTCTAATCGATTGATAGTAAGCTGTATCTGCCTTGCTGCTGTAGACAAGATGGATGATCTGCAGAAAATAGCCAGATCGTCCACAAAGAGAGATGCCTCTACTGGAGTCTTGATACAGCTTACTATATCGTTTATTGCTATAGCAAACAGGGTCACGCTTAAGACCGATCCCTGTGGAACTCCGTTTTCTATGGTAAAGGGTCTAGATAGGTCAGTTCCTATCCGTACCCTAGCCGTTCGATTGGTTAAAAAGTTCTTAATAAAAACTGGAAGATTACCTCTGAAACCCCAATCATGCAGTGTGCTTAAAATTTTGTGTCGCCATGTCGTGTCGCATGCTTTCTCCAAGTCAAAAAAGACTGCCACGACATGTTGGCGAAGAAGAAAGGCCTCTTGGATAAAGTTTTCAGTCCTTACCAAGTGGTCGATCGTAAACCGGTTTCACCTGAAGCCGCACTGAATGTTAGATAAGAGGTTACGGCTTTCCAAGCACCAATATAACCGTCGGTTAACCATTCTCTCTATGAGTTTGCATAAGCAACTCGTTAGAGAAATGGGACGATAGCTGCTTGGTAAGGACCGATCCTTTCCCTGTTTTGGGATGGGTATAATCAGGGATTCCCGCCACTCATCGGGAAAAAGCCTTTCCTCCCAAAGTTGGTTGAAGGTCATCAGAAGCTCCCCCTTTGCCTTGTCAGGCAGGTGTTTTAAAAAGGTGTTGTGCACCTCATCAACACCTGGTGAGGTATCTTTGGACTCCCTTATTGCAGACTCCAATTCCCAGAGAGAAAAAGGATCATTGTAGTGATCCCTTTTACTCCCTGGGTTGAAGTCTAGAAACCTCCTTTCCATTTCATTTTTCATTACCTGAAATGAGCCTGAGTATTTCTTTGTACTACTCATTTCAGCGTAATACTTTCCCATTATGTCTGGAATCTCGTCAGTGGATTTTATTAATTTCCCAATGTAATTTATTGCACTGATGTATGATGTTTCATGGGTGCCCGAGATTCTTCTGATCTTATTCCAGACTTGTTTGATGGATGTGCGGTGGTTTATGGATGACACATAGGTCATCCAGGATTCCCTTTTGGCATCCTTTACCACCTGTCGAGCCTTTGCCCTCAGTCGCCGAAAAGCTGCCAGATTTGTTGCAGTGGGATGCTTATTAAAAATACGCAGTGGCCGTTTCCTTCTTTTTACAGCTGTTTTGCATTCATCGTTCCACCATGGAACTGGTGGACGATGCGGCTTTCCTGATGATTTCGGGATGCACCTTTCTGCAGCAGTTATGATGGTGTTTGTAAAACACTTTATATTCTGTACTGCATTGCGACTGGCATCAAAATTAAAATTCACTTCACTTTTAAAATCCGTCCAGCTAGCTTTTCGTAAAATCCATTTACGTGGATAGCGAAAGCTATTAACTGGACCTCTCTTCCTGATTAAAATGGGGAAGTGATCGCTTCCGCAAAGATCTAAGTGGACGGACATTGAAAACAGTGGCGCTATTACACTTGTGGAAATAAAAAGGTCGATGGAGGAGTATTCTCCATTAAAAGCATTAAAACGTGTTTTTTCACGGTCGTTTAATAAAATCAGATTAAAATCATCTAAAAATTTTTGCAAGAGACGCCCTCTACCATTATTGTCGGCCATCATGTCTCCCCAGAGGGTGTTATGGGCATTAAAATCCCCTAACAACACGAATGGCCTAGGTAGCTGACTGACTAGATCTTCTAGGTTGGTCCGAGTTACGGGTGCCCCTTCCGGGAGGTATAAATTACAGAACGTAATTTCCTCCGGAGTGGCCACAGTGGCCACTTAGGTCGTCCTTTCGGAAGACCTTAAAACCCTTTAATTTAATCTTGTCGTTTGCTTTAAAATGCGTCTCTTGCAAAAATATACACGCAGGGTTGAGTACAGATATAAGGATCTCTAACTCTTCCCTGTGAGTGTAAAAACCGTTACAGTTCCACTGCATAGCTAAAAACATGGTTAAAAGGTCAATAAATAAATAAATAAATATCGATTAAAATATCTCTGCTTAAAATTTTTTAAATGTCCGTCTCACGGGAAGCTTATCTTTTTAACTTCCCCTTTCCCCCTTTCTTCCGGAGAGTAGTGTGGGATGTATCCCACTCACCCTCGGAAAACGTGTCCTCCTCCATCCTTTCTTCAGTTCCTGGAGGAGGTTTGCGGGAGGGACCAGGTGACGGAGTCTTGTCTGGTCTCCTTCCAGCTTTTTTATTTGGTGACCCAGTTTGTATCTGGGTCACAACAGGGGCATTGCCATTGGACCCCTTCTTTGGTGTACCTCTTTGGTGTACCTGTTTTAGAAATTTTAACCACGTCTGTTTCCTTATTTTTTGTCTTTTGTTTTTTCTTTATTTCTCTTTTTCTCTGTACTTTGGACTGGTGGGTCATCAGTCTGGGTGGCAATGGTACTCTTTCTCACTGGGGTGGCTGCCAACGATGCGAAAGACTTTGAGAAGACTGGAGCGACGAGTGCCCTGTACTTCTTCCGAGCCTCGAAATACGGCAGTTTCTCAATCGTCTTAATCTCCATAACCTTCTTCTCCTCTTTCAATTTTGCACAGTCCCGGGAGAAAGCCGGGTGCGTGCCTTCGCAGTTCACACATGGCAAGGCCTCCTTGCATGCTTCCTCGTCGTGTTTTTCCCGGTTACACCGGGGACAGGTTGGTTTACCTTTGCACCGTTGTGCAGTGTGCCCGAATTTTTGACACTGGAAGCATCGCAGAGGACTAGGAATGTATGGTCGAACTGGACAGACCTCATATCCAACTATGACCATCTCCGGCAGCTTATCGAGGGAGAAGGTGAGTATCATCGAGGTGGAATTGATGACCTCACCGTTTCTCTTAATTGTAAGTCGTTTGCAGTCAATGACCCCCTGCGGGGCCATCTCTCGCTTACATTCCTCAATATCTACGTAGAGAAGGTCATAGTTGGTTATGACACCACGGCAGGTGTTCAGGCTTTTGTGTGCCTCCACCGAGACTGGCATGTCTTTCAACATCGTCATTCCCAGTATTTTCAAACATCTCTGAGTTTCTTCACTGAGTGAAGAGGCCCAGGTACATGTGACGAGAGAGCATTATATATCACGAAGGGAGACACTTTGAGAAAGGTCTCACCTTCAGTTACGCGCTTCATTATAAGGTATTTAGTACACCTACGTACTATATCTCCCCCATCCATTTCTAGATGGGTTCTTCCCCCGTCCTTGTCTGGGCGGGATCTTTTTAGGAGAGGAAATTTGTTCTCCGCCATAAGAGATTTTTAAGATTCGTCCTCTGGTCTCCCCACCCACCACGGAGCCACAAATGGGACGCCGCATCACAAACTGATGCGGTCGCCAGGGCTTACCAGCAGGATATAGCACCTCTGACTAGGCTGTCTGCTTCGGGTAAGATCTCCACTGCATGGGCCCTCCTAACCCATGCACCTTTGACCCCCCTACACAGACCTCCATAGCCTCCGCACTCGCCGACCGGAATGTAAAGACGCAACGGCAAGCCGATTCGCCAGGTGTGGCTAGCACCCGACGTCCCGTTTACAGTGAGTCCAAGGCCAAAGTGGTGTGTTGCTCACGGACCGCATCTTGAGCATCCGAAACCCAGATGGAGTCCTGTGAGCTCAACCACCAGGCATCCCTTCCCCACCTTACGGGTCTCCACGCACGGCAAACACGCGGGCGGGCCGATAGCCGGATGTTATGGCTGAACCTCAAACAGCAGGCCCACATGCTGTTTGGAAACTACCCTGAGTTAACTTTGGGTTTTTTTATGAGGTTGTCTCCTCGCCCATTGGTCGCCTCTTACGACCAGCAGAGGGGCTGCGGGAGTATTCTACCCCCCTTCCCGCAGGGGGGTTCGTCGTCAAGTCCCTCGATTTCACCTCCTTCAGAATCTTCATCGGATAATTCGTGCAACAATCTCAGTAATTCAGCGTCAGACTGTATTGGACGGGACATCTTTACATATTGATATCATAGGTGTCTATAGGAAACCTAATAACGAAATAACTATGCTGGAGGTTCTGGCTGATAAGTGTTCGGAAAAAGTTGACAGTTATACGCTAATTGCCGGGGACCTAAACCTCCCCCACGTTCGATGGGATGGGGAAACGGAATGTGAAGGGAAATTTCAAATTATTGTTAATAGGCTAATGCAGGAGGAGGGTTTTACTCAAATAGTGGATAAACCCACAAGGGGACAAAATATTTTAGATGTTTTTCTTTTAAGACCTTGCCTAAAACCAGTAAACTTCGAAATAATTCCTGGGTTAAGCGATCACTCTGCAGTAAATATTTTATTAGAAGATTTTGACACACAAGCATTTAGTGAAACGATTACTCCCATTTGGCGATACAAAAAAGGGAACGCTGAAGGTTTCAAATTATTTTTGAGGGAAGCTTATCCACAGTGGGCTGGAACAGGGGCAAATATAAATGATATGTGGCTAAGATTTAAAGATATAATGTTGGAGGCACTATTGAAATTTGTTCCAAAGAAAATTATTAAAAATAATAGTGATCCTGAATACTACAATGGGAAAATTAGGAGGTTAAAACGTAAAGCTAGAAAAGTTTATAATAAAATATTTTTAGGAGATGCATATCGTTGTGAGTACAAAAACATTATCAAAAATTTAAACACTGAAAAAAAGAAAGCGAGGGAAAAATATTTGCTGGGAATTCTAGATAAGAAGAATACAAATAAATTTTACAAATATATTAGAAGGAAAAAGGACAACAGGGAAGTGGTAGCCATGATTGAAGACAAAAATGGTACAATTGTTTTTGAGGATGTGGGCATAGCAAATGTCTTGAATAACTGGTATGCAAAAGTCTTTAAAGGAAGCGAGAGTGAGACTGGAAATATAAATGTCATAGAAGAAAATAAAAAATCTACACCTGATGAGGCAGGATTAAGAGTAAAAAATGTAGCCTATATTAAAGTAACAGATCGAGAAATATTCAAAATTATTTCAAAAGAAAGGTCAAATAAATCAGTAGGACCAGATAATATATCAATAGATGCTCTAAAACTAGGACAAGAAGCAGTGATCCCATATTTTAGAACCCTTTTCAATGTGTCAATCAATAACCAGGTACTACCTTCTGATTGGAAAGAAGCTAATGTTATTCCGGTATTTAAAGGTGGAGATAAATCAAAAGCAGAAAATTACAGACCAATAAGTCTAACGTCGGTAACATGTAAGGTGATGGAAAAAGTGATAGCTCAATATATCCGTAAATATTGGGATGACAAAAATTGGCTGTTTAAAAACCAATATGGTTTTAGGAAAGGGCACTCCTGTGAGATGCAACTAGTAGGCTTATATCAAGATATTGTTGAAGTCATTAATGCAGGGGAAGAAGTCGATGCAATAGTCATAGACTTTAAAAAAGCGTTCGACGTCGTTTCACATGACTGCTTATTTGAAAAAATAGATAAACTAGACATAGACTGGAGAGTGAAGGGTTGGATAAAAGACTTTTTGAATGGGAGAAAGCAGAGGGTAAGAATAAAGCAAGCATATTCAGAAGACATAATTGTTACATCAGGCGTTCCTCAAGGGAGTGTTTTGGGTCCATTGCTATTCCTGACTTACATTAATGACTTACACGAAAGTATAGACTCTGACTTACGGCTATTTGCGGACGATTGTATCATATATAGAAGAATAAGAGGAAGAGAAGATAAAGATATCTTACAAGAGGATTTGGATAAATTGGAAAACTGGATAAAAGTCAACAAGATGGACATTAACGTTAGGAAAAGTACACAAATAACTTTCACAAACAAAAAGAACACCGAATTAAGGAATTATAAATTACTCGGAGATTTGTTATTAAAGCGTGACAACATTAAATACCTGGGCCTGAACATATCGTCAAATCTAGGATGGGGCCAACATATTAAAAATGTGGTGAAAAAGGCATTTAAAAGCTTCAAAAGAAAAGATAGTGTATCAAAGATGATAGAATTATTGGGGTGGGAATCATTACAAACAAGAAGGAAATTAAATAGGCTGAGTGGAATGTACAGGATTGTAAGTAACGAGGGGGGATGGAAAAATTTCAGTAGTAGTTTAGAAACTCCAAATTTTTTCAGTAAAAATGATCATAAATTTAAAATCAGATACAAACCTCAAAGACTAGAAGTTGTAAAAAACTCCTTTCTGAACAGAGGTATTCAAGAATGGAATGAATTACCTGGAGATATCTTTGACCCCTTTCCTAAAAACCTGAAAGACTTTAGGAAGAAGTGCAAAAAGTACCTATTTAGTCTAAAATCATGAAATGAGTTACTAAATTGACATGGTGTTAATGTATCGTTACCACCAGGCCAAGAGCCTAATTGTAGCCTGGATAAATAAATAAAAAAATAGGAGGAAACGGAGCAGGCTATGCGGCATGTATAATATATTAAAAAATGAGGGAGCTTGGGGTGATCTAAGAAAGGAGGCGGAAGAACCAACTTTCGTGGGGAAAAATGATCATAAATTTAAATTCAAGTGTAGAGTTCAAAAAACTAATATTAAAAAAAGTTCATATTTAAATAAGACCGTAGTCGATTGGAACGAGTTGCCTGCAGAACTATTTAAGCCCTCCCCAAGGAATGTAAATGTTTTTAAAAGTAGATGTAAGGTAATGTTAAGATAATTGTTTATGCTATACTTATTTTGTCATGTATTTGTTTTTATATTATGGTTTGGTTTTTTTTTACTATTTCATGTACGATAGTTATGTTACCACCTGGCAAATTGCCTATTTGTAACTTATATTTGATAATAATAAAAATAATAATAAAATCCTTCTCAATCGCGGGTTTGATTTTATCCGCCAAAATAAACGTGACTTATTCATCCAACAACATTCAGGCTTCTATAAAATCCAGCTTTATGGAAACAATTGGATATCAACGTTGGACTGACTTGATCCCAAGATGCAGCCAAATAATGCATAGCATTCAGCACAGAAAGTTTGAATTTATTTATTGGAGCAGCTGGGTTCGAATTAACATGCAGAAGCAGCCTATGGACAAGCCTTTTCCGGAAGTATGTCTTCAACACTTTAATAACACCTTGATCCATAGGCTGCGAAACTGCTGTAAAATTTTCTGGGAGGAACTCAACACGGACATTGGACAAATGTTCTGTGTTCTTTGGATGTGCAGGACAGTTATCAATAAATAGGATAATTTTTCTATTCTTACCCCCCATCTTGGCATCAAGGGCTTTCAGGTATTCATCAAAAATGCCAATGTCATCCAGGCTGTTTTATTGTTCCTATACTTGCATGGCAAGGTTTTAACATTTTTAAAACACCTTGGTTTCTCTGATTTCCCAATCATTAATAATGGAAGTTTCTCAGACCCATCCATATTGGCTCCTACCAGCACTGTCATCCTCTCCTTGCTCATTTTTCTCCATGACAACTTTCCCCTTTAAACGCATAGGTTTTATTAGGTAGGAGATTGTAAAATAGACCTAGCTCATCAGCACTGAACGCATACCAAGGTTTATACTGTTCAAGTAAAGGATACAGTACTCTTTTCTTCCATTCCTCTACTTCCAATGTATTAACACTGCATGCTTCTCCACAGATGACTTTATACACCAACCCACTTCTATTTTTAAATCTATCTAGCCACCCATTGGAAGGATTAAAGTCTACACCAAGTCTATCAGCAATTTCAATGGCCTTTTCTCAGTAAAGTACCGTTAATTGGTATATTTACCGCAAAAGACTGTTTGAACCACACTAATAGCTTTCTCTCCACATCTTCATACTTGCCAGGACGTTTTCTTTTAACTTTACATGAAGTATCACCCAAATGAGAAATTAACGTTGCCTTTTTTCCCATAATTCCTTTGACCATAGATACAGGCATGTTAAGCTGCTTAGCCACTTCAACACGAGTCAAGGTAGGATTTGATTCCACTTTTCTAATCACACTCAGCTTTTCTTCTAGTGACAAGGCTTTGCGTTTTATTCCTCTGTGGTTCATGATTCCTAAATGAATTCCAAGCTCTTTTCTATAAAATAAAGAAATTTTTTAAATTATTAACATTTTATGGATGGACATCTTACGAAATTAAACAATCTTGAGATCAAAAAAGGACTTTTAAGGAGGCTCCACTCAAATGAGCAATATCTAGGAAATGCTTGAAAAATTTTTTTACAGCTTATATACATCACCATTTAATAAAAAAATAAAAACAACACCTTACCGAACATATTTTCCCGTAAATCTCATTTGAAAATTGAAGTAATTCTAATAATTTAAAAAATTAGAAATAATTCTAGGAATATTGATCATGTGTAACATCTCGTTTTATTTTATCAATTTCGTCACTTTATAGAATAAAATATTAATCATTATCTAATCTATTAAACAAAGACCACGTTGAAATTCATATGTAGTTTATTTATAGGAATGTGTATGCAATTGAGCTAAGTTAGTCAACCATGTTTGAACAATATTTTCATGTATTAACGCTCACATAAGTCAAAATTTAGTTAAAACTATGCCGATTTATACCTTCAATATATTTAAACCTTTAAACTTCCTTGAGATTTTTGTTTCTACAAACTATGTTTTTACTTTCAGAGTTCATATTTAGAAAAAGGACCATCTTACAGCAATGAAATTTTCTCAAAATAAAAGTTAATTAATTGAATTAAATCCATAACTAAAATGGGGGTAATATTCAAAAGATTAAATTGAACTGATCATGATATCTTCGGTTTAGCGCGATTTGATTAGGAAATCCCAATTAGAATTAGATGGTTTTCGTGCAACATAATGCGGAGGAATATGCCTCGCGTGAAACGGCCTTAATAGCTAACAAAACCTAATTTAAAATGCAATTCACCAAAAGAAATAAAAGGATAACGAAAAATATAATGAAAAAGTACCCATCTAAAATACACAAAAACGGACTCGTAGATGCTTACGACTGCAGTTAGTAAACAAGATAAACACTTCCAACAGCATCTAAAGAGACAACTTACAGATTTTTACAACGATTTCTAATAATCTTATTAAATAAGTAATTTCAGTTGGTAAAACTACTGCAGTCAAGTAGGAGCCTCCTTAACGTAGTGCATATAACTTACTGTAATTCCAGCAATTTCCTGGAGTATAGGATTCAGTAGTAGACAAAGACAAAGTATGCAGATTGATTGATGATATTGATCAATTGATTCATATAACCAGATGTACCCAGCACGTTACCACTTAAGCTGCGTCCGAATACGTATGCATCGAGTTAGGCATTAGGCATCATCTCATTAGTTGCCTAAATCCAAGATACCTAAAGGTGAAAGGGAGGAGAATTCGGACGAGCCTAACAGTAGTGCTGCCACCAATGAATATCGAATGCAAACTATGAGAAGATTCGATATTCCATTTTTTTTTGTTATTCGAACATTATCCATAAATCGTCTGACATCGTAAAATTTATGTTTGCTGAAACTACTTTTCCTAAGCAACTTCTATTTTTCTTGACAGGCGCCTGTGAGATACTGCATCCTTAACAGGGAGCAGCAGATAATTCGCGCCGTCCTCAGCGATTCATGGGAGATGAAAAAGCATATTAGACTGTCTCAGGAGTCATTTCATAATTTATTAATACTGATTTCTACCCCAAACAGGAGGGGGTGGGAGGACAAATTAAAATTGGCGGTTTTTCTGTTTTGGTTGGCATGTGGTGCCTCTTATAGAGTCGTAAGCTCTAATTTTTCCATGTCCAAGTCCACAGTAGGCAATATAATTCACGAAATGATGAATAAGATTAATGGGCTAAGTGGAAGAATCATCACCCTTCCCGCTGGTGAAGACTTAGAAGCAGTAGGAGCTGGATTTGCTCAACTATCAAGGACTCCGGTCTTAAGATGCGTTGCAGGGGCTATTGACGGATGCCACGTCGAGGTTAAAGTTAGTGGCCCAAATCATGCAGATTACTTCAGCCGAAAATTAAGATATTCTGTGCATTTTCAGGCGGTCTGTGACCACAATGGAAAAGTTTGTGCATGTGTTTGCTGGGTACCCTGGATCAGTGCACGATGCCAGGGTACTCAGAGCAAGCCCCCTTATGGGTGGATTGTATCCTCCCGAAGGATATGCCCTCTTGGGTGACAGTGGGTACCCTTGTTTGAGGGAGCCTATTGCCCTCCTCACTCCCTACCGAGAGCCTGTGCAGGCAAGATACAATGCCCATCACCGGCGGGGCCGTAATATTATCGAGCGTGCCTTTGGCATGCTAAAGGCTCGGTGGAGGGCAATTTTTATGCAAAGGGTGCAACTCAAGCACACTAAGGTGTGCGACGTAATAGGTGCTTGTTGCATAATATATGCATTACTAATGGTGAGGGGCTAGTAGGAGATTATAATGAAAATGAGCCTGCCCCTCCAGTGCCTCATGTGAACAGTCAAGGAAATGGCTCTCAGTTAAGGGACGATATGGCAGCTCAAATGTCGATGCTGCAAGTCATTCCTCCTCATTTAGCTGAGCATGACTACATGTAATTTTTTTTTAGGATTATATGATATTGAATCATTATTTTTATTAAAGTCTTTTAAAATATCAAAGTGATGCTTAGTTCAATTGTTTTATATTATGTTGAACCAACTTAAATAACCTTTTGATATAATTTGTACCTTATTACAAAATCTAAATTTCTTGTTCACCACTTTATACTGTATTGTTCCACTTATGAGCCTTGAGCTATTTGGAACCATTGAGCATAATAATGAAGAAGTTCATTTTTTGTCTAAAATGTCTAAATAATTGTTAACTATAGCTGTACCCAGCCTAGCATATGCCGATCTAGCGGATCTTAAAGGTTATTAATTAAATTTTTTGACTTTGTAATGAAAAAATTCTCTGAAGACACAATTGTCAATTTATGGGTTCTCTCTTGACATTACAGTAAATGTATCAAATGATCTGACTCTTGATAGAGCAACATATAATTGTCCATGAATAAAAATAGGCTTAGGTAAAGTCGTTTGGTCTTGTGACTTATTGCCATTGAAAAAGCCATTCGTATGGGAATTGTTTTCATTCGAAACTGGTAAATTTGTATTTGATGGAATGAGTAAGATTCTTGGAATAAGTACCTTGTCTGAGTTTGCTGCACCGATCACTTTTGCTTTGCTTATGTATTCGAGTAACAGCAAGTCTTTTACCATTTACATAGTCCTCTCAATGGCATTAGGTTTCTAAGGAGCATGATAACGGCTCTTACTTTAAGCTTCAGTTCATGAGAAGGCATTCCGGCTGTACTCACGTAATGTTTACGCAGATTTCTTTCAATTAATAATAATAATGTCTCTCCTCCCTCTTCATTGAAACTGCTTATAAAACGATATTTTTACGCTCGTAAGGGTCAAATTTCCCATTGTTATGCAGTTAAAATCAAATATTTAAGCTAATTCGGCATGAATTTGTATTCATGTTTTCAAAAACAGTAATTTTCACTTTTTTCCCATTTAATACTTTCAAGTCCGGAGTTAGTATCATAATTTTAAAATACAATTAAAAAATGGCTTGCACCGATTTGTGCTTTTCTTATGGGGTTATGAAATTAAAGTTTGGGGTCAAAAAGACCCCCGCAAAATAGAAAATGTTCGATTTTTCCTATTGGTTGTGACCCATGACTGACCGTCACCTAAAATTTCAAGTTTCTAGCATTTCTAGAAGTACCTAGACTCTCGTGTCTTAAACCGCCACACGTACCTAGTATCTCTTTCGCGGAAACATACCTAAGCCTTTTAATATATACACTATGCATTCTTTGGGGTATCAACATAAAGGAAACAATATTACAATTTAATTTTTTTTATTTTTGTCAAGCAGCTCCCTGAATAAGGTTAAAAATTCGTCTGCCCTCTTGTTGTGAGCCTCAACAGCTCCATGGATGGCAGCAATAGCTTCATCCAGTTTCTCCAACCTGGAGCTGCTCCGGCTGCAATAGGACTGGGAGGGAGTTGGTGGGGTATCATTCCCTGATGAACTAAATGTCCCTGGTAAAGACAGAGTCTGACACAGTGGAATCTGACTGACCAGAAACACTGGAGGAGTTGAAGATGCTGGGTGGGCACACAGCATCTCTTTCTCCTATCGCCCAGTGCATCAGGTCATACAGACACCAAGTGTCAGCACACACTGCTCCCTCTTCCCTTCCACTCCCAGTCCTTGGATTTCTGAGGTCCTGCAAGGAAATGTAGTAATCTCAATTTATTCAATTTATGAGATGGCCCTATCACATTGCACATCAATAACCGTTTGCAATATAAAACAGAAACAACTAATTAATTGCAAAAAAGTATAGTAAATAATCACAAAATTAAAATCAGTAAAATAATAGTTATTCTTCACTCAATATTAGTCTTACAATTGAACATATTCTTGTGGTCATTCCAGTTTTGATTAATTATATATATGCGAAAATGAGTCAAAGTACATGTTCCCTGATCTCTACAACCTTGGAATGGGTGAAATTATACAAAACAACACGTATTGTGTTCAGTGTGGCACTCTTAGTTTATTAAATGAAAGCGATCTGTGAAATCAATATATGAATTGACAAAGTTTATATATAAAAAGATTCTTAGTAACTGTACACAAAAATCCTGTCATACTAAAAGTGCCTTTCTAATTGGTAAATATATATGGTAATTAAAGGTCACTCTTAGCTCAATAAAAATATCCAGATCCCTACTATAACACCAACAAAATTAGAAAATCTTTTATATTGTACCCATAAAGTGCAGGATTAAATATAAATAATGAAAGTACAATTGTTTTCTACCCTTTACATAACTTTGTATCCAAGAAAAATTTTTGGGAAAATCTATATAGTTTGTTAATAAAGACAAAGTGGTCCAGTTTACCAGTTACTTTTGCTATGCTCATATTTAGACAATCTACTAAGCCTGTTTGATTTCAAATCAATTAAAACGA
Source organism: Uropetala carovei (assembly GCA_036926305.1). Classification (NCBI taxonomy): domain Eukaryota; kingdom Metazoa; phylum Arthropoda; class Insecta; order Odonata; family Petaluridae; genus Uropetala; species Uropetala carovei. The sequence goes on from JAXCHB010000043.1 coordinate 3,327,731, forward strand.
TCTTAAAAAGTAAGATTAGCCGTGAAAATAGCTTAACTGCGTTTACTCCAGGCATTCGCCGCGGAATTTCTTCTTCCCGAAAACAATTCCGCTTTCTCTTTCCTGAGATGTATGAACGCCTCAGTTTTATCATTTGACCCTGCAAAACAGCGAATTACGTAAGAAATAAGTTTAAAACACGATAAGTAAACCACAATGGTTCAAATAAATTCACGATACTTACAGATATAATATTTTCCTCGGCCCATGATGTGATTTCTACACATGTGCTTCCGCCGTCTTTCAAAAATGGTTCCCGATTGAGATGTCATCACGCAACGAACACATGGAATCATGGGAATAGCAACATGGCGTCGTGAAAAGGATACAGTCAATCCATCCTAAATCCGCTGCCTAACAAGTTCAGACATCCTTCCAAGATGGCGTCCTCCCTAAATGACAGCATTTAGGCGCAGCTTTAGACTGTATCAACTGAAAACTTCCGGGACTTCCGGTCACTTCGGTAGAGTCCCATCGTAATATAAAATGATCGATAGCATCATAGCATATATCGATAGTCAGATAGCAAGTGATCGATCGATCGATTGCAACGTAAAAGATTTTTCGTCTGTGAAAGAAATACGAAGAATCTGAAACTTAAGAAATGAAATCTTTATATACACATTTTTAAAAAACTTATTAAACGGGTAAAATTGCATTACAAATCATACTTTTGGTATCATGAGATTCGACTTCTTAAGTGGGAAGACTTAATAAGCGGGAAAAATCAATATTCACATTATGGGTTTTATTTCGGGACTTTAAAAGTCAAACTTCTTATGCGGGGACTTCTTATCCGGGTTCTACTGTATTATAAATATGGTCTATACATGTTGGGTTTCCCATGACAAGGGTAATGAATTTTTAATTAAAGTGCAATATGCATTTTCCATTTTTCCAGGTGAATCGGATTCTTGTGGAGCCACCCAGCCCCGGACGACCAAACATAAAGCCTCCACTATTTCCATCAACATTGATAAGAAGAGGCTGATGGAAGCCTGTGTGGAGTTCATCACTGTCAATGGTCGACCATTCAGCCTCCTTAGTGACAGTGGGTGAAAGATGCTTGTGGACCCTATAGTGCAGGTAATATTGACTTTGATTGAACGGCTCACTAGTCTATCTGTCCACAAAATAATTCAATTTATTGCCTCTTGGATTACACTTAAAGGCAGTTCAATATTTCCTTCGGCACAAGACCCAATGCTGGCGATCAACCGTCAAAAAGTGATGGATTGCGTGATGAAGGAAGCTAAGTCAATGAGAGACACAATGCGGCATGAACTGTAGGGGCACATGGTAAGCGTCAAGGTTGACACAGCAACATGCCTCGACCACTCAGTGCTGGGCATAAACGTACAAATCTGCACCAGTGGCGAAATAGTTCTCTGCAGCCTTTGTATGAAAGAGTTGTTCTCCAGGCACACAGCTGAAGTCCTAAGGGATGAGGTAATGGAGGTTCTAAATTCTTACGGAGTGACTATCAGCCAGATTTATAGCGTAACGACTGACAACGCGACCAACATGGTAAGGGCAGTCCAGCTGATTGGAGAAGCCAGTGCCAGTACTAGCACCGCCATTGAGGAGGAGGAAGAGGAGTTAAACTCTGAGGCGGACGAGGATTTGGGTGGGCTCTTATCCAAAACGGGCAATGGCGCCGATAACACCGGGCTGGATAATGATAGAACCACAGACACTTTGGTTTTTGGGAAGTGGCCTCTTTCAGTGCGAAATCTGGTGGGATGGGATCAATGGAGCAGTCTGACGGGGTGATAGGGATGAGGTGCGCTGCCCATACCTTGCAGCTAGCTGTGTACGACGCTCTGAAGGGCGAGAGTATAGTAGGCTTAGTCAATGAGGCTCGAAAGCTTGTAGTTAAGCTCCGAGCACCAACTGCTGCCGGTCGCCTCAATCGTCTTGGCCGACGGAAGCCAATTCTAGATTGCAAAACTCGCTGGCATTCTACCGCAGATATGATAACCAGCTTGCTGGATTTGCGGGATGTGTCTAGGGAAGTTTCGGGGAAAGACCTTACCGATGCAGAATGGTCGAGTCTCGCAGAAATCTCAGCAGCACTCCTACCGACCAGAGTGAGCAACTCCTTGTGGGAGATTTTCTGGACGCCTGGCTACGCTGCAAGTTGGAAACCAAGAGGATAGACTCCATTCTGGCCAGCAGCATAGTGATGGCTATGATGAAGAGGGAGGCCAAGCTCTTCGGAACACGTCTCTTCGTATCTGCTGTGTACCTTGACCCCAGGTACCATGTAATATTGTCTCAGGAGAAGAAGAAGATAGCTGAGGAGCATCTGATAGAACTCGCCACACAAATCCGGGGACTCCTGAGAGTTAACGACGAGTTGGACAGAGTGGACGCAGAACGTGGAGCCGACAACACGGAGGATGAGGGGAATGTGGAAGATGATCCCGTGGAGAAATTGCTCTGTCGTCATGAGGCACAAGCACGGGCAGCCCAGAAACGTCCCTAGTACCATAAGGAAGACATCAAAAGGATAATAAGAGACTTTGCTTCAATGCCAAGGATTCCGAAGACGGAAAACGTCCTTCATTACTGGGAATCCAAAAAGCTGAGTGACCCAGTACTCTACAGTTTGGCTGTGACCGTCCTCACTCTTCATATGACCCAAGTCAGTGTGGAGCGTTCATTTTCACACCTGAGGTATATCCTCAATACATTGCGGAGCTGCCTCAGCCCAGGGCTCGTGGATGACATCATGGTGGTGCGTTGCAATCGTATTTTTAGATGTAAATAATAAAGAATAAAAAGGTGGTGCATTTTTTTCTTTCATTTTGATTACTGTGTAATTGATTTACATTTTATTGAGTCGTTGGAAAAGTTATCTTAATTTCTAGAAAATTTGTCTCATTTAATTGGTACGATTCCTTCCAAACTTTTGTTATATAATTTATATATATTATATTATATCTTATAAATATTTTAGAGTGTATGTGTGTGTATGTATGTTCCTTATACGTTTTTACATCGTTGAAGCTATCGAATTTAAAAGTTTCATGGGCCATCCTATGGACCAAAGGAAGAACTTGGTCTAGGTTTGCAGACCGTGGGGGCTCTTATACCCCTTGGGGTCAACAAAATACTATTTCCATAAGAATGCATGAGAATTGTGTGGAGAAACCTCAAAATGCCATGCAGCCCTTCACTGATGTGATATAGCTAAATATTAACTTACGATCACGGGAAATGGCTTATTTTACGCATGAAAGACTGAAAATTTTTATTCTGTTCCTGTTTTGTCGTATTACTAGATCAATCGCTCGAAATTTTCCGTTAAGCTCAAATTTATCGGTTTTTTCCTAGCGGCAACAATGCTAAAAGGGAGATATCCAAGTAAATATTCATGCAGGGAAAATCCACGCCGTGACGGGCCTTACTTAGGATATATGATGATATAGGAGGATACAAATCTCTGGCCCAAACTGCAATAGTTGGAGAGCTGAAATTTAATACATAGTTGAACCAAAGAAAATAATCGGAGGAAAAATTGAAAAATTGCAACAATGTTCATTTTCTTGGCCGATACAAAATTGTGAACAATTTTACTAACATTTCATGGTTTAGGCACTTCTAAAGGTTCTATGTAGCTGAAATTTTTTCTTTGTCAAATAATGAAAACGGGATTATAGAACTTTGAAAATTTTTATTCGTAATAAATTCCTAAATGTTAAACAAATTGACTTATGTTTATGTACATTTTGAAGATCCAGGATCCGGTGGTAAATAACATTCAAAATTTCATAAAAGTTATAATTGTAGCTGTTAAAAATTCGTGAAGTTTAAACAATGAAATTCATATAAATACACTTCTAGAGGTGCTATATCGCTGAAATTGTGCATAAATGTGAGGGATTCGTAACAAATGCTAAACACCTATAAATGTTTTATAAATATAAATTTTAGGGGTTGTTTTTACCCCAATATTGACCATAAGGAAAAACACGTAAATCGGCAAGAAGGTTCAAACTGTTGCGTTTAGCAATTATTTGTCGGCTCAAACCCTATACTTTAGCGTTAAGAGAAAATGCTTGCAGAATGCAAGCATACCTTCACTAGTATATATGTATGTATGTATATGTATGTATATATGCATATATACATATATGTATATACATATATGTATATATATGTATATACATATATGTATATATACATATATACTAGTGAAGGTGTGCTTGCATTCTGCAAGCATTTTCTCTTAACGCTAAAGTATAGGGTTTGAGCCGACATATAATTGCTAAACGCAACAGTTTGCACCTTCTTGCCGATTTACGTGTTCTTCCTTATGGTCAATTAATGACAGATGAGTTTGAAACAGTTTGCAACGCGAGGTCACAGAATCTACTAAGCTGGTTTTCACAAAACTTTCACTGAAAGATTCAGCCGAATCTTGAAAAGGTTTTAGGCTTAATTTTATTCTTCTAACGTAAGCCGTTTTAACACATTCAATATCTTCTTGGTTTTTTAGATCCATCCCCAATGACCAACCGAAATTTCACTAGTTTCACTAGGTCGATATTGAGCCGCCGGTCCTCCACTTGCCTGGACCTCCGGCGCCTGGCCCTGCACCAGGCCCTGATGAGGAGACTGCAGGACTCGTATTGGGATGGCACGACTCCGGGGAACCCGCCGACGCTGTCCCCTTGCCTGCAACCGAGGACAGTTCGGAGGATGACGACGACTCAGGTATGTCCGACGGGGACAGTGTCGTAACGTCAACAGACGCGGAACCACCCAGCGGGTTCCCCCTCCAGTGGGCGGTGCCGGTGCCACTTCCAGTGCAAGTGTTACGACCTCCTGCGGCGGATTGGCTCCCGATACCGACCCCATTTAAATATGACGATCCGTCAGTTACCGAATTATTCACAATAGGCGCTAACATCCCTAGACCAGCAGCGGCACCCCTCGTCTTTGCCCGCTCACGGAGTAGTGCTGCGCTTATTGAGCATCTCGAGTGTTTCGTCCAGCGGGGAATCTTGTCACGCCAACGGCCCGTCGCGGCCTTCCGTGCTTCTCTTTTGCCAAAGCCCGACGGGTCCTCCCGCATGATCCTCGACCTTTCCCCCTGGACGGAGTATTACCGCAAGCCAGCCTTCTCTCTTCGTGATGCGGGTAAAGCTATGCTCACTATCCCTTACAATGCCCTGCTGGCTAAAATAGATTTACGTGACGCCTTCTACCAAGTGCCAGTACAACCGGAGCATAGGCGGTTCTACGGTGTCTGCTGCGATGCGAAGTATTTCTGCTTCAATCGCCTACCCATGGGACATGCACTCGCCCCCGCGATTATGCAGCGGTGGGCGCGGGCCGTTGCAAGGGAAGTGCACCGCCGGTTCGCAGTAGTGATGCTGCCTTATTTGGACGACTGGCTTGTGCACGGACCAGACCTATCTGTAGACCTAGTTAAGAATATAGTGAAATTTTTAGAATTAGACCTTGGTATAACGATTAACTATCGTAAATGCATACTAAACCCTGTGCGAAGGCTGAAATACCTCGGGGTGCTCATTGATACCAACTTAATGGAACTCCGCCTGACGCCCGGCTCCCTGGTCCGACTCCACCACGGCATTTGCGCGATCCCGCGAGTCAGAGGGGTGGACATTCCGAAGATCGCTGGGTACGTCTCCTGGGTCTCATACATGCTAGCACTACCCCTCTTCCTAGTTTCGGATGTCTTCCGACGACAGATCACCACCCTACAGGAATTCTGGGAAGAGGGGGTGTTTAACAAAGCGCGGACGTACGCGACAGAGACCCGGGAGCCGTTTTTCGTCTATACCGACGCCACCCCTTGGCAGCTCGCGTGGGTCCTGCCGGAGAGGAACTTAACGGAGATCATGCCGTTACCAGTGGAACTTCCCATCTACCGGGCCGAGGCGGAAGCGGCATTCCGAGGAGCCACGGCGGCGGCCGAACATCTGCCTGCTGATCGCCGCTTGGTAGTTCTCGTTGATAATCAGTCTGTTATTTGGGCCCTGACCAAAGGTCGGGGCCTACTTTTCCTGTATAATGATTTGAAATATTTGTATACAAAGTTAATAAAGGATACGTCACAGTTAGTGACGTGGGCGTACGTTCCTACTGCGTCAAACCTGGCCGATCGTCCTTCTCGGACCGTCCTCACCTAAACTATGCTGGATCGGCCCGTCATTGGCTTGGCGGGGACGATCTGGTATATAAGGGAGAGGGCGGAAACGAGGGAGGTCGGTCAGAGTTGTCGCAAGTCGGAACGTGCGTCCACTTTTTCCGTCAGCGAGAAAAACAACTCCGTACGAGGTCGGCGTTCACTACTCACTGCGCACTCTACATCTTCCCAGTGGTTATATTAGGAACTAAGATCCCCTTCCTATCCCCGACCTCCCCTCTCGCATTCCCCCCTCACCCTCTCCTCTCGCCGTTAGACGCGAGTAAAAACCATTGAAAACTATCTGGAACCAAAGTAGAAGTAGCTGGAATGAAACAATTTCATGTGCGAACCCGATCCGGAATGGTTCAGTTTCGTTCCATCGACATTTCGTAGTCGCTTATGTCGCCACTAGATGGTAGAAGGTTCCCCTTAGGAGAGGTATAGCATGACTAGTGAAAGTGGTGAGCTGTGTGAGATTAGACTTACTGTGTTAGTCCGGCTTTTTCACATTACGCAATACTTTTGGTTCGATTGTAGCTGTATTTCTTGTCATTTTCCTCCTGATTTCACTCGCTATTCGAGTATATCACGAGTTTTAGGTTAAGATTTACTGTGCACTACATTTGTTTGTTCATTGTCAACTTTGTCGTCGATTGTGTCTTTTGTTTAAGTTTAACATTAGGCAATACTTTTGGTTCAATTGTAGCTGTATTTCTTGTTATTTTACTCCCGATTTCACTCGCTATTCGAGTAGATCAAGAGTTTTAGGTTACGATTTACTGTGCACTACATTCATTATTTCATGGTCGACTTTGTCGTCAATGGCATCTTTCGTTTAAGTTTAATCTTTTTTGAAAATTGTGATGTGTGAGATTGGACGTGCTAACTGTGTTGGTTCGGCTTCTTCACATTACTCAATACTTTTGTAGCTGTATTTCTTGTTATTTTACTCCTGATTTCACTTGCTATTCGAGTAGATCACAAGTTTTAGGTTAAGATTTACTGTGCACTTCATTTGTTTGTTCATTTTCTACTTTGTCGTATACTTCGTCCATTTAATTTATTTGTTTATTATATTAGTCGTGTTCATTGGTTCGATGCTGCTGCATTTCTTCTGATTTCACTTGTTGTTGGAGTAAAACACGAATTTGTGTTTAAGATTTACTGTACACTATATTTGTCTGTTCGTTGCCTACTTTGTTGTCTATCTCATTGTTCTTTTTGGTTTGTGCATTTAATATATTTGTTTTTTGGGGATTTATAATGGAACAATATATTTAACTGAGAGGAGGCAGAAGAAAGTGCAAGAAAAGTGTCTTTAATTTTCAACAAAATAAAAATATATCTATGCATGTAAATATTGTAAAACCAGTCAAAGTAATTTTGGGTACCATGAGTCAGAATGATAGGATGTTTAATTCAATGGTTAGAAATACTCAATGCACGAGCAATAGCGTTGTTGCATTGTGCTACACTTTTGTCGTTCCAATTAACTCTTGGACCACTCAAACAATAGACCAAATACTGATAAAAGGAAATGAGCTTCATGAGTTATTGTTGGATTTGTACCCATCCAAATATTCTTGACCTGCTCCTATTTATTTGGCTGCTAATGAAGTTCATTCAGAATTTCAAATAGAAAATATTAAATATAGAGTTAATAATATATTCGATCCTTTCCAAGGTTATATTAACAGCAACACAGAAACGGATGTATTTAGACAGGAAATATGAAGATTTTTTGATTATTACAGTCATGGAGTAGTAACAGCAAATAATATTTCAGTTGCTATATTTAAGGATGTGTCTTCTGATGTACCTAAATACTGGATATTTGACTCGCACTGTCGGGGAAGTTCAGGACAGATCGAGGAAGATGGCTTCATCTATTAAAAAATAATTTTGGCTGCAGGTCTAATCGCTTGTTCTGTATCAGTCCACTAGAGATAACAGCCGAGAACACAACTCAAATAAACAAGGGAATTATTGTTTCAGAATAGGCTGAATTATCAAAAATTAAAGAGGTATTATAAATGTAATCCCTGGTCCGTCATTTAAAACACCTTGCTTGAGTGATGATTATAAAAGGAAAACATCAAAAGAAAAGGCTTCACAAAAAATGAAACTTTGCGTAAAAGTTCAATTTTTAGAGATAAAGAGAAGGAAATAGACAAGATAAATAAATGAGACCAAAGATCAGAACCAAACTACAGGGAAAGTAAGAAACATATTGATACCGTAAAGAAAAGTCAACTACATCCAGACCCAGAGTAAAGGGAAAGGGAGAGAGATGTTGGCACTGTAAAGAAACATCAACTACTTTCAGACCCACAGTACAGAGAAAGGGAGAGAGACGTTGACACTGTAAAGAAACGTGAACTACGTTCAGACCCAGAATACAGGGAAAGGGAGAAACTATCTGATGCAGCAAATAAATGTCTAATTCGATCTGATGTGGAGTTCAGAGAATCTGAAAGATTTGCAGATGCACAACGACGAAGAGAAAACAGAATGAATGAGTTATATATGTATAAGAGCAATACCGTAACAACCTTGCCAAGCAAAATGACAGATACTAGTAAATTGAAGTTGGAATTTATTAAATCCCGTTTATCTCGGCCGGAGTATATTTGCTGCTTCTGTGAAGGATTATTTTTTGAACATTCAGTAGTTAAGTTTAGTACTGAAAAGATTCCAAAGAAATTCAGTGAATCGACAGTTATGAATATTAAGGAAAATGTTTGTTATAACTCGTTATTGATCTGTAAGACATGTCATAAATATATTCTTTTATGAAAAATACCTCGGTTGGCAACATGTAATGGTTTGAAATTTCCCTTTGTTCCTGATTGTGTAAAAGAATTTGTCTTCCTTGGAGGAAAGAATGGTCTTGCCTTACATAAACTTTATGCAAATACGAGCATTAAAACTGTATTCTATAAATCCACAGCTAAGTTTAAAAGGAAGCGTTGTAAATATTCCGGTTGAAATCAATGAAATGTTGCAAGTATTACCCAGAAAATTTGACGAAATGTCCACGATTCAACTGAAACTGAAAAGGCACATTGATCACGCAAGTGATTATATGTACGAAACTATTCGACCTGCTGTGGTATGTGATGCTCTTAGTTATTTACTGAAAACCCCATTATATAACAAAAATTGCATCCAAATTGATCTGCAATATTTTCAACAATACGACAAGCAATACCATGAGCAAATAAATTTTATCATCAATCAAACTGTTGACAGTATAAGTGAAGTTAATGGATGCACTGATTTTAATTCTTGAATTCAAAACTATAATTCACAAGATTTTAATTTAGATATTAATGACATAGATGATGAAGTTATGCTTCTCGACAGGAACAAAGAAATATCAAATGATATCCAAATAATGGCATCTGGGAAAGGAAAAAGACCAGTATCTTGGCATTTCATTCAATAAATCTATGAAATATGTATTCCCAAGATTTATGGCGGGTATTCACTTGACATTGGAGATCAAATATAATATTCGGAAAGAATTAAGTCAGAAATTAGGTGCCGAGATCGAAAATGCTGCACACCCACGAGGATCCTATACATGGCGAAAAAGAAATTGGAAAAATCGTGCTTAACAAAAATAAATACACTAAAACTCGTTTAATACGTATTTGAGTGGACCAACTCATTGCTTCGTTATAAGTGTGACTACGTTATATACGAGAAACATGGTTTTTGGCCTATACATCCCATATAACAATACTATTTAGAACCGGCCAGCCTTAGATACTGGTAATTACACAAATACAATTCATTTTGTATTTCTTTTTCTTTTTTATGAATTTTTGTATGAGTCGTATGTGTGTAATACCACAACTTCCACTTTAAAATTTCTTAAAATATAAGATGTATATATTACGTATTTACTCCGTATACTTCTGTGGCTGCCGAGTAAGCATGGCGTTTTTGGTTACGTAAGCCATTTGCATTGTCTAGATGTTTTGGTGTACTTCTACAATTTCCAGTTTTATCGCTTTTTATTCTTTAAAAAATTACCCATCCATTGAATATGGCATCAAAATAAATACCTAAAAGCAAGGAACAGGAGAGAAAAGGTTGGTTTAACGCTAACACGTAAGCTGGAGTCGATCAAACGAATTGAAAAAGGAAAAAATAGAACAGCCATAGCAAAAGAATTCAACATCGGATCTTCCATGCTCTATGATATCAAGGCTCATAAGGCTAAATTAATGAAATTTGTGTCATCTCCTGAGACGAGTAAATCAATTAATAAACATCATCAGAGGATATCCTTATTCCCGTCCATCCACTTGTATCTGTGACATTCATTACAGTAAACTGTAAGTACATCTCATCTATTTATATTTTATTTTTTCAATGTACTTCTTTCGCTCAAACAAAAATCACCAACCGTCAGATATTTCACGGAATTTTTCATTTTTGAGATATTCCTGCATTCAATATGTATTATATTGCCTTGGAATAAAACAATATGCATAACGTAACTAAATAAAAAACAATTACAACAGATTAATGTAATGAAAGTCATTATCGAAATGTTCAAAATTACTGTAATGAAAAATAAAAACTATTTTGTTAATCTCACAGTTTTTCACACCGAACCTCGACATTTATAGTTTACGCGAGCATCTTTTAGAGGGGTATGTTTAAAGCCAATAGTATAAAGGCGGTTTGAGATCCTGTGTATGTAATTATAATTATTTATTTAATATTGGAAAGCTCTCTGTTATCGGTCGCGAAATATGCTTAATAAATGACATCCGTCTTTTGAAGCTTGAAGCGCATTTTGAAACCTCGCTACTCTTTAATTTTATGATATTCACACTGCGCAGCTGGCCATTTATTTAATATTTATTAAATAAATAATTGGTATTCGAATTTAATACTTCCGATATTTTTTAATATTTGTAAAAATCGCGTTATACTGCGCCCAATATTTATTATGGATTATGTTTATGTCTTTCACTGTATAATTATTTTTCATTTTATTGTATTTTTATAAAGTTTTATATATTATTATAATAGTTATAATAATTAATAATATATTTATTTAATTATGCAGCGAAGAGAAATGCAAATTAATGGGTACTCTTTCTGTTGGGTGACATTTTTACTGTATTTTATTTTGTTTTTTGGCACATAGGTTCCAAAGGATTTTCCGCCACTGCTTTAAGAAGACGTCGTTAGATTCGATCTTCAAACCTTCCTACACTTTTCAGACTTCTCAACTCACGTCGTATACACGCAGTTTTGTTAATATTCAAGTTTTTTTACCCCTGCATAGATGTCTCGAAAACGAAAAATTTGTGATGAGAATCGTTCATTCCAAAATAAATGGGAATTGTCATATATGTGCTGTGAAATGAAAGACAAAATAATATGTTTAATTTGTAGAAAAATCATTAGTCTTTCAAAAGAATATAATCTCAAGTAGTAGTAGTATTTGTTTATAAGGTGCTTCGACAGCTATGGTCATTTTGCACCGTCCGAAATCAAAAACGTACCTTGCCGGTTAAATAGAATAAATAAGAGTTAAAAAGGTACGCAAAAATAAATAAGGTAAAATAGGATAAAATGAATTTATAAAATCAATAAATTAAATACATAATAAAAGGAGTAAGATAAAAACGGAAATTAAGTTTTTCAAAGAGTGCCTAAAAGATAATCTCAAGTGGCACTACGAAATACATTGCATTTCGTACGAGATGTTCACAGGAAAAGTGCGAGATGGTAAAATTGAGTGATTTAAAATCAGTGCTCATAGAACAACTTTTTTTAAAAAATGTGTTTGAAGAAGGTGAAACAGCTGTAAAGGCTAGTTATGAATTGTCTCATTTAATAGCTAGCTGCTCAAAACCATTTACTGAAGGTGTTTTCATTAAGGAATGTATTATGAAAGCAGTTAAAATTATGTGCCCAGACAAAATTAGAGCATTTGAAAATATTTCGGTCCCGAAATACTGTTGCAGAAAGAATTAATGATATAGCTGCCGAGTTAAGTGAACAACTACAGTCGGAATCTATTAAATTTCATTCGTATTCCATCGCAATTGATGAAACTTGTGATGTTCAAGGTATCTGTCAATTAGCTATTTTTATTCGTGGCTGCGATCTTAATTTCAGAGTAACTGAAGAGTTATTAGAGCTCGTTCCCATGCATGATACCGCTACCGGACAGAACATTTTCAAGGAAATGGAACATATTCTCCCAAAATATAATCTTCCTCTGAGGAAACTTGTTTGTTTGGTTACTGACGGTGCTCCAGCTATGATTCTAATGAAACACGGGGCTATTGCGAAGGGAATTAGCGGAAAGAGAACTCAATGTAGATGTAAAACACTTTCATTGTATCATACGTCTTGAAGCAAGTTACGAAAACAGTGAACTTTATTCGCACGTGTGGTTTGAATCATCGTCAGTTTTCCTCATTTTAAAAAGAAATCGAAAGCGAGTACGAAGGACTTCCTTATTACACTGAGATTCATTGGTTGTCTTGTCACAAAGTTCTCAAAAGATTTTTTACTCTGCGAGAGGAAATAGTATTATTTTTGGGCCTGAAGGGTCAGGACACAACGGAGCTGACTTGGATTGGATTCAGGATTTAGCATTTCTAGTTGATATGATGGGTCATTTAAATGAATTGAATTTGAGACTTCAGGGGAAACAACAATTAGTGACAATAATGTACAATCAGGAGCGAGCTTTTCAAATTGTTACGCTTATGGGAGACCCAACTAAAAACGGGAATCTTGGTTCATTTTCACTGCGCAGCTGAACTTAAAAAGTCATTTTTGAATTTGGATTTTAAAAAATATTCAGCTAAAATTGAAGTGTTAAAAATAGAATTTGAGCAGAGGTTCAAAGGTTTTAAATCTCAAGAAAATGAATTTTCCCTATTTACTTCTCCGTTCAATTTTGATGTTGAAAAAGCAGCTGAAGAAATTCAATTGGAATTGATTGACATGCAGCGTGATGACATACTAAAAACTAAGTTTAATGAGGTCGGTGTGCTACAATTTTATTCGTTTTTGCCTAACCGTTTTGTCGAAATGCTAAAGTTTGCCGCAAAAATAATATCAATATTTGATATAACTACGTGTGGATGAATTAAAATGGAAAATGCAAACCCCATGCATAGTTATGTTTGGGGAGTACGATAGTGAACATAACATAAGCCCAATTTTGTTTGGTTATTGCTAAATTTGCAATGTCAAAATCGAAAATCGCTCCCCTAACCGGATATTTCTGCTAGTCGGCTTTCCACAATCCACAAGATAGCCGGATAACACAGCTTTTACTGTATTTGCAGTGAGTCGACTTCAATGCCATACTTACATATGCAAAGAGATGCTTATCAACTTCGCGGCATGTAAAATGTTCGACTGCTATTACATACGATTTTTTAAATGGTCAATTAATATTATTATTATGGTCATTAATTTACATAAACATTTCACATTTTTAATATCAATTTCCAAACAAAGGGAGCGTGGAAATTCGTATGGAAGGGGTAGATGGAGGAAGGGGACCTCTACGAACAAGTGCGCGGTAAATGGGTGGAAACTTTTCATTACTTATCGCTCTGCTCGCCAAAATTCGTTATATATGGGGCATTTTTTGCCACGGGACCAAACATTTGTTCGTTACAGCCGAGAATTCGTAAAATGCGTGTTCGTTGCATCCGAGATATTTAACCGATGCCCATATGGAGAACTTCAAGGGATCGAGACATTTCTTCGTTATAGCCGAGATTTCGTTTTAGGCATGATCGTTATAAACGAGTTATACTGTATGTGTTTGAGAAAACGTAGATCAACAAAGAATGTCACTGCCGGAAACGTTTTAGAGCAAGATAACATTAATTCTATGATTCAACATGACGATGGGTGCAAGGTTTTAAATCATATTCGTTCTTCCCCATCTTATTGGGAAATGAAAAAGAAACAATTAATGGCAATGATACGTCAGTTGGGGAAGCCTACTATTTTTCTAACACTATCCACTGCTGAAAGTAACTGGCCAGAATTGATTCAACTACAAGCTAAGTTAATTTACCACAGTAATTTAACACTTGAGCAATCAATTACCCTTGATAATGCGGAAAAAAATAATTTAATAAGCAGTGATGTTGAAGATCGAAGTATAATTCAGCCTGATGAAATTTTTCTCATGTTACCACCTCCTGTTGTAGACAAACGTGGAAGATTTAATTTTACTAATGTATCTTTTGATTCTTTCAGTAATTTGCTATTGCAATATCAAGAAATACGCCACCAGAATTTTTTTTTTCGATTTTTTGCTACAGACCTTTTTCTTAAATTACATTCTTCATTCTAAGTTCTGTTTTTCAACATCACAATAAACATATCCTATATGGAAACATAAATTGAAGTGTGCTTGCTTCATTTCCACTTGCCCCATTGAAATTCTGCATTACAAACAGCTGTGGGATACACTAACTCCATACCAACGTTACACTTGCCCCAAACCATGGTGTAAGTGTAACCTACTGCTGATAAACTAGATTTTGCGTTTCTGAGTTCAAACCATAAAATTTTTTAATTTATCAATGATGATTACGTCATATGTTTTTGGTCCATTGTATAAATATTTGAAAGTATTTGAACCAATATTCAGCGAGTAATTTCATGGTAACGTTCAACTAATTGAATTTAAGGTTCCACTTACCCCAGAGCACCTTACCTATATACACTTCCGAGTTATTTTTCAATGCTTACAGAAATAGAAAAGTCTTATATTTAAAACAATTAACACAGAGATGTGTGTCGATTAATGTTTGGGTTTATTAATGCTAAAGTATGATGTTCGGTAAAACTCAAGCCACGTACAGCAATAGCATCATATATGCAATAAGTCTCCGGCCAAGAGCAGACGATCATCTCCTCCTTGCAATCCAAGTGACGTTATGCACAGAACAGCTCGTTTTCGTCCACTGGA
This sequence comes from Uropetala carovei, assembly GCA_036926305.1. Taxonomy (NCBI): domain Eukaryota; kingdom Metazoa; phylum Arthropoda; class Insecta; order Odonata; family Petaluridae; genus Uropetala; species Uropetala carovei. The sequence goes on from JAXCHB010000043.1 coordinate 3,342,922, forward strand.
ACAGCCTACCTTGTATTAGTAATACCATGAGTTCACATGGCGGCATTTCGCGAGGAGCGAAAATACGCGAGCCAATTAGAGGTGAAGGATCCTTCGCACAGCTTTGCCTTACCTGAGATGCACTTAGTTCAACTTTCTATGCTTTGCTTCGCGTGATTACGGGCCATATTTATAGTCGTCCCCTGGCATTCCTCCAGACCTGGGGGGTCCCCTAGGGGTCCCCGTAGCCAAAAACGGTATTTATAGTCGCTAATGGTCCCCTTACGGCTACCCAAGGGACCTCTCAGCTGGGTATCGGCGAGACTTGAGCCAGCAATCCCCTTGCAGCGTAGTACGTGAAGCGGCGGAAATACGTACTGTAATAACAAATGCATAACATCCTCCGTCTACGTTTGGCGGTCTGTTTGGTGCCGGTTCGGTTGATTGCGTTGTGCTCTCTCTCGAGATCAGCAAGTATTTCATCGTGTATTTCCTATCCTATTCATACCTGTCATTAAACCTTATCCTTTCTCCCTGTAATCACTTTGGTGAATACACGCCCTCATTCCTCTCTTTATACTCTGGCGAGAATGGACAACTTCACCGAGTTTGTACGTCGGCTCGAGAGATTGGCTGGGCGCAATACCAGATTACAAAAGCGATACATTCGCGATGCACAAAATCCCATCGATTTCTTTCACGACAGTGAATTTCTGCAGCGATACCGTTTCCCAAAGGAAGTCGTGAGGGGGCGATTGCTGGAAATTGTGCGACCTCACCTGATGCGGAACTCCGATCATGAAGCTGCTAATAGCATTGAGATTTTATGCCACTAGCAGTTATCAAGTAAGTAATGTTGCTCTGGCAACGTCGTCAGTATTAATTAAACCATGATCAGAAATCTTTGTGAACGTATGTACATTTTCTATATCAACCATAGATCGTATGTGGTGACCTGCATGGCGTGAGCCAAGCAAGTGTGTCCGTAATCGTGAGGGATGTATCCAAGATATTTGGCCGTCGTCTTCCAGACTTTATAAGGATGCCCACCACTGCAGCTGAAATTGCGCTTCAGTTTCATGAAATTGCTGGCTTCCCTGGGGTTCTCGGTGCAGTAGATGGAACCCATGTAGCCATCAAAAACCCTGGAGGGCCCAATGCAGAGGTTTACCGCAATAGGAAAGGCTATTTTTCTATTAATGTACAGGTATGTCCACGGAACATCGATTGAGCATTGAATGCAGGATTGATGAAATTTTCTCACCAAGCCCACTGGTAAGCGTATGCATTAATAAACATTTCTCTTATATTCCCATATCTTTTAGGTAATTGCGAACCCATCCTTAAAAATCATGGATATTGTTGTCAGGAGACCGGGATCATGCCATGATGCTCGTGTGTTCAACAATTCGAGCATTAGAGCAAAACTGGAAGAAGGCCGTGTCACTGGTTTATTGATTGGAGACAGTGGTTATCCCTGTAGGGAGTACCCTTTTTACTCCCATCTTAAAACCAGCCAGCAGAGCGGAAGAGCAATATAATAGAAGTCACGTAAGGACAAGGAATGTTGTGGAAAGAGCGTTTGGGGTATGGAAGCAGCGATTTCCTTGCCTTAGGAGAGGACTAGGAAACTCGTTAAAGACAGCGAGGAGCCCTGTGCCAGCCCTGCTCTTTGTGGCAATTGTGAGGGACCGCATCCGGTCTACTCACGAGATTGCCCTAAGCTGCAGGAGGAAAAAAAGATCATGGAGATCAAGGTGACGGAGAAGATCCCGTACCTCAAGACTAGGAAGAAATACAGGACAATGGTTGCTCCAACGTTTTCAAGGTCTTTTGCGTCAGTGGCAGCAACTTCTGTGAAGAAGGTTACCATCAGCACGCAGACGAAACCCTGGTACTGAAGACAAAAGAGACAAAGAAGAAGGAAAGGAATGTAGAAAAAAAGCCCTCCAAAAGGGAAGTCGCTGGAGAGAAATCCAGCAACGTGGTGTCCCAGACTGCACCACCAAAAAATCAGTCTGTGAAAGTTGTAAGGCGCAGTAGGAGTGATGTCACTCCACTGCCTTCACCTTCTCGAGACCATCATGTGGCTAACGAGGAAGGGATGGACCAGACTGCACCACTAAAGGGTCAGTCTGAGAAGGTCCCAAGTCGCAGTAGGAGTGCTGTCACTCCACTGCCTTCACCTCCTCGAGAACCACATATGGCTAACGAGGAGGATATGGAGGAGGACCAGTTGGACGAAGACCAACTGCGTACCATCCTCCTAAATCGACAGAAGGGGAGAAAGTTAAAGCTTAGTAGGTAAGCTTGTCTTCCACAGAGTAGGACAGTTTTTTAGTCTTTTCATTTTAATGTAATTTTATTTATTTATATTTTAAGGTATTTAACATTTTAACCAACACCATACAGATGTTCGCCATTCAATGGAACATGAATGGTTATTTTAAAAGACGAGAGCAGTTGAAGCTCCTTATACAGGACTTCGACCCTTTTTTAATTTTTTTACAGGAAACACACTTTAAAGCCAGTGACACACCACAGTTAAAGGGCTACACCATGTACCGCGAGGACGACCTTAGCGGAGAGCGGGCTCAAGGCGGAGTTGCGGTGGCCATTCGGGAGACCCTTTACACCTATGCAGTGGCCGCTAGCGCAGAAACAAGGAAGACGGAATCGCAGATGATCTACAAGGCTGACGAAGACATTGACGGTTACACAAAGGTTACTTATAGAGGGAAACAACGAAGCCCTCCAATCGTTGGGACTGTTATCTCCGATGGCTCAGTTTCTGGTGTCCCACAGAAGTGTCACTCGAAGGAACAACAGCCAAAGCAGTGGAAAATTATATACTTGACAAGCTACCTGGTAAGGACATTGAAATAGAGCAATTAACAGTATCAAAAGGAGCCTATGCTTCTTTTCGTGTTTCTACCCGTATGGACTTGAAAAATGTGCTAGTGATCCCGCCTTTTGGCCCGAAAGTGTGCTAGGGAATCGATATTTTTTTCGGAGAATACGCCCGATTCATCCAAAAGGTTAAGTTCTTCAAACAGTTCTCATAATTTATTCACAATCAGACTATCCCATATTAATGTTCAGTCCTTGCGAAATAAGATGTGTCTGCTTGAACTCGCATTACTTGATAGAGAACCAGACTTTTTATGCATTAGTGAACATTGGTTGCGAGAAGATGAAATAAATAATGTTATTCCTATTCATAATTTTAGACTTGTGTCTCATTTCAGTAGTAGTAGTAGTAGTAGGATTGGGATTTTGTAGGTGCATCGACAGCTAAGGTCATTTAGCACCTTACAGTACAGTATATTATTACATTTCATTTTTTAACTAGAATGTCACGTTTAAATTTAAAATTCAATGATACTAGAACAAGGTAACCACGGTAATGAATACTGGAGTCAATGTTTAAAACCTGTGAAAGAGGCCAGCCTCCTTCAGGAAGGATAAAACTCTATCTACCCTTGAGGAATTGTCGCCAAGGATGTCGTCTAAATCACCAGTGATAAGGTATTTGTATGTATATATGCATATATACATATATGTATATACATATATGTATATATATGTATATACATATATGTATATATACATATATACTAGTGAAGGTGTGCTTGCATTCTGCAAGCATTTTCTCTTAACGCTAAAGTATAGGGTTTGAGCCGACATATAATTGCTAAACGCAACAGTTTGCACCTTCTTGCCGATTTACGTGTTCTTCCTTATGGTCAATTAATGACAGATGAGTTTGAAACAGTTTGCAACGCGAGGTCACAGAATCTACTAAGCTGGTTTTCACAAAACTTTCACTGAAAGATTCAGCCGAATCTTGAAAAGGTTTTAGGCTTAATTTTATTCTTCTAACGTAAGCCGTTTTAACACATTCAATATCTTCTTGGTTTTTTAGATCCATCCCCAATGACCAACCGAAATTTCACTAGTTTCACTAGGTCGATATTGAGCCGCCGGTCCTCCACTTGCCTGGACCTCCGGCGCCTGGCCCTGCACCAGGCCCTGATGAGGAGACTGCAGGACTCGTATTGGGATGGCACGACTCCGGGGAACCCGCCGACGCTGTCCCCTTGCCTGCAACCGAGGACAGTTCGGAGGATGACGACGACTCAGGTATGTCCGACGGGGACAGTGTCGTAACGTCAACAGACGCGGAACCACCCAGCGGGTTCCCCCTCCAGTGGGCGGTGCCGGTGCCACTTCCAGTGCAAGTGTTACGACCTCCTGCGGCGGATTGGCTCCCGATACCGACCCCATTTAAATATGACGATCCGTCAGTTACCGAATTATTCACAATAGGCGCTAACATCCCTAGACCAGCAGCGGCACCCCTCGTCTTTGCCCGCTCACGGAGTAGTGCTGCGCTTATTGAGCATCTCGAGTGTTTCGTCCAGCGGGGAATCTTGTCACGCCAACGGCCCGTCGCGGCCTTCCGTGCTTCTCTTTTGCCAAAGCCCGACGGGTCCTCCCGCATGATCCTCGACCTTTCCCCCTGGACGGAGTATTACCGCAAGCCAGCCTTCTCTCTTCGTGATGCGGGTAAAGCTATGCTCACTATCCCTTACAATGCCCTGCTGGCTAAAATAGATTTACGTGACGCCTTCTACCAAGTGCCAGTACAACCGGAGCATAGGCGGTTCTACGGTGTCTGCTGCGATGCGAAGTATTTCTGCTTCAATCGCCTACCCATGGGACATGCACTCGCCCCCGCGATTATGCAGCGGTGGGCGCGGGCCGTTGCAAGGGAAGTGCACCGCCGGTTCGCAGTAGTGATGCTGCCTTATTTGGACGACTGGCTTGTGCACGGACCAGACCTATCTGTAGACCTAGTTAAGAATATAGTGAAATTTTTAGAATTAGACCTTGGTATAACGATTAACTATCGTAAATGCATACTAAACCCTGTGCGAAGGCTGAAATACCTCGGGGTGCTCATTGATACCAACTTAATGGAACTCCGCCTGACGCCCGGCTCCCTGGTCCGACTCCACCACGGCATTTGCGCGATCCCGCGAGTCAGAGGGGTGGACATTCCGAAGATCGCTGGGTACGTCTCCTGGGTCTCATACATGCTAGCACTACCCCTCTTCCTAGTTTCGGATGTCTTCCGACGACAGATCACCACCCTACAGGAATTCTGGGAAGAGGGGGTGTTTAACAAAGCGCGGACGTACGCGACAGAGACCCGGGAGCCGTTTTTCGTCTATACCGACGCCACCCCTTGGCAGCTCGCGTGGGTCCTGCCGGAGAGGAACTTAACGGAGATCATGCCGTTACCAGTGGAACTTCCCATCTACCGGGCCGAGGCGGAAGCGGCATTCCGAGGAGCCACGGCGGCGGCCGAACATCTGCCTGCTGATCGCCGCTTGGTAGTTCTCGTTGATAATCAGTCTGTTATTTGGGCCCTGACCAAAGGTCGGGGCCTACTTTTCCTGTATAATGATTTGAAATATTTGTATACAAAGTTAATAAAGGATACGTCACAGTTAGTGACGTGGGCGTACGTTCCTACTGCGTCAAACCTGGCCGATCGTCCTTCTCGGACCGTCCTCACCTAAACTATGCTGGATCGGCCCGTCATTGGCTTGGCGGGGACGATCTGGTATATAAGGGAGAGGGCGGAAACGAGGGAGGTCGGTCAGAGTTGTCGCAAGTCGGAACGTGCGTCCACTTTTTCCGTCAGCGAGAAAAACAACTCCGTACGAGGTCGGCGTTCACTACTCACTGCGCACTCTACATCTTCCCAGTGGTTATATTAGGAACTAAGATCCCCTTCCTATCCCCGACCTCCCCTCTCGCATTCCCCCCTCACCCTCTCCTCTCGCCGTTAGACGCGAGTAAAAACCATTGAAAACTATCTGGAACCAAAGTAGAAGTAGCTGGAATGAAACAATTTCATGTGCGAACCCGATCCGGAATGGTTCAGTTTCGTTCCATCGACATTTCGTAGTCGCTTATGTCGCCACTAGATGGTAGAAGGTTCCCCTTAGGAGAGGTATAGCATGACTAGTGAAAGTGGTGAGCTGTGTGAGATTAGACTTACTGTGTTAGTCCGGCTTTTTCACATTACGCAATACTTTTGGTTCGATTGTAGCTGTATTTCTTGTCATTTTCCTCCTGATTTCACTCGCTATTCGAGTATATCACGAGTTTTAGGTTAAGATTTACTGTGCACTACATTTGTTTGTTCATTGTCAACTTTGTCGTCGATTGTGTCTTTTGTTTAAGTTTAACATTAGGCAATACTTTTGGTTCAATTGTAGCTGTATTTCTTGTTATTTTACTCCCGATTTCACTCGCTATTCGAGTAGATCAAGAGTTTTAGGTTACGATTTACTGTGCACTACATTCATTATTTCATGGTCGACTTTGTCGTCAATGGCATCTTTCGTTTAAGTTTAATCTTTTTTGAAAATTGTGATGTGTGAGATTGGACGTGCTAACTGTGTTGGTTCGGCTTCTTCACATTACTCAATACTTTTGTAGCTGTATTTCTTGTTATTTTACTCCTGATTTCACTTGCTATTCGAGTAGATCACAAGTTTTAGGTTAAGATTTACTGTGCACTTCATTTGTTTGTTCATTTTCTACTTTGTCGTATACTTCGTCCATTTAATTTATTTGTTTATTATATTAGTCGTGTTCATTGGTTCGATGCTGCTGCATTTCTTCTGATTTCACTTGTTGTTGGAGTAAAACACGAATTTGTGTTTAAGATTTACTGTACACTATATTTGTCTGTTCGTTGCCTACTTTGTTGTCTATCTCATTGTTCTTTTTGGTTTGTGCATTTAATATATTTGTTTTTTGGGGATTTATAATGGAACAATATATTTAACTGAGAGGAGGCAGAAGAAAGTGCAAGAAAAGTGTCTTTAATTTTCAACAAAATAAAAATATATCTATGCATGTAAATATTGTAAAACCAGTCAAAGTAATTTTGGGTACCATGAGTCAGAATGATAGGATGTTTAATTCAATGGTTAGAAATACTCAATGCACGAGCAATAGCGTTGTTGCATTGTGCTACACTTTTGTCGTTCCAATTAACTCTTGGACCACTCAAACAATAGACCAAATACTGATAAAAGGAAATGAGCTTCATGAGTTATTGTTGGATTTGTACCCATCCAAATATTCTTGACCTGCTCCTATTTATTTGGCTGCTAATGAAGTTCATTCAGAATTTCAAATAGAAAATATTAAATATAGAGTTAATAATATATTCGATCCTTTCCAAGGTTATATTAACAGCAACACAGAAACGGATGTATTTAGACAGGAAATATGAAGATTTTTTGATTATTACAGTCATGGAGTAGTAACAGCAAATAATATTTCAGTTGCTATATTTAAGGATGTGTCTTCTGATGTACCTAAATACTGGATATTTGACTCGCACTGTCGGGGAAGTTCAGGACAGATCGAGGAAGATGGCTTCATCTATTAAAAAATAATTTTGGCTGCAGGTCTAATCGCTTGTTCTGTATCAGTCCACTAGAGATAACAGCCGAGAACACAACTCAAATAAACAAGGGAATTATTGTTTCAGAATAGGCTGAATTATCAAAAATTAAAGAGGTATTATAAATGTAATCCCTGGTCCGTCATTTAAAACACCTTGCTTGAGTGATGATTATAAAAGGAAAACATCAAAAGAAAAGGCTTCACAAAAAATGAAACTTTGCGTAAAAGTTCAATTTTTAGAGATAAAGAGAAGGAAATAGACAAGATAAATAAATGAGACCAAAGATCAGAACCAAACTACAGGGAAAGTAAGAAACATATTGATACCGTAAAGAAAAGTCAACTACATCCAGACCCAGAGTAAAGGGAAAGGGAGAGAGATGTTGGCACTGTAAAGAAACATCAACTACTTTCAGACCCACAGTACAGAGAAAGGGAGAGAGACGTTGACACTGTAAAGAAACGTGAACTACGTTCAGACCCAGAATACAGGGAAAGGGAGAAACTATCTGATGCAGCAAATAAATGTCTAATTCGATCTGATGTGGAGTTCAGAGAATCTGAAAGATTTGCAGATGCACAACGACGAAGAGAAAACAGAATGAATGAGTTATATATGTATAAGAGCAATACCGTAACAACCTTGCCAAGCAAAATGACAGATACTAGTAAATTGAAGTTGGAATTTATTAAATCCCGTTTATCTCGGCCGGAGTATATTTGCTGCTTCTGTGAAGGATTATTTTTTGAACATTCAGTAGTTAAGTTTAGTACTGAAAAGATTCCAAAGAAATTCAGTGAATCGACAGTTATGAATATTAAGGAAAATGTTTGTTATAACTCGTTATTGATCTGTAAGACATGTCATAAATATATTCTTTTATGAAAAATACCTCGGTTGGCAACATGTAATGGTTTGAAATTTCCCTTTGTTCCTGATTGTGTAAAAGAATTTGTCTTCCTTGGAGGAAAGAATGGTCTTGCCTTACATAAACTTTATGCAAATACGAGCATTAAAACTGTATTCTATAAATCCACAGCTAAGTTTAAAAGGAAGCGTTGTAAATATTCCGGTTGAAATCAATGAAATGTTGCAAGTATTACCCAGAAAATTTGACGAAATGTCCACGATTCAACTGAAACTGAAAAGGCACATTGATCACGCAAGTGATTATATGTACGAAACTATTCGACCTGCTGTGGTATGTGATGCTCTTAGTTATTTACTGAAAACCCCATTATATAACAAAAATTGCATCCAAATTGATCTGCAATATTTTCAACAATACGACAAGCAATACCATGAGCAAATAAATTTTATCATCAATCAAACTGTTGACAGTATAAGTGAAGTTAATGGATGCACTGATTTTAATTCTTGAATTCAAAACTATAATTCACAAGATTTTAATTTAGATATTAATGACATAGATGATGAAGTTATGCTTCTCGACAGGAACAAAGAAATATCAAATGATATCCAAATAATGGCATCTGGGAAAGGAAAAAGACCAGTATCTTGGCATTTCATTCAATAAATCTATGAAATATGTATTCCCAAGATTTATGGCGGGTATTCACTTGACATTGGAGATCAAATATAATATTCGGAAAGAATTAAGTCAGAAATTAGGTGCCGAGATCGAAAATGCTGCACACCCACGAGGATCCTATACATGGCGAAAAAGAAATTGGAAAAATCGTGCTTAACAAAAATAAATACACTAAAACTCGTTTAATACGTATTTGAGTGGACCAACTCATTGCTTCGTTATAAGTGTGACTACGTTATATACGAGAAACATGGTTTTTGGCCTATACATCCCATATAACAATACTATTTAGAACCGGCCAGCCTTAGATACTGGTAATTACACAAATACAATTCATTTTGTATTTCTTTTTCTTTTTTATGAATTTTTGTATGAGTCGTATGTGTGTAATACCACAACTTCCACTTTAAAATTTCTTAAAATATAAGATGTATATATTACGTATTTACTCCGTATACTTCTGTGGCTGCCGAGTAAGCATGGCGTTTTTGGTTACGTAAGCCATTTGCATTGTCTAGATGTTTTGGTGTACTTCTACAATTTCCAGTTTTATCGCTTTTTATTCTTTAAAAAATTACCCATCCATTGAATATGGCATCAAAATAAATACCTAAAAGCAAGGAACAGGAGAGAAAAGGTTGGTTTAACGCTAACACGTAAGCTGGAGTCGATCAAACGAATTGAAAAAGGAAAAAATAGAACAGCCATAGCAAAAGAATTCAACATCGGATCTTCCATGCTCTATGATATCAAGGCTCATAAGGCTAAATTAATGAAATTTGTGTCATCTCCTGAGACGAGTAAATCAATTAATAAACATCATCAGAGGATATCCTTATTCCCGTCCATCCACTTGTATCTGTGACATTCATTACAGTAAACTGTAAGTACATCTCATCTATTTATATTTTATTTTTTCAATGTACTTCTTTCGCTCAAACAAAAATCACCAACCGTCAGATATTTCACGGAATTTTTCATTTTTGAGATATTCCTGCATTCAATATGTATTATATTGCCTTGGAATAAAACAATATGCATAACGTAACTAAATAAAAAACAATTACAACAGATTAATGTAATGAAAGTCATTATCGAAATGTTCAAAATTACTGTAATGAAAAATAAAAACTATTTTGTTAATCTCACAGTTTTTCACACCGAACCTCGACATTTATAGTTTACGCGAGCATCTTTTAGAGGGGTATGTTTAAAGCCAATAGTATAAAGGCGGTTTGAGATCCTGTGTATGTAATTATAATTATTTATTTAATATTGGAAAGCTCTCTGTTATCGGTCGCGAAATATGCTTAATAAATGACATCCGTCTTTTGAAGCTTGAAGCGCATTTTGAAACCTCGCTACTCTTTAATTTTATGATATTCACACTGCGCAGCTGGCCATTTATTTAATATTTATTAAATAAATAATTGGTATTCGAATTTAATACTTCCGATATTTTTTAATATTTGTAAAAATCGCGTTATACTGCGCCCAATATTTATTATGGATTATGTTTATGTCTTTCACTGTATAATTATTTTTCATTTTATTGTATTTTTATAAAGTTTTATATATTATTATAATAGTTATAATAATTAATAATATATTTATTTAATTATGCAGCGAAGAGAAATGCAAATTAATGGGTACTCTTTCTGTTGGGTGACATTTTTACTGTATTTTATTTTGTTTTTTGGCACATAGGTTCCAAAGGATTTTCCGCCACTGCTTTAAGAAGACGTCGTTAGATTCGATCTTCAAACCTTCCTACACTTTTCAGACTTCTCAACTCACGTCGTATACACGCAGTTTTGTTAATATTCAAGTTTTTTTACCCCTGCATAGATGTCTCGAAAACGAAAAATTTGTGATGAGAATCGTTCATTCCAAAATAAATGGGAATTGTCATATATGTGCTGTGAAATGAAAGACAAAATAATATGTTTAATTTGTAGAAAAATCATTAGTCTTTCAAAAGAATATAATCTCAAGTAGTAGTAGTATTTGTTTATAAGGTGCTTCGACAGCTATGGTCATTTTGCACCGTCCGAAATCAAAAACGTACCTTGCCGGTTAAATAGAATAAATAAGAGTTAAAAAGGTACGCAAAAATAAATAAGGTAAAATAGGATAAAATGAATTTATAAAATCAATAAATTAAATACATAATAAAAGGAGTAAGATAAAAACGGAAATTAAGTTTTTCAAAGAGTGCCTAAAAGATAATCTCAAGTGGCACTACGAAATACATTGCATTTCGTACGAGATGTTCACAGGAAAAGTGCGAGATGGTAAAATTGAGTGATTTAAAATCAGTGCTCATAGAACAACTTTTTTTAAAAAATGTGTTTGAAGAAGGTGAAACAGCTGTAAAGGCTAGTTATGAATTGTCTCATTTAATAGCTAGCTGCTCAAAACCATTTACTGAAGGTGTTTTCATTAAGGAATGTATTATGAAAGCAGTTAAAATTATGTGCCCAGACAAAATTAGAGCATTTGAAAATATTTCGGTCCCGAAATACTGTTGCAGAAAGAATTAATGATATAGCTGCCGAGTTAAGTGAACAACTACAGTCGGAATCTATTAAATTTCATTCGTATTCCATCGCAATTGATGAAACTTGTGATGTTCAAGGTATCTGTCAATTAGCTATTTTTATTCGTGGCTGCGATCTTAATTTCAGAGTAACTGAAGAGTTATTAGAGCTCGTTCCCATGCATGATACCGCTACCGGACAGAACATTTTCAAGGAAATGGAACATATTCTCCCAAAATATAATCTTCCTCTGAGGAAACTTGTTTGTTTGGTTACTGACGGTGCTCCAGCTATGATTCTAATGAAACACGGGGCTATTGCGAAGGGAATTAGCGGAAAGAGAACTCAATGTAGATGTAAAACACTTTCATTGTATCATACGTCTTGAAGCAAGTTACGAAAACAGTGAACTTTATTCGCACGTGTGGTTTGAATCATCGTCAGTTTTCCTCATTTTAAAAAGAAATCGAAAGCGAGTACGAAGGACTTCCTTATTACACTGAGATTCATTGGTTGTCTTGTCACAAAGTTCTCAAAAGATTTTTTACTCTGCGAGAGGAAATAGTATTATTTTTGGGCCTGAAGGGTCAGGACACAACGGAGCTGACTTGGATTGGATTCAGGATTTAGCATTTCTAGTTGATATGATGGGTCATTTAAATGAATTGAATTTGAGACTTCAGGGGAAACAACAATTAGTGACAATAATGTACAATCAGGAGCGAGCTTTTCAAATTGTTACGCTTATGGGAGACCCAACTAAAAACGGGAATCTTGGTTCATTTTCACTGCGCAGCTGAACTTAAAAAGTCATTTTTGAATTTGGATTTTAAAAAATATTCAGCTAAAATTGAAGTGTTAAAAATAGAATTTGAGCAGAGGTTCAAAGGTTTTAAATCTCAAGAAAATGAATTTTCCCTATTTACTTCTCCGTTCAATTTTGATGTTGAAAAAGCAGCTGAAGAAATTCAATTGGAATTGATTGACATGCAGCGTGATGACATACTAAAAACTAAGTTTAATGAGGTCGGTGTGCTACAATTTTATTCGTTTTTGCCTAACCGTTTTGTCGAAATGCTAAAGTTTGCCGCAAAAATAATATCAATATTTGATATAACTACGTGTGGATGAATTAAAATGGAAAATGCAAACCCCATGCATAGTTATGTTTGGGGAGTACGATAGTGAACATAACATAAGCCCAATTTTGTTTGGTTATTGCTAAATTTGCAATGTCAAAATCGAAAATCGCTCCCCTAACCGGATATTTCTGCTAGTCGGCTTTCCACAATCCACAAGATAGCCGGATAACACAGCTTTTACTGTATTTGCAGTGAGTCGACTTCAATGCCATACTTACATATGCAAAGAGATGCTTATCAACTTCGCGGCATGTAAAATGTTCGACTGCTATTACATACGATTTTTTAAATGGTCAATTAATATTATTATTATGGTCATTAATTTACATAAACATTTCACATTTTTAATATCAATTTCCAAACAAAGGGAGCGTGGAAATTCGTATGGAAGGGGTAGATGGAGGAAGGGGACCTCTACGAACAAGTGCGCGGTAAATGGGTGGAAACTTTTCATTACTTATCGCTCTGCTCGCCAAAATTCGTTATATATGGGGCATTTTTTGCCACGGGACCAAACATTTGTTCGTTACAGCCGAGAATTCGTAAAATGCGTGTTCGTTGCATCCGAGATATTTAACCGATGCCCATATGGAGAACTTCAAGGGATCGAGACATTTCTTCGTTATAGCCGAGATTTCGTTTTAGGCATGATCGTTATAAACGAGTTATACTGTATGTGTTTGAGAAAACGTAGATCAACAAAGAATGTCACTGCCGGAAACGTTTTAGAGCAAGATAACATTAATTCTATGATTCAACATGACGATGGGTGCAAGGTTTTAAATCATATTCGTTCTTCCCCATCTTATTGGGAAATGAAAAAGAAACAATTAATGGCAATGATACGTCAGTTGGGGAAGCCTACTATTTTTCTAACACTATCCACTGCTGAAAGTAACTGGCCAGAATTGATTCAACTACAAGCTAAGTTAATTTACCACAGTAATTTAACACTTGAGCAATCAATTACCCTTGATAATGCGGAAAAAAATAATTTAATAAGCAGTGATGTTGAAGATCGAAGTATAATTCAGCCTGATGAAATTTTTCTCATGTTACCACCTCCTGTTGTAGACAAACGTGGAAGATTTAATTTTACTAATGTATCTTTTGATTCTTTCAGTAATTTGCTATTGCAATATCAAGAAATACGCCACCAGAATTTTTTTTTTCGATTTTTTGCTACAGACCTTTTTCTTAAATTACATTCTTCATTCTAAGTTCTGTTTTTCAACATCACAATAAACATATCCTATATGGAAACATAAATTGAAGTGTGCTTGCTTCATTTCCACTTGCCCCATTGAAATTCTGCATTACAAACAGCTGTGGGATACACTAACTCCATACCAACGTTACACTTGCCCCAAACCATGGTGTAAGTGTAACCTACTGCTGATAAACTAGATTTTGCGTTTCTGAGTTCAAACCATAAAATTTTTTAATTTATCAATGATGATTACGTCATATGTTTTTGGTCCATTGTATAAATATTTGAAAGTATTTGAACCAATATTCAGCGAGTAATTTCATGGTAACGTTCAACTAATTGAATTTAAGGTTCCACTTACCCCAGAGCACCTTACCTATATACACTTCCGAGTTATTTTTCAATGCTTACAGAAATAGAAAAGTCTTATATTTAAAACAATTAACACAGAGATGTGTGTCGATTAATGTTTGGGTTTATTAATGCTAAAGTATGATGTTCGGTAAAACTCAAGCCACGTACAGCAATAGCATCATATATGCAATAAGTCTCCGGCCAAGAGCAGACGATCATCTCCTCCTTGCAATCCAAGTGACGTTATGCACAGAACAGCTCGTTTTCGTCCACTGGAACAGCCTACCTTGTATTAGTAATACCATGAGTTCACATGGCGGCATTTCGCGAGGAGCGAAAATACGCGAGCCAATTAGAGGTGAAGGATCCTTCGCACAGCTTTGCCTTACCTGAGATGCACTTAGTTCAACTTTCTATGCTTTGCTTCGCGTGATTACGGGCCATATTTATAGTCGTCCCCTGGCATTCCTCCAGACCTGGGGGGTCCCCTAGGGGTCCCCGTAGCCAAAAACGGTATTTATAGTCGCTAATGGTCCCCTTACGGCTACCCAAGGGACCTCTCAGCTGGGTATCGGCGAGACTTGAGCCAGCAATCCCCTTGCAGCGTAGTACGTGAAGCGGCGGAAATACGTACTGTAATAACAAATGCATAACATCCTCCGTCTACGTTTGGCGGTCTGTTTGGTGCCGGTTCGGTTGATTGCGTTGTGCTCTCTCTCGAGATCAGCAAGTATTTCATCGTGTATTTCCTATCCTATTCATACCTGTCATTAAACCTTATCCTTTCTCCCTGTAATCACTTTGGTGAATACACGCCCTCATTCCTCTCTTTATACTCTGGCGAGAATGGACAACTTCACCGAGTTTGTACGTCGGCTCGAGAGATTGGCTGGGCGCAATACCAGATTACAAAAGCGATACATTCGCGATGCACAAAATCCCATCGATTTCTTTCACGACAGTGAATTTCTGCAGCGATACCGTTTCCCAAAGGAAGTCGTGAGGGGGCGATTGCTGGAAATTGTGCGACCTCACCTGATGCGGAACTCCGATCATGAAGCTGCTAATAGCATTGAGATTTTATGCCACTAGCAGTTATCAAGTAAGTAATGTTGCTCTGGCAACGTCGTCAGTATTAATTAAACCATGATCAGAAATCTTTGTGAACGTATGTACATTTTCTATATCAACCATAGATCGTATGTGGTGACCTGCATGGCGTGAGCCAAGCAAGTGTGTCCGTAATCGTGAGGGATGTATCCAAGATATTTGGCCGTCGTCTTCCAGACTTTATAAGGATGCCCACCACTGCAGCTGAAATTGCGCTTCAGTTTCATGAAATTGCTGGCTTCCCTGGGGTTCTCGGTGCAGTAGATGGAACCCATGTAGCCATCAAAAACCCTGGAGGGCCCAATGCAGAGGTTTACCGCAATAGGAAAGGCTATTTTTCTATTAATGTACAGGTATGTCCACGGAACATCGATTGAGCATTGAATGCAGGATTGATGAAATTTTCTCACCAAGCCCACTGGTAAGCGTATGCATTAATAAACATTTCTCTTATATTCCCATATCTTTTAGGTAATTGCGAACCCATCCTTAAAAATCATGGATATTGTTGTCAGGAGACCGGGATCATGCCATGATGCTCGTGTGTTCAACAATTCGAGCATTAGAGCAAAACTGGAAGAAGGCCGTGTCACTGGTTTATTGATTGGAGACAGTGGTTATCCCTGTAGGGAGTACCCTTTTTACTCCCATCTTAAAACCAGCCAGCAGAGCGGAAGAGCAATATAATAGAAGTCACGTAAGGACAAGGAATGTTGTGGAAAGAGCGTTTGGGGTATGGAAGCAGCGATTTCCTTGCCTTAGGAGAGGACTAGGAAACTCGTTAAAGACAGCGAGGAGCCCTGTGCCAGCCCTGCTCTTTGTGGCAATTGTGAGGGACCGCATCCGGTCTACTCACGAGATTGCCCTAAGCTGCAGGAGGAAAAAAAGATCATGGAGATCAAGGTGACGGAGAAGATCCCGTACCTCAAGACTAGGAAGAAATACAGGACAATGGTTGCTCCAACGTTTTCAAGGTCTTTTGCGTCAGTGGCAGCAACTTCTGTGAAGAAGGTTACCATCAGCACGCAGACGAAACCCTGGTACTGAAGACAAAAGAGACAAAGAAGAAGGAAAGGAATGTAGAAAAAAAGCCCTCCAAAAGGGAAGTCGCTGGAGAGAAATCCAGCAACGTGGTGTCCCAGACTGCACCACCAAAAAATCAGTCTGTGAAAGTTGTAAGGCGCAGTAGGAGTGATGTCACTCCACTGCCTTCACCTTCTCGAGACCATCATGTGGCTAACGAGGAAGGGATGGACCAGACTGCACCACTAAAGGGTCAGTCTGAGAAGGTCCCAAGTCGCAGTAGGAGTGCTGTCACTCCACTGCCTTCACCTCCTCGAGAACCACATATGGCTAACGAGGAGGATATGGAGGAGGACCAGTTGGACGAAGACCAACTGCGTACCATCCTCCTAAATCGACAGAAGGGGAGAAAGTTAAAGCTTAGTAGGTAAGCTTGTCTTCCACAGAGTAGGACAGTTTTTTAGTCTTTTCATTTTAATGTAATTTTATTTATTTATATTTTAAGGTATTTAACATTTTAACCAACACCATACAGATGTTCGCCATTCAATGGAACATGAATGGTTATTTTAAAAGACGAGAGCAGTTGAAGCTCCTTATACAGGACTTCGACCCTTTTTTAATTTTTTTACAGGAAACACACTTTAAAGCCAGTGACACACCACAGTTAAAGGGCTACACCATGTACCGCGAGGACGACCTTAGCGGAGAGCGGGCTCAAGGCGGAGTTGCGGTGGCCATTCGGGAGACCCTTTACACCTATGCAGTGGCCGCTAGCGCAGAAACAAGGAAGACGGAATCGCAGATGATCTACAAGGCTGACGAAGACATTGACGGTTACACAAAGGTTACTTATAGAGGGAAACAACGAAGCCCTCCAATCGTTGGGACTGTTATCTCCGATGGCTCAGTTTCTGGTGTCCCACAGAAGTGTCACTCGAAGGAACAACAGCCAAAGCAGTGGAAAATTATATACTTGACAAGCTACCTGGTAAGGACATTGAAATAGAGCAATTAACAGTATCAAAAGGAGCCTATGCTTCTTTTCGTGTTTCTACCCGTATGGACTTGAAAAATGTGCTAGTGATCCCGCCTTTTGGCCCGAAAGTGTGCTAGGGAATCGATATTTTTTTCGGAGAATACGCCCGATTCATCCAAAAGGTTAAGTTCTTCAAACAGTTCTCATAATTTATTCACAATCAGACTATCCCATATTAATGTTCAGTCCTTGCGAAATAAGATGTGTCTGCTTGAACTCGCATTACTTGATAGAGAACCAGACTTTTTATGCATTAGTGAACATTGGTTGCGAGAAGATGAAATAAATAATGTTATTCCTATTCATAATTTTAGACTTGTGTCTCATTTCAGTAGTAGTAGTAGTAGTAGGATTGGGATTTTGTAGGTGCATCGACAGCTAAGGTCATTTAGCACCTTACAGTACAGTATATTATTACATTTCATTTTTTAACTAGAATGTCACGTTTAAATTTAAAATTCAATGATACTAGAACAAGGTAACCACGGTAATGAATACTGGAGTCAATGTTTAAAACCTGTGAAAGAGGCCAGCCTCCTTCAGGAAGGATAAAACTCTATCTACCCTTGAGGAATTGTCGCCAAGGATGTCGTCTAAATCACCAGTGATAAGGTATTTGCTGCGCAGATCAGAGTACTTACGACAGTCTGTCAGAAGGTGTCTTACAGTGACTAGAGAGTGGCAATCCTCGCATTGAGGTGGTACCCGAGGGATGGAGAACAGGTACGAATGTGTCAGGGCACTATGCCCAATCCTCAACCGAGTGAGGACTACCTCCTCTCTTCTACTGTTTCTGACAGAGGACGCCCAGTGCCTTGTGTCATTCTTGATCAGACGCAGCTTGTTCTCCTTCATAGAATGCCATGAAAGGTGCCAATCCTTCAGAGTAGAGCTCCTGAATGCGGCCCGTAGGTCTCCCGAGACGACGGCATCCCTATCGATCTCGGGTTTGCTGAGAGCTTCCTTGGCTGCTTTATCAGCAGCCTCATTGCCTGCTATTCCTACGTGGCCGGGGACCCACATGAATTTAACATGGGTCCCTCTTTCCTTAAGGTGAGTCAGAGAGATTTGTACAGCCTTCACTATCGGGTGTACAGGATCGTAGCAGGCAATGGCTTTCAGTGCACTCATTGAGTCGGAGCAAACCAGGATCGGATTGTCATGACAATCAATGCCATCCAGGGCGAGCTTTATGGCTGTAAGCTCCGCTGTATATACGCTACAAATTGGATGTAGCTTAGCCCCAAAGGATCTGTGCGAGGTGACAAAAGCACAGGCGCACTCTGTCTCGGACTTTGACCCGTCTGTAAAGATGACTTCGAAGTCCGGACATTGGTGTAGGACCTCGGCAAAGGAGGACCTGAGCTCGGCAGGGACTGAATCTTCTTTCGATCTACCTGCTATTACGAAAGAGATGTCTGGCCGAGGGATGTGCCATGGAGGAATGCGAGGGGGGCATATTCTGGACACAGTAGGGAGTGTAAAATCAATGTTCTCTATAAAATTATAAAATCGAACACACAGCGGCTTAGTTGCACGTGGTCTCATGTTAAAAACATTCAATAAATTATGGTTAAAAACTATTTTAAAACACGGGTGCGACGGAAGCGCCATAAGTTTGCTGACATAGTTGCACATCAGGGCAGTTCTCCTGATCTCTAGAGGTGGTTCGCCAGCATCGCTATAAATGCTGACGATAGGGCTAGTTCTAAATGCCCCAGTTGCCATTCTCAGGCCTGCATTGTGCAACGATGTCAGCGGACGCAAATACGATGGTCGTGTCGCACCATAAATAAAACAGCCATAGTCGAGTTTAGACCTCATCGATGCCCTGTAAAGGAGGAGCATTGACGTGCGGTCTGCTCCCCAGGACTGGTTTGTTAGAACTTTTAAAATATTCATGGAAGACTGTACCTTCAATTTTATTTTTTTAATATGAGCCCTCCAGTCGAGTCGACGGTCTAAGTGCATTCCAAGAAAGCGAACGGATTCCACGAAATTTAGAACGTGGTTTCCCAACCGTAATGTAGGTTGGGGGAAAATACCACGGCGCCGGTGAAAGTGGACACAACAAGTCTTCTCGACAGAGAAACGAAAGCCGTTCATAATAGACCACTTCCACAATCGTTGAAGCGTCATTTGCAATTGCCTCACTGAAGTAGAGAGCTTGGACGACCGACAGAATATTCCCAGGTCGTCCACAAAGAGAGAGGCTTCGACTGGTGATGAGATGCAGGACACCACGTCGTTTATGGCGATTGCAAATAACGTGACGCTTAATACAGATCCCTGTGGAATACCATTCTCTTGGGCATAAGAGCTGGAAAAGCTGTTACCCACCCTTACTTTAAAAGTTCGATCTGTTAAAAAATTTTTTATAAAAGTCAATAAATTACCTTTAAAACCCCATTTACGCAAAGTTTTTAAAATCTTAAAACGCCAGGTAGTGTCGTAGGCTTTCTCCAAGTCAAAGAAAATGCCTAAGACATGTTGTCCTCGAAGAAAAGCCACTTTGATGAAGGAGTCTATCCGAACAAGATGGTCGATTGTACTCCTGTGCCTCCGAAAACCACACTGGATATTAGAGAGAAGGTTACGCCCCTCAAGACACCAAACTAGACGTCTATTAACCATTCTCTCCATCAGCTTGCACAGACATGAAGTAAGAGAGATTGGTCGGTAGTTTCCCAGGACAGATTTGTCTTTTCCCTGCTTGGGAATAGGGATCACTACCGACTACCGTCTCATTTCAGTCACACAACTTATAAAAATGGTGGTGTAGCTATTTATATCCACAAGAGGTTAAACTGTGACATCAGTTCGCTCGATGTGCCAATGGCCGAAGAAAAAGTTTTTGAGTGCACATTGTGCTCTTGTGTTACCCAGTTTGGTGTTATTTTAGTGGTTTCTCTGTATCGCTCTCCTTCGGCCAACTTCAGTGACTTTATTTGCAAATTGGATGAACTTCTTTATGTAGAAATAACCCGATTTTAATTATAGCTGGCGATTTCAATTGTAATTTCTTAGTGAATTCTCCACAAAAAGCCGAATTATCAAAATTATTCACTTCTTATGGATTGCGATGCTTAATTAATAAACCAACTCATGTCACAGCTTCTTCTGTGACTCTTCTGGATTATATTGTGTCAAATTATGATCACAGAAAAACATGTTCTGACGTTCTTGATTTGAACATATCTGATCATTTTCTGGTTGAAGTTACTTTCGATTTTTATTTTGACTCTCGTGTTGTTTTTCGATTTTTATTTTGACTCTCATGTTGTTTTTCTGAAATTAATATAAGGAGTTTTTTAAACTTACTTGCTTCTCCCCTCTCTCTCACGCGCTCACAGGAGTCGGACGTATGTAAGAACCCCTCTCTACCTGTGACCTTTCCTTTCACCTCCCAGAAGTTTTTCTAAGTTTTCGCGATGGCACCAAGAAATCCATCCAAGAAGGAAGTCCTCGATGCGGATGACATTAAAACCCTCATCGACGGCGTCAAGGATTCCTTGTCTTCCTTCAGGGAGGAACTTGATGCCGCCAAAAAGGATAAAGCCATCTCTCCTTCTAAGGTGGATTCCCTCGAGGAGCGGTTCTCCTCCTTCAGCCACAATGTCCTGAAGGACCTCGATACGATTAACCTTCGGCTCAACTCCTTGGAGGACAGGAGTGTGGTTGTGGAGGAGAGACTTGACGAGTTAGAACAGTATAGTAGGAGAAACTCTCCTCCTCCACGGCATCCCCTTGTCCGAGAAAGAGATTCCTATTCCTGTGGTGATGAAGTTCTGCCAGGACTACCTTAACATCGAGGTGAGTCCTTACTCGATCGACAGAGCTCGTAGAATTGGTCTGCGTAATCCTGGGCCTAGCTCTCGTCCACCACCGATGATAGTGAAATTTGTGTCCTATCAAGATCGAGAAAGAGTCTGGATCAAGAAGAAACACTTAAAAGGAACGAGACTCCTTATCACAGAAAGCCTCACATCCCCAAGGAAGAATATCCTTTCAGCCGCAAAGGAACTTACAGGGCCCCGCAACGTATGGACGCAGGATGGAAAAATAATATGAAGAAAGAAGATGGAACCCGCGTCGCCATCGCCACATCAAGGGACCTGGAAAGGGCACGGAACCTGTGGAGGCGCCAAGGACAGGAGAGAAGAAGCGAAGAGAGGAGATAAGAAGAAGAAATCATAGTGTGTAGTGTAGTATGTGCATTTGTGAAGTATCGTTTATATTTCAGTTCAGTGTTAGTTCGTTCCTGCCCAGTGCTAGTGTAGTGAAATTTCCCTTCGTATATCTGCAGTTTAGCCCTCCCCTCGTTTATCAAACTTAGTGTGTGCTTTGCATTGCAGTGTTCCTTTTCTTTTAATTGTATTTATTTTTTGTTTTTATTTCCTCTTCGCATTTCCTCACTATCTTACTTTATTTACCTGCCTCATCCTTTTGCTATTCATTCTCGTGCTCTCTCCTACCAAAGTGTTTGCTCGTAGCTTTTGCTCTTTTTTCCGCCTGTTCCCTCTAGTATTCCCCTCGTCCTCCCATATCCTACCTCCTGACTACTTGCTTGCGCTTTCTCATTTTCTCTTTTCATTGCGCTTTTTTTTCTTCCTCCCTTTGATTTTATACCGTTAACTCTTAACATCTCACTAACATGGCTTCATCCCTCAGCCCACTTACCTCATCACCACCGTTAACCACTTTCGACCGACTTAACTACCCCTCAACTTCTTTTTCTTTGCCAAATCTTTCGTTTCCACACGAAGTGCCCCTTCTCCCTACCCTCTCTCCCTACTCTCGAGCCTCGATCTCCTCCGCTGTCTCCCTTTCACAATCATCGGGAGAGAAGCACCTCAAGCATTCATGCCCATAGGAATCTTAACCCAAATGCACCTGTCTTTACCCCAACTTCACCTCACATTGTCCCCACCTCTCTCTCGACGAACAACACAGATATAACCTTGACCCTTCGCTCACACAGCAGGCCACTTGCTTACCTCCCTTCCCTAGTTTGCCCCCTTCCTCTCCTCGGCCTCCCGCCGCTCTTCCATTCTCCCTCCCTTTCCTTAACGACTCTTTCAGCACTTTTTTCCTCTCCCACACCCTCTTTCCCCTCAGAACCGATAAGCGATCTCAATCCCTCTGCCCCCATGTTCCTTCCTTCCCAACGCGATGTTTCTTCTTTTTCCAACCTTCAAGCAGCTGAATATCTCCCTTTCCTGGGTTCCGCGCTCTCTTCTGACGATTCTCTCAATCCCAATGCCCCTGAATTCCTCCCCCTCAGCCGTAATTCCCTTCCATCTTTAAATCCACAATCTCTCGCCACGGAACGCAACACCTCTGAAGTCCTTAACTTATTTCCTGAATCCATTGATCTCCTTGGGCGTCATGTATCCTCCAATTCATTCTCCGACAACAACGTTAGTTTACACACTGTTTTTAGATTGCATCCCCGTTCACTCAATATCCTCTATATCAATGCACAAAGTCTCACCGCTCATCTTGATGAACTTCGTGCCCTTCTGCCTGATAATATCCACGCAATTTCAATCGCAGAAACTTGGCTGAAGCCAAACATGCCTACCTTATCTGTTGCTATTCCCGGCTACAATTTTTACCGCAATGATCGCATCGGAAAAATGGGCGGTGGTGTTGGAATATTCGTCAGAAACGATATCCCTTGCAAAATTATCGCTAAAAGTGATCCCAACTATTGCAAACGACCTGAATACATTTTCCTCGAAGCCTCTGTCAACCTAAAAAAAACTCTCCTGGGCGTCGTTTACCGGCCTCCCAAGATTGGTCACTTCTCCGATGTCGAGGAGGCTATTTCTAACCACATCCACAACTACGAGCACGTGCTCATAACGGGCGATTTCAATACTAACTTTCTTTCCCGGTCCCACGACACAATTTCTCTCAAAAATTCCTTGTCATCGCTTGGTCTGTGTATTCTTCCCTTCGAACCTACCCATCACACCACTACTTCAGCCACATGGATTGACGCCATTTTCACTGCCAACCCGGACAAAGTCCTATCATACGGTCAACTTTCTTCCCCAGGGATATCAATGCATGATGCCTTATTCTTAGCTTACTCTTTGAGAAGTCCTAAATTTAAACAGAAATTCATTACCTATCGCGACTATAAATGTATTGTCGACCATGACTTACTGTCCGATGCTGCCCAAATGCCTTGGGAGACTGTTGAACACCTTGAGAACATTGACAGTAAAATAGATCTATTTAATTCATTTATTTACGCATTAACCGACAAACATGCCCCTCTCAAAACTGTACGCATTTCGAAACCGTCTTCACCTTGGATCACTAATGATATTAAGCTCCTTATGCGGCGACGCGACGTTGCCTTTCGCCACTTTAAATCATGAAAAGACACCGCCTCTTTCACACACTATAAAAAACTTCGAAATAAAATGAAACAAGTAATCAGAAATGCTAAAATCAAATATGCTTTCAAACTTACCAATGAACCTCAGTCGAAAATTTGGAAAAATCTAAAGCATTTTGGAATCGGAAAAGTCAATGACTCTCACAGTTTGCCGTATCGTTAGATCTCCTCAACACTAATTTCACCACTCCACCTACCTCCATTGATGATGACTTAAAAAATAAAATTTTACTCGAATTATCCCGTTCTGCTGAATCTGCTCCTCCTTTCACTCGAAGGTTTAAATTTTCTCCTTTCACTCAATTTGATGTGATGCGCTCTCTTCAGATGGTCAAGTCCCCTGCTGTTGGAGATGATGACATTCCAATATCAATTCTAATCAAGATACTCCCTCACATTCTTCCAATTATCACCCACATCTTTAATTGGTCTATCTCCTCCGGAAAATTTCCCAATGTCTGGAAGCACGCTTTAGTTCGTCCCATCCCTAAGAAATCTGAATCTCCAGAAATTGTTGACTTCAGACCCATTAGCATCCTTCCGTCAATCTCAAAGGCCCTCGAAAGGCTCGTACACGAGCAAATCACTAAGTTCCTCAATGACAACAACTTATTTGATTCCTTTCAATCAGGTTTCCGTCCTTCTCATAGTACCTCCACCACCCTCCTTAAGATCACCGATGACATTCGCCTCTCAATGGATCGCAGAGAAGTTACCATTATGGCACTTCTCGACTTTAGTAAAGCCTTTGACTCCATTGACAAAGACGTTCTTCTTGCCAAACTTCGACTCTTAAACTTTACTTCCTCCTCCCTGGAATGGATCCACTCCTACGTTAATAACCGCTCTCAAAAGGTCATGTCTCATGACTCATCCTCCAAATGGCTTAATGTTAGCAGAGGCGTCCCTCAAGGTTCCATTCTTGGCCCCCTGCTGTTCTCTCTATATATTAACGATGTTAGTAAAAACATTTCCTTCTGCAACTATCACCTCTATGCAGATGACCTACAAATCTACCTCCACTCCCAATTGTCCGATCTAGCTGAAAATATAAACATGATGAACACCGATCTACTCTCTCTCTCCGAATGGAGTGCTAATAACTTTCTTAAGATTAACCCCTCCAAAAGTCAAGCAATTATTATTGGATACCATAAACTCAATGCAAAAATCTCGCTTGAAACGCTCCCATCCTTGACCTATCTTGAAACCTCCATACCTTTCCTTAAGTCTGTAAAAAATCTTGGCCTGATTATAAACGACACACTCTCCTGGACTGAACATGTTTCTAACATCTGCAAAAAAGTCAACTCGGCTCTTCATTCACTCAAAAGAATTAAATACATTGCCCCTCATCTCTCAAAAAACTACTTGTCACCTCTTTACTCATTCCCCACCTTGATTATTGTGACGTCGTATTCCAAGACCTCTCGAACGAACTTAAAACCAAACTCCAATGCACACATAATTCCTGTATTCGCTTTATCTACAACCTCAGGAAATTCGACCACATCTCCAATTCCTTCCTTGAACTCGCTTGGCTAAAACTCGACGATCGTAGGCATCTTCACATCCTCACTCTTCTTTACAAGCTCCTGTCTACTGGCAAACCTAGCTACCTCTCCACAAAGTTCTTCCCAATTAATGCAGTTCATAACCTTAACACTAGAGGCAATTGTAAGCTACTGATCCCACACCACCGTACAGATATTTACAATAAGTCCTTTCATGTAACAGCCTGTAGACTTTGGAACGACCTTCATGTCGACATAAAAAACTCTCCATAAGTTAGAACTTTTAAACTTGCTCTCCACAAATCGTTTTTAACTAAGCAAGCCACCACTACCTTAACTGCATAAGAAAGGAAATTCTCCTCCATTTTTTTTTTATAGCACTGGGTACACCGCCCACACATTCCTGTTTCCTAGACAAAGAGTCAATTCCTTTGCTCATTCATCCCAACATTAATCATTCCCAACGCCCTTTTAACGCATGTGATTTTATGACTTTTATAGTTTTATGTGTTGTATGTAGGTGCATATATATGTGTAATTTATGTAATGCATTCTGTCTTATTTGTTTAATATGTTTAATTACTTTTGATTTTCAGTAAACCTTTTCTACATTTACATATATTTTGTATACCATATCTCTTTCCAACAGCAATCATTATTGTATTTCTACTATCTAGAGTTTTCGCAGGTTTTTTCCACCCCCCTTCTCTTCATGGGTGTTTTCCTGCGTGGTTTTTTACTGGGTTGGCCATGCCTGGCTCTACCTGGGTTTCTACCACAAATATCATATCTTTCTTAGAAACCTCTGTAATGTGTAATGTGATATTTATTGTTCTGTTCTTGTTGTATTTATCTGACGCAACTTTTATTGCTCTAGTTCTGTTTGTATATATATCTATGCATGTTATTATTTTGTAATCAATAACATAGGGTTAAATGGACGAGGGGACCTTATGGTCTCAATTTCGCCCTGAAAATAAAGCCACTTATCTATCTATCTATCTATCTTCTGAGAACTGGAATGATGTTTATAGTTCTGTTGATCTTAATGATTCCTTTAATAATTTTTACCAGAAATTTTTATTCTATTACAACTGTTCCTTCCCTCCTATTCTAAAAAAAGGATTGAATTAATCATGAATTATAACTGGTAAAGTGAAAATAATATCCATTTTGAAAATTTTCTCATGCACACAAAACTATAAAACAGTAAGAACTCTTTATAATGAACATCCATATAATGAAAACCTCTGTATGTGAAACATGGTTGTGGGTCTCAGATATTACTTCTACTATTTAAATTATATTCATCTGAATGAATTATTATGCTGTACAATATTTAACAAAAGTGGAATTTTGGCTGGTTTTAAATTTACATATATTGTTCTAGGTGCTTGGCAATGGACGAAGACGACCTCTACTGTGCATCAGTCGCACAGCTGATAAAGAAAATGCCTCGCCAGGACAAGGCTCAGATAAAATATGAAATCAAGGGGATATTATTGCAATATGAAATAAAAATAAAAATTATTGCATTAATGAATTGTATTTTCTTTTGTCTTAATAATACAACTTTTCAGATGTAGCTTACATAATTACAAATTCCTACATAATCACAAATTCAACTACCTTGGCAATGGAATAAATTATATCCCATTGGCTATCTATCCCACTGCCAAGGTACTTGTCCAATGTCCCCAAAATAATTAGCAAAGGCTTCCCTCATCGAAAAGCCTCCTTTCTGGAGTTATTAGCTCCCACTTGACCCATTACCCTTAAACATCCATTTTCTACCACTTCTTCCCTCCACTGCCCAGGCATGAAATCCTCATTGCTGCTTTCAGTATCAGTGTAACCAGGTGGGCAATACAGTCTATTTCCACTTTCCTGCAAATGATAGGGATATTACTAGTTACTGGAGAGGACATAGTTTTGTCTCTGTTATTAAAGTAATTAAAGCCATTAGCAACTTATTCCTTCTCCAAAATATGTTTTCAATATTATGGAATATGAATGAACTACAAATGTGAGAATGTACTTGCCTCATTTTGGAGAATCCAATTATGCAAACAAACAATTGCTTGGATTGCTTTCTCTATATTTTGGGTGCTGCCGACAGGGTCGGCCGTGAGGCAGCGTGCTCCTGGTCATATCTTAAAGTCAATCTTTAGCCTTTCTCTAGCCGGCAATGAAACGGCCGGCGATGGACTGGGCAATGAATTGGCGGTCATGAAACAGCGGCGCTTAAACGTCTGTTTCCGAAGAAGGAAGTGTAATAGCTCGAGTTTCAACAATGATAATTTCGTAAATTAGCAATCTTGTTTTACTGAGTGAGAGGATCCTTTAACGGAAAAATGGTATTTTAAAGTGAAATATGAGCGATGTGTTTTCACCATTAAAAGCAAAGAAGTCATGGAAGTTGTGCCAAATAAAATATGCTGTTACTGGAGCATTTTCGTGCAACTAATGATTGTTTTAATTAACTCCAAAATCAATCAAGTATATCTGAACCAAATTACAGTCTTCTAGAAAATATTTTTCTATGGATTTCCTTTGAAATGTGTAATATCCGAATGAATGAGTTTTCCTTACCTTATTGTTAGCAGTAATCTTTCCTTAATAGAAATTGGTGCTTGAAAATTCGTGGCAATCTGTGTAAACTCGCTCCGTATGGCAAAAAATAAAACGTTTTTGTATACTTTACGACAATGTATTTTATAAATTTTTAAATAAAGTTTTTAATTAATTATTGTGTTTTTAAAATCGCCCATTTCTCTGCCCCACCATGTATGTCTCCTTGCTAAGTGTATTATTATTTTTGTTAATATACATTAAGAAATCTGAAATTAAATTTACCATATTTTGTAAATACTTATGCCGAAAAAATAAACATCTCTACTACTGAGATTCCGGTTTTATTTTAACGAAATTTTCTTCAAAATTATGGAAAGGAATATGACTCGCTATATAATGTGCACAAGGGAGCAGTGAAACCGGGAATTTGCCTTTCTCCCCTTCCCCTAAGACAGAGCGACCGAGAGGACAGTTATACCGCCCACGTGTCAGGCGTTTGGGAGATAGGGATTAGGAGGACCCAAAAAGCTTTTCGAATGTGCGGAATTTTACACTTTATAAAAAGTCTCTCTAATCTCCCCAATTAGGTTTATGGTTGGCGCAGTGTCTTGCCTTTCGATTGGTTCTCTGCCAGTTATTCCTCTTTACCTATGCATGTTCTCTTACACATCAGTATATTACTCTACATCGAAGTGTTAACATCCAGAATTGAGTCGTCTGCTTAAAACATTTTTCTTTTACCAAAGTGAGCTTTTCATTCCTGAATGTTGATATTTATTTATTACTGCATAGTTCAAACTTTGTGATCATCCGCTTTACCGGAGCATCGTGATCGCCGCACAAAGGAAATTTCTAAAGGTGAGTTTTCTTCACTATATATTCTGTCTTTGTATAAAGAGCGGGTCAAATCTTAAGTTCCTCCCTAACTTCTGTACTAGGGTGGACCTTAGTTACTCTTGGTGAAAATTTTTTTTCGAAATTTCTTTCACGCGACCCCACCAAGTTGTGCCATTTGGTGAGAAAATAATTCCTACAAAAGCGCAAATTGATCGGACAACGGAAACACGTGCCACAAACGACTTTTTCACAAAAAAAAATTAAATTTCACCAAAAATGAAAAAATACACAATACATCAACTTTATTGATCACTAGATGTTATTTTAAGCTAAAATGCTTATTATAATAGCTTATTATAACAAAAAAATTTGTTTATTAATAATTTTAAAAATTCTTTTAATCCAAAATTTAATAATTTTTGTACTCGGCATCATTTTCAGTATTCTATTGAGAAAAAAACAAAAAAATTGAAGTGTTAAATTGTTTTGTGTATGTACATTTAATTATTTATTGTTATTAACAATCATATAAGTTCCTATCAGCAAAAGTTATCGTTATAAACCATTAAAGTCGAATTTATATATAAAGGGAGGAGGAGAGAAAAAACTGTAATTCAGGGTGCAATGATATAACCTTTTTAATTAAAATCTTCCCTTAGCATTAGGATAACGCTGCTTGTAGTCGGTTACAACTTGTAAAATAAACTGTTTTTCCGCTTCACTTTTTGTCAAACAGTCATTGTAGTCTTTCATTAATTTGACTCCTTGTTCAGCAATATCATTTACAATTTTAATGCAGTTTTAAAATTATCATCCGTTGCCCACATTGACGGATCTTTAGACATAAAATCTGTTATACTAAATCGCTCAAAAAATTTCTTCGATTGAACAGAAATGAAGTTTTCTGCACCATAATGTTTATATCGCCCTACATCTTTAGGGGAAATGGTTACTTTTTAAAAATTATAGTCGGATTCATTATCAAGGGCTTGAACCATAAGTCTTTTAGTGTTAATTGAAATTTCGCTGTCAAAAAAGGATAGTGCTGCATTTTCGAGTGCCAAATAACATACATGGGTACATAATATTTTAGTTGCTACATTACTTATAGCTTCATCAACGTTTTTGTATTCGGGAAGATCTCACAAGAGTTGGAGATCTAGACGAGGAGCTATTATCTGTATTGGTGCCCGAATCCACTCCTGGATATATAAATTCGTTAAAAAGATACATATCTCGAATTCCTAATTTTTCTTCCGGACTTATTTAAAATTTATCTCGAAATAGATATATTTTTAAACAATATATAGCCTTGACCATCCATCTGGCATGGTGGAAAGCGCCAGGGATTCTGAATGAGATCCCATCAAAAGGAGTTCCACCAAGAAAAATAATCATTAATTCTATTAATTCCTTTTAATCTTCCCTCGGCTGCACCTCTCGCAAACTTTGTAGCGAAAACTCGATTTTTCTATTTACATCTTTGACGGCCAAGGCCACAGCTGTACGCGTACGCGGTAGCTCATGCGCAATATTATGCACTGAATTCAGTGATAAAATCAAAAGGTTTCGAATAAATTGTTTAAACTTATAAGTAAATATTATTATTAAACAACTAAGAAATGATACTTTTATTAAATAATAGTAACTTTTTCAGTGAAAATATTATAATAAAGTTACCTTAAAGTAAAATTACTAAAATTTCAAAACTTCAAGTCAATTGTGGCACGCCTTCCCGTTGTCCGACTGACTTCTCCTTTTGCAGAAATTATTGTTTCAATAAATGGAACAAATCTAGGGGGTCGCCTGAAAAAAATTTGATGGTCGAAAAATAAGGTCCACCCTATTGTGTATGTTATGAAACCATCCAATCCATAAATTTCAATCTAATTAAGGATTCAGCCCATTTGGTGCTCTACTTGCAGGTGAAATTATTTTTTTTTCACCTTCATGAAAATGACATCATTGCAATGGACTCGTGGGCAACTGCACAAAAAAATGCAAGAGAAAATAGAACAATCGAAAGTGCGCAAAAATCATCTCATGAAATATCTGAAGTAAGTGTTTAATTTACATGGAGACGAACATGTGAAACATGATCTCCAAAATTTCGTGAAAAAGCAATTTTTTGTAAAATATGATCAAAGGTGGCAAGCGTGCTCTCGCAGAAACTCACTTTTCATAGCGGTATGCGAATTGGTTAGAACAAGAGGTTGAATTCCCCGATATCGTGTATGGCAAACTTACTTGAAATTTCTGATGGTCCAGCGATTATCCATTACAATCTAGTTTTAAGCTATCTGCAACAAATCTGTGATATTTAGGAGAAATAAGATGTCTATTGTGTACAGTGGGATTCAAAAGTCTTCGGAAAAACTGAGCGGTGCCACTTTTGCAAAGTGGTAGTCTTCATTCCTATCTGATGTCTAGGCATTTCCTTGAATAGCAGTTCTTTTAAAAACTCAATGTTATGTACACGAGCCATACGACGAAGCCTTGGTTCGACAAATGAAATAATTACACTTTTTTCATGAAATTCGCTTGGAATAAATTTTTTGTTGGAATGTAAATAATATCAATAGCACAATTTTGATCTTAAAATTAACTAACACACATCAGTGAACAAGAATATTAGGGAGATTTATAAGATTTTATCTCGACATTGGTAGCGAAGTTTTTCATGAGAGAGTATGTTGCAAATTGTGCTTCGATTCCCCTGTGTTTGTTGAAAAATAGATCGGCAACTAGAGTAGGAAATTGCGCCATGATCGTATATCGAAACCATATAAATAGAACAGATTTCCGTGACTAAATTAGTTCAAGTATAACAATAAGGCGATATTCTAAGTATGTATTTTTTGACATTATCCAATATAAATATGAAACCTTTCTTTGAATGAGCCAATAGGAGGTGATGAAGATAACAGTTATTTGGCTTGAATTCCCTAATATATTTCATTATTTTCTGCATTATATATTTTTATTTCAGTCTCACACATGTATTCCTCATCTCCATGATGCAGTGGTCACTTTTTGGAAGGGAAGGGTCTACCTTCTAAAAAGGGGTGAGAAGGATAGTTGCTGTGTGCCATTCTCTTCGGTAATCACAACCGAGTGCCTTCATTGCCTCCCCTCTGTCCTTTCTGTCTACCCTTCCCATGAACACTTTCCCCGGTGCAGGTGAGTTCCATGAGCATTTGCGATTACTATATTCATTACGCGAACTTGTTTCGTAAGTTCATAACCATAATGGATCGTCGAGGCTCTGCACCATTAAGTCCAGCCGAGAGGGGAAGAATTGTAGGACTCCTTGAGGCTGGAAAAACTGTGTCTGAGATATCCGCCCAATTAAATGTCCACAAGAGCACAGTTAACTACTGGGCCAAGCGACCAACACGGAAAAATTGAACTTTGGTGCCCCCGTAATTGGAGGTAATATTATTGCAGGTATGCATTTTATTCTCACATCCTCCATTCGTTTCCGAAAACAATATGACATTACTTCTTGACTTTCTGTTAACAGGTACCAGCGACAAAATATACTTGCGACCAATAAGGCTGGCCACATTAGTTTAAGTTTTTGGGGAGCTATGTCAGCTGCAGAACCAGGGCCATTCATCAATGTGCTTCCTTGGCCACCGCAATCCCCAGACATGAATCCGATTGAAAATCTGTGGGGTTTTATATTTCAGGAGTGGACAGAAATAAATGATAGAACCAAGGAAACTCATGTGAGAGATGTATGGAATGCACTAGCTCAGCATCCAAGACTTTTTGAAAATTTAGTGGGGTCAATGAGGAGGAGGCTTGAATGTGTCCTCGAGAATAACGGAGAGCATGGTAACTATTAAGTCACATTCCGGGTTGATGAGGTATTAAAAAAATAAGAAGCTGTGGTCAAGTTAATTAAGTTATAATTTCTTGAACGATATTGTGTAAAAAATAATGTGCAATTAGTTAATATTTGATACCTTAAGGGCCGGTATTACGACCAGCAGTTAAAAGTTCTGAATAAGAAACTTCCAGATAACCTATCTGGTAGATAAATTCACCATGTCATATTACGGCTTGAAGTTATTCTCCAGTTAACTACTCGCAACTTTCTACCAAAGTTAGGTTGTGTTGGTATGCATGAAGGTTAGAAATCTTCTAAACGTTCTTCTTTTTTTTAATGCTCAGCCATCACATGTAATATTCGTGAAAGCTAGCTACGGTTGCGAGTTCGTTCAAGTTTTTCATTTGAGTGTCAGGACTGTGAAAGCTATGGATAAACAACAAAAAAAAGAGAGAGAGCAATTTCTCTACAGAGAATTGCTTCAATTTATTAGAAATCGCCTTAAAATATAAGATCTTGGAGAATAAAAAGACGGATGCCATAATGTGGCATGAGAAAGGTGAGTTGTGATATTTACTTAGTTGTTTCCATATTATTATATTAAATTCAAGATTGCATAATCATAAATTAACGTTTGACCGTAATTTCTATTAATTTGAAAATCGAGCATGGAGTAAAATCGCAGAGGAATATAATAATGGAAATACGGAAAATAGAACGGCTTCACAAATGAAGTTGAAGTACGAATCCTTCAAGAAGGAGGTGAGAAAGGAGGCCTCAAAGGAAAGGCAAAACCTTTTAAAAACAGGAGGACCCTTGGTACCTTGAAGGTGCAATCCCGTTTTGGAAAAACTGCAGGGCATATGCATATATATACACACATATATGCTGCATCTGAAACGACGCGAAGGTGCCTTCCAAGGCACCTTGCAAGGGTGGACACCATACTGAATCCTGTCCGAAACGACCAAGGACACGAAGGCTACATCCTTGGAAGGACGCAACTCGAAGGATACATCAAGTGTATCCTTCAGTGCTCCCTTCGGTGGCCATACTTGTTGAAGGAATTCTGGGAAATATCATTCTACGAAAATACAGAGCACAGGCTGCCATTGATCGTACGTGAATATAACGATGACTATGAATGAAGCCAGTACTAGTATAAAATGTAGGTACATTAATATTTATATTGTCTGTGATAATATTTTTCGTTAATGAAGTAAAAATATCCATTACAAACCTGTTATAAATTAATTTTTATATGGACACGCGAGTTGACGGAGAAATTTATAAAGTTCCGGAAAGAGAAAGAGAGACTTTTCTGGAAAGAGGAATTCGGCTGCAGCAGCATGGAAGTAAGTGATATATATATCTGTATATATTTGTGTGTGTTAAATAATAATTCTTGAAATGTCACTTTGGACTAGATTTTTCGTATATGGTGAGAACGTGTTCATGTCCTAATAAGACCACGAAAAGGCAATGTCTGAATGTGTTATTTCTTCATTCAAGCTATTTTTAAAATGAAAATAGTATTTAATGTGTATGAAAATCATTCAATTACTAATTATCTTCGATGGAATCTGGGGAACACGTTTTCTGTGGACTAACGAATTGTCCTCACTTCATCAGTCTGAACTATCATATTCGGATTCAGCTTATTATGGAATGCCGATATACACACACACAAAATAAAATGTTAAATGAATACTATCCTAACCACTTTTTCTTATTTCAGGGAAGTAATCGAAGAGATGGGCTTGATCGGTATGGTAACTGTGTTGCAATGCCGGAAGAAATGGGATAATTTAGTTAGGCGATATAAGGTAAATGGAAATCTTCTATTTAGCATGTTTTCTTATCAATTAAAAATGATATATAAGTATGGGGCACATTGTGATATTATTATGTTTTATAAATGTTTCTTTTGAAAATAATAATGGCAACATGATAATTATCATTGTATCTTACTGAAATCAAATACTTTAATAGTTTATTTTGTTTCCCTTAAACCAAAACGAAATTACACTTTTATTTTCATTTTAAAATAGTTTTCCATAAATCAACCTGTTGCTCTATTTACCATTTCATTAGCTGTTTCCTATGCATTATCGTATTCTTTATTTGAGTGGATTAATGTATCATCTTCATACAAAACGTGTGATGTTAATAAACATTTTGTTATACAACAAATATTTCCTAAAAATGAAACACCTTTGTGGGACACCAAGTGATAGTATTTCAGTGCATCACCTTTCACATCAACTTAATAAACTTTGTTTTAAATTGTGACTATACCTATTCTTTTGTCTAATATAGGCAGTGATCTCTGTCTTCAGATCATTTCTCTCTCTCTCTCTATTCTCAAGCTGATGAATTGCCTTTGTTGATATAGTTTATCAAGAATTTTCTTCTTTGTTATATCTTTTGTTTGTAAAACAATATCTTAGTAGTAGTGTTGTATTTGATATAATTTGTATTGAGATTAAGTCACTAAAAACATAAAACCATTTTTAGGATCTGAGGAATCATCCTACTGGGAGCGGAAGAGCTAATGAGGAAGAATGCCCAGACACCTGGCCATATTATGAGGCAATGCATTGGGCAATTGGCAGCAGAGACTGCATAGAATCTCCCTCCATATTTTCTTCCCTACCCCAAACATCATCGGCTGTTCCTTCATCGTCAATTTCATCACCCACCCCTGCTTCATCTCAATCTATACCTTCTCCATCTCCTTCACCCTCCACTATGTCCATGTCTATGTTCCTCAAGGAAGAGGAAATTTGAAGACCTGTGTGGGCGACTAGAGAAAACGTGCGACCTAATCGAAAAATCTATCAAGGTCCAAGAAGAACAAGGAGAAAGATTCCTTGCCTTGTTTGAGAAAATGATCAATAAATAGTGTATTTCAAAAATTGCTGTTATTACTCTGGTGGAGAGATTTCACTGGCAGTTGAAGGCAGCAATCATGTGCCATGCAACAGAGGGGTGGTCCGATGCCCTGCCAGCTGACTTCCTTGGGATCCGGTCATCCTGGAAGGAAGATATTCGCTCCACACCGGCAGAGATGATCTATGGACAGCCATTGCGACTGCCAGGGGAATTTTTCACATCGCAGCCAACCCTTGTTGCCGACGAGAAAGAGTTCCCTGAGCAACTCCGCCAACACATCCGCCGTATGCGCCCAATTGCCGCCGCACGGCATGGGGAAAAGCCAACCTTCATTTTCAGAGACCTGCACTCGACATCCCATGCTTTTATAAGACATGATGCCGTCAGAAGCGCTCTCCAGCCACCTTACGATGGGCCCCTTCCAGTCATCGAGAGAGGCCAGAAGACCTTTAAAATCCGCATATGAGACAGGGACGCAACAATTTCAATCGATCGTCTGAAACCTGCCTACTGCCTGCCAGAGGAAGCAGCACCATCATTACCACAGGTGGCAACACCACCCCTACCAGAAGCACCTCCACAACAGGAAGTACAGCAGCCTCCTACCACCACAAGGTCTGGCAGGAGGGTCCACTTTCCTTCCCGTTATGCAGATTGACGTGCTTTGCTGACAGCAAATCACTGGCAGGGGGGTGATGTGACGGCCATATTAATATTATTGCACGCGATGATCATCATGCGCAAGTTCATGCTGCAGCCACCAGGGGTCATGGCCAAAGTGACGCTCTGCCCTTGTGGTGACCAGGCAGTCCTGCAGCAGCCAGCAATGAAGTCGTGAGAGAGTATTCGGGAGCTAGTGTCCGAGGCAGGCAAGGCTTGAGGAATTTCAGGGGAATCGTGCGGCCAGCTGTAGATCGGCAGTCGGTCCCACTGTCGTCAGCCTGACGAGCGTTCCTTCGTTCACCAGAGGACCTGGGGAGGACATCCACGCCTGGATTGAAATGATCGGGCGAATCTCCCAATTGGAATGCTGGGATCCTCATGATTGCCTAAGGGTAGCACTTGGAAAAATTTCGGGCACCGCTCAAAGTTGGCACCTCGCGCTATGAGTAGGGGTGCCTGGTTGGCCAACATGGGCTGCGGCCATCAAGACTGCATTCGGGCGGCGGCTAACCCTGGAAGCATGGGCGAGAAGGTGTTGCGCAATCTCGGGTTAGAGCATGCCATGGCAGCCTCATATCATCCACAGACTAACGGGTTGTGTGAGAGAGTGAACCATACGCTGACTGGAGTGCTGCTCTAGAGGGTATGCAGGCCCTTTGGGATACCTTCCTCCCCCATGCGGTTTTAGCCCTCAACACAGCCCGGCAGGAGACGACCAGGTACAGCCCATTTCAGCTTGTTTATCGGTGCCTGCTCCTCTTACCCGAGGAGACCACTTTTTCCTGGCCAGAGGAAGCACCAGAGATAAGATAGACCGCGAAAACTAGAGCAATGACAACAGAAATGGAAAGGTCAACAGATGGAATTTGAGTACAGGAACATGTTGTTAACTTTAAATGACGTTACTGATAGGAAAATAGTGCAGGTATGATATATAAAAATGTTTGGCCGTTCTCATCTTCGGCTCACCGCCTCGCAACGCCTCGTGGGACCCACCATTTCTCTTCGCATCCCTTCTTCCGTGTTCTCCATCATTGTGTTGTGTTTGTGTCTTAGTGGTGACATTGAACTGAATCCAGGTCCGCATGTCATCCCCACAAACATGTGGGGAAATTTACCTTGCTGCGCGTATTACCAAAATGTCCGCAGTATAAAAAACAAACTCTCTACGTGCGACCAAGGCAAACTTGAGTTGTCCCAATTCCCCATTATTGCTCTCACTGAGACCTGCCTCAATAGTGGTGTTCAGTCAGAGGAAATTTTGTTTTATTCCTCTCATCAAATCTTTCGTCGCGATCGGAATAGTCGCGGAGGTGGGGTTTTAGTCACCATCAGTAATTCTTTATCTGCCACTCGTCGCTCGAACCTTGAGAGCAATTGTGAGATCATATGGACAGAAGTGACTTTTAGCAGCAACAATTCTATGCGTCATATTGATAAATATTTCATTGGTTGCTTCTATCGCCCTCCAAACAGCCAAATCTCTGTCTTAGAAAACTGTTTCGAATCAGTGCTACGTGCCTCTTCTTTGGGACCAGTGATTCTTTTCGGCGACTTTAACTTGTCTATCAGTTGGAATTCTCCCACCGACAGTGTTGCAACCGATCAACTCGATCAGTTTTTTATTGAATTTTTTATTCTCGGACTCGGGTTATCACAGTACAACTTCCACCCAATGCGCAATCTGACAACACTGGACCTCGTAGTTTCGTCCGTTAACTTGGCTACCGTGTCGGTTGGGTGAAATATTTTCGAGTCCGATCATGACTCCTTGGAATTCCCTATTCCCCTTTCTTTCATCGACCCCTTTCCCTGCCCCGGGCTTCCAGAACCATCTGGGTATGGAACAAGGCAGATTGGCCCGCAATTAACCATGCCCTGTCCCTCCTGCCCTGGGACCTCCTGGAGTCCGGCAGCCCCGACGATGCCCTCGACCTTTTCTACGATGTCCTTTACAGTGTCATCGCCGACTTCGTGCCCACCCGAAGGATTTCCAAGAAAAGGGACCCGTGGGTATCGTCGGAGACTTCCCACGTGCTGAGGAACAAGGAGGCTGCCTGGCACCTTCTTAAGACCTACCCCAGTACCCGAACACGTGATTCCTTCCGCGAACTACGTAGGCAGGTTTTTTATGTACTCGGCGCAACTACGCCGAGTACATAAAAAACATTACTTCCGATATTACGGACAATTGCAAACGATTTTGGACACTGATCAATCTGAGGAGGAAAACCACTCGGGTTCCCTCATATTTATCCCTGGGCAACACTTGTTTCGTTAAAGATGAAAGAGCATCCACACTGAACGAATAATTTGCTTCCAATTTCTCTCCCACCACCAGTGCTACCCCTCCTCCTATTCAACCCATTTGCTCCCTTTCCCTTTCATTCATATCAACCTCTCCTCATGAGGTCTTTCACCTCATCGCCAAACTGCCCCTTAGCAAGGCTACCGGCTCCGAAAGCATGGGACCGCTATTTCATCGCTGCACTATCAACGCCCTGCACATCCCCATAACAATTATCTTCAATCGATTTTTCTCATTAGGCACTTTCCCATCCTCCTGGAAATCCACAAACATAACCCCTATATTAAAGAGTGGCTCTCGTAACCGTATTGATAATTACCGTCCCATTTCTATTCTTCCTATTCTTTCCATCCTCTTCGAATGCATAATACACAATAGACTTCTTTCTTTCGTCATACCATATCTCTTTCCCTATCAGCATGGTTTTCTTCCTGGTGGCTCCTGCCTCACGAATCTCTCGATCCTACTCCATCACATAATTTCAGCCTTCGAGATCTCATCTCAGCTCGACGTCTGCTACATAGACTTCACGAAAGCCTTCGACACTGTCAGCCATTCCCTTCTGAAGTACAAATTGGATAACCGCTTCAATATACATGGGCCTTTTCTTTCTATCCTTGTTGACTTTCTTTCTAACCGTACTCAGCGCGCTGTCCTGGATAGTTTTGCCTCTCCATTAGTCCCTGTTCCTTCCGGTGTTCCCCAGGGGAGTGTTCTTGGTCCTCTGCTCTTTGCCTTATTTGTTGATGACATAACTGAATCGATTGACAACTCAGGTGTTAATGTTCTCTCATACGCTGATGATTGTAAGATCTTCAGGACAGTAGAGTTGGCTACTGAGTGTATGTTTCGAAACACTGATTCAACTCATCCAGGTGACAGAATGAGTCGATACATGAGAGTACAAACGATTCGACACACTTGCGGTACGCCGGCCTCTGCGAGAGTCTGTAGGATTCGAATGATTCGACACAGCAAGGACACAGTAAGCAGTACGCCGGTCTCCGCGAGAGTCTCTAGGATTCGAATGATTCGACCAGGAGTGTGCAACACTGTCATTTGTTTGAATGAAGTTACTCCTTTAGATGTCAGGTGTCACTAGTGTCGCTGAAATCAACGGATTTTTCAAAAATAAGAGACGCTATTAGCAAAGACTGTGAAAATGGAGGGAATGGAGGTATCCGAAGCAAAGGGTTCCCTGTGCTCTGTTTCGGGGTGTATGTTTTCGGCAGCCGATCCCTCCGTTAGGTTGTTTCATTTCCCAAGGGTGAAGGAACTGTAAGTAAATTTATATCAATGAATATTTTCATAAATTATGAATGTAATTCTTAAGTCGCTTTAGGAGTTATAATTGATGTTTTTCGTACGAATACTTGCCTTTCAATGCAAAACTTACAATTTCGAACATTATTTATCCAGTTCGCTTTGATATATATGTCATTTGTTGTATCGGTGGCTTGGTCGTCATATAAGATTGGTCAATTAAATCGAGTGGAAAGTTTACGGCATAAATTCTTACGTTTTTTAAATTACATGTTTCACCTTCGATGTGAATTATTGTATGCACTTGGAGATTCTTTCCGTAGATACTCCTTAGCGCAAGAATAGAAGCAGACAATCTTTTTGTGTTGTTGAATAACTGTGTTGATTCTTGTAGCCTTTTAGCACGTAATAACATTTCCTCCTCGTACTGTGAGAAAGTATCGAGCATTTAATACAAACTTTAATAGCACAAATTATGGTTATAATGCGTCAGTAAAGAGAATCAAAAGGGCATCAAATAGTTATATTGACTGAATTGACTTTTTCAACACATCCTTATGTGAGGAAAAGAAACTGAAAGTTACGTGTGCAGACAGATGTGATATATGTAAGTGATATATTTTGATGCACTAACTTTACTCCTAATAAGACAGCAGTTCCTATAATGCATTTAACCCTGCTAATTGTTATAATGTGTTTATTTTCTGCATTTATTGTTCTCGCCGTGTGACACTTTTGTATTTCGTGATTACGTTGTAAATAATTATGCTAATAATGTTAAACAATGACAGGAATCACAAATTAAATTTCACAACTAACCTAGAGTGGAAGTATAATGCCAGTTTGTTCGAAGATACAACTTCCAATGCTTTCTACATGAGATGGTTTTCCAATTCTTTCGGAAGAGTAATAAACCCTTCAGGGATTTTTTTATTTTTCTGGTAATCTATTATTATTCATATTGATGAATGTATTTATGTGCAGGTGCTTGGAATGGGTGCACTTCTGCCAGAGCAGTGACCTGATGGCCATGTTGCAGAGTGGGGCCAAGCGAGGGCTCACTAGGAGAAGGGTGTGCTCGAAGTACTTCACCGATGATGATGAATGTATTTATGTGCAGGTGCTTGGAATGGGTGCACTTCTGCCAGAGCAGTGACCTGATGGCCATGTTGCAGAGTGGGGCCAAGCGAGGGCTCACTAGGAGAAGGGTGTGCTCGAAGTACTTCACT
Organism: Uropetala carovei; assembly: GCA_036926305.1. NCBI lineage: Eukaryota > Metazoa > Arthropoda > Insecta > Odonata > Petaluridae > Uropetala > Uropetala carovei. The sequence continues at coordinate 3,383,899 of JAXCHB010000043.1, forward strand.
GATGATTGCTTCCAGAATTTTTGTGACTTATCCCTGTGTGATCTCTGTTGAAATGCTAATGCTTGAACTGCACTGAGATTTCTGCAACTGTGCGTTTTTATCAGGTAGTAATTTGTGATGTAACTGTGCCTTCATTCTGATTGAATATCAGATAGTAATTTGTGATGTAACTGTGCCTTCTTTCTGAGTGAATTTCTGTTAGTAATTTGTGATATTTGCAAAGACCCGTTCGTAATATCAAAAGAAATGCTACTGTTTGAACTGCATTGATATTTCTGCAACGGTATCGGCAAATAATTTGTGATATTTTTGCAAAAGCAAGTTTGCAATCTGCTTAAGTGCTACGGTTTTTCACTTTAAGATACGGCATTTACTTGTTTACAATAATTTTGTTATTTTTTCAATTTCATATTTTTATTTAGAATTTTGCGAACAATTATATTAAGCATTTTACGAGGATTAGAAAACCTGACGTTTAAAAGGCGCGCGCGCTTGATTTCAGCGACACTAGTGACACCTGACATCATCTAAAGGAGTAACTTCATTCAAACAAATGACGGTGTTGCACACTCCTGGATTCGACACAGCAGGGACACACAAGCGGTATGCCGGTCTCTGTGAGAGTCGATAAGATTCGAAACATTCGGCTCATAATCAGCAAAGGGCACACTAGCGCTACGGCGGTCGCCGTGAGAATCTAGAGAGAGAAAAAGTGAAACAAGAACCAATACGAAATTTCGATGCAAAAGGGATATAATATCGAAAGAAAATACAGTAAGTATCGATACCAAATTTATAAAAAGTATATAGGAAACACTTGGTTTATAATATTATATCTTTATACTATTCTTTTATTAGTTTTCCTTTCAAAAATATACTTTGTTTTATTGTTATCCTCTGGAATGTATTAGAAACAATCAATACATCATATCTTTATTAGATATTTACCTTATTCCTTAAATCTCAAATTTGCAAGTTAGATGGTATAAACTGTTTGAGCGTAATATGAAAACATGGAAATGAGCGTTTACCGCTGTGCCCCACAAAAAAATCCTGGGTACGCCTATGATCGGTATTATCCCTAAACGTCTTTCTGTTTCGCAAGTAATAAGTTGTCTTGCTAGTATCCCACTAATCCTTATTTCGCATTTCGCGCATCTTGCACGTTTACTCTTTTTAGTTTGCTATGGCATTAAGAAGTTAAGTGTGGGATTATTTTTCTCGGACCCATCCAGACAAAGTGAAATGCAACATATGCTACGCTGTGTTGTCTACGAGGGGGTCTTCCACTTCCAATATGACAAGGCATTTACGCCTTAAACATCCAACAATTAACCGCAATGAAAGCCGTTCGAAATGGGTACCGGATGAAGACACACTTTGTCATATTGATAATGATCTGCAATCGGAGCAGCTTCCTGATGATGAACTTGAGGAGGTTATTGTCACATCCACTTCGTCAACTAATATGCCAACAACCACTAGACGTCAAAAACAAGGAAAAATCAGTAGTTTTACTACAAAACCAATCCCAGTTAACCGACGAACAAAAATTGATGATCAAATTTTAAGGATGATAGTTAAGGATTATCATCCATTTAATATTGTAGAGAGCACAGAATTCATTAAGTTAATTTCCATGCTAAATCCTAACTATGCGGTACCTAGTAGGAAAGTTCTCTCTAACAGCATATTATCAAAGCTGTACGAAAAGAGACTGGAAGAAATCCAAAGTGACATCCAAAAGAATGCTTCGTATGTTTGTCTAACAACCGATGGATGGACTTCTTTAAAAAATGAAAATTATTTTGCAGTAACTGCACATTTTATAAATAACGATTGCTGTCTAAAATCGTACTTGCTGTCCTCTTTCAAGTTTTTTGGAAAGCAGACAGCAGATAACATTGCAAATGAATTGGAAAAAATTGCATTGCAATGGAACATACAAGATAAAATTGTAGCTTGTACCACAGATAATGCATCTAATATGATCAAAGCTATACATCTATGCAGATGGCACCATGTACCTTGTTTTGCGCACAGTCTAAATTTAATTGTGCAAGCAAGCCTTGAAACAATTGGATTGACACACAAAAAAGTAAAATCAACTGTTCAATACTTCAAACGAAGTCCACAGGCTCTTGAAAAGCTCCACAGTATGTAAAAGCAGATGGGTTATCCTGTTCTAACTCTGAAACAGGACTGTCCAACATGTTGGAACTCAACATTCATCATGTTTGAAAGGATTCCACAAATGAAAGAACCTCTCCAAGGCACAATGGCTACACTCAACAAACAAAGACTGGTATGTCATTGAACAATCCTGTGAAATCCTTTGGTGTTTTGAAGAAGTTTCCAGGGAGCTCAGCAGTGAAAAAACAGTAACTTTGTCAAAGGTTTGCTTAATCACTGCCTCCGATTCAAAAATGCAAATTATGACAGTGACCCTCGAGCAGCAAGTGTTGCTACTTGTTATTTAGTACTTAAGTTTAATTTGTTATCGTATCCAATGTAAGTTGTCAACTTATGGCTGTTATTGGATCTAAAAATAAATATATAAATGTTAATTTTTTTGCCTGCTAACATTCAAAATATTAAAAATAATATTAAATAAAGTCTGTCACTATATCTAAAATTTGTTAACTTACACCTATCTTTAATTTATACTTCATTAATCAAAGGCAATGTAACCATACTATTATCTTGTTGGTTTACAGGTAATTACTCAGAAAGAGCTGGAGTAGATGAAGAGATCAGTAAAATATATTTTTCAATCAATTGTACCCTCAAAAACCTTGCCGAATAGTACCCAACCATCCCACCAAACAACATCATCATCCCGCCTAACTATAACAATCCCAGAAGTTACATGTCCCACCACTGCCCCCACATCCATCCCTACAGATGCACAGGAGGTGAAGACAGTCTGGGCAAGAGAAGCCACATTCGCCCTCCTAAATGTGTATGAAATTAGAGATATAAGTGCAGACCCGACGAAAAAGAATAAATTGTTCTGGCAGAAGGTGGCAGAGGATTAGAATTCATCTGCGGTAATGAATTGTAAGGTAAGCTTTAGACTGTTTAAGTCTTCACTCAATATCCTGATGGGTTATTGCACAATCATTCATTGAGTGTTCAGGCAAAGTGTAACTGCAATGATGTTTGTGTGTATTCATTTCAATTGACTGGATATAAGGTGCGATGGACATTTAGTGCACTAAAAAAGTCATACAACATAACTAAGGATCACAATCAAACCAGTGCACAGTGATCTAGAATCGGAAAAATGCCGCCGAAAATCAAATTTTCAACTTTTAAAGACAGGAAAAAAACGTACATGTTCATGAGTACAACTAATTGGATCACCAAACTGTCATATAGGTGGCTTTCTAAGTGCTTTCTTAATACCTTTTTTTGGGACCAGAAAGTGAAACTTATGTTCCAACTTGCTTTTTACGATAAATTTTGACCAATTTTTTCGGAATAATGATTACAGTATTTTCAAAAATAATCACTGATGTAGGGAAATATATACCATCTAGTATCCTGCAAATATAATTAAACACATGTACAGATTAAATATGGCTATAAAAATATGGTATTATTTGGACAGGTCAACTTCCATATAAAACTTGAGCTACAAACCTTTCGCCACTTCACCCTGCGAAGTTTTTTGGAGGAGTGCATAGGTAGAAGTGTTGTTAAAATAACACAAATGTTTTGAGGAAGATTTCAGATGTAGCGGCCGTGCCTGGGCGGCAATCAACGCAAATGCACTTCAAGCAGACAGGCAGGCAGGCGACTGACTAGCCTAGGTGCACCGCCTCCTATGACTAATTGTAAGATAACTGTTCACGATCAGTATTTGAACCTTCCCTTTATTAGCAGTGTGGCACTCTGACGTGTTTGACGTATATTTGTATGTTTAATACTAGTTTGTCACCGTTTTCGTGTATTATTATAGTTGTAATATTCAAGTGATATTATATTCATTTCTTTTAAATTTCATAAATATAGTTATAATATTAACGTGAGGAAAGCATTCCATGTGCAAGTAATTACCGACGCTGCGATATGGAAATCTGCAAAACACAAAGAGAATTATATGAAGTCCTCCGCCAAAAGTCTGGGCAAGGAAGGGATCAGCAAAAAAACATTTGCTAAATCACATCATCATTTCCTTCAATAATGAGAAGAAGATACGCAATGAAGTCTCAAGATTTTGTAGCAAAGTGTTTAAAAAGCTAGAAAAGTGCCACAGAAAAGAAGCTGTATGTTTTAAAAATAATGCTAGTTGGCTTGAGGAAAAAGTAATTTATTCAGTTAGTGGTACACCTCTGGAAAAATTAGATCCTCAAGTGAATAGGGGACGAACTAGTGTGAGTTCTGAAGAGAGTAGCCAAAGAAGCAAGATCCGAAAGACCGAAGAACTTCGCCGTGAAAATATTTCCTCTCAATTGACCTTCCCTGCAAAAATGAACCTGAGGGATGAAAGAGAGGATAAAGCTTCTAAATTAGTGAATGAAGCTATATTCACTACTCCAACAAGAGCTGAGAAAATGGTCCGAACATGGAAGTCTTCCAAGTCACGGATTGAGATTAAACCGTATTCTGAAGACGAGGCTATTTCTTTGATTCTGGAGGCAATATAAATTAATTCCAGTGCAGGCCAAAGAAAGACATGCCAATATATATCCATCTTATGAATGGTTACTGAAGGCTAAAGTGCATTGTTATCCTGCAAAGGACTTAATGCAAATGGGATGCTGCACCACAAACTGATGCAGATGCCAGGGCTAACCAGAAGGATATAGCGCCTCTGACTAGGTTGTCTGGTTTGGGTAAGATCTCCTATGCATGGGCCCTCCAGAGCCATGCACCTTTGACCTCCCTACACGGACCCCCACAGCCTCCTCACTCGCCGACCGGAACATCTAGATGCGACGGCAAGCCTATTCGTCGGATGTGGCTAGCACCCGACGTTCCATTTACACTGAGTCCGAGGCCGAAGTAGTGTTTTGCTCACAGATCGCATCTTGAGCATCCGAAACCCAGATGGAGTCCAGTGAGCTCAACCACCAGGCATCTCTTCCCCACCTTATCGGTCTCCACGTACGGCAAACACACGGGCGAGCCAATAGCCGGATGTTATGACTGAAACTCAAACAGCAGACCCACATGCTGTTCGGAAACTACCCCAAGCTGACTGTGGGTTTTTTTACGAAGTTGTCTCCTCGCGCATTGGTCGCCTCTTACGTCCAGCAGAGGGGTTGCAGGAGAATTCTACCCCCCTACTCGCAAGGTGCACCAGGGAATCATACAAAATATGAATGAAGTGCAAATACAGGGTTTTTAAGAAAATTAATTGATCATAAGGGTACTGTACAGGATTTCCAATCTACTTGTACCATCAAAGATGCAGTCTTTGGGGTTTCTCATGCACGGAACATGATTAAAAGTGAAACTTTACGAAGTGCATAGAGGAATCTGTGGCCTGATGTCATCACCTCAGATATGTCATCTTCTCAAGCTGAATTCATAGGTTTTGACATCTGTGAGATCAAAGATGATGTTAAACCACATTGTCGAACTTCTGAAAAACTTTACTGACAACTCTGCAGAATAGCTGAATGATGATGATATAGAAGAATGGCTTGTCACAGATCAGGATACTCCAGTATTTCAAGTTTTGACTGACGATAACCTTATAGAAAGTATTGTGTATCCTAGAAAGGAAGAACAACAAGAGATAGATTCTGAAGAAGGCAAGGAAATAGCAGAAAAGATTTCTTGGACAGAAGCTGGACATTTTTAAAGTTTGCAGAAAATAAATCATGCTATTCTGCGCAGGAGAGGATGCAGTTGAATCTAATAAGATCAGCATTTCTTCAGGAAAGAAGAGATCAGGGAAAATAAACCAATCTTTTAACTTATTTTAAGAAAATTCCTAGACAAGCAGAACAAATTTCATCACTTACTGATTCAGAGGAGTCATCCTAATTGCCGGAAACTTAGTGAATAAAACTACAGAAACTATTATGCGAAGTAACTACGCAATTCAATTTATTTCATTTGCTAAACTTGTAAATTACTATTATGATGGGGTAGTGAATGTTAAAAGCTCTCTAACAAACAGATTTCTACAATTTATATTGAATGTTTAAAAGTGTAATGAATCTTATTTTGAATCTTTTAAATTGTTTTAAAAAATCGATTACTGTTCCGATTAACTATCTACAGACTTCATCAGAAAAACAAATGAATTCGGAGTCGTAAATTTTCGTCCAGTAAATTTTTAATTTTTGAGGAAAAAGAGCAAAATAATCCGTAAATTATGAGTATATAATGATAATTGATGTGATATGTACCCTTAGAGTCCTGGGTTCGATTCCCAGACTGCATTTTAAAAAATTCTAATTAAGTTATGATAATTCAGAAAATAAATTATTCAGTGTATTATACGTATAACGTGAAGAATATCCTTGACAGAAAGCAAATACTTCCATTGTTCCATTGTTTGTGCCCAGACTTGGAATGACCAAACGGGAAACGGGACATTGCAAAAATTGGCAAGTGAGGCTGGGCCAAGCGGATGATATAACCATAATTTAATTATTTTCAATTATAAAATAGTCGAACTAAAATGCAAACTTGCGCAAGCCTTTGTTATATTTTGGCTGTCTCGCCAACCCGTAAAATCCTGGGGGAATGGAGCCTCTTAATCTCCATTTTCTGCTACAAAATTGCTTCCCAACCCAACCGCCTGTGCCATTCGCTCTAATAGAGGGTGCCGTTAGAATGGACTTTTACTGTATATATCCTGTTGAGTTACAACATATCTTTAATATTTTAATTAATAGGAACATCACATAGGAAGCCAACCCGAATGGATATTTTCAACATTTGGTCAGAAAGCAAAGGTAGCCAGAGTGATCGTCTTCAATACATTCAGAAGAAGGTATTATTACTTTTCAATATTGGAGAACAGGCTCAAGGCACTGAAGAAAAACAAGTAAAAGATATTTGCAAGCATTTATGTGACCAACTCTTTCTAAAGAGGGAAAAAAGCCACAGAATGATACAGCGATTCTTGGACGAAAATGCCGATTGGTTAAATATGGAGGTGGAAGTAACAAATTCTGAGAAGGTAATTGCACCTAAATCATCCGTTGCATCTAGAGGTCGACCGAAGAAATTATTTGAGGAGAGCAGTGATAGGTCAAAAAGAAGGAAGGTGAAAGACCTAAGAAGTGCTTATGGAGAAAGCCATCTTGTTGCTGCTACTGAGATGACATTAAAACAATCTGGGAAAAAGGATGCTGCCAAGCTCTTAAAGGAGGCTACTCTAACAACTCCAAAAAGAGTGAGTAGAATACATTCTGCATGGAGTAATACTATAAATGAGGCGTGAAAACAAACACCCTATACAAACGAAGGTGCATTATCATTAATTGTGGAAAACAATTTGACAAAGCACCAATACATTAATCTCAGAAAAGGAGCGAAGGATAGAAAATGCAATATTTATCCTAATTATAATAAAGTTTTGTTGCCATAGAAAATGTGCTATCCTCCAGATGACGATACAATTATATCAGAATCAATGATCTAAGTGAAGCTTCAAGTGATCTTAGATCACACAGCAAGAAGACATCTCTTCCCAAGACGAAGTACTAGGCCTTCTTTAAGCGAATTAGGAAATCTGTTCCTGATATCGAAATGGGGATTCGATCGAAGTAATGGTCACAGCGAATATAAACAAAGGATGTTGACAACGTTCTCAGACAGTGATTTGTTCATTACTTCCTTTGTTCCAATACAAATGTATTTTTTGTGATCATAATTGTCTTCATTGCAAGAAGATAAAAAAATTTTATGGCAAAATCCTAGACCTTCCTCTACAAGATACTGCAGACCAATTAGAATACAATTTAAAAAAGAATCTTCCAAATTATCCAGACATGAGGCACATTATATTGAATCCCAAATTAAAAACTTGATGCCCACAGTAATATATAATAATATTGATACCATTTCTATAAAACATAACATGGTTTTAACTATGGTTGATGGTAAAGTGTGCAATGCTGTAACGTCAACAACATCTGCCCAAGTTTGCTACATATGCGGGGCTAGACCTACGGAGATGAATAATGTATAGCAAAAAAGCAGGTGGATACGTCGTCATTTCGCTTTGGGTTGTCCACTCTTCACTCATGGATTCGATTTTTTTAATACTTCCTCCATGTCTCTTATCGACTAGAAATTAAAAAATGGCAAGTTCGAGGAGAAGATAAAAATAAATTTAAATTAAGAAAAGAACTAATTCAAGGTAAATTTAAATCCGAAATGGGCTTGATAGTTGACAAAGTTAAACCAGGTGGAAGTGGTACCTCCAATGACGGTCATACAGCACGTCACTTTTTTCAAAATCCAGAAATATCATCTTCGATCGTCGATATTGAAGAATCATTAATTCGTCGTTGTGCAGTAATATTGCATGTGATATCCTCTGGATTTTCAGTAAATACATCTGCTTTTGATTCCTATGCATTTGGACAGCAAAATTACTGGTAAACACCTATCCTTGGTTTTATTTGCCAGGCAGCATGCACAAAATATTGTTTCATGGATCAGCAATTATAGAAGCGGCACTACTTCCCATTGGGCAATTATCGGAGGAAGCCCAAGAATCAAGAAATAAAGATTTAAAAAGATCCCGGGAAAATTATACCAGGAAAATGTCGAGAAAAGATACCAACCAGGACCTGCTAAATCTAAATCGTCTATTAGTAACGTCAGATCCTGTGATTACTAGTTTACGACCCTTATCCCCAAATAAGAAACACAACTCTTTCCTGAAGTGATACAGCTTTTATTACCTTCAGAAGCAGGCAGAGAATGCAGTTCATCTGAAGAAAATCTTTCAGAAGATGAAGATAACTATTCTTACTCTTCCTCCTCCTCCAGTTACTAATGAATGCAAAAAATATATATGAAAAATTAATTTTTTAAATAGGTGCCAAAAATTTCCTAAAAATCTGAATTAATGAGAAATATGTATGTATAATAATCATTGGCACTTCACTAATAAATATTGAAAAAAATAATGAATTATAAAGTTTTCTATTTTTGGCCCAAACTGATGCCATTTGGGACCACTGTGCAGTGGTCAGAAGAGACATGAAAATATAAATTTTGAAAGAGATCTGATAGAGGTTCTTCAAGAACGCGCAGCTGAAAGGGAAGAACCTGATGATGATAAATAGTTTTTACTGTCACTTCTACCTATTGTGAAAAAATTTCATGAGAATGATAAACTACTTCTGAGAGTTGAAATCATGAATGCTATCAGAAAAGTACAAGGAGATATTAAAAGACAGCAAACACTGAACGTACAACCTCAGCCCTATCAGGAACCACAGTTTGCTTTTCCAAATACGCAGCAATATTCCACCACATGGCAGCCTCAAGGCAAGGGAGCTTTTGAAGACATTGAACCAGCTGTGGGAGGAAGGATGTTTTCCCGATGTGTGGCGGGAATCTGTGATTATTCCAATTCCAAAACAGGGAAAGGATAGGTCCTTACCAAGCAGCTACCGTCCCATCTCTCTGACGAGTTGCCTATGCAAAACGTTAGAGAGAATGGTTAACCGACAGTTATGTTGGTGCTTGGAAAGCCGTAAGCTCTTATCGAACATCCAGTGCGGCTTTAGGCGAAACAGGTCTACGATCGACCACTTGGTGAGGACCGAAAACTTCATCCAGGAGGCCTTTCTTCTTCGCCAACATGTCGTGGCAGTCTTTTTCGATTTGGAAAAAGCATATGACACGACGTGGCGATATAAAATTTTAAGTAAACTGTACGAATGGGGTTTCAGAGGAAATCTCCCCCTTTTTATTAAAAACTTTTTAACCAATCGAACGGCTAGAGTACGGATAGGAACTGTCCTATCTAGACCCTTTACCATAGAAAACGGAGTTCCACAGGGATCAGTTTTAAGCGTGAGCCTGTTTGCCATAGCAATAAACGATATAGTAAGCTGTATCAAGACTCCAATAGAGGCATCTCTCTTTGTAGATGATCTGGCAATTTTCTGCAGGTCATCCCACTTGTCCACTGCAACAAGACAGATACAGCTTACTATCAATCGTTTAGACAAATGGGCACAGGCAAATGGTTTTCGTTTCTCAAGCGAGAAAACCAAATGCCTACATTTTTACAGGGTGAGAGGAATCTTCCCTCATCCTGTTTTAAAACTAGAGGGAATAGATTAGATCCCGTGGAAACAATCCGTTTTCTTGGTATGGTTTTAGACAGAAGACTGAATTGGCAGAGCCACATTAGTATTTTAAAAGATAAGTGTTTTAAAGTTCTAAACATTTTAAGGTTTTTAACGAACTCGTCATGGGGTGCCGACCGTACATCAATGCTCACTCTTTACCGAGCATTGGTAAGGTCCAAAATGGACTATGGGTCCTTCATATACGCCTCATCACGAGCTTCGTATTTGCACCCTTTGACGTCCGTACACAATTCTGCTCTGAGGCTGGCTACTGGTGCTTTCAGGACCAGCCCCATTCCCAGTATTTACTGTGAATCGGGAGAGCCGCCCTTAGAGGTACGGAGAACGCTTTTAATGTGTACATATGTTTCAAAAATTTTAGCATTAAAAACCCACCCATGTTTTAACTTGATTTTTAAACCACGTTTTAAAGAACTTTTTAGTAGACGACAAAGAGCAACTTTACCCTTATGTATTCGTTTTCACAATTTTATCGAGGGTGAAAACCTACAACTTCCGGAAGTCCTTCTTGGAAGCTTCCATAAGTCTCCTCCATGGCAGGTGCCAGTCACAACGTGCCTGACTCAATTGTCCAGTTTTTCAAAAGCCGAAACGGTACCACTATTTTTTAAATTAAAATTTCAAGAAATAATGACGGAGTATCAACAATATATTCACATCTATACAGATGGTTCGAAATCGGTGGATGGCTGCTCAAGTGCTTTTACATCAACAGTACACGGCACTCAGGCTTTTAAATTGAATCCCCTATGCAGTATTTTCACTGCGGAACTAATTGCAGTCCAGAGGGCGTTGGAGAGCATTGCTCCCAGGAGAGCGAAATATATCTTATGCTCGGACTCCATTAGTGCTCTGAAAGCCATCGCTAACCTCTACCGCAGCCATCCCACGGTACAGCGGATCCATATCTTAATTTCGAGTCTAACAGCAAATGATGTGGATATCCTCTTCATGTGGGTCCCTGGGCACATTGGAATTGCAGGAAATGAAAAGGCCGACTCAGCTGCGAAGGCAGCTTTGTCAAGAGAGGACACTGACATCAATATGGTTCCATCCTAGGACCTAAAATGCCTTTTTAAGAGCATCTTGCTGGAAAAATGGCAAAGGTCCTGGGAGGCAGTTACAAGAAATAAGTTGAGAGCGATCAAAGCAAGCATCACTCCATGGCCAACCTTGGTTAGAAACAGTCGCCGGGAGGAAGTCGCAATCACCCGACTTAGGATTGGCCACTGCGCTTTGACGCACTCATTCTTATTTACACGGGAAAAGGAACCTCCCACATGCTCTACCTGCAACTGCCCTGTAACCATAAGTCATCTCCTGACAGAATGTACCAAATATAGAGGTATCCGTCACATTTTAAACATGAGAGGTACACTCTCTGATCTTTTAACAGACGACCCTCTTAAAATTGACACTATTTTAAAATTCCTAAGGTTAACAAATCTTTTAGGCACTCTTTGAAAAACTTAATTTCCGTTTTTATCTTACGCCTTTTATTATGTATTTAATTTATTGATTTTATAAATTCATTTTATCCTATTTTACCTTATTTATTTTTGCGTACCTTTTTAACTCTTATTTATTCTATTTAACCGGCAAGGTACGTTTTTGATTTCGGATGGTGCAAAATGACCATAGCTGTCGAAGCACCTTATAAACAAATACTACTACTGGCACCACATGGAAGGACATGGGGCTTCAGCCTCATAGCCTGTTTCATCACCCTCGCCAATCTCTGAACACTCCTCATTGGATATTTTTGATATTGGAGCAACATCTTAAAGAACTCTCATGAAACTTTTTCGTATTAGCCTAAGTTTTATTTTTTTATTATATGTGAAAACTTACATTTGAGAGACAACTTGACTTTGTTACTTATTTTTTCTAACTAGATAATTTGTATAAAAACTTACAATTCAAAAGAGTTGGAATTTGTTTCTTTTTACATTAACACCACTTTGAATGTTTAAAAATTATCATTTTTAAGAATTTGAATTTGGACTTTGTAACTAATTTTATGATTAAAAATATAAAATCATACCTGATTGTTACGGCTAATTTTTCTTCAGCACTAACAAGGCATCCTCATATTCGTTTCTTGAAATGTTATCTTTGGACCGACTAAGATAACTCATCAAAAGCATTTACAGACATTCGAAAATAGTTAAAAAACTTATCAGAATGTGTCCTAAGATCTAGGTAGATTTTATGAAGCTGCCCTTTTAAAAGCCGTTGGCTGACAATAGGATGTCGAAATTTTCCTTCTTCGTCGGACAAGAAAAGCCACAACACATGCATGAAATCCATCGTAGAAATGAGACCGTTCAGTTGTTCGTGTGCACACTCCAGTGACAATCGCAAGTCGCCGGGTCTGACGACAAAACTGTCGAGCTACAAAAACTCGCCCGTGTGCACCCCCCCTAAATCTCCCTGCCTGTGGAACAATCAGATCCAACAGAAAAGGTATTCCTTCACTGAAAGAGGGCAGTGTGAATGGCTAGTACGATCTGATGGCATAGCTTGTATAAAATGGAAGGATAAGCGAACAGTGATGTTGTTGTCAACTATTGATGACCCAAGTAAAAGTACTACAGTAAATAGAACAGAATATGATGGTAGACTAATAGAAAGCCCATGCCTTCGGATCGTGAAGTCCTATACTGCCAATATGGGCTGTGTGGACAAGAGGGACATGCTAAAATCGTTTTATGCCATTGACCGAAAGGCAAGAAGGGTCAATACATATATTTTGTATTCCCTACTCAATGCAAGTCAGAGTTTGACATTGAAACAATTCCTGAGACAAGTTGTCACTGGCTTGGTTGGAAGCAAAGTCTTCAAAAGGGGTACGGGACCATCAACCAGCCAGTCATTGAAGAGATTCAAGCCACAGGTGCCAATATAAAAAAGATCTGAGGCAAAGCACATGCCACAACACGGGCCCTCCAAGTGTTGTGCACACTGCAGCACTAAAACTAATCCCCATAGAACACGTTGGTCATGCACTACTTGTGGAATAGGGTTGTGTTTGTCATCAGATAGGAATTGTTTCATTCCCTTCCATAAATAATCTTCAATATGATAACCAGATAGAGGATATATTATGATTTCATTTTCTCTACATTATGTTCAATGACTCACAAGTGGTTTCATATGAAACCTCGCTGTAATTTTGTTGAAAAGTTAGGAAAAAATTTATTTTGCATTTATCCTGTTTTCTTATTTATTTACTTCAGTACATCTCAATATCTACCTGATATTTTGAAAAAAAAATAGTTCTGTGCCTCAAAAGGGTTAATACATCCCTGTGGAACTCCGTTTTCTATGGTGTAGGGCAGAGGTGGCCAAATAGTCGATCACAATCTACCAGTCGATCGCGGACAGTTGTTTGGTCGATCGTGCCGCTTTTTGGTCTCTAACAAAATTTATATGCCGCTTCAGTATGATTGAACGTGGCAACAGCGAGCTGATGTGTTAACAGCGCACGAGCTGAGTTATTCACGCACCGGTCACTTCCACCAAAACAGCTGACGCCACGCAGGGTAGCAGGTACATACAAGCAGGTTACACGAGTATGAAGTCGTGTTTACATTACTGTGATTTTAGTAAATTGTGTTATAAAGTTTGGTTTTATGATTAGTACCTTTACTGAACATGAGTGCATCTAAAAGACCGAAAATCTACTACTTTCATGATGAATGGGAATATGATTTCTTTTTTACATTGTTTAGAGACAAACGCGTATGCTTAATATGCTGTGCTAGTGTTGCTCTGGCGAAGAAGGGGAATTTAGAGAGACATTTTTTAAGCCTACATAAGAAATACAATCTTGAGTTTCCACCTAAAAGTGACATATGGAAGATTAACCCTTAGAGTGCCAGACGACTATATGTAGTCGTTTCATGCTCGTGCCAAAAGTGCAGGCGACTATATATACACGTGCTGCAGTAAACTTTTTTTCTTCAAATGGTTCATCTCATTTTATCAGACAGCAGCACCTTGTGGTATCCTGTCATAGTAGAAGGATCATAGTTTCCAAATCCGCCACCAGCTGGTAGTTTTGGCACTGTTTTATGTGAAAATTTATTTTAGCAAAGCCATGTATTTTTCGTATTAGATACTTGCAATATGGCGTCGAGCTCGAAGGAAGTTTTTGTTCCTGGTGATGATGATGATGAGCTTTTAGCTCAGTACATTAATTCTGTCAGTGATGATGACGATTCAGTTGAATTGAGTATGAGGAATCTATGACAGGTAAGCCATGTCTTACAAATTCATCTTCTGAGTCAGAGGACAGCGTTGTTTTTCAGCCAATTCTGTTCGATGGAATGTTATTGAAAGTGAAGGTACGAGTGCTGAGAACATGGGAGTGAACGAAGATGATAGCAGTGACCGGTCGATTAATCATCCTCTCAATATGAAGAAGTGAAATCCGGTTATGACCATCTGCCTTCCCATTCATTTTCCTTTATCTAGGCATGCTCCTCCACCTGAAGCACCACCAATTGCCTATTTAAATTTGTTTTTCACCATTTCTGTCTTGAATCTGTTGGTACAAGAGACAAACAGATATGCAGAACAATTTTTGGAAGCACATTGGCAGCAGTCTCCACATAGCAGGACCAGAATGTGGCAGAGAGTAACAGTAACTGAGATAAAGGTATTTGTTGCTGTATTGCTTGAAATGGGTATAATCAGTAGTAGGCCTACAATATTTTCATACTGGTCTACAAACTCATGCTGTATTGCCTGGTTTGGTAAGATGTTCTCCCGAAACAGATATCAGTTAATTTTAAAGTATCTTCTTCATCTCGTAGATAATTCCAAAATTACCCGAGAATTTTGATCCATGTTGTAGTTTTCAACCACTAGTAGAGCATACTAATCATGTCTTCCGTTTGCACTATTCCCCTCATCAACATTTGAGTGTTGACGAGACTCTTGTAGGTACTAAAAGCCACACACAACTGTTGCAGTATCTACCAAAAAAACAGTATCATAAGTGGGGAATAAAATTTTGGATGCTGTATGATTCCGTAGTAAATTATTGCCTGGCGTTTTATTGCTATCATGAGGCTAGGAGCAAGGAGGACAAGGAGGAGATAAAGAAGCATGGACTCAGCTATGTAGTAGTTAATAAGCTTTTGAATATTGGCAACAACCTAATGAAAGGTTTTCATGTTGTTATGGACAGTTTTTTCACAGGCATACAGCATGCTTCTGATCTTTATAAAAAATCAACCTTCATGACAGGAACATTTAGAAGGAACAAAAAGGGTATTCCAGAGGGTCTGAAAATGAAATTTGGTGTTGGAGAAATAAAATATTTCAGAAGCAATTAGATACTTCTGGCTGGATACAGGGAGAAGAAGTCACAAAAAAACTTATTTTTCTTTGTGCATAATACTTTGTTTATTTTCTCTGTTTGTGATTAAGGAAGTCTTTTTTTATTCTTATTCATTTATATTTTTTTGAAATTGTTGTAGCGCCTTATGCTAATATAAAATTTGTATTTATTTCTAATTATTCTTTTTTAATTACTGTATGAACCCACACCTTACTTGAGCCAAACCGGAATGAATGTACGTAATGAAATATTCTTCAAACTCTTACGCCGGGCGCACATTGGATGTAGCATAGCACAGCAGAGGGGCAGCATAGGCAGAGGGTGATTTTGTGACAAGGTTTTAAATGAGTCACCGCATATTGAACAGAGCGCAGGCGCAGCAGAGGCAGAGTTCTCCACTGCCTCTGCCGGCCAAACACAGTTTCCTCTGTGCTACGTGATGACTCTGTTTGGTGCGACATGTCTCAATCTGCAGCACTCCAGTACTCGAGCATGGAATTCCTCATTCAACTTGTCCAGGACCATCCAGTTCTTTATGACACCAGTCATGAAGATTATATGAGGACAAAATTTAAGGATGACATTTGGAGGAAGATAGCAGCGGAGCTTAATTATTCGAATGGTAAGTTTTATTTACTCAGAAAGTACGAAATTTATACTTATTTTATATTTACTTGCATGAAAGAGAACTGCTTATTAGTAAGTTGTATCATTAGAAAAACATTAAATAGAGTACTAGTTACTATTTAGGTTAGTAAAATATTGTGTTGCATTTAACTGTAAAAATAATATTTTCCCTTGTCATGTTGCGAAGGATAAGTTGAATTTATTTTAGGGATGATGAAAATATAAACCATAAAAATAATAAATTGGATACTAACAGCATTTTATGATGAAATACTGTCTTTTAATAATTACCTCATTGTACAGCTCTACGTTGCCAATGTACAGAATCAATTGGAGAATTGAAACAGTCAGTGAACCTTTGTCTTATTACAAATGACTCGTTTGTGCTCCTACATCTATTAGAATCTAAAGGTATCAACTGGTTATTACTGTTATAACTTAAAGTTTCTGTCTCATCTTCATCTGCTCCCTCTTGGTTCATCACAGAAAGAGCCTGAGTTCTTAAATAATTGTGAAGTACACAGGTAGCCTTTACCACTTTATCCACGGTTTCTATCTTGCATTCGAAAGGTCTTTTATAGACACAAAATCTTGCAGCTAAAATTCCAAAGGCAAGCACGAGAGAGCCTTTATGATGATAGTTGTCAGTGACTTGCCTTTTAGGGTACGGACGCATTAACTTTTCATTAAAGGAAAAAGCGTCGTCCCCAATGAACACGTAAGGTGTGCTGATTTCTTGTCCAGGTGAAGGTTCTGGTGCAGGCAGTTGTAATGTTCCACTGTATAACTTTTTTCCAAGTAAGCTGTTAGAAAATATGTTTCCGTCACTAAACCTACCCATTGAACCCACGTCAATAGTGGTAAACTTGTAGTTTGCATCAACAGAGGCCAGTAAAACAATAGAGAAGTGCTGCTCGTAATTAAATTATGAAGAACCGCTTAGAAATGGTTTTCTAATCGTGACGTGTTTTCCATCAATCGCTCCGAGGCAGTTATAAAATTGCCATTTCCTTTCAAAATCAGAAGCAGTACTTTTCCACATATCTTGAGTAGGACGAGGCAAATATACAGGCTGCAATCACTTCCAAAGAGTTTCACAAACTGTCACAATTTTTGAGACTCCTTTCTCCCATTCTGTAGCATAGGGCTATGGTTTTAAACATGTCACCGGTTGCTAAGTACCTAAAAGTAGAGTAAAAGTTAAAATGACATGCACATTTTATGATATTTCATTAATGAAGTACACTTATATTTTAGCAACAGCTGCAAAAGAGCAGTGGCGAAAACTATGGGACTGCCACCGAGATGCATTGCGCAGACAGAAGAAGAAAAGTGGACAGGGAGCAAGTGTTACCAAACAGTGGACATATCAAAAGCAGATGGATTTCCTAATGCCATTTGTGGCCAACAGGCAAACGACTACCAACATATGTGACGATTGCTCTGAAGGTCACACATCAAGCCAAACGCAAGACGTTCAAGATGAGGTGGGTAACGAGCTCGATCTTCCTGACGTTCATTCTGAACCTGAGTTGAATGAACCATACAGGAAAAAGAAGAAAACTGAGTCCAAATTTAAAGGAAGCGTTTTCAAACATGGAAAAATGGGCCAAGGAGAGGGACGTAGCACGAAAACGCTTATTGGAAGAGAAAAAGAAGGGGGAAGCACAACAAAGTGATGCCATGTTTCACTTTTTCATGTCTATGTACAATATAACAAAAGATATGCCCAAGCCAGCGCCTGGCAACTTAGGGATTTTTAGAGGTTTAAGTTACGCATTGCTGCATTGCTAGATGTCACTGGAAGCGCTTCAAAATGAAAGTGGAGGAGGGGATGGGTCTCGTGGTTAAAGCCGTTAACAGTCGATGTCTGATCATGGCGGAACGTTAAGACGCAGTAAGAATGTGTGCGCGGCGTGTGCCGTTAATGGTTGTGATGGGTGGGATAGACGCTGTGATGGGCCAACAAAATTTTTTAATTTCCCGAGGACTGATAAAGTGTAAGTTAATTTATAGTAATGAATATTTTACCTGTGAATGCTGAAGTGTTTCTGCAAGTTGTGTAGTTTATGAGTACATAGCTACATCGGTTGTTTTCCGAGCGAATATAAGCGAAATTTACAATTTTATTTATTCACACCGCTTTGAGGAATTACGTTTAACTAAATGAAGGGATTTGTAAGGCGAACATATATGTGTCATTGGTCTCTGCATTGATTGAATATGTATTGGAGGTTTGTTCGAAATATACATAAGAAAAGCGTATCGGGACATCGATTCGTTCACGTTTCTGCAGCAGGATGGACGCTCTTGCCCGCGCGCACCATCACACACTGGTTGGCTAATGACTTTAAGAGGTATGATGTTGCTGCGTCTGTTGGATCTTGGTGCAGGGTGCGGACGTGTCTGCGGACGTGTCAGCCGACGGCGCAGCCACTTCGAATACCTACTTCTGAAAATAAAACTATTCCCTGCTTTTACCTTCTGGTGGGGAATGCAGTTTTCTTCTCTCATCTTCCGCTCCGCTCTGCTGCTTTTCGTTTTCTCTTTCTAGCGTTCGTATGTGTTCCTTCGAGACTTTTACTTTGGCTCAATTTAGTCTGTTATGACGCCCAGGAAGAAGGGGAAGACGGGTGCCGCTCAAGCCGCATCCTCTCAGCTGTCGACGAGTTCCTCGTCGCCGAGTCCTGCACGCTTTCCCGAGACGCAAATGGACGAGATTGTCCGCCGGACCACCCAGGCGGTGATCGCCGCCTTAGGGTCGGCCCACATCGCCCCGCCGGAAAATGTGACTTCCACGCCAGCGCAGCGGCAGCTCTTCTCTGAACCCCCAGTTCTAGACTTCCCTTCACTTCGGCCACCTCCCCAGACAGCCGCCATGGCGACCCCGTCTGCCGACAAAGTCTTCGCCATCGGCCGGGATCTCCATGCGGCTGCCATGTCTGGTAAGCTGCAAGGAAGGGATTTGCATGATTCTCACTCTATTCTCCATCTGCTCTCGCTGTGGGACCAGCTGGATGACGACAGCAGATCTTAATCGTTCAACCGTGCCCACCTCCTGTTGACTGCCGTCACCCTCGGTTGGCACAATGCTATTGCCATCCAGCGGGTCGCACATGCTGAGACGCTTCTCCTCCCTCCGGGGTTTGTGCCGCAGTCGGCCCCACAGCGGACCCAGGCCCAGCAGCCCTTTCGGGCACCGGCCCCGTCATCGGCGCCGCATCCTCCACCTCCGCGGCGGGGCCGTCCCAGGCTCCAGCAGCAGCAGCGGCGAGGAGACAATCCCGGATGAGAGCTCTCCGGGAAGCAGCTTGGGAAGCGGTGGGGGGGCGCCAGGGATCCGCCAGGCCCTTCCTCTTCCGCCGGCCACGCGCTGGCAGGGACCCTCAACTCCAGCCCCGCGGGGGAGTGACGAAGATTCGGCCGAGGAGGAGCTGACCCGGTTCCTCACCGATGACCTTCGTCTCCCGGAGCTGGAGCTGCCCTCACCGCCTCCAACACCTGGTTTTCCAAGGTTAAACCTCTTAGCGGACGTTGACCGCATGATTCCTCTTCCCCCGCTGCAGGACCTTCAGTCCGGGGACTTGCCGGCTCAGCCGGAGCCGGAGGTTTGTTCGAAATATACATAAGAAAAGCGTATCGGGACATCGATTCGTTCACGTTTCTGCAGCAGGATGGACGCTCTTGCCCGCACGCACCATCACACACTGGTTGGCTAATGACTTTAAGAGGTATGATGTTGATATGGGAGCAACTTCTTGTTTCCAAGGAGAAGGGAGAATCTGTTAAACGTTTCTCCTCCCGCTCCTTCAACCAGGATCCGTTGGAGAACTTCTTTGGATGCATACAAGCCCAGTGTGGATCCAACAGTAATCCAACGATGAAGCAATTCATTAGTGCTTTTAAGACTTGCATTATCAATAATCTATCAATTTAAAGTAGCTTAGAAGGGACTAATTGCATAGATGATGATGGAAGTCTTTTAAGCAGCTTGCGTTATTTCCTGGAAGGAGGTGAGAGAGAACCTTGCAATGAGGACAGTCAAGGAGCTGTTGGTGGTAGTAGTGTCACACCTGATGATGCTCAGGTGGAGAGCATGTCTGGTGGGACATCTATTACTAGCATAGCTTCTGTGAGTGGATACATTGCAAATAAAATCCTTCTCAAACGTACATGTGATGGGTGCAGAGCTGGTCTCTCCACTACCAATTACCATAATCTTGAGTACTCTGGAATTTATTATAGGGAAACAACAGAAGGAAAGTATACTCTAACCTATCCTAGTAAGGAATTACTAGATACCATAACATCAGGTATGGATAGGTTAGAGGAAATAATAAATTCCAGAGCTCATGAGAATGGTATTGGAAAAACTCAGATGCTATTGAGGAGGAAGTCTCTCTTGCATGGGTGGAAGACTGCTGTGCAGAGCATTCTAAGGAGATACAGAAACAGATCCTCTCTCTCCTTGTAAACATCGGTATAAGGGCATGGTGTTCACATCAAAATAAGGTCATTGCAATAAGGCAGAATGCCAAATAATCTTGTAGGTTTAAAATATTGTAGATATGTTTTATTTTAGGATATAGGTGTCACATTTCTTTGTAAATATGTTTTATTTTAGGGTATAGGTTTTAAATTTCTTTGTAAATGTATTATTGTAGGGTATGGGTTTTAAATTTTGTAAATATGTACATTTTCATTATTCAATCTTTTCATTTTTATTTGCTTTTTGTTAGGTAAACTAAATTCAGGTACTGTGCAACCTTTTATATTGCTGTATGTACACATATTTTCACTTCTTGTGATTTAAAATTATCTAATATCAAAAACGACATTTTAAACGCGCGCGCTTGGTGCGACGGTGGTGCCGTCTATGAATGCAGCAGGTCGTAACCTGAACCTTTTTCCCACAAGGATAACTTGCACAGGGCTGGCCCAAGCCATCCCAACTTAAAGTTAGGAGAAAGATTTTCGAAGCTGTCACGGCGGCTGAAGAAGAGTTACTGAGTATGGATGAGACACTGTCCAGTGTTCCTCTGCCTCAGTTACTTCATCGCCTGGATTCATCATTTCGGAAAATGATTACCAGTTGCGTGACAAAGGGCACTGAAAGTTCAGATATGTAATGCAGCCATCCACATAGCGTGTTGTCATCTGGTAGGGAAATGTCAGAATCTCCGCAACTTTTGGAAATTGGATGCCATAGTACACAACAAACATTTTCTGAAGCCAGTAACTTTATGTAACCTTATGTATAATTCCTTTTCTACATATGCTTATTATCTTGTATTAATATTTTATATTTCTATTAATAAATCATTCTTACCTTAAACACACCGCAAGTTTTTCTTTCGTTCCTATAGGTTCTTGTGCATTGCATTCCCTCCCTTTTATATCTTCTTGAATTAATTGATAAATTTCTTCGAATTGGTTTCTACTTAAACGGAAAGCATCTTTAAACCGTGCGTCCGTAATTCCACTAGATAAAATGTATTCACAGTCTTTCTTTTCTCAATAAACGCACTTCTCCAAACACATGTCCTTTTCTTCTGGCAAGCAGAGTAAAGTAATACAAAATCAGCAAGTTCAGTGTCTGACTCAGAATCCAAATCAATTAATAATAACTGATCGTCGTAGCTCGACATCGCGGAACCTCCGTCACCAAAAGCTCTGCCTCAACTGCGTTCAATGTGCGGTGCCCTGCCGAGAAACTATTCCTCTGTTCGTGTTGCCTCAGCCTATGCTGCCCCTCTGCTATGCTGTGCTACATCCAATGTGCGCCCGGCCTTAAAGTTGTTATTATCTATTATTAATAGTACAAATATGCCTAAATAGGGCATAAAATTTGTTTTACTTATTTTTTAGTATGATTTATATAAGTCAGACTCCTATCCCTACAGTTATAATGTAAACATAAGGCCCAGTATCTGTGACGTCTTTGCAGAACGCATCCCTCGCAGATACCGGGGAAATGGTGTATAATCTTATAAATAAATATTGGATTTTTTGTTCGTTTTTTGTCCCGCTTTTTTACTTTTAAAAGGTGGCAACCCTATTTGAAATGCAATAAGCATATTTTATGTAGCATTGATGAGGTCAAAGAAAAATTTTTTGACAGAAGGTGAAATGAAGGTATGTGAATTACTGTGCTTTGATCAAAGAGAGGAAAAGATCATTGGCCCTTGCAGTACTGTTCAGGTTGTTATGGCTAGAGGCTTAATGGGTAAGTGAAAACAGCCAGTGTATTACAAATTTGATCAGCAGATGACGCCAGACATTTTGGAGAAAATTGTAGTCTGCCTTGAGCAATGTGGATATCCAGTTGCAGGTATCACCAGTGACTTGGGAGGAGGGAATAGAAAATGTGGAAGGAATATAATATTTTGTCAGAAAATCCTTCTTTTACAAATCCTTTTGCCAAAGAATGTTCTATATTTGTTTTTGCTGATGTACCTCATCTCCTTAAACTAGCAAGAAATCATTTCTTTGATCATGGTTCAAATCATTGTTATAGATTCATCATGTACAAAAATTATAGGAACTTCATCATTACTCTTAAGTTAAAATGGCATTAAAATTCACTCAGCAGCACCTTGATATAAGAGACTTTCAAAGATAAAAGGTGAAATTAGCTGCTCAGTTATTTTCTAATTCTGTCGCAAAAGCTATTTCGTGATGCGGGGAAAGGCAAAATACTGCTGAAGTAATTAATGTGATAAATGATTGGTTTGATGTCATGAATTCTAGTGCTCCTGTATTCCCATCAAAAATTTACAAAAGTGCATATGGTAATAAGATAATTGAACAAGATGAAATTTTAAGTAAAATGTCACTTTTATGACTTCATTAAGAGTTCCAGATAAAAAAATTGTTGCCATTTCAAGTTGGAATATGTATAAGTAATGCATCAGTTAAAAGACTTCTAAGAATGGTAAAAGAAAATTTTTCATTAAATTACATCTTAACATCTAGACTTAACACGTTCGTTGCGGAGCACTGCATATGCAGTACTGCCGGCGAAACTCGGTTACGGACCACTGCATATGCAGTGCTCTCGCAGTTTTCGCACTCCGCCTCTTTTCTTTCGTCCGTAGGGGGATTTGGGCTCTGACAGATGTTCCGTAGGGCGTTTTAGTCTCATTTCTTCTCTAGCATTCGTGTGGTGAAGTTCGTTTCTGCGCCGGAGGTATATAAAGTGGTTTTTTCCTTCTCGTCCTTGATTTTTAAGGTAAGCCTTATTTTTCCTCTTACAAATGGAATATTATTTATTTTAATGTTTGAATCTGTCAAATTAATACTTTTTAGAACCATTAGTAAAATATTTCATAATTGAAAATTTTCGAATTTCAGAATTACGTATTACCCGTGACGCCGAACTTTTCCCGAGTTACTCTCGCAGCATACCTGTAAATAAGTAAGAGATATTCTGTTGTTGCATTACTCATGAATATTTTCAAATTATCCCTGTATAAATGTTAAATAAATTATTTCAGATTTTCAAGCCAGATAACCAGCGCCGCAGATAACCCTTCTAAAATTTCATCGAGTCAGTGGTATGTGCTTGTATGCATTGTCCATTGCTATATACTTCTAATGGTATAGGAACAAAGGTTTTTATATATGTTGGAAATGTCTTTTTTCAGTTAGAAACCTGAAACAGAAATGGAGGGTAAGCCGTCGACCTCCCATGCGCAGGACGTCCCATCCTCCGGTATGTTTTCTTTCTAAATGAATGATTTTGTAATAAATTTCAGTTGTGTAAGTTTGTTATTTCACGATAAGTATTTTTTTTCAGCTGTTCCACCGTCCAAAAGGCGGAAAATGGAGGACCGATTCCTAATTTCCAGCCTTTCTAACGAAGAAGTGGAAAAGCTCCTCCAGGAGTATGCGGATGAGGACGTCGAAGAGGGAGGTTTGGGTTTACAATCCGAAAGTGATGCGGGACCATCGGAGGGCGAATATCCTTCACATCCCCCGGTAAGAGACACATGTTCTTTTTCTTTTGAGGCACAAACACACCCTGCCATAACCCATCCTTCGTCACCCAATGTCCCATTACCCGACTCCCCTCCCAAAGTTTTTCATGAGTTGCAGCCCCTTTCTCCAAGCCCAACAGACCTACCCCAACCCTGCTCCTCTTTACAACCCTGTTCATTTTCTCCTACTCCCTCTGAGTTTTCTCCTCCTCCAGCCTCCCCCGAATATCTTCCTTCTCCTCCCCATTCTCCCATTCCTCCACCTCCTCCTTCAGCAACTCTTTCATGGGTAGACACTCCTCAAGATTCTCGCCATATTCCTTTTTTTGGGCAGAGTGGTTTGAAAGTCCTCCCAGATGGAAATGACCCCAAAGATTACTTTGATTTGCTATTCACCAAAGATTTTTTTCAGTTAGTAGTGAGGGAAACTAACAGATTTGCTGAGGAGATCTTTCTCCAAGGTGTATCTGAGAGAGCCCGCATTACTAGCTGGATATATCTTGATGAAGAGGAATTCAAATTATTCTTAGGGCTCAAGTTCCATATGGGAATCATTCAGCTGAATAGGCTAGTCGACTACTGGAACACAAATGAAAAATTCCAACTCAAGTATTTCACCTCGAGAATGTCAAGGGACAGGTTTTTAAATATAGTTCAAGCCCTCCATTTTGCAGAAAATCCAGTAGTCGACGAGCTTAGGTCAGCAGATCCTCTGCTCAAAATAAGGCCTCTTATGGAATATTTCCATAAGACAATGGAGGGGATCCACTACCCACGGAAAGAATTGTGTATTGATGAATCTATGGTGCCATGGAGGGGTCGATTGTCTTTTCGTCAATTTATAAAGCAAAAGAAGCATAAGTATGGCATCAAGCTTTATATGTTAACGGAACCAGATGGGTTGGCTCGTAGGTTTATAATTTATGCGGGGGCTTTGGACGAGAAACTTGCAGGGAAAGGCCACGCAAATAAAGTTGTACATAAACTAATGGAAGGGCTGGAGAACGGCCATTCATTATGGACAATTTCTACAATAGCGTCGGTCTGACTCAGGAGCTCATGGACAATAACCAGTGTTATTGTACTGGGACTCTAAGAGCCAACAGAAAAGACAACCCTAAAAAGGTTGTACAGAAAAAATTGCGGAAAAACGAAATGATACAGCAGTGGACCACTGATGGGATTAATGTTTCAAAATGGAAGGATAAACGAGATGTTTTAATGATATCCTCTGAGTTTTCATTGGAACTATCTCTCGTCGTTCACGATCAACACAGAAGCCTCAATGTGTTGTTAATTATAACAAATACATGGGAGGTGTTGATTGTGTCGATCAACATTTATCTTATTACATTTCGGAACGTAAATCCTTAAAGTGGTACAAAAAACTAGGCTTTCACATCATCGAAATGATGCTGCTGAACCTATTTTTTGTACCAAAGATACAGCGGGTCACCTATGAGCTTGTATACATTTCGATTATCCGTAATTGACCATCTTTGCGGGCAAGCTTGGCGCTCCCAGCATGTAAAAACAGTGTGTCAACCATCGACCTCCTCCATTATCACCATAGATAATCATTTCGTGAAGGAATACCAGCCACTCCCCGGGGGTAGGAGAAAACTAAAAAACTGCAGGGTGTGTTTGGCCAATAAAGTAGGTGTCAACTTACTGTGGGGACTGTGAAGGTGAGCCAGGGCTTTGTTTAACCAACTGTTATCAGGAATACCATCGAGGAATGATGAAAAAATAGAAAAGTTTACTAGCTTTCATTTAGGTTTTTAATAATGGACGAGAATACTGTTTCATTGTAAATATGTAAATGTGTAAATATGTACATTTAAATATGAATATATAAATATGTAAATATATAAATATGTAAACGTGTATATAGGAAATATACAGATATATATAAATGGAAATCTTATTCTATATTTATTGTAAATATCAAATTTTCAAATGTCAATTTCTAAAAATAATCAAATATTTTCCATACTCCTGTTTCCCTACATTCTGAGCTTCCAAGAGCAATTTTAGAGTAAAAATATTGAATGTAGGAATTTTATGCGATATTTGGACGGAACAAAAATAATTATCAAGTGCTGGGCCTATACGCAGTTAGGACGACTTCATATGTTGCACTACTGCATTTTGTCGAACAAAAATGCATTACAGCGTAATTTTAAAAATTTTCAAACCTTTAAAAGTCGGATTTAAATGTCCCTTTGTAGACTCTCGCCACCGGATATAATTTTGGTCATTTAAATTTTTCTTGCAATCAATCATAAACTGTCTTGTATTTCATGAACTATTAGTGATAAAACGTTCAAGTAAAAAGTATTATTTAGTCAATCGTTTGGTGAATAGCGGAATTACGTCTTTTATAGAAAAAGAAAAAAAGAGCGCAAAACTGGCGTAATTCTGCGAGATAACAATCATAAAAACAAGGATAAATTCAATAAAAGTTATTAGTGATAATTTTTATAGCTTATATATTTATTTGATAAATATTATAAATCTTTTTTCGTGTGATATTTCTCGAAACAGGAAAATACACGCAGACCAACATCGCATATTTTACATTTTGCCCCTTTCCGTGTGTATTTTCCTTTTTCTGCGTACACACGACATCTAAGGCGATTTCCCCTTATTGGCCTGTTTGTTTTCTTTAGCCTCTAAACTCCTCAATGGGCCCACGCTTGCACTGGGTCTTCCCTTTCAGGAAGTTTTCGAGGGGATAGCTGACACCCCTTCCTCAATAATCTCCCTCACAAGAGCAAGGTGAAACTCGATGAGTCACCTGCTTTCCTGTTGACGTTATCAAAACAAAGCTATTGAGCACTGTGACGTTGTGGAGGTGGAAGAGAAGATTTTTCGTCCTCTTCCAGCTACGGCAACTAATGTCATAGCTATTCTATATAAGCACTCTTCTTACAGAGGAGGATATAGGATATATATGAGGATACTAATGTCTGGCCCAAACTACAATAGTTGGAGAGCTGAAATTTAATACATAGGTGAATCGAAAAAAATGATCTTAGGGAAAATTGCAAAATTGCGATAATGTTTATTTTCTTGGCTGATACAAATTATAAACTATTTTACTAACATTTCATGGTTTAGCTACTTCTAAATGGGATATGAAGCTGAAATTTTTTCAATTGGTAGAATTTGCCAAATGATGAAAATGGGATTATAGAAATTTGAAAATTTTTATTCGTTCGGCCGTAATAAATTCCTAAATGTTAAACAAATTGACTAATGTTTATGTACATTCTGAAGATCTAGGAAGCTGAAACTTTTAACAATGTTAGGAAATAATTTTCCGGTTGTAAATAACATTGAAAATTTCATAAAAGTTTTATATTGTGGCTGTTAAAAATTCATAAAATTTAAACAATGATATTCATATAAATCCACTGCTAGAGGTGCTATATTGATCAAATTTTGCATAAATGTGAGGAATTCATAAAAAATGCTAAAAACCTATAAATGCTTTATAATTATAAGTTTTAGGGGTTGTTTTTACCTCAATATTGCCCATAAGGAAAAAAACGTAAATCGGCAAGAAGGTGCAAACTGTTGCGTTTAAAAATTGTCAGCTCATACTCTTTACTTAAGGGTGAGAGAAAATGCTTGCAGAATGCAAGCACACCTTCACTAGTAATATATAGTCGCCATCCTGTCCCCCTTGTCTACGTAACCCATGTGGCGATTGTAGTCTTCGATAATTTCCGGCCTCAGAGCATATCCCTGCTCATCACTGAAATTTCCTTCTCCCGGTGGATCGTGAATAATGGTTTTATATAAGAGCAAAGGGAGAATGAATATAAAAAAATCAGCTTACCAAGGAAAAAATAGAGATTTTCACTTTTCTATCAAGAAAAATATTCTCGTCCCAACTAAAACTCTGTTCGAAAGTCTGCTAACGAATGAATATACGCGGTCTAAACATGCAGAAGAAAAAAGGGAGGAAGAAAATAACGGTAAGGTTTTCAAGGAACTTCTCCTATGCCGGGACATTTTTATTGCCCACATGTGGAGAGTGAAGTGGGTTACGGTTAGAGAGCAGCTGGGCTAAGTCTCTCTCCCTTACTCTTGGTGTAAGGTCTCCTCACCCCCAGTATTGGAACATACGGCGTGTTTCCTCAACAAATCTTGAGAAGAGGCTTTTAGGATGATCCCTCCAAAATTTTACACATCCAGGATGAATGCACCATCTGAGGTTAAATTCGTAACATTTTGCCGAAATTTGATCGGCGGGTTGCATACCTTTTTTGGCCAACGTGAGTTACTGACTACTGCATATGCAGTACTCCTCAAAAAATAAATATTTTTAGAAATTTCGACATTTTCAGTCTTTAACATCATATTTAGGACATAAATGTGAAGTCATATTGAATTTCTTCAATAAAAATTTTTCCCGTAATCGGGGAATTCGCAATAATTCTTTTCCGCAATGAACGTGTTAATCAAGATGCCCTAGAGAATTCCTTCTCATTTGTTAGGAGCAAAGGTACTACTTATGACCTTCCATTGCCAAATGATTTTAAAAATAGATTGAAATGATATATTCTAGGCAGACACTCCAAAGTGGTTTTTCAAAACACAGTAAATACTGTTGCTGAGGTGAATAAATGTTGCCTTGTTAATCCAAATCCAGTGAATGAATATTCAAAAGAATTGGATGATGAATTAAGCTCTGCTGTGAATGACTTTTCTGCGCTATTCGATAGTGAATCAGTGAATTACTGAAGAGAGGAAATTGAACAAATGGAAAGCAGCAACATCTCTGCAGCAATGCAACCTAGCAAAATTATTAGTCAGAGGGTTTAAAGAATTTGCGGGCTACGTGGCACATAAATTTCGAGCCACATATGATTTAGGTATACCGACTTCAGAATTGCCTAATAGTCAGTGTTATGATTGGATACCTTATCTTTCTAAGGATGGTCTTACGATGCCTAATGCAAAGTGGCTTGATACTGCTAAAACTGCAGAAAATATTTTCCTTTCATTTCATGGTGAAACATGTTACAAAATGAAAAACATTATTGACCCTTTGGCACGGATGTGGCACCATTGCAAGAGAGTGCCCCTATTCGCGGCAGTCAGTCACCTTCCAGTGACATACCTTATTAAAAAATTTCTAGTGCGTTTCATTCAGTTATCTGAGACACAAAGGCTGCTGTTGTCTTCTAGAAAGGTTCTGCTTTATAAACATCAACTTAGGGTATATGTTTTTGCACTCAGAGCATAAAAAAAATAATTTGAAATTTATTTTCGCTCTCCGTGACGTTTAGAGATAGCCCTTGGACTCAGGATGTTTAGGTTGGAATTTCATTTCCATTCAGTTATCTTTGGTTGGCATCTGTTTCATGTTCCTTTTAATGAAATACTGAGTCAGCGGAAATGCAGTTTTGTAGCTTACAAGGGGAAGACCAGGTTTACGGGTCACCGATCTAGCTGAAATTTGGTAGGTATGTAGCCCGCAACACCACGATAATGAATAACCCCCCTTTTGCTGTTATATGAGCAATAGTTTAGCAATAAAATGCATTTGTAGTTTGGACTTTCAGAGATATGTGTCTGTCTCTGCAATATCTGTAACGTAAGGATTGGCGTAGGGGTAACGTGGTGGGCTACGGAGGTGAAGGTACGGGGTTCGCGTCCTGTAGCTTTTTTTTTTTTCGCTTGTTATTGACATTAATTTTTGTTTCATTTATGCGACGATGCTACATTATTATGAAAACCATACTTTTTACATTGTTTCTGGAATTTTTGTTTTTTTTTTTCGTTTTTTCCGTGGGCTTTTCTACATTTTTATCTCTTCTTTTGGTATTTCATTCATCTTGATCCTATTCCGTCTCATTCTCATAACAACAGTATGTGGGGTGATACAAATCATAAAGACAACGGAAGCAGCAATATTTTCTACAGTGTAGCAGCTCGCTGCCTTTGCGGGCGACTCCAATCTTCCTAAAGGCCAGTCGCCTGGTGACTATGTGAGTCATATGTTGTTGTGCACATTCATATTTTCCTCGGTTGCTTGTTTGTCCCTTTGATAGCATCTTCATACAATTGAGGACAATGTAAAGGTCGAAGGTTAAGGAGGTAGGACTCGAATGACATTGTAGACAAATGGTTTCACAAATTGTGTAGAAGAGCAAGGGTAGGCAAAGCCATTCCGCTTGTTACTTTTGAAACGAGCTGTTCTCTTCGCTTTTAATAACTTACGATTTGGATGTAAGAAAGGAGATTCTTTGGTCGAAAACCTATCTGCGGGATTGACTCCTTTCATTCATTTCACTGTAGTGGTAAGTTATCTTTCATAATTTACATGGCTTTGCCGATAAAATACTACGTGTAATTTTGCTTTTTCCATCACACAATTTGTCAATTACCAGAGCTAGTATTTCATATCTTGAAATTTGGAAATTTGCAGGAAGAAAGTTTCATTGGAATTATGGAAAAAATCACCAGAGACGTAGAAGTTTTGCCAGCCATCGGCGAAAATGATCCCGATAAGCGTGAATTACTCGCCGATGGTTTGCACTTTTGTGCCGAACTTTTACGTGAAACAGGCATTATTTCGGATCGTGTCAATCCAGTGATGTCTGAACGGGCGATTGCAGTGGGACGTGAAATGTACATGCGCATTATTAACATGACGGAGGAAATGTCCATCGAGGATGATGATGAACTTTTCGTTGGGAATGATTTGGAGCCCATTCCTAATACTATGGATGCATCAGAAGACGACGAAGACGAACCAGTTCATTCATCCAGTTCTTCTGATGATTGCTTTGAGCCATCGCCCAAAAAAATGTCGCGAATTCCGCTGGACATTAAAATAAAAGCTGTCACGGCAGCGAAAATGCATCCCAATTGGACTATCAAATCCCTTCGTGCAAGAGTGACCCAAAGAATCAAAAGAATGGACAGCATCAAAATATGGGAGAAGGATATCATAGCAGGAGGTACGCACTGGGATAAGTACGAAACCATTGAGAAGTGGACATATGATCGCTTTTTAGAGTGCCGATCTAATAGTGAACATGTGACAACGAGGACGCTGAAGCAGTGGGCAATAGGGGCAGCATTTCAATTCATGTCTGATGCTTTCAAATTTGAAGCATCTTCATCTTGGGTGACGAGATTCAAAAGAAAAAATAAAATTCGACAGCGACATGTTACAAGATATGTTTCCCGGAGAGAAAGGGCAACTGCAGAAGAAATAATGCACTCTGCCATTCTTTTTCAAGAACAGCTGGAAAAGTTGATACCACAATTTGAGGCTGCATTGGTTATCAATACGGACCAAACGGGCTGTGAGTACAGGGCGCACATCAAAAGGACGCTGTCGCACAGAGGTGAAAAAAGTACGGAGGTGTATGTCAGTCAGCTAAATAAGATGACACATTCATATACAGCTCAATATGGATTAGCGTTTTCCGGAGAACTACTTCCATTGGTGTTCATATGCCTTCAAGAACCAACTGGAAAGTTCGGGCCAAGGGTAAAGGGCGAAGTAGAGGAAGCAGTGGCTCGATTTTCAAATCTATATGTGACATGTACAAAGTCTGGGAAAATGCAGACAAACACATATGAGATGTATTTGGACAATGTACTTAAGCCGTACGTAAGGGACAAAAAATTTCTTTTAATCATAGATTCTTGGTCCGGCCAAACAAACCAGGCCCTATACGATGAACGATTCATAAATGAAACAAATGAACCAACATGCACATTGAAAGTGATCCCGCCAAAATGCACGCCCATTTGCCAACCTTGTGACGTCTACTTCTATAGGCAGGTGAAGAATTTTGTTTCCCGTCTGCAGAATGCTGCGATATTATTGCGTGAAAATCGCGACATTACGAGCAGGATGGACATGATGAGGATCCATTCCCTGATTCATCATCAGCTGTCTTCTGCTGTATTTAAACCGATGATACGATACGCATGGTTTGCATCTCGGTTGACGAAAAGCAGGGAATTTTTTTATAACGTGAACCAAATAATTTTCCCTGAGGAAGTATTGAAGAAGAAATGCAGCTGTGGGGAGCAGTGCTTTGCCAGGTGTTCCCACTGCAGAAAATATTGGTGCTTCCGATGTTTTTTTGATTTGTATCACCCCACATACTGTTATAATGAGAATGAGACGGAATAGGATCAAGAAGAGATAAAAATGTAGAAAAGCCCACGGAAAAAACGAAAAAAAAAAAACAAAAATTAAAAATTCCAGAAACAATGTAAAAAGTATGGTTTTCATAATAATGTAGCATCGTCGCATAAATGAAACAAAAATTAATGTCAATAACAAGCGAAAAAAAAAAAGCTACAGGACGCGAACCCCGTACCTTCACCTCTGTAGCCCACCACGTTACCCCTACGCCACTCCTTACGTTACAAATATTGCAGAGACAGACGTATATCTCTGAAAGTCCAAACTACAAACGCATTTTACTGCTAAACTATTGCTCATATAACCGCAAAAGGGGGGTTATTCATTATCGTGGTGTTGCGGGCTATATACCTACCAAATTTCAGCTAGATCGGTGACCCGTAAACCTGGTCTTCCCCTTGTTAGAGCCGTATAGTCCACAGTTGAAAGAATTCTTTCGGGAGTGGAAGTCAAAAAAGTCTTCTCTTTACCATCCATATTTTGAAATGGTGTTTGGTAGTAGTGAACGTATTCTGGGTGAAGAAGAAATACAATTTCTTGTTGAACATGAAAATAAATTACCAAGAGATTGCGGCAGTGATAAATCAGGTGAAATCGAGGTTCACTTTGCTTCTTTTGACCTACCTTAAGAGCCCAAGAGTGAAGACGAAAGTGATTCATCGTTAAGGCTGAAATTTTTCAAACTTCTTGGATTTGGTCAGATATTGATGATATTCCAAAAAAATTTCTTTATTGGTGAAAGTGGTCCTACTGTACCTATTGCTAATGTTCCTGAGTCTTTTACAAATATATCTGATGCCAACCTAATTGAGATTATTGGTTTGGAGACCAACATTTTTCAAAAAACAATGTCACAAGATAGGTTTAAAAGTATTTCAAAATCCTTCCATTTTGTCGATAACTCAAAAATCGAAAGTTATACAGGAAATGAGAAGCTTTTCAAAATTCAACCTATTATTGATTATTTGAATAGTAAATTTCAGAGTACCTACTTGCCAAAGGAAAATATTGCTGTAGACGAATCCCTTACCATCCGACATACCCCTGGAATCTTCAAACGCACCAGGCAATCAATGCTTAGGCAGTGAATGTTGTGTTCACAGATTGAGCAGCTGTTGTAAACTGACGCTCGGAATGAAAATGTCCACTAACACTGATGTTCTACTATTAAAGTTACTGGGCTGTAACTCCTAAAGGGAGCATTTCCGGACATGTTTATAATAACTATTTTATTAGTTTGGTATGCAGAACTACCCATTTAAGTTTGTCCATATAATTTTGGAACACCCTGCATATTATATTATTATACAGTCCAAATCATCTAGAAACCATTGGATGATGGTTGCATTGTAGATATAGACGATGAAGTGAACACTGCAAAAAATATGATGCAAAGTGACATTAATCCTAGATAATCCCACCCCCACAAGACCGAGCCAAACTTCAGCTAAAGCTCCAAAACGTCAAAGAAGCAGAAAAGACTCCGAAAGGCCAGGAGGGATATCTGAGTTTGAGAACCAGCTGCTGAAGATTGAGAAAGAAAAAATTACAGTTTTACAGGCCCAGGAAGATGATGACTTCAATTTTTTAAAGTCCTTCCTCCCCTATATGAAACTTCTGCCACCAGTCAGGAAACTAATGATTAGGTCTGAGTTTCATGATTTGCTAGTGCAGGAAATAAACAATCTGCCAAGTAACAAAATACAACAGTACTGTTCTCCAAGCGTATTGCAAACATTGAGTGCCAGTCATTCTCCTGCATCCCATTCCTCTTCCCTTGGAGAGGAGCCATCCCCGCTAACTCGTCCAGAACTACCTCCATATCCTGCTTGCATTCCATCACAACCTCAAGAGCAAGAATCACCAGCAGCATCCGAACACCTCTTAAATCCTTATTATGCCGGTTTTTAGTCGTGTGGTGGGTGTATAGTGCTCTTATCCTAGAACAATTAGAGAAACATTATTTCTTTGAAAAACGTTTAATAATACCATTGTTCCCAAGCCATCATAGCGATACTTCCATTATTTTAGTTGATTCTATTTAGATAAATTTATATCTGTGTGTAATTGATATCATTTTGTCACTTTTTTATATTTATGAGTATACTTTGTACTCTTTATTAAGAACCGTTATTTGTTTTTCCTTTAGTACCGATTTGAATGTGAAATTCAGGTTTATTTAGCAAATAGAATTGTTGTTTCCAGTTATAAGTTGTGATTATTCCATTTTCATTATAATGTAATATATGTAATATAGATTTTCTTAAGTAAACAATACTTTCTCCTATACTATGTAAATGGAGAAAGAAAAAGAACAAACGACAACAAAGATATTTGCAGATTACAAAATCTTGTGTGTTTTCACCATTAACACGTTCCGTGCCTTTGACGCACCGGTGCGTCAAGATGGCCGTTCCCGGCAGGCCGACGACGCACATGTGCGTCCCACCTGGGAGCGGATTTCCTTTAGTGCTGCAACCGTAGATTTTGGTGGACTGTCTGGTGCTTGCGGGAGGCACTCAGTGAAGGTTTTGACCTCAGCGGAGTAGCATTGGTTTTTTCTTTTCGTAGATTTTTATCCTGGTTTTGTTAGTGGGCTGTGAGAGATATTTTAAATTAAGTAATATTTCTTTATGATATTTTAATGACATTTTCGGTGATTTTTTATTTCTCTTTAAATAGCGTATCTTTTCTCTTTTTTTAAAGAATTTTTTGCGTGTTTCCTCAAGAAATTTATGACGAATTGAATTTCGACAGTTATTTTTCTGTAAGTTTTTATATTTTATAAATTAGAAAATTATCAAAGATTGTGATTTTTTTATTGAGTACTAATAAGTCGAAATATTTTGAAATGCTGTTTTAGCACAGTGAAGGTTTTGACCTCAGCGGAGAAGCATTGGTTTTTTCTTTTCGAAGATTATTATCCTGGTTTTGTTAGTGGACTGTGAGAGATATTTTAAATGTAAGTAATGTTTCTTTACGATATTTTAATG
Organism: Uropetala carovei; assembly: GCA_036926305.1. NCBI lineage: Eukaryota > Metazoa > Arthropoda > Insecta > Odonata > Petaluridae > Uropetala > Uropetala carovei. The sequence goes on from JAXCHB010000043.1 coordinate 3,419,343, forward strand.
ACATTTTCGCTGATTTTTTATTTCTCTTTAAATAGCGTATCTTTTCTCTTTTTTTAGAATTCTTTGCGTGTTTCTTCAAGAAATTTACCACGACATTTATTTTTCTGTAAGTTTTTATGGTTTTTTTGTTCTGTTTTTATATTTTAAAAATTTGAAAACTATCAAATATATGTTGATTTTTTTAATGAGTACTAATAAGTCGAAATATTTTGAAATGTTGTTTTAGCCATGGCTGAAAATCAACCTGGACCTTCCAATGTGGAAGGTTCAAGAAAAAAGAGGAGAATTGAAACTGTTGAAGAAGAAGACGTATTGGAAATTCTAGAGAATACAGATTCTAATGAATCTGAGGATTTCGGAGCGAATTTAACCGGGACTGACTCCGAAAATTCTAATACCAACGCAGAGGATTTTGATATTGGTGATCCTCCAGAAGATGCTGATGTCCGGCCAAAATGGACATCGCAACCTCCATCGAATGCTGTGAAAATTCCATTCGCTAGTAATTCTGATATGAAAATATCACTTTCGATTGAGAAGCCGATAGATTTATTTAATTTGTTAGCCAATGATGAATTTTATTCTCTAATAGTGGAAAAAACTAATGAGAATGCTCAGAGGATTCTTTCAGGATTAGTTTCCCCTCAATCGAGAATAACTAAATGGAAATCCTTAGATGTTGATGAGTTTAAAAGTTTTCTCGGTCTTTTGTTTCACATGGGATCAATTCAAATTAGTCGGTTGCAGGACTACTGGAAGACTGGACCTCTAGTTTTATGGCCCGTAATAGGTTTTTATTGATTATGAGATCCCTTTACTTCTCAAAAAGATCCTAAGGAACATGATCCACCAACATCTTCGCGACTTCATAAAGTGAAACCACTAATTGATATATTTAACAGAACCATGGATAATATCTATAAACCTTCAAGGGAACTGTCCATTGATGTGTCAATGATCTTGTGCGTGGACGATTACAAAAATTTATTGTTTATTCCGGTAAAGACGATCATGATCTGAGAGGTAAAGGCCATGTAAATAAAGTTGTCCATGCTTTGCTTCAAGAGCATCGCAATGTAGGACATTCGCTGTTTATGGACAATTACTATAATAGTGTTGATCTAGCGGAAGAATTACTACAGAGAAAAACCTATTGCACAGGTACGCTGAGGGCGAATAGGAAAAATAACCCACCTGAAGTTGTGAACGTGAAGTTGAAGAAAGGACAAATCATTGAGCGACATAACAAAAAAAATGTGTACTAAAGTGGAAAGACAAAAGAGACGTCCTTATGATCTCAACAGAATTTGATGGGAGAATGATTGAAGTGACCAACAGAAGGGGGGTGAAAAAGATGAAGCCTACTGTTGTTGAAAAATACATTTATGAGCGGCGTCGATAAGCATGACCAGATGATTGCCTACTACCCCTGTGAAAGGAAAACCCTGAGATGGTACAAAAAGCAGTTTCTACGTCAACTCCCAAAGGAAAAGGTCCACTAAAAATTCCAAACGTGGTGTTTCCAAAATGTGTGTAGCTCGACAGTCCAAAATGCGTGTTAGACGGCAGTCCAAACATAAAGAGAGCTGGTACTGCTTTTTATGTCAAACAGATCTCGTTCTGGATATGCATTTACTGCATTTTTTGCAATCACTACGTCCATGAAGAATGTGTGGGATTAACAAAAAATGACAAAGGACTTTTCAATTGTCCCCAGTGTGCATAATAATGTTTTGAAACTTGGTCTCATTGTGTAAACTAAAAATGTGTTTATGTTTTTGTGTGTCTAGAGTGTAAGACACTAAGTTGCTTTTCTTTGTCACCTTTTTCATTTTCATTTTTTTTAATGTGTAAATTTTTTCAAACTGTTTTCCGCTATATTTACAAAACATTGCATATTATGTAATCTTATCTCTTAAGTCTATTAAAATTTCCTTCATTAATACCTTTGTGTTTATAAGAATACCCATTGATTTTAAATATGGCGAAGTTAGGGTACACATGCTCCCTAACTTGGCCATATGCAACCCTCTTGTTTCGTTTCGTTTTTGTTTAAATGGGATACCGAATTTCTTGCCGCAATATTTTTTAGGTGCCCTTATATATTACCTTCACATTGCAATTTTTTTCATTTCGAAAATATGTTAATTCATCCCTTCAAAAAAATATAGTTTCTTAAGGTGGCTACCTGCGTTAGTTAAATTTCTCACAGACAACACAAAGTGATGTCAGACATCATCGGTATTTCAACAAGTAATTAATTACAAAAAATGGGCAGGCATTTCACACTCATTTCAAAACATCCAAGGAATACAATCATAACGTCACTATGTATTCTGTACATACGCTATGTCCAGGTATACAATTTCACTGGAGACTAACATTACAAAAAAAACAATAGTTAAATTTCACACAGACAACACAAAGTGCCAAACAGTGATGTCAGACATCATCTGTATTTCAACAAATAATTAAATACAAAAAATAGGCAAGCATTTAACACCTCATTTCAAAACATCCAAGGAATAAAATCAATGTCACCATATGTATTCTGTGCATACGCAGGTTTACAATTTCACAACAGATACCATTACAAAAACATAATACAGTAGAACCTCATGAACCCGGCAAACTCGGGACTTAGAATTTACCGGGTTTTTGAAATTTTATAAAAAATCTTTAATGTACAATTTTGGTAACTGATTATATAATTCAAATGATGAATAACAATTAAAAGGGAACCCATTATCAATAAAGACTAATGCTTCTACATGCACTAAAACGAGGAATTACATAAGAAACATTAAACAGTAAATAAAATACGTATTTACAACATTATTTTCATCACACATTATTCTGAGAATTTTAAAAAATAGATCAGGCAAACTAGCTTGCTTCATGCATCTTGATTTTTCCTCCATAAGTTTATCTTGTATTTGAAACAAACCCGTGATCTCTTGAAAATCAATGAAAGAGCGTTGTTCTAAACCAGATATTATATCTGTGACCAACTGTATACAGCAATCTACTGAAGGTTTGTCCTTCATTATCTCTTGATCATCGTCACTATCATTTTCATGCTCAGGTTTCAAAACCATGTCCACTATTTCAGATCAGCTGAAGTACGACAGGCGCATCATTGTCGATATCAACACAGTTTTCAATGTCATCTTCTACCACCCTTTTTGGTATTATGAAAAACTTTCATTTTGTATCAGCATTAGGCCTGAAATAGGTACACATTCACTTCCTCGGTGATGGAACCACTCAAACAATACCTTATCAAGATTATTTACCCGGGATGTGTAGTGTGTTACGGCTACACAGTACTTTAGGTGTATCATTCTCTGCATAAAATTTCAATTTTTTTCTTCAAGTCGTACGCAGTGGAACCACAAATGGTATATTCTTCATAAAGTCTCTTCACTGAAGCATCTTTTTAAAGTTTTCTTCGTATTTCCACATTTTTTCCAATCGTGAGATTTATGTTTACACTTCGTAACACCACATATGGCGTTGTCGTCTTTTTTTGAAGTCATGTCAAAACAAAATTTAACAAAAGTACTAATTGCATTAACGGAAAACAATTGCTATGGCCACGAACCGAAACATGTGGTTCTAATGAGGTAACGACACAATGAAAATAGATAGCATACATCATTCAAAGCAATTTCTAATTTTTTTAAAATAAAACTTTCATAGAAGTGCTGAGTTTTTGAGAATGCCGGGTTTTTGAGGTTCTACTATAGTTAAATATTTCTCACAGACAACACAAAGTGACAAAATGTGATGTTAGACATCATCGATATTTCAACAAATAATTAAAACAAAAAAATAGGCATGCATTTCACAACTCATTTCAAAACATCCAAGGAATACAATTATAACGTCACCAACTATGTATTCTGTGCATACACTATACCCAGGTTTACAATTTCACAAGAGATTAACATTACAAAAACATAATAGTTAAATTTCTCACAGACAATACAAAGTGCCAAACTGTGATGTCAGACATCATCGGTATTTCAATAAATAATTAAATACAAAATATAGGCCGGCCTTTCACAACTCATTTCAAAAGATCCAAGGTATACAATCATAACGTCACCAAATATGTACTCTGTGCATATGCTATGCCCAGGATTACAATTTCACAAGAGATAACATTACAAAATCACAATAGTTAAATTTCCCACAGATAACACAAAGTGTCAAACAGTGATGTCAGACATTATCGGTATTTAAACAAATAATTAAACAAAATAGGCAAGCGTTTCACAACTCATTTCATAAAATCAAAGGAATACAATCATGTAGATAACATCACAAACTATGTATGCTGAGCACACGCTACACACAGGTTCAAAAATCACAAGAGACTAACATTACAAAAACACAACAGTTATATTTCTCACAGATAATACAAAGTGCCAAACTGTGATGTCAGACATCATTGGTATTTCAACAAATAATTAAATACAGAATATAGGCAGGCATTTCACAACTCATTTCAAAACATCCAAGGAATACAATCATAAGGTCACCAACTATGTATTCTGGGCATACGATACGCCCAGGTTTACGATTTCACTGGAGACTAACATTACAAAAACACAATAGTTAAATTTCTCACAGACAACACAAAGAGCCAAACTGTGATGTCAGACATGGGTATTTCAACAAATAATAAAATACAATATATAGGCCAGCCTTTCAAAACTCATTTAAAAACTACCAAGGAAAAAAATCAATGTCACCACCTATGTATTCCGTGCATACGCTACGCCCAGGTTCACAATTTCACAAGAGATTAACATTACAGAAACACAATAGTTAAATTTCCCACAGATAACACAAAGTCCCAAACAGTGATGTCAGACATCATCGGTATTTCAACAAATAATTAAATATAAAAAATACGCAGGCCTTTCACAACTCATTTTAAAAAATCCAAGGAATACAATCATAACATCACCAACTATGTATTCTGTGCATACGCTATACCCAGGTTATAATTTCGCAAGAGACGTAACATTATGGAAACACAATAGTTAAATTTCTCACAGACAACACAAAGTGCCAAACAGTGATGTCAGACATCATCGGTCTTTCAATAAATAATTAAATACAAAAAATAGGCAGGCATTTCACAACTCATTTCAAAACATCCATGGAATACAATCATAACGTCACCATGTATTTTGTGCATATGTTATGCCCAGGTTTACAATTTCACAGGAGACTAACATTACAAATACACAATAGTAGTAGTTTATAAGTCACTTATGAGGCTAAAATTTTATGGAATTATTAACTAGAAATGTGACAAAGTATAAAGAAGGTTAGTTTATACCCATAGAAATATACCAGTACCCATATCTAGTTGCAATATTTCCCTTCAAATGAAATTCTGGATGATATTGACTCAAAAAAGAATCACTTGCAGGCTATTCTTTTTCAGAAAATTAATCGCAAAATCCAACTTAAAAAAGGCATGGATAAAGCAATATATTGTTCACAACAATTAATATTTTACAGTTAACAAGAGCTTTAAGTACTTTCCAATTAACAATGTCCACACATCATTTTCAGATTTTTCAACCATCGAAAATGAATTTAGAGTAAATTCCCAAACATTAAAGCATAGCCTTGTTTTAAGAAATATCACAGGCTACTTCTCACAAAACTTAATAATCTCACAGTATTGGTATGCGTACATGAACTACATATCACATGAAAGTTCCTTAGATTCTTACCAAATTTCACAAGAATATGAATAATATGCGCTAAAATAACAGTTTGAGCTGTAGAAGAAATCATTTAGAGATCATAAGAACATATCAATCATTACCAAACGAACTTTCTCGACCAAAGAATCTAAATTCGCTCGCGGAATGATTTTTCTAGGAAAAGGCAGTATCAGATTACCTCATGTCGTTAAAAGCTTTTCTTTAATACTGCTATAATCTCGTAATTTAAGCAATTTTGTTAACCCGTTACAATACATAATAACAAACAGCATTTCAACCAATCAGTATACCAACTCATTACACCGCTGTCACCACTTCATTTCACTGGATACTTGCATCCTCATCCAATCTACCTCAACATTTTCTATGCACTAAACCGTAGTTCAAAACCACGACGAAGTGATCAACGACTTACGTACGAGGCAGAAAGTAACCATTAGCTGTAAGACGTAAAATACCGAGAGCATATCTAAGAACAAAGAACGTGAAGAAATACTGCTTTTGTATTAAGCAGATAGACAACATACACCTTCTAGACGTTGTGTAAACCAACAACGAAAATGTTCACAAACAACCAAAGCGATTTAAACGACGAGGAGTATCGGCTATGGAAACAACTTACAGTTGAACCGCTTCTTTTTCCATTTCTTTAGAATGAAATTAAAAAACAATTCTTGTATAAAACAAAGAGTATTGAAATCATATGTAACAAATGATCCCCGAACGTAGTCGATGCCAATAGTGTAATATCATGCTAATCCAACCGTTGAGATACAAAATTTCCACCATTTCTTGCAGCCAGCCGGCGTCAACTCTAATGAAAAAGTCGTTTACGGAGTTTTGCGTGGCCCTCGCACGAGAGGACAAAAGTCACCCCTCGGAAACTTCGGTCAAAAATGGTCACGGAAAAGTTTGGTAGGCTCACGCCAGGCCTCTGAAACTCCCTTAGAAACGGCTGTTCCGAAGTTTAGCGGAAGGAGATAACCAGATGGCAATAGCGTCGCTCTTAGCGTGACGTCATACAGCGGCTTTCTCAAATCTGTTTAAGCATCAGATTTGAACATCGAAGGTTCATTTTGTATCAAAATCACTATTACAGGAATTTCATGAATTTAAACTTATACGATATATGGGATGAAGCATTGAAACAATCTATATATATATATATATATAACGCTTAGGTATGTATGCTTTGTTGATTACCGTTAACAAGTAACCATATATTACCCCATAAGCATTGGAATCGGTGCAAGGCATTTTTAATTTCTTTTTAAAATTACTTAAAATTATTATACGAAGTCCGGACTTGAAGTATTAAACGGAAAAATGAGTGAAAATAATTATTTTATAAAACAATACGAATTTATGCTGAATTTGCTTAAATATTTTAACTGCATAAGAACGAGAAGTTTTGAAATTTATAATGGGAAATTTTATTTTTTAGTTTTGTAATAATTCTCCAGAGACGATCATTAGAGTCAATGAAATATACACAAAAATAAATCCGAGGGAATTCATTATAAACAATGAATATAATACAATGGAAATATGAATAAATTTATTTATTTAAAATTTTGGTGAAAATCACATATACAAATATCTTGCACACGCTTTTAGGTTCACAGGAGGTAAAAATCATAACATTCACATAATGTAGAAATTTTATCAATACCAAGCAAAAATTTTATAACTTTTAATATACAATGCATTCAATGGAAATATGAATATATTTATTTAAACGTTCGATCAAATCACATACACAAATATCTTGCACACGCTTTTAGGTTCACAGAAGGTAAAACTCATAACATTTACATAATCTAGAATTTTTATTAATACCAAGCAAAAATTTTATAACTTTTAATATACAACGCATTATTAGATTACATTCATTAGTTTTCAGAAACTTTAATAAAAATTTACTTTGCGAGCTTGAACACTTTCCAGTTTAAATTCTAGAAACTTAGAATTTTTTTAATAAAGTGGTGATTTTTGTCTGTAACACTGACGAAGGAAGGGATATTTACATCAAAAATATTTTTTATTTGCCTAACTTAAAAGAAAAATATGCAGGAACTATATATCCCAATAAACACACACACGCCTTTTTACAAAAGTAGTATAATTGAAAAAACTTATTTCATCTAAAGTTTCCCTAAACTTGGAAACACACCTTATTTACATAGCTAAATATGGGTACAAACATGGTACCAGGAAGAGAGTTCCTCTTATTTTTTCACACAATGATACTAAAACTCTATCCCACACATATTTTACAAAAGTAATGAAATTGAAAAAGTAATTATTTTATCTAAAAGTTACCTAAACTTGGAACACACATCTAAATTACACATTTACATAGCAAAATATTTTAACAAACATGGTACCAGGAAGAGTCCTCTTAATTTATGCACGAAGATACAGCAGCACATTTTGTGCATGCAGTGCACAATACAAAACATACAAAAACAGAAAAAATTTTACATTTACAAAATGCAGTTTACTTTCCATGAAATTTAAGAAATCATGGGTGGGGACAAAGTGGTACTACACTTGAAGAACAAGTATATTTTGTTCTTTTTTCTGCTTTCCTGGAGCAGCATAGGCGACATCTTCTCCAACTGCCACCTTGATAGGAAGATGCTTGACAACTACTTCACTGTATTCCGATCATAACACATTAGAAATGTAAAGTTACACAAGAAAAATATAAATTTTGCTTACCTTACTCATCAAATAAAGCATCGTAACTTTCTGGCAAGGTAAATCTTGATGTTTTAATTGCTTCAATCTTGCTTTCTCATCTAGTGTCAGACAGAGGTTTTAATATCAAGTCTACATGATTTTTCACAACCTGCCAGAAAAGAAAAAGTTATACACATCTTGAATTGTGACTTGGTACATTGGGGTTGTCAAAGCATTTATGCTCGATGGGATCTTGTTTTAGGTAGTAAGTATTGGAATTAGTATTTGGAACGGTCAGATTTAAATACATCCGCACAAAGAATGTAACTATTTTCAATGTGAAAGATAAAATTTTGTCATTCTCCCGGAAGCTAGTTTTGGATTTCGTCTGTATAACAAAATAATTTGGATTGGTTTCCAACATTCAATGATTTCTTTGAAGAAAACAAATGCAAACTTGAAGAAGAAATTCAGAGCAACATAGCTGTGGTTTAAATTTTTACGGAAAAATGCCTGATGTTGGTGTATAAATTGCGAAGATGATCTACAATGTTGCTCTGAATTTCTTCTTCAAGTTTGCATTTGTTTTCTTCAAAGAAATCATTGAATGTTGGAAACCAATCCAAATTATTTTGTTATACAGACGAAATCCAAAACTAGCTTCCGGGAGAATGACAAAATTATTGGGATATATAGTTCCTGCATATTTTTCTTTTAAGTTAGGCAAATAAAAAATATTTTTGATGTAAATATCCCTTCCTTCGTCAGTGTTACAGACAAAAATCACCACTTTATTAAAAAAATTCTAAGTTTCTATAATTTAAACTGGAAAGTGTTCAAGCTCACAAAGTAAATTTTTATTAAAGTTTCTGAAAACTAATGAATGTAATCTAATAATGCGTTGTATATTAAAAGTTATAAAATTTTTGCTTGGTATTAATAAAAATTCTAGATTATGTACATGTTATGAATTTTACCTTCTGTGAACCTAAAAACGTGTGCAAGATATTTGTATATGTGATTTGATCGAACGTTTAAATAAATATATTCATATTTCCATTGAATGCATTGTATATTAAAAGTTATAAAATTTTTGCTTGGTATTGATAAAATTTCTACATTATGTGAATGTTATGATTTTTACCTCCTGTGAACCTAAAAGCGTGTGCAAGATATTTGTATATGTGATTTTCACCAAAATTTTAAATAAATAAATTTATTCATATTTCCATTGTATTATATTCATTGTTTATAATGAATTCCCTCGGATTTATTTTTGTGTATATTTCATTGACTCTAATGATCGTCTCTGGAGAATTATTACAAAACTAAAAAATAAAATTTCCCATTACAAATTTCAAAACTTCTCGTTCTTATGCAGTTAAAATATTTAAGCAAATTCAGCATAAATTCGTATTGTTTTATAAAATAATTATTTTCACTCATTTTTCCGTTTAATACTTCAAGTCCGGACTTCGTATAATAATTTTAAGTAATTTTAAAAAGAAATTAAAAATGCCTTGCACCGATTCCAATGCTTATGGGGTAATATATGGTTACTTGTTAACGGTAATCAACAAAGCATACATACCTAAGCGTTATATATATATATATATATATATAGATTGTTTCAATGCTTCATCCCATATATCGTATAAGTTTAAATTCATGAAATTCCTGTAATAGTGATTTTGATACAAAATGAACCTTCGATGTTCAAATCTGATGCTTAAACAGATTTGAGAAAGCCGCTGTATGACGTCACGCTAAGAGCGACGCTATTGCCATCTGGTTATCCCCTTCCGCTAAACTTCGGACCAGCCGTTTCTAAGGGAGTTTCAGAGGCCTGATACAGAGTTCCGTTCCTTACACCTTTTTATTCGACACTAGCGCCAGTAGGCTTAGGATTACCCTTCCGAACTTTTCCGTCACAATTTTGGGCCGAAGTTTCAGAGGGGCTCACGCTAAGCCTACTGGCGCTAGTGTGGAGAAAAAAGTGAAAGGAAAGGAACGGAACCAAACGGAAGACTGTACACTCCGCGTCATCATTTTCACCTTTTAAAATTTGGAATTTGTGTACGTGCCCAACCATGGAAGAATTATTCTATGGCGATACCCGAATTGAAGATGCGCATCGAGTGGGTGTGGTCTGGTTTACGGTTGGCCGGTGGTTTTAGGTTCATTACGCCTATTACGGTAATGAAAGGAGTTTGTCTATTGCTCGCATCACGATTAATTTTTTGAAAACCTATGCAGTTTCCTAGTTACTTGTATTTCTATGGAATAAGGTTTATAATTGTGATGGCGTCGATTTGTCTTTTACGTGTACAGAAATTGTATTGAATGTGCTTTTCTGGTGAGAAAGGTGGTAAGGTTTCATTTGAACTACTGCCAGATTATGCAAATTATCTTATGTTCATTGATGTGAAAGCATTTATTTCAGTCAGCTGTTATTAGACCAATGAATTACGTAAGTGTGCCTATCTGTAAAGTGTACATGTTTGGCATTGGATAATTTGACTGATTTATCGATTATAAGGTAAATAGCACAATTTTAGTAGTATAAGAAGGGGATATGGTCTATTGGATGGAATCATGCTCCTAAAAGTAGGTCAGGTTCCTGGATGGGCAGAGTTTTTAGGTTTGGTTTCTTATGCCTCTGACAGTAATGAAATGAGCTTGTCTATTGCTCGCATAACGAATAATTTTTTTGAAAACCTATTCAGTGTCGTAGTTACTTTCCCTTGTATTTCTAGGGAATAAGGTTTATAGTTCGATGGTGATGTGTGCAGCCACCACGATTGGTGATGGCATCGTTTTCTGTTTTACGTCGACAGAACTGGTATTGATTGTGCTTTTCTGGTGAGAAAGATTGTAAAGTTGAAGTCTGAGTGGCTGAATCTAGCGATTCTTAAAACCAGTTTGGCAACTTTGTTTGAACTGAAGCAAGAAGTCAGTTTGTGGTATAACCGTGGGATTGATCCATGACAAAAATAACAAAGTCAATTTTAGTAATAGTAAATGGCATGTTTTTGTTTTGAGATTCAAAATGTAAGACTAGAGTAAACAAGCTACAGTTGATGTAATTCAAAGAAAAATATGGGATCTTTCCAAATTACTTGTTACAAGTTTGTGAGTTGTATTTTGTGAACCATTTTAATAGTTAATTAAATTGTGCCTTTTTTGTGTGAAAATATTCTAAAAGGTTATATTTATTTCATATGAAAGTGTCTTGTAGTGCATTTTTGTGTGTTTGAGTTGTATCATAAATACGCGAAGCTTTTGGAGGGATTGAGCCGTTATTTGAAATTTAACTTTCTGTACCTGCGTACAAGACATTGTGAAATAGGAGGTTGGAGATTAAATTACCGCTCTTTTTAGCGTGTGAATTTTTTGATTTGACTATTTTGTGTAGTATGTCATGTTTTTAGAACTTCTGGAGTTTGTGATAGTTGTAAAACACTGAAGAATGCAATCTTTGAAAGTCATCCTTTTCGGTTCCCAAGGGATTTCTAATCTTTTGTTACACATCCATCGACTTCCACAGATTCTTGTCTGTAAATGGAATGTGATTTGGGAAGTTTTCTAGTGCCTAAAGTTTTAGTCTTTGAGGTTTTTCTCTGTTTGAATGTTGATGGTTACTGTAATGAGCCCCAGTAGTTGCAAGGTTTGTTGATGGTGGCAATAGGCTGTGATTGCATTAATTTTGTTAGAGATGACACCCAACTGAATGTAATTTATTGTTTGGAAAGTTTATTTTTTTGTGCTGGAGTGCTAGCAAATTTTCTTACAAATTTATCAAAGTGACTGGGATATACAGACTGATAAGAAATTTTTGGAACTTTTGAAAATAATGGTTGTATTATATGAGAATCATTGTCTTTGTCAACTGACGTCCATTCATCAAAATGTGCCAGTCATGTGTAAATCTTGCTTGTTCACATTTGTCTGTGTCTAAAGTATTTTTTTGTCCCTGCATAATTATGAATTTCACCATTTACTCAGGTTCACTAACAGAAGTTGATTCACCACATCTCACACACTTAATTGGTCCAAAAACATCTTTCCTTTCTGCAGAAGTGTAATTCAGTTATGCAGACAATTAAGGTTGCATGGGAGTTGGAGGTCCAACTTCTGTACAAGGTTTCAATGGTGAAGTATTTCATAAGGGTTTGGCAGGTCTTTGTAACCTCTGCCTCTTGGAAGCAATTTTTAAGGGGTTTTAACAATGTGTATTTAACTATTGGGGAGAAACATTCTTACTTAATAGTGAAGACTGGTTTACTCACTGTTACAGGATATCCGTGTTCTATTGTCTTTGGATGGCAAGAAGAAAAATTAAGATGCCGAAAATGTCCTATTGTTCTATGAATGATCACTTAAAATGAAATGGTTGTGAACAAATTAGCTCGGTGCTAGAGCTCTGCGGGATAATCCTATTGCATATCATTCTTTGTAACTTGAATGTATTTGTGATTGTTGTCTAATTTTTTTTTCAAAGGGTTAGATTGTACAGAAGAATTTGAAAGAGTATTGATTTGTTAACTGAATTTGAAGTGTGAATGATAACACTTGACTTTATTATCCCCAGTTAATTAAAACCTCAAGTATTTCCTGTATGAGACAAATGGTAATTTTATTTGTTTTTATTATCTGATGTTAATCGAGTTTGGTATATTTTGAGTATTTTTCTGCTTGTAATTGTATGATGTCTCTCTAACTTGTTCACGTTTTATTTGAAAGATATGTTAATAATTTTTTGTGTGGATATGGCTGCTGCTGCTGCTTTAGTGTATTTTTAAGACATTTTTCATAGTTGTAGGTGGAATCGTATTTTGAATGGTTGTAGCTTGTCAACAGGAACCTCATCCACTCGGTGCACAATTTAATATTTATTTTATCCTGTTATCCATGCTATGGCACGTAATCTGTGATTTGTGGTTTTGTAAGTAAGTTGAATATCAGTAGAATGTGGTTAATTGCTTTCTTTTGTCAGATAGTTTCAATGTTTTATGGCTTATGGAGATGCCATATTAAATCCACATGAAATAGAATATTATTCTGCTTGTAATTGTTTGACATTGTTGAATATATTCACATGTAATTTGAGAAATATGGTAATACTGTAATATATGTTTATCTGTTGGAACTCAATGGAATTTGGTTATTTGCGATCTTTTACCAGATATTTTGTAGTTTTTTGGCTAATGGAGAAGTGATATTAATTCACATTCAATAGAATATTATTCTGCTTATAATTGCTTGACATCTGTTGAATTTATTCATGTTTAATTTGACAAGTATCGTATTTTGTCGGTAGATATAGTTTCTGCTGTTTTGTCCTTTTTAAAACACTGTTATTTTTTCATAATTACAAGTATGATCATTCTTATGAATGGATATAAGTTGCAAGCAGTAAATCCATCCAGTTGGTGTGCAGTTTAATATTTTTGTAACCTGTTATACATGTTATGGCACAATCTGTGATTTTTTAATTAATAAGTTGATTATCATTAGAATGCAGTTAATTGCTTTCTTTTGCCAGATAGTTTCAATGTTTTTGGCTAATTGAGAAGCAATATTAAATTTATATACAATAGAATATTATTCCGCTAATAATTGATTGACATCTGTTGAATTTATTCATGTTTAATTTGACAAGTGTAATATTTTGTCCATAGATAAGGTTTCTGCTGGTTTGACCATTTTAAAACCCTGTTATTTTTTCATACTTATAAGTGTGATCATTCTAATGAATGGATATAGGTTGCAAGCAGTAAATCCATCCACTTGGTGTGAAATTTAATATTTTTGTTATCCTGTTATACATGTTATGGCACAATCTGTGATTTGTTTTATTAATAAGTTGAATATCAATGGAATGCGGTTAATTGCTTTCTTTTGCCAGATAGTTTAAATGTTTTTGGCTAATGGAGAAGCAATATTAAATTTATATTCAATAGAATATTATTCTGCTAATAATCGTTTGACATCTGTTGAATTTATTCATGTTTAATTTGACAAATATGGTAATATTTTGCCCATAGATATGGTTTCCTCTGGTTTGACATTTTTAAAACACTGTTATTTTTTCATACTTATAAGTGTGATCATTCTTATGAATGGATATAGGTTGCAAGCAAAAACTCATTACTTGGTGTGCAGTTCAATATTTTTGTTATCCTATAATACATGCTATGGCCAAGTTTTGTGATTTGTTATCTTTATTTGTGGCATATTAGTAGAATGTTGTTAATTGCTTATTTTTGCCACACAATTGTAATGGGTTTTCACTATTGGAAATGCAATACTTAATTTTCATTTAATGTAATGACATTGTTTCAATTCCTATAAATTAATTTATGTTTAATAAGGACTTACGGAAATATTAAGGAAATTTCGTGTTTGTTTCTTTTGTCAGAAGATGCCTATTGAACTATATTTGCAGTCCATTTATCTATATCTACAGTTCGCCCTGCAAGTCACCGCAATTGTGTGTGGCAGGAGGACCAAAATGCCATGCAATCAGAGAACCTATATCATAATGGAAATCAGCTTCGATTTGAGATACACGCTGAGTCATGTCGGTATTGATGAATGTTATTTGATTACTCATATCTACTATCTCCCCTTCTAGCTTTTTAGTGTAAGATATTAATTCAGCCATCCAAGATTACTCAACCATGCGTCGTCCAGTGTTAGCAGCAATAGCCTTAGCAATCTCGTAACCAAGCATCCCAATAGATATATCCCACATAGCTGAAGTTAGTTTATGATTCCTAATACAATCCCATGCTTTTGGCCCAGGTTGTTTAAGACTGTAGCCAATTGTCTGCAATATGGTTCTTTTTGCTTGTTGGGTCACATGAGGCCCAATAGCCCACATGGATGTTCTGATTGCTGATGAGGTGACTCCTAATAATGGCATAGAGGGAGACCTTGTCAGAGAAGACGCTGTTCTAATCACTGAGCCTAGAGACTTAGTTAATGTTGATATATCCCTCTTTTCCTTCATAACTCTTCTCTGTTCCTGCTTGACCAACCCTCATTATGTAATCCTGGCTTAACACTTGTAAAGGGATTCAATGTGTGTCCAGTTCTAATTCCACAAGATGGGTCCTCTTCACCAGGAACACAAGATATATCAGTTATATTAGGCCATGTCACGTTATACCTTGTTGCAGAGCGATACAGATGCCTATGGTTAAATTCAAGAATTGCATATCTCACTATGTGATCATAATGACCCATGGTGTCATCTAACCGTTTGATCTTTGCTGCATCAGAACTATTACCCAAAAAGCTTTTCAATCTGGTGACAACTGGCTCAACTGCTTCTGATGGTAACATCATTTTGATAGCCAACAGTCTCTCTTTAACCTTATCTCCAATGATGATTACGTCCTGATGGTATATATCTGTTGAAGTGTGATGGATAGAGAACAATAGCAATATGATAGCGATCATCATAATGTATAGTAATAACACTATGAGAATAAGATGGCTTTCCAAGTTTTCCTCCAATTGTTTCCATGCAGGAGATTATTTGAAGACTGTTTGTAATTTAGTATTTTCTTTGTTGTATGTTTATTTTCATTTTTATATTATATAATATTTTGAATTAAGTCTTTTACAAAGGTTTCATTTGAACTTCTGCCAGATTTATGCAAATTATCTTATGTTCATTGATGTGAAAGCATTTAATTTATTTCAGTCTGCTGTTGAGGTACTTATTAGACCAATGAATTACGTAAGTATGCCTGTCTGTAAAGTGTACATATGTTTGGCATTGGGATAACTTGACTGATTACATATTTATTAATTTATCGACTATAAGGTAATAGCACAATTTTAGTAGTATAAGAAGGGGATTCAGGGGACTTGGATCATAAAAAAAACTCATTGATGGTAAGCAAGAAACAGTGAAGCTAATTGGACAGTCTGTCATCACACAGATACGGCATTTTCCGTCTCTGGAGCAATGTTTGTATCACCAGTTTCCCATCTCTTGAGGTTTGCCTCTCTCACTGCTGGCATGATAGAGCCAAGATTTACATAGATGACATTCTGCTACTGAAACTCTTTGCTCTGCCTATTATTTTTCTGTGTGTTAACATTGATGGAGAACTTAAACTGATGCAGAGATGAGCCCTAACCATGATATACATATATGGTCTATTGGATGGAATCATGCTTCTAAAAGTAGGTCCGGTTCCTGGATGGGCAGAGGTTTTAGGTTTGGTTTCTTATGCCTCTGACAGTAATGAAATAAGTTTGTCTATTGCTCGCATAACGATTAATTTTTTGAAAACCTATTCAGTGTCGTAGTTACTTTCCCTTGTATTTCTAGGGAATAAGGTTTATAGTTCGATGGTGATGTGTGCAGCCACCACGATTGGTGATGGCATCGTTTTCTGTTTTACGTCAACAGAACTGGTATTGATTGTGCTTTTCTGGTGAGAAAGATTGTAAAGTTGAAGTCTGAGTGGCTGAATCTAGCGATTCTTAAAACCAGTTTGGCAACTTTGTTTGAACTGAAGCAAGAAGTCAGTTTGTGGTATAACCGTGGGATTGATCCATGACAAAAATAACAAAGTCAATTTTAGTAATAGTAAATGGCATGTTTTTGTTTTGAAATTCAAAATGTAAGACTAGAGTAAACAAGCTACAGTTGATGTAATTCAAAGAAAAATATGGGATCTTTCCAAATTACTTGTTACAAGTTTGTGAGTTGTATTTTGTGAACCATTTTAATAGTTAATTAAATTGTGCCTTTTTTGTGTGAAAATATTCTAAAAGGTTATATTTATTTCATATGAAAGTGTCTTGTAGTGCATTTTTGTGTGTTTGAGTTGTATCATAAATACGCGAAGCTTTTGGAGGGATTGAGCCGTTATTTGAAATTTAACTTTCTGTACCTGCGGACAAGACATTGTGAAATAGGAGGTTGGAGATTAAATTACCGCTCTTTTTAGCGTGTGAATTTTTTGATTTGACTATTTTGTGTAGTATGTCATGTTTTTAGAACTTCTGGAGTTTGTGATAGTTGTAAAACACTGAAGAATGCAATCTTTGAAAGTCATCCTTTTCGGTTCCCAAGGGATTTCTAATCTTTTGTTACACATCCATCGACTTCCACAGATTCTTGTCTGTAAATGGAATGTGATTTGGGAAGTTTTCTAGTGCCTAAAGTTTTAGTCTTTGAGGTTTTTCTCTGTTTGAATGTTGATGGTTACTGTAATGAGCCCCAGTACTTGCAAGGTTTGTTGATTGATTGACTTGACTTTATTATCCCCAGTTAATTAAAACCTCAAGTATTTCCTGTATGAGACAAATGGTAATTTTATTTGTCTTTATTATCTGATGTTAATCGAGTTTGGTATATTTTGAGTGTTGTTCTGCTTGTAACTCGTTCATGTTTTATTTGTAAAATATGTCAATATTTTTTTGTGTGGATATGGCTTCTGTTGGTTTAGTTTGTTTTTAAGACTTATTTTTCATAGATTCATATGGATTGATTTACTTAAAATATCTTATAAGATCTTGTACCTAAGATCTTATAAGAAATTATCAATAGGGATATGTGCATAAGCTACTATATTATGTTCACTTCCTGATCTAAGTTTAATGCACCTACCTGCTTTCATGATCTTGAAGAATGGTAGCACTAGTATATGCAAATGAATATATTTCTTTTGTTTTAATATAGCTTGTAGGGAAAATATAGTTTTAATGTATTTCATTAAGACCTGAGATGACATAAGAGATTCCTTTATGATCGTTATAAATTTTTCCTTTGTGCTGATTTCTAAGCTTTTTTAATAGAATTGCATATTAGCAGCTATTTCAATATTTCCTGCAGCATGAGGTTGCTCATTGCATTTAGCTGACGAAGTAAAAATAAAAATATTCAGCTACCAGAATACTATTCAAAGAATAGGAGAACCTTATTACAAAATGCTACATACTCCTATCCAGAAATATTTTATCCCTATCCTTACTTTTTCATTAACTTTATAATGTCCCTGTTATACATATTAATAACAGAGTAACTATCTTCCATACATTCTCTTTTGGTGGCATCACAATGAGCCATATTCATTCTGAGTAATCTGCACATCTATTTCAGTTTTATTTTAAATAACATCTCTTAACATTTTTCAAGCACTTCATATCCATCAAGTATTGAAACAAATTATTGGTGTCCCAATTGTTAAACTAAATATATTATTTATTTTTCTATTACAAATTGAAATTCAAAAACATAATTTTAATTTTGGATATCTTTGGATATCTTTTCACTTGAGAGTCGACTACGTCTGTCTGTTATGGTTTGTCCCTGCTTTGAAAAGACACGCTCACAGGGTACTGATGTGGCCTTGATGCAGAGGCGTTGTTTCATAATTTCAAAAAGTGTAGGAAAATCAATTTGTTCTCCTTCCACCAGAGTAAGGGTTTTCCAACCTGGGTAGAAGTGGCATCCTCATGTATTTATCCAGCTCGACAATACTTGCTGCTCGAGGGTTGTCTGGTTGGGTTTGGACCAGGTCTCCTACAGCCATATCAAAATCTTGCCAAATAGAGCTAGGTCTGGAAATCTCATTGTGTTTTGGTGGGTGTTTGAACTGCAGTTGGATGAACATGAGCAGATTGAACTATTGATGGGCTAGGTTTGTGAATTTGATTTGATTCCTGTATTATGCAACACATATTAATTATGACGTCCTTAGTTTCCTTAAAGCGATGGTTGTCTCCCGAAAATCCATGCTCTCTAAATCTAGGATCCATGAATGTTGCTTCCAAGGCAATGGCCATATCACGATATTTTCTGTTCATACGATTTGACACTTCATCTGTAAGCTTTTCTATTAGAGCAACAACAAATTCACTGTCATAATTTGCATTTTTGAATCGGAGGCGGTGATTAAGCAAACCTTTGCTCAACAACCCAATCTTTGACAAAGTTAGTTTTTTCACTGCTGAGTTCCCTGGAAACTTCTTCAAAACACCGTAGGATTTCACAGGATTGTTCAATGACATACCAGTCTTCGTTTGTCAACTGTTGAGTATAGCCATTGTGCCTTGGAGAGGTTCTTTCATTTGCAGAATCCTTTCAAACATGATGAATGTTGAGTTCCAACATGTTGGACAGTCCTGTTTCAGAGTTAGAACAGGATAACCCATCTGCTTTTGCATACTGTGGAGCTTTTCAAGAGCCTGTGGACTTCGTTTGAAGTATTGAACAGTTGATTTTACTTTTTTGTGTGTCAATCCAATTGTTTCAAGGCTTGCTTGCACAATTAAATTTAGACTGTGCGCAAAACAAGGTACATGGTGCCATCTGCATAGATGTATAGCTTTGATCATATTAGATGCATTATCTGTGGTACAAGCTACAATTTTATCTTGTATGTTCCATTCCAATGCAATTTTTTGCAAGTCATTTGCAATGTTATCTGCTGTATGCTTTCCAAAAAGCTTGAAAGAGGACAGCAATCATTATTTATAAAATGTGCAGTTAATGCAAAATAATTTTCATTTTTTAAAGAAGTCCATCCATCGGTTGTTAGACAAACGTACGAAGCATTCTTTTCGATCTCACTTTGGATTTCTTCCAATCTCTTTTCGTACAGCTTTGATAATATGCTGTTAGAGAGAACTTTCCTACTAGGTACCGCATAGTTAGGATTTAGGATGGAAATTAACTTAATGAATTCTGTGCTCTCTACAATATTAAATGGATGATAATCCTTAACTATCATCCTTAAACTCTGATCATCAATTTTTGTTCGTCGGTTAACCGGGATTGATTTTGTAGTAAAACTACTGATTTTTCCTTGTTTTTGACGTCTAGTGGTTGTTGGCATATTAGTTGACGAAGTGGATGCGACAATAACCTCCTCACGTTCATCATCAGGAAGCTGCTCCGATTGCAGATCATTATCAATATGACAAAGTGTGTCTTCATCTGGTACCCGTTTCGAACGGCTTTCATTGCGGTTATTTGTTGGTTTAAGGCGTAAATGCCTTGTCATATTGGTTGTGGAAGACCCTCTCGTAGACAACACAGCGTAGCATATGTTGCATTTCACTTTGTCCGGATGGGTCCGAGAAAAATAATCCCACAGCAAACTAAAAAGAGTAAACGTGCAAGATGCGCGAAATAAGGATTAGTGGGATACTAGCAAGACAACTTATTACTTACGAAACAGAAAGACGTTTAGGGATACTACCGATCGTAGGCGTACCCAGGATTTTTTTTTGTGGGGCACAGCGGTAAATGCTCATTTCTATGATTTCATATTACGCTCAAACAGTTTATACCATCTAACTATTATATATGAAGGGCTGTTGCAAATTTGAGATTTAAACAATAAGGTAAATATCTAATAAAGATATGATGTATTGATTGTTTCTAATACATTCCAGAGGATAACAATAAAACAAAGTATATTTTTGAAATGAAGACTAATAAAAGAATAGTATAAAGATATAATATTATAAACCAAGTGTTTCCTATATACTTTTTATAAATTTGGTATCGATACTTACTGTATTTTCTTTCGATATTATATCCCTAAAGACAACTTATTTAGCATCGAAATATCGTATTATTTCTTGTTTCACTTTTTCTCTCTCTAGATTCTCCCGGCGACCGCCTTAGCGCTAGTGTGCCCTTACTGATTATGAGTCAAATGTTTCGAATCTTATCGACTCTCATAGAGACCGACGTAGTGCTACTGTGTCCTTGCTGTATCGAATCATTCGAATCCTACAGACTCTGAGGAGACCGACGTAGTGCTACTGTGTCCTTGCTGTATCGAATCCTACAGACTCTCGCAGAGGCCGGTGTACCGCTAGTGTGTCGAATCGTTTGTACTCTGATGTATCGACTCGTTCTGTCACCTGGATGAGTTGAATCAGTGTTTCGAAACATACACTCAGTAGCCAACTCTAGAACAGAGTTCCAGGGGTAGAGGGGAGGGGTACACAGGTGACTCTGGAATTTTGAAGTGGTGAGTTGTGATTGGCGAACATTTGAAGGGGGTATTTGGATTTGTGGATCCAGTCTTAAAGTTCGTTGAGCTGGAAGGGGACTGGAGGGAGGACACCCCTTTTAGGTTATATAGTTAGACACCCAGAAAAGTCCGCGGCGTCCAGCGGAGGGGCGATTAGTTCGGGCTTGGTTTCTCTCGGTGGGCTTTGTTGATGAACATACCTCGGGATTGGGGACAAAATTCCGAGGGCAGGGAAAAATAAAAAATAAAACACGTTAAATTGATACTTGTTTTATTTAACACTTAATTTCATATGGCATACAAGGTACAGTAAATGGTGAAGTTCCACCACATTCTGGAAGAGGAATTATTTGTCTTCCATAGGTATCTGTTTCAGAATAATCAGTGATATGATGAGTTACAAACAATTCAGTTGTCATTCTTATTTGATATCTAAATTTCATCTTCCCAGTCTCGTCCGGTTGTCATGTGTAGTCTCGGGTATGATACTCTGGGTTGCATCATTGTTTGGGTGACCCCTCTGATATCTGGTCCAAGATTGATCAGCTCTCTCTGGTTACTCAATGTCCTGGATGTAGTTGGTATCTCTTTCTTCTGGGCTCCTGGGATGATCGTCTAGAAGTCCGTTGGTAGTAAGTCTGTTGGTTTATACATGTAATTGTGTTCCAATTGTGGGAATGAGATGTATTTGGACCACTTTAGTCTTTGTGGTAATTCCATTTTAGTGTATGTATCATTGTACAGAACAATGATGTTGATGTGTGATTTGCTATGGGTGATGTGTCTGCTGCTGATGCGTATGATATGTATTCGACGTTTCTATCTGCTGCTCCAATGAACAAGTTCTGACTTGTCTCGAAATCCCACTTTAAAGTGTTTGTCGTACCTTGTTGAAGTAGACATTGTCTGCGTACTGCAAATAATTCAATTTCTATCAATCAATCAATAAAACGGAATATTTTTGTGCTGTTGCACTTGCCCAGTTTCCGTGCTATCAGTGTTGTTTGTGATTGGTGTTGCTGTTGTGACGTAAATGGGTAGGCGTTTTATTCCTTCTTTATCTTTGTGTTTTATGTCTGTTTTCACTGTTTTCCCTTCCATTAGAAGTTTCCATGTTCCTACATTTGTTGGTGTGTTCTTTGGTCCTTCGAATAATGCTGCTGATGCTCCTGGTAATTGGTCCAAGTGAAATCCACTGTTGTCTCTTTCTCTCGGTATTTCCTCTGGATGCATTGGTCCTATTAAGTTGTCTATTATTAGTGATTTGCCTGCATTGGTGTATCCTTCCAATACGATACAATTTATCTTCATATATCGTTTTGTTTTTATTATTTCATTCCATGCTAGGAAGTGGATTTTGTCGATATTATTCTCCATTAAGAGATATTCCAGCCAGTCTATTTTTTCAATGTAGTTTTCGTCTACCATCTTTTCATATGTCGTGTTTTCCAATAGCTCCCGTAGGATATCTGTTAACGTTTTTTCTCTCAAAGCGGTTTGTCTCTCTGCTTTTTGAATTTTTATCACTTTTAGAATATCTGAGTCAACGGATAATCCAAATTGCTTGATTAGTTGTATTTTAAACTCCGGTGTTACTACCGAATCCTAGTCCTGTGCCCTTTCAGTGTCTTTTTCCTTCAAAGCCTCTCATTCAGCGGGAGAAAGAGAGTTGACTAACTCGTTTAATGAAGGCTGGCTCTCAATTTGTCTCGAAATGGCACTCCCACTTCTCCAACACTTCATACCCGCGAGCTAAGAAGAATTTTTTCTTTTGCTCCGTGCTTTCGAAGTGTGCTTGCATGGTCTCTTTCTTCTCCCGACCAATTGGATCATCCCTCCTTGGAATGCATGAAGGACACCTGTGATGGAAGCACCCTTGAAATTCAAAAATAAATCTTATTTCCGTCGTCATAATAGCCAGTTAACTTTACGACCTAACACTTTCACCTCGCTTCCCTCGAGGAGTTGGAAATGAGAAAGCAACTCTCTCAACAGCTCTGGAGCTACTTTGTAGGTGTAGATAGATTTCACTATCCGTTTGATATTCAATAATTTGTCTTGGTTGCTTATCATTTCTTGTTTTTTCAAGTTCAGCTGAAGGACGTATCTCCTCGGTGCAATGTGGATCGATGTTCCTTGTGGATAATTTTCTCTCTTTTCTATCTGGTTTAACCATATCCATGGTTCTTCCTCTATTGGGTGGTGTTGGGTGATCAGGTGTTTCTCTCTCTATCTTTGGTGGCATTGTCGGATTGTGTTCGATGCATCGAAGGTGTTTCTCTCTCTATCTTCAGCGGCGTTGTCGGACTGAGATCGAAGTGTGTGTATCGAAGGCGTTCTCTCTCTCTTTTTCGACGCGGTGGATTTGAATGTGTGTTAAAATTTTCTCTATCTTTTGTGAGGTTGTCGGATTTCGAAGGCGTTCTCTCTCTCTCTCGATATTGTCATCTCTCTCTATCCAGGTCCCGAGAGAGAGAGACTTCTTGATGGGAAAGGGGAGTGAAATGTAAGAGTGAAATATGGTTTGATTTTATTATTTCTCCATTACTGGTCTGTATATATTATGAGGTTCCCATCTTTTCTTACAAGATCGAACTTGTCAATATCTCGTCCATTGTTGTATGCACGGCACTTCTCCTCCGTGATGACAGTATACCTCTTCGGAAGATATATTCTCGCTTTCCACGTCGGTCTGTCGCGGTCGATGATCTCGGCAACGATGGCATCGCCGTACCGCGTCACCGTTACTTTCAAATCTGTGATGGGGTACATGACCCCCTCAACCAATTGGTCCACCTTTATGAACATGGTGTTTTGCTTCAGTCCCTGTAAGCGAGCTTTCAGCGAGTTCATCTAAAGAAAGAGAAGAACGTGTGAAAATAAAGGAACCTATTTAAAAAAAGAAATAGTTTAAGTTGGGGATTAAAGAGCTCTAAGCACTCAACATTTGCTGATATTAGTAAAAAAAAATTATTCTTACTATCAGTGGTGGCAGTAGTGAGAGGAGAATGAAATCGCACACACGATGGTATTCTACCATTGCAGAAGGGATCCTGAATGAAATATATAAAAAAAAGCTAAGTTGAAAAAAAAAACTAGAAAGAAAAGCCACATACTCTTTGGAATAAAGAATACGTACGCTTTAATTCCTAGTATACATCTTTTGGGAGATTTAACGTTTCGTTTAACGAAACTAAAAAATCATATGTATGAAGCTCAATGGCTCGAGGAATATTTTTCTGCGAATGACACATATAACAACATTTGCTTTCCCAAAACATATCCAGGATTAGTTGGCGAATGCTAGATTCCACTTGTTTTAAGCAAAGGTCATTTAATGACTGCATCTAGTAATGAGCAGGGGAAACACGTAAGAACACATTTTAATCACTTTTAGTTAGAAAAAAATAAGAAAGTACTTACTGCTGCGATGTCTGTGGTGGAGGTACGACGGTGGTGATGTCTTGACGATGACGGCGGTAATGTATTGATGCTTGACGATGACAGCGGTGATGTGATATCTTGACGACGACGACAGCGGTGATGTCTTGGCGACAAATGGAAACAAAGGTCAGAACAAGATAAATTAGCACATTTAAGAAAACAAACATCAGGAAACTGGCATTCTAGATTGATTCGAGAAACTTTATAAAATAATGTTGGTTCTGCTGACATTTTACATTCCAAATCCCTTCACTTCCTGAGGAAATGTCAGCATCTGGTATTTTTAAACCTTTCCTGTGGCGGTTTTCATTCAGATTTTGAAACCTTAGAGGTGGCTCTTGATATTTCCTTTTTCCAACTAAGGCCAGATGGGTAGTTCTATTTATTTTAAATAGTGTACTAATAAGGTCATCCAATCTCCTGTTAACTTTTCTGTTAAGATAATGAGTTTTAAGCCTATTGTGAATTGATTCAACAGACATATTTGTATCAGTTGCAGCATGAGTGAAATTACGGTAACACATGGCCCATTTCTCTGTCTTACTCAAATAATATTCTTTGAAATATGTCATGAAGGCACTGGCAAATTCAGCATATTTAAGAAGTAGTTACCGCAACATTAATTTGAATTTCTCTTCAGATTTCTCCTCCAAGATTATTTGTAAATTTTCATATATTTCAGAAACTATTAGTTTTTAATTTTCCTTCGAAGGTTCTCCTGCCTACATCTTTTCACATGCCATATGCAAAGTAAATATCTAATGCCTTCCACAAAAACTTTTAGAAATGAATTGGAAAGGGCCTCATCTCCATCTGTCACGGCAGCATTAATTTTTAAATCTGGACATTTGCTTTTAATACTCTGAAACAATAAAATCAAGTGTTTCATCATCCAAATAATTTGTAGTGAAATGGGCAACAGGGTATCCAACACCATACTCATCAGTAGCAACAAGATTAAGCAAATGGAATTTATATTGATTAGTACCATGGGTAGAATCTATACATAAAATACGGCTGCAGCCATCTACCATTTCTTTCAACTGGCTTTCTTCCTGAATACTAAGAACAAGAAGCTGTGAGCTCTGTGGCAAGTTAACAAGTCTCTGATCTCCTATTTCAGTTGGTTTTCCCTGAGGTTTATAAATTAAAATGGAATTTCTGCTTTTCTCTTTCATGGAATGGAAAAGAAGACTAACAGCTTCATCACCATCCTTACTGAGTCTCTGCTTCATATTCAACTCGTATTTCATTTTATTTACTGAGCAGTACTAATGAAATACTCTTTGATGGGGGATACATTTTCTACATCAAAATCAGGAGGCTGGAAATATTCCTGAATAGTATGAGCTGATATACCCTGTTCCAAAAAGGAATTAATTAGTTTTGTGGTGCTTTCATCCCACCTATAAAAGTTCACATTTTTGAAGTCCAAATCATGGTTGTGACAGTTATAATACTTAACTGTAACACCAATTTCTGTTTCACTGTCATTCTATCCAAGCAGTCCGTATTAAGCATAAGGCTACACTTCCTTTTCCTGCTTGTTTTGTTCACCATGCATTTATTTCTACGGTGATTATTGAATTTACAAACTAAATACTCAGACTTTGTGTCACCTTTTAAATATTTACCCCTGTCCATGACTAAGTATTACTTACGTGGCAGATGTTTTTTTTCCAATTCTTAAACTCTGAGAAGTCTTTGAAGAGGTGTTCTTCTACATAAATACTTTCATTATGTTCATTCAACAAGTGATCTACCATGACAGAATGGGTATGAAATTTTGTGCCACAGTCAGGCTGAGGACAATGAATATAATTGGAATTATTTTTATTGCAAAGGTGTTTATGTCTAGAATAGTTGACCTTAGTGGAGTAAGAAACGTGACATTCAGAGAACACCCTAGGGTAAACTATAGGGTCATTTTCTATACCACAGGACTTCTTATGCCATCAAAAAGAGCACTTAGAGGAATATATTTTATTACACTTCACATTTGCGTGGGTAAAGTGATTTTACTGAGTCAGAATTTGCATCAAAACCACCATTTATCCTATTATATACATACTTTGGAGCATCTTCTGGTGTAGGGTCAGCCAATGAATCCAAAACAGACCAATAATTAGACGGGATCAATGACAAAGAGGCAGGTACAGCAGAGGAAGAGGAGAGGTCTTGAAGAAGTCGGTACAGGGGTGGAAGAGGAGTTAGGCCTTGAAGGGGCTCGGAGGGGAGGGAAAGAGGCAGTGGAGAGATGCCTCGAAGAGGCGGGTCCAGGTGTGGAAGGGGAAATAGGCCCTATGGGGGCCTGCACAGGAGGGGAGAGTGACTGCAGGAAAAATTGCACATTAGAAATTACATTATCAAATAGGGACTTTTTTCCTGCTGGCGCAAGGTGCAATCCATCCTTGGACAGCAACTCATATTCAAAGCCAGGGAAGTGGTATGCATAATGGCTGACACATTTACACTGGGAGACCCCAATAATCAGCACTCCAGGAGCAGCCATCTCACTGTCTGGAAAATGATTCAACAATCACTAACTCTCTCATGAAGAGATGTTAAAACCTGCTTGCTAATTATTACTACACTTTTTTACATTTAAGTTGGATGCAATACTAAGAAACACCAAATGTCAATGGGATGAAAAACCAGTCACAGAAGCTGTTTGAATTGCCTGCCACCAACTTTGTTGCAAAGATTGCAGCAACAGAGCATGGACTGTCGCACTCGCTTGAAAATCTCGGTAATCCTGCAGACACTGTCGAAGGCAATGATGATTCTGGCAACAAGATCTTCTGCTGACTCATCTAGGTTCTCGCAAACTTTTAACTTCTCCCCATAGGAAAAAATACATGGGTGTCAAGTCAGGTGACCGAGCTGGCCTGGTCACTGGACCACTGCGACCATTGCATCGCCCTGGAAATGTGGTGTCAAGGTAGTCCCTTACAGCACGGGTGTAATGAGGTGGCGCACCATTGTGCTGGTACCACATCTGCCTGCGGACCACCAGTGGTACATCTTCCAATAATTCTGGCAGGTTGTGCTCAAGGAACTGCCTGTAGACATGTGCATTCAGCCTGGATGGGAGGAGGTGGGGACCATTCAGAAAGTCATCAACGATACCTGCCCAGATATTGACCGATTCGTTCCTGATGGTTCTGGAGGAGCGGTTGGTGCGGATTCTCGTCATTCCACACATGATTGTTGTGGCTGTTGATGGAGCCATCCCTGGTGAACATGGCCTCATCCGTGTACATGATGAGGGTGGGCAATGTTGGCTGCAGAATGCATTGTTGTAAGTACCACTGCACAAACGTCAGTCTTGGTGGAAAGTCATCCGGACCCAGAGCTTGAAACCTCTGAGGATGGTAAGGCCGCAGTAGTTGGTCATGCCAAACCCTCCACATGCGCATGTGGTCTACACCCATGATGTGTCACAGTCTCGGCATTCTCGTATTTCCAGTATTGCTTCAGTATCCACTTCCGTAGCTCTAAATTCAAATTTCCCGCCATAACTGTGTTTTACAGATCTGGAAAACAGAAAATTAACATTATAACATTATGCATATAAATGGGAATCATAAATGCCACAGCACAAAAATATAATCCTTCGGCGAAACATCGTATACTTATACCTATGTTACTGTAAACCTTTTGAGCCACTCTGGGAAAAATGTTTTGTTGATTCAACCATTCGTAATTTGAGTATATCACCAATTTTCAGCGACAGTTGAATATCCGGAAAGTGGTTGTCATTGATGGAGAATGTACATATGGGTTCACAACCATTAACACTTAACAAGCAAGTGAGATCAGCATCGGAATCTGCAACGCCTTTGTTTACAAATCCTTGTAATGCATGACCTTTAAATTCTGCTTCTAAGTTCTCTAACACTTCGATTTTGAGAGACATGAAAAGCTTGGGTAAATGGTAGGCACAACCTCTTACAGATAACACGAGAGATATCTCCCATGGAACTCTGTTGCTTCGCTCCAAGTCGATAATCTTAAAATATTTAATAATTCCTCCCAAAGAGCAGCCATGATAATCCTTTCCAGCCATGTCAATGCAGGAAGCTAAAGTGGTGGTGGTTGGAAGTAAACTGAAATGTTAAACACTGTTAAACGCTTTCTTCAATATATATTGGATTTCCCCCTACGAGTGCGCATGTGCAGCATGAGAAGGTGATTTAACGAGAAATGAGGGAGCGAAAGCATATCTTTTTATATAATATGTATTTCATTACACTTAACGGTTAAAAAATATTGTTTATCATCATTGTAAGATTACATTTCACTATTTGACAGCACATTGATAATACAAATGTTCCGGAATGAAAATTATTCAACAGAAGTAGAATACAAAATATCGACCACACACATGATGATGGTTGCCCACAAACGCAGCGACACTAGGCATTCAAAATTCAGGGAACTGAAGGCTAGCACGTTGTCGAATAAACGCCTCCAAACAGCCTACTTCCCCCCTCGTGTTTTTTGATATTAGTCGGATTGTGTTCGATGCATCGAAGGTGTTTTTCTCTCTATCTTCAGCGGCGTTGTCGGACTGAAATCGAAGTGTGTGTATCGAAGGCGTTCTCTCTCTCTCTTTTGACGCGGTGGATTTGAATGTGTGTTAAAATTTTCTCTATCTTTTGTGAGGTTGTCGGATTTCGAAGGCGTTCTCTCTCTCGATATCGTCGTCTCTCTCTATCCAGGTCCCAAGAGAGAGAGACTTCTTGATGGGAAAGGGGAGTGAAATGTAAGAGTGAAATATGGTTTGATTTTATTATTTCTCCATTACTGGTCTGTATATATTATGAGTTCCCATCTTTTCTTACAAGATCGAACTTGTCAATATCTCGTCCATTGTTGTATGCGCAGCACTCCTCCTCCGTGATGACAGTATACCTCTTCGGAAGATATATTCTCGCTTTCCACGTCGGTCTGTCGCGGTCGATGATCTCGGCAATGATGGCATCGCCATACCGCGTCACCGTTTCCTTCAATTCTGTGTTGGGGTACATGACCCCCTCAACCAATTGGTCCACCTTTATGAACATGGTGTTTTGCTTCAGTCCCTGTAAGCGAGCTTTCAGCGAGTTCATCTAAAGAAAGAGAAGAACGTGTGAAAATAAAGGAATCTATTTAAAAAAAGAAATAGTTTAAGTTGGGGATTAAAGAGCTCTAAGCACTCAACATTTGCTGATATGAGTAAAAAAAATTATTCTTACTATGAGTGGTGGCAGTAGTGAGAGGAGAATGAAATTACACACACGATGGTATTCTACCATTGCAGAAGGGATCCTGAATGATATATATAAAAAAAAGCTAAGTTGAAAAAAAAACTAGAAAGAAAAGACACACACTCTTTGGAATAAAGAATACGTACGCTTTAATTCCTAGTATACACCTTTTGGAAGATTTAAAGTTTCATTTAACGAAACTAAAAAATCATATGTATGCAGCTCAATGGCTCGAGGAATATTTTTCTGCGAATGACACATATATCAACATTTGCTATCCCAAAACATATCCAGGATTAGTTGGCGAATGCTAGATTCCACTTGTTTTAAGCAAAGGTCATTTAATGACTGCATCTAGTAATGAGCGGGGGAAACACGTAAGAACACATTTTAATCACTTTTGAGTTAGAAAAAAATAAGAAAGTACTTACTGCTGCAATGTCTGTGGTGTAGGTACGACGGTGGTGATGTCTTGACGATGACGGCGGTAATGTATGTATTGATGCTTGACGATGACGACGGCGGTGATGTCTTGGCGACAAATGGAAACAAAGGTCAGAACAAGATAAATTAGCACATTTAAGAAAACAAACATCAGGAAACTGGCATTCTAGATTGATTCGAGAAACTTTATAAAATAATGTTGGTTCTGCTGACATTTTACATTCCAAATCCCTTCACTTCCTGAGGAAATGTCAGCATCTGGTATTTTTAAACCTTTCCTGTGGCGGTTTTCATTCAGATTTTGAAACCTTAGAGGTGGCTCTTGATATTTCCTTTTTCCAACTAAGGCCAGATGGGTAGTTCTATTTATTTTAAATAGTGTACTAATAAGGTCATCCAATCTCCTGTTAACTTTTCTGTTAAGATAATGAGTTTTAAGCCTATTGTGAATTGATTCAACAGACATATTTGTATCAGTTGCAGCATGAGTGAAATTACGGTAACACATGGCCCATTTCTCTGTCTTACTCAAATAATATTCTTTGAAATATGTCATGAAGGCACTGGCAAATTCAAATATTTTGAAAAAATTATTGTTCCTGTAAAAGCTAACTGAACTGATGAAAGTCAGTAAACACAAGGGAGCAACTGTTGTAAGTATCATGGGTAGTGGATTCCGACTGTTGTGGTGAAAATGCTGGAGGTTGTACATGAAAATAATTATTTCTTGATACAGGGGAACAAGTAGAAGTTCCTGGGGAGATCCAGGTTCAGGATTTGCCGTGTATTGAAAATGTCACCAGCCGGTGTTAATATCCCAATTTTAAATCTCCTTTTTTGTTCGTAAGTCATTCTCTTCATATCTGGAAGAATACTCATTAAGAATGAAGCATCGGCGTCCTCATACTTTTCTACAGAAGCCCTTCAAGCGTCATTCATTTTCATTGTGAAATATTCTAAGGCGGATTTGTTAACTTCTTGGAGAGAAATGGCTTGAGTTGGAATTTTCTTTGTTTTAAGCCTACAGCCACTCTCACTATATTCTGCAGGGTTCCATTTTCGCTGCTGCTGGTTGTGCTACTCACGGTCTTCTTGATGCTTTTGTAGTTGTTGTTCCTGTTCTGGCTTAGCCTGTTCCTCTTGCGAGGTTTGCTGCTCTTCCTGCAGACTGGCATCAACCTCGGTTTCATCATTATATTTAACACTTCAGAATCTGCCAATACAGGCAACATATCCAATTCTTTTCCTTCAGCCTGGACATTACCTTTCGAAAGTAAATGGAAACAGAAAAGTCATGCATTCGGTGAGATAAAGCACCAGAATTGTGTGTAATTTCCTCTCAAGTTCTTCCATCGTGATTTGCAAGCAGCAACTGGAATAAAAGAGCGATAAAATGAGAATGAAAATACTGTATTAACTGTTAGCATTATTATTTGGTGAGATTAAAAGGTCCCAATTCTTTATCATAAGGTACAAAAACAATTTACGCACAATATTATAGCGAAAAATCTCTCCCTTTCCGGAGGGAATACATAACAGCCGTGTTGTCTGTGAACATTTGTATATTACAGGGCACACTGTTTACTTCACACAAATAATCTAAAATAAAATTTAATGCAATTAACGCCACCAAATCTTCAGTCAACAATATCAGCAGGCATCTATAAATAAAAAAGGCTTTAACTATGCCATATGTCGGCACCACAAATGCCACTGTATTTTCAATGGCGTCTGAATAAACTAACAAAGGAAATTGGCGGTCACCTAAACAAAATGCCTCACTTAGTTTCACACGATCAGATACAAACTTCAGCCACGAATTGTCACTCGCAAACACATCCTTTATTAGGAACAAAGGCAACAGTGCTAAGTAAAAGACCCACGACAGGTACCCAGCAATCCTTTGCTTGTCTTTCCAGGAGCACTGCGGGATCATAGCCTTTTCACACGTCTTTGAGTTTCCAATGTAAACTTAAACGAATTATTCACTGTGTTAATTTCCACTCCAAATAAGTTAACTGTTTCACAGGTTCTAATACAGATTTTTGACGATTAATTGTCCTCCCTGAGGGGGAGCTGGAAAAAACCATGCTTCAAATCAGGCTTAATTAACCACGAATTTTGAGGTATTGTCAAAATAGAATATAGTGCGGAGAACAACGAAATTGTTGGGCAATGATAATGGCCCGTCCATGGCGAAATGTCATGGATAAATCGAAACGTACCATTAGTTTTCGGAAGTAAAAGCGCATGAAATGTGCAGACAGGATGACTGGCTATAATTATATCAGAATTTAACATTGATACCAAACACTGCAAATTTTCCGAAAAAGGCGTTCAGATAAACACTGCAGAGGCTTCGGAGGGTCTTGGCAAATATACGCCATTGCAGCTTACCATTGTTGCCCAGTTCGATAGGCGCTCAAAAGGATGTATTTGCTCCACCGAAATGTCAGCTGCTCTTCCCTCCGAGGGATTTGTTTTATCTGGCTGACCTATATTCAAAATTTAATGACTCCCAAAATCGTTTCCAAGGTAAAGATGTCAGTCTCATTCAAGCTCGAACAGTCTTGCTTGGTTTTCAAAAGAAACTAGAGCTATTTAAATCGTCCTTATTAATGAGAGACTTCAAATATTTTGCAAATCTTCAACAATTGGAAAATGAAAGTATTACTGAAGATGTTTTGGAGTTATTTGTTAACCATCTTAAAGAGCTAATCCATGATTTCAGCATTAGATTTGCAGACCTGCAAAATATGCAAATTCCTGATTGGATTGTATCTCCTTTCCTGATTGGATTGTATCTCCTTATGACTCCTATTTAAACCAAAACAGCATAGAAAACCAAGAAATTTTTGATGAACTTATAGACATGTCTGTTGATCTCGAAGCAAAAGCATTGTTCAAAAATAAGACTACCAAATTATTTTGGGGAAATGAAATAATTAATACTAGATATCCTAAAATTTGTGCAACAGTATTACCTTTTATTTTAGCATTCCCCACTTCATATATGGTTGAAGCTGGATTTAGCCATGCTAACGCACTTATAATTAAGCAGCAAAACATGTTGAACTTGGAAGAAAGAGGAGACTTAAGATTAAGGCTTACAAATCATGAGCCCAATGTAAATAGTCTAGTAAAAAAACACCAAACCCACCCTTCACATTAAAAATAAATTTTAGTTCAGTATAAAAATGTCATGAGTAGAGGGGTTTTGTATGTTCCGGCGCAAAATCCAAGATGGCGACCAGAAGTCACGTGACGAGTGACGTCATATCCGGTGCGGTGTTGTCGGATTGCGTTCGATATATATCGCATCTCTCTCTCTTCGTCGAGGCGGCGGATTCGAATGTTCTTTCTCTCTCTCTCTTTGTCTTTGGCGGCGGCGTTGTCGGATTGCGTGGGTTCGATGGGTCGAAGGTGTTTCTCTCTCTCTCTCTCTGTCTTTGGCGGCGGCGTCGTCGGATTGCGATAGATGTGGGTGTATCGAAGGCGTTCTCTCTCTCTTCGTCGAAATGAAAGAATCGATTACGCGGTTTTTGAAATTTTTTTATTTGCCTTCGAAAAACGTGATCATCTTCACATGACAGCACAGAGGTTCTCAAAATGATGATGAAATTTTTTTTATTTGCCTTCGAAAAACGTGATCATCTTCACGTGACAGCTATTGATCTGTGTAAATCTGTAAATTACCATCTTTTTTGGTTAAGTCGAATTTATCTAAATCAGGCCCGTTGTTGTAGGCGCGGCACTCCTCCGTGATCGAGGTATATCTCTTGGGGAGATATACTTTAGCTTTCCAAGTGGGTCTGTCGCGGTCGATGATATCCGCGACGATGGCATCCCCGTATCGCGTGACCGTTTTCTTTAACTCCTCCTCCGTAATTGTTGTATACCTCTTCGGCAGTTATATCTTCGCCTTCCATGCTATCCTCTCGCGGTCCAAGATTTCCGCCACGATAGCATCCCCGTATCGCGTGACCGTTTTCCTCAGTTCAGTTATCGGGTACATGCACCCCTCGATCAATTGATCCGCCTTCACAAACATCGTGTTCTGCTGCAGACCTTGAAGACGGGCTTTCAGCGAGTTCATCTGAAGAAAGAGAAAAACGTGTGAAAATGAATGAATCTATTTTAAGTTAGCATTTGCTGATTATGAGTAAAAGAAATTATTCTTACTATTACTAGTGGTGGCGGTGGTGAGAATAGAATGAAATGGCACTAAATCGTCTATGACATCATTGCAGAAGGGATCCTGAATGAAATATATATATATAAAAAACTAGAAAGAAAAGATGCATACTTTTCGGAATAAAGAATACGTATACGTACGCTTTAATTCCTCGTATACGCCTTTTGGTAGATTTAAAGTTTTGTTTAACGAAACTAAAAAATCATACGTATGAAGCTCAATGGCTCGAGGAAGATTTTTCTGCGAATGACACATATAGCCATATTCGCTTTTCCAAAACGTATCCAGGATTCGTCGGTGAATGGTAGATTCCACTTGTTTTAAGCAAAGGTCATTTAATGACTGCATCTAGTAATGAGTGGGGGAAACGCGTAAGAGCACGATTTTTTAAACACTTTTGAGTTAAAAGAAAAGTACCTACTGCTGCGATGTTTGTGGTGGAGGTACGACGACGACGGTGGTGGCGACGGCGACGATGCTTGATTGATAATCGGCGTTGAAGGTGGCGATGTCTCGACGGACGGTGGTGACGATGTCTTGACGACGGTGACTGCGGTGGATATCTCGACGGATGGTAGCGGTGATGTCTTGTGACGATGGCTTTCCCGAGTGCGATATTTGTACCCCCCGATCGGGGTGGGGTGAGAGAGACTCTCGGACGTTCACGTGACCGGAGTGTGATTAAATGATATTTGTACCCGATCGGGGTGGGGTGAGAGAGAGAAACGCTCCGATGCGGCCGTGCGGTGATCCCAGATGTTCACTTGACCGGAGTGTGATTAAACGCTTGTTGCGAATATTAAATGATATTTGTACCCGATCGGGGTGGGGTGATGATCTCAGACGTTCACGTGATCGGAGTGTGCAGACATTCATGTGATCGGAGCGTGATAAAAATGAAATTCGTACCCGATCGGGGTGGGGTGATGATCTCAGACGTTCACGTGATCGGAGTGTGCTAGGTCGCCCAGATGTTCGCGCGACCGGAGTGCGATGTACCCGATCGAGGTCGCCCAGATGTTCGCCCGACCGGAGTGCGATAAGAAAAAAAAAAAGTTCGCTTTCGCCGCAGCTGGGCGGAGCGGCGCGACTATTAGACGCCACGCTCGGCTTCGACGTTCGGAATTGCGGACGCGGTTTTCGCCACTGTGGCTTCGAGAGAGAGAGAGACGTTCGGAATTGCAGACGCGGTTTTCGCCATTCGTCCGAACGCTTTCCTTCACAAACGAGGTGTTTTATAGAACTCGAGAATTTTAGAGAGAGCGAACGTCGAGGGTGAACTCGCGAGGAGCAGACGCCGCGAGTTGCCACAAGCGGTACCCGATCGAGGTCACCACCAGACCTTCGCGTGATCGGAGCGTGATGAAATGAAATTCGTACCCGATCGGGGTGGGGGGTGGCGATATTCGTACCCGATCGAGGTCGCCCAGATGTTCGCCCGACCGGAGTGCGATAAGAAAAAAAAAAGTTCGCTTTCGCCGCAGCTGGGCGGAGCGGCGCGACTATTAGACACCACGCTCGGCTTCGACGTTGGGAATTGCGGACGCGGTTTTCGCCACCGCGGCTTCGAGAGAGAGAGAGAGACGTTCGGAATTGCAGACGCGGTTTTCGCCATTCATCTGAACGCTTTCCTTCACAAACGAGGTGTTTTATAGAACTCGAGAATTTTAGAGAGAGAGCGAACGTCGAGGGTGAACTCGCGAGGAGCAGAGGCGGACTTCGCCATTCGTCAGCACGCACTTTCCTTCGAGGTAGAACTCGAGGGAGCAGAAGAGGCGGCAGACTTCGCATCGAGAATTCGCCGTGAGTTGTCAAAAAAATCTCCATATAAACTTTACTACTACTAGTAACTCCCTCTTTATTTCGTGTTAAATTAAGATTGGCTTTTTTTAAGGCTTTTTTTAAAAATTTCTTTCAGATACTACGTGACTCAAGAAAACGTTACCTGTTATCCTTATATATATCCACTCCTAAAAAAAATGGATCATATGCGAGCATTTTTTAGAGAGCGCGAGATGCACGATATTCTGTGTGAAGTTTGCTACGTGTATTTTAACCCGCGATTTCGCGTAGCGCATAAACGAGTGGGGTTCATCTAAGCCACTTAATTCGAAGAGGCGGCGGCGGAGGAGGAGGTGAGACTCGAAGAATCGAGTCTTCGGTCAGGGGTCGTTTGAAAACTTTTTGGATAACCGCCGAACGCAGCGACATCGTTTCCTTTTTGGATGGGATCAGAGACGTTTTGATCGAAAAAGTCAGGGAGGAATTGGGGGGGAATTTATCTTTAAAAATTAACGTTATTTTGAAAGCAAAATTTGCGAAGGGCGGAAACAATGGGATCGGGAGAGAGGAGTACGATCGTTCGTTTAAAACGAAAAACGTCAGAGTCCTTCGGACGGATGACTTCGGTCATATTTTAGATGGCCTTTTCGGCAAAATTTTGAAAGAAAAATCAGAAAATCAGGCAAAAGGATCGGGGTGGACTTTGAGCGAGATTCTCGGCCTCGAGCTGAGAATAAATAAGTACGCTCCTTTGAGGGGTTCCACGTTTATCGATCTTCCGCGTAAAATTAAAAATACAAAATCCGTCATCAACGTTAAAAACGATGACGAATTTTGTTTCAAATACGCCGTTTGGGCAAAAAATATCGATAGAGATCCCCAACGCGTTTCGAAATACGACTGCGACGAGTTCCGGCGGAGTTACCGATGGAATTGCATCGATTACCCCGCGGAACTCTCGCAAAATTCGAAAAAGTCAACGGCATTTCGATAAACGTTTTCGGCCTCGACGAGAAAGATATCGTATATCCCATCAAAATTGCGGAAAACGAACTCGAAGATCACCGCGACCTTTTGTTTCTGACCGACGGTGAAAAGTGCCACTATTGTTGGATCAAAAATTTCGGGGGCTTGATCAGAGCGCAGATGACGAAACACTGCGGTAGAATTTATATCTGCAAGCGTTGTTTCGCTCACTTCCCCAGTGAGGAGAGGTTAAGGGAACATAAACGGGATTGCAATACCAACGCTCCCTCTAAAATCGTGCTCCCCACGGAAGAGGATAAGTGGTTAAAATTAAAAAATTCTGCTCGCACCATGCGAGTCCCTTTCGTGGTTTATGCCGATGTCGAGTGCATCCTTCCCAAAATTCAAACTTGCGGCCTCTGACGGATCATTCTTATTTAAAATTTACTCAAAAACACGAGGTGGATGTCTTTTGCTTTCTTTTGGTTTCCTCCTTTGGCGAAATTTTCGATCTCGTTTTACATCGCGGAAATGATGCCGCAGAGGTTTTCGTTAAAAGTATGAAGGAAGTCGCAGAGCTCGTATGAGGTTCGTATAAAAACGCGATCTCCATTGCCCCGCTGACATCGGAAGAAAATGCTGCATTCGAAACGGTAGCTGCTTGCCACATCTGCGGCGAAGAATTAGGAGACCATCGCGTGAGGGACCACGACCATATTACAGGTAAATTTCGTGGTGCTGCTCACTCTAACTGCAATCTAAATTTTTAAAATCCAAATTTCCTCCCCGTTTTCATCCATCATCTTTCTGGGTACGACTCGCATCTCATCGTACCTCAATTGGGTTATGATGAAAAGGAAATACACTGTATTCCCAATTCGGAAGAGAAGTATGTTTCCTTTTCAAAGAGTGTGGGTGAAAACTTTTGCATTAGGTATTTGAATACCTTCAGATTTATGCCATCATCCCTTGCTAAATTGGTTAATAATCTTCCTCGCGAAAAATTCGAACAAACCTCGTGGATTTTTGGCAATAATAAACTAGATCTCGTCACACGCAAGGGTGTAATTGCTTATGACTATACCGACTGCTGGGACAAATTAAACGATGAATGCTTACCGCCCAAGGAGGAGTTTTACAACCACCTGACGCAAGAGTGTATTTCCGACGATGTCTACGAATTCTCCCAGAGAATGTGGTCGGAATTCGGTTGCAGAACTCTGGGCGACTATTCCGACTTGTATCAGAAGACGGACGTGGTTCTTTTGGCTGACGTTTTTTCAAAATTTTAGAGATGTATGAATGGCGACGTACCAGTTAGATCCCACGTGGTATTTTACTGCGCCGGGGCTAGCTTTCGACGCCATGCTGAAACATACGGGAATCACGTTAGAACTCATGTCTGACTATGACATGGTCCTCATGATGGAAAAAGGGATTCGGGGAGGAGTTAGTATGTGTTCAAAGCGGTATAGCGAGGCTAATAATAAATATATGGACGACTTCGAACCTAAGTCCCGTTCTCGCTATATCATATATTTGGATGCTAATAACTTATACGGATGGGCTCTCTCTCAACCCCTCCCCCGAGGCGGTTTTCGATGGCTTTCCCTGAGCGAAATTCAAAATTTTCACCTGACGACCATCCCAAAGGGTACATCTTAGAGGTCGACTTGAAGTATCCGACGAACGTTCACGATAACCATTCCGACTTACCTCTATGCCCCGAAAACAAAACTCCCCCAGGTGGTAAGCATAAAAAACTTGACCACTCTCCACGATAAGACAAATTACGTCTTGCATTATAGAAACCTTAAACAGGTCATCTCCCTCGGAATCGAACTCAGGACCGTGCACAGGGTCATCGAATTCGATCAGTCGCCGTGGTTGAACACCGAAAAAAGGAAAACGGGCGCGAACGAATTCGAAAGAGATTTTTTTAAATTGATGAACAACGCGGTTTTCGGTAAAACCATGGAAAACGTTCGAAAGAGGATGAACCTGGAATTGGTTTCCAGCCCGAAAAGGTTGAATAAACTGATTTCCAAGTCCACTTTCCTCGACCGAACGAGTTTCGGCGAAAATCTGACGGCCGTCCATTCTCGAAAATCCACCGTAAAAATGAATAAGCCCATTTATGTGGGGCAAACGGTTTTGGATGTGAGTAAGACTCTGATGTACGATTTCCACTACCGGAAGATGAAATCCAAATACGGCGATCGCGTGTCCTTATGCTATACTGACACCGACTCTTTCATTTACGAAATAAAGACCGACGATTTCTATGGGGATATGGCGGACGACTTGACCGCTTATGACACGTCCAATTACCCGCCCACTCATTCTTGCTTCTCGACCTCGAACAAAAAAGTGATAGGGAAAATGAAAGACGAATGTGAAGGCGAAATCATGACGCACTTCGTGGGCTTAAGAAGCAAATCGTATTCCTACCGCGTGCAGAGAAAAGAAAAACAGGGGAAGAAGGCTAAAGGAATTTCGAAGTCCGTAATCGAGAAATCGATATTGTTCGAAGATTACGAGACTTGCCTTCGTGACAATTCCGTCGCGTATAGAAAGTTGTATCAGTTAAGATCTCGAAAGCACGAAATCCATACGGTAGAAATAAATAAAATTGCTCTGAGCACCTCCGACGACAAAAGACATATTTCTGAAGACGGAATAAACACCCTCGCGTGGGGACATCGCAAAATTTCGAAAAGAAAATGGGAACGGGCTTTTTCCACTCGCGACTCTTCTCTATAATGATAGCCTTTTCGGCAGCTCGATCGGTCATTAAAACTGGGAGGCAATAGATTGGATCTCGTGGAAACACGACTTCCGCCCCCAGTGCCTGTTCTGGCCCCAGCTGTTCTCCCACCCCCCTCCCTAGAGGGGCCATTTCTGGGCGGGGGCGAGTGGGGACCTGTTCCTCTTCTTCATACAAGAATTGTCTCGGCGTCTCTCTATGAGGGGGTGATTCTCTCCTAACAAACGGAGGTGCACCATGTCTGGTATCGGTCAAGAAATGGGCGTTTCCCTCATCCCGCCGGTGTAGAGGGGGCTGTTGTCTCCACCGTTCTCCTTGCGTCCTACTATTCCGTTGGCGCCATTCCTCCTCTCTTCCCGATAAAAAACTCAAACGGCTTTATGTCATAGACGATTTAATGCACGATGCCTACAGCAGAGGCGTTAGCGAATTATTTACCAAAGGGTCTCATCACTTCGATATATCGGTCATTCTTATTACTCAAAACGTTTTTTATCAAAGTCCGCAATCGCGTAACATCTCGCTAAACGCGAAGTACATCGTGGTATTCAGAAACCCCCACGATAGACTTCAATTCCTTCATTTGGCTAATCAGGTATATCCAGATAATCCGAGCGAACTCGCGAGGGTATTTAAAGAAGCAACATCGAAACCGTACGGTTATTTACTCCTCGATCATACGCAGGAAAGGGACGATCGTTTGCGATTCAGAACCCATATATTCCCCGATGAAATTACCGTTGTTTATACGCCCGTATAGATGATGACGAATCGTTTGAAATCTAACCAGCACTTACTGCACGTGATAAAAAAATCCAACCCAAAATTACGAAAGGCGATATTAGAAAGTGCGGATGATAATTTAATCAAAGCATTGTGCGAGTGTAGCATAAACACGTTAAACGGAAACCATAAAATAAGTAAACCGTTGAAAAAGAAACTCGGTAAATATCGTAACGTCTTGAGAAAACTCGGGTGCAGAAAGGTCTCTTTAAAACAAAAGAGGAAACTTTTAGTTCAAAAAGGAGGATTCTTACCTGCTTTACTGACCACGATTTTACCTTTAATCGGAGGCTTAGTAGGAAAACTCATTAAAATATGAGTCTTGAAAAAATGCTTCTCGTGAGTCCCGATATACTCGATAGAGCTCGATCGATCGACGAAAAACGGTCGAAATTAGACAGGGAGATGCAGGAAATTTTACGTCGAAACGACATAGACGATGTTAGAAAATGGCATTTATATAAAAAAATTTTAGACGATTACTTAAATATGATAGCAGAAAATAAAAAAATCATTCAAATACCGATCGTGAAAGAAAAGACATTGAATTATGATGATGATGACGGCGATGAATATGTAAGTGTTCCGACTCCGACAAAGAGAAAAAAAAAGAGGTCTATACTGGCGATGACGAGACGTTTACGCGAGGATAACGAGCAAATGGATAAAAAATGGAAGCAAATATTAAAAAGATTAGGCAAATCAGAGAAAATGACTCAGGGGGAAGCGGAGGAGGAAACTCAAAAAAAAAAAAAAAATCGGGGAAGATCCATCCCGAGAAGAGGAATGAGAATTAGAAAACCAAAAACGCGTTGGTCTCCTTACTGAAAACCATTTATTACGATCCGGAAAATCCGTCGAGTTTTTCGACGGTCGAAAAATTACTCGAGGCGACGGATAAGAAAATAGCCAGGAAAACGATTCAAAGATGGTTAGACGAGCAAGAAACCTAAACGGTGCACAAACCGATCCGTAAAAAATTTCGACGTAATTATTACGACGTTTCGTATATAGACGAAACGTGGCAGTGCGATTTAAATGACATGAGAGAGACTTGAAAGAGTACAATGAAGGATTTCGATATAATCTATCGATAATCGATTTATTTTATTTTCTAAATACGCGTGGGCAATTCCGTTAAAAAGTAAATCGTCTACCGATATCATCGACGCATTTCGAAAACTTTTCGAAATTTCCGAAAGGAGGCCGTTAAAGATCCAAAGCGACAAAGGATCCGAATTAGTCAATAAGAACTTTAAGAGTTTTTTATCCAAATTAGGCATTAAATTTTACACGACGAATAATCCGGATATCAAAGCCGCAGTGGTGGAACGATTTATTAGAACCTTAAAATCTAAGATGTACAAGTATTTCACCGGATACGACACCTTCAATTACGTCGACGTTTTACCGAAACTTCTTAAAGCATATAACGACAGCACGCATTCTTCTATCGGATTCGCACCCTCGTCCGTAAACGAATCCAACGCATTCGCGACAGCGAAACGACTCGTTCGAACGCGTTATGAAATCGGAGATCACGTTCGAATCAGTAAGGCTAGAATGCCGTTTCAGAAGGGGTATAAACCTAATTACACGACGGAAGTATTTAAAATTAAATCCGTAGTTCCTGGAAATATAGTTCCGACATACGAATTGGAAGACTTGAACGGAAATCGAATCGAAGGATACTTTTACGAACGAGAATTAGTAAAGGTCGTATTGACGAAGGATAGCGAATTTAAAATAGATAAAATACTGGAACGTAGGGGGAAAGGACGCACTTTAGAATATCTAGTCAAGTGGAAAGGATATTCGAACGATTTTAACTCTTGGGTAAAAGCATCGGCTATAAAGTTATTAAAATAAAATGAATCATTTTTATATGACGCTCATAAGTAATTCCTCGGCTTCATTTTTCAAAGATAATACCATCGCTCATTTTAATACGAAATTATCCACTCCGCTAATAAATTTAAAACCGGGCGAATGGGAAGTGGGCCTCGTCGAAATATCTTTTCCGACGACGACGAAGAGAAGTAAAAGAAAATTTAACGATGATCGCGAAAAATCTAAAAGAAGTGCGGAAAAAGAAGAAGAAGAGGAACGTCGAGCGACTGATAGAAGTGGTGCGCGAAAAGTAGAAGAAGAGGATCGTCGAGCGATTGAGAAGGAAAAAAAAGAGGAGCAAAACTCTCCTCTCATGTTTATTTACACCGATATAATCAAACCTCAGATCGTAGGTGATATTCAAGGAAGATGTCTTCGAATTATCGATAATAAACAACAAATATTTAATCCCATTACTATTTACCGATCGAAAAAAATAGAATCGAAACCGTCGAAATAAAAATAACAGATCAATATGGAGAACTTACGCCATTCCCTGATAGCGAATTTCCTTCGCGTTTGGTTCTTCACTTTAAAAAAGTATCGAATTAGATTAACCATGTCAGTATTAATCAAGATGTCGTCGGATGTACATCGCTATACAACTTATTACGTTAATCAATACGGCGGTAGAGGAATCGGACCGATTTATCGCGCTAGTTATAAAGTGCAGAGGGGGAGGGGTTTAGGAAATTTATTCAGCGGGCTTTGGAGATTCGTAAAACCTCTTTTTCGAAGCGGATTGAAAGCAGTCGGAAAGGAAGCGTTAAGCGCAGGTGCGAGTACTCTATCCGACATTGCCAGCGGTAGCGATCCGCGCGATTCGGTACGCACTCGATTTGGGGAAGCGAAACGAAATCTGAAAAGAAAAGCGGCAGATAAATTTCGCGGCATGTTAGGAGGAGGAGGAGGTAAGCGTAAAATAGGAAGTAAGCGTAAAAGAGGAGGAGGAGATAAACGTAAAAGTGGAATAAAAAGAGTGAATACGCGCTCGAAGAGCCATTCGATAAAGAGGAAGCTCAGAGGTAGGAAACGGCGTAATAAGTGTGCTGATATATTCTCATAATGGGCGAGGTTATGCTCGGTTATTTAGATTTATTTGAGAAAAAACCCACTCAATACAGCGTCTACGAAACTCTTTCGTCACTCGATAACACATCCGCCTTAGAGTTTTCCGTGAGAGATTTTGGGGATTCTTATAAGGATTTATCCAGTTGCATTTTGAATCTTAAAGTGAACCTCTGTAAAGCTAATGGGGAGGATTACAAAAGCACAGATAAAGATCAGCCTGGTGTAGCGAATAATATATTACACTCCATTTTCGATCAATGTATTGTTTATTTCAATGG
The DNA here is from genome assembly GCA_036926305.1 of Uropetala carovei. Taxonomy (NCBI): domain Eukaryota; kingdom Metazoa; phylum Arthropoda; class Insecta; order Odonata; family Petaluridae; genus Uropetala; species Uropetala carovei. Next base: position 3,463,672 of record JAXCHB010000043.1, read on the forward strand.
CGTACAAGTGTCATCTTCAGATGATAATTATCACATCCTTAGCTATATACAAACGATAGGTTATTATGGACCGGCAGCTGCAGGAACGCATCTCAGAGGCGTTGGTTGGGTGCGCGATAACAGTCGCGACCTCGATTCCCAAGGAAACGATAATGCGGGTTTTCAAATCAGAAAAGCATGGTTCGCTGACAGTAAGGTGGTAGAACTGGAAGGTAAATTACATGCCGATGTATTCAACATCGAAAGATACTTGATAAACGGCGTTGATATAGATATTAGATTAAGCTTAGCAAAGCCTGACGTATTCATAAAAGAGAAAGATGGTGCGACTTCAATTTTTAAAATAGTAGAAGCAAAATTGTTTATCGATCACGTGACTATAAATCCGTCGATTTTAGTAGCTCATAACACGGCACTAATGAAAGGTTTGCCTGCTTTGTATCCTTATAAAAAAGTAGAAATCAAAACACACACGATAGCTGCATCCAGCAGTAACATAACTTTGGATAATATATTTTCGACCATCCCAAATTCGATTACTGCGGTCATTGTCGATAACGATGCATATGTCGGAATGAGAAGTAAAAATCCTTTCAAATTATCTGCCGACCGTGCCTGTTTAACGCACAGATTCGAATGTAAATGTAAAGGCGTAGTTTGCGCCGTCAATAATTGTTATAAATTAAAAAAATGGTTAAATAAATCTTGATTCGATCTACATCCGTCTCGCCTTTTTTTTATTCGCGTTACTTCCAGCACCCCTTTCCACTTTTTTTACCTCCCCTCCTCCGGCTTCCGATCGGTCAAAAAAAAATAAAAAATAAATTCCTCTCCCCTCTGGCTTCCGATCGGTTAAAACAAAAAAAATTCCCCTCCCCTCTGGCTTCCGATTGGTTAAAACAAAAAAAAATCCCCTCCCCTCTGGCTTCCGATTGGTTAAAACAAAAAAAATCCCCTCCCCTCCCTCCCTCTCCATCGGTTCTCGATAATAATCCTCCTCCCCCCGGCAGACGCGTCGAAACTCGTCTGTATAGACTCGCAGGTCAGATCTGTTGCGAGTCTATTCTTACCGTCGCACGATAAATAATCTTTTTTTACGCATCAATCATTTTTCCATCATGCTTCGTTCCGCGAACATCCTCCTCGGCGGCGCTCCGCATATCGATTTCGCGAAAGTCGGAAATGGAGTTTATCACTTGAAACTGGTAGAGGAATAGTTAGCGGACGATAAGAAAAACGATTTGATCATCTGCCTCGATTTCGATCGGAGATGCTACGCCGAAGTTAAATTCATGGATAAAAAAATCTCCTTGGTGGGATCGCGAATTAATTTTTCCGGTTTCAAGAGAGACGACGGCGGCGAGATCGTAGAAAGGTTCAACGTATCTTCCGTTCGTAATCTGCAACTTCGAGAGGGGACTAAAGCTCAAGAGAATTCCATAGTCTTCAACATCTTCGAACTTTTGGAAGAAAAGAAACCGCTCCGCGTTCGCACCGAAGTGGATGCCGCTGGTGCTGGTGCTGCCGATATAGAGTTTGATGGTGATGATGATGATGGAATATTTGCCGACCGCGCAGTAAAACCGGTTTGCTTCACAACTCACGTCAAATCTAGAGTGAATTACGTGAACGTAAAATGCGAAAAAGGCAAATTCCTCCGGACTTTCACTTTCATTTTGACGATCGTCAAACCGAAGACGACCGATGTCGTCGTCGATGTCGATCTCTTTTAAAAAAACTTTCTCGGAGTGGGGATGGCTGCTCGGCGGAGGGGGGGATGGTCGTCTATCTCGTTCGTGCGAGTCTCGCTCGCAGTATTCCTTCAAGAGCGCTTGTTGAAGCACGTTCCTTCGAGAGTGCGTTCCGAATCCGAGCTCGGAGGCTGCAACTGCGACGACGAAAACTACCAGCTGTCGCTGCGGCTGCGGGAAGAAGGAGAAGGACGCTGCAGCCGCATGCTGTCGCTGTGGCTGTGGGAAGAAGAACCGAGTTCGTCGAGACTGCTCCCCCGTACGCTCCTTGAGATTGCAGCCGAACTCCGAGAGAGACGTCTACTACTACTACTACTACCACCGTAAGGATGGCCTCGTGCTCTCGGTCGGAAAATACTCTTTTCTTTTCAAGACTATTGACTCGGTAGAGGACAATATAATAGCTCCGTATCTAGCTTTCAAGTTACTCTGTGATCGCTACGTGTGCTACGTAGAGCCTACTATTTCGCATATGAAAATCAAATTTTTACAAAAAGTCACTCGTCACGTGACTTCCGGTCGCCATCTTGGATTTTGCGCCAGAACATACAAAACCCCTCTACTGTCATGTTGCTTGATTAATTATAAATGTTTTTTAAAATACAGTTTTTATACGCTACCGTAATTATTACTATTCAAAAACCTTTCATAAAATAGATTTAAAAAGTATTTAATATCAAAACTTTCACTGAGGTTCTCCGGATTTTTATGGCATCATCAAAGGGGTCGTTGCTATAAAAAGTTTGGCAACCCCTGGCTTAGAGCCTCAAGTCCTTCCGATGTCTGACTATCTGTTGTTCCTTCGAGCCTAGCATATTTTTTCCTCTTTTCAGAAATCTCTTCATTAGTATGACTGAGAAACTCCTGAATTAGATTATCACTAAAGAACAAACGAAAGCAGTCGATAGGTTCCCTTGCTTCTGCTGCTGGACCTGGCCTGATATGAATTAAATTCTTTCTGGGGATCTTTCCTGTTTGAGTGTTAGGCTGAGTCATCCACTCGTAGCTGTTTCTTCCATTCAACCTTTCTTTGTCAGGTTTCAAAAGAGACTCACCCGTTGTTTCTGGTGTTCGCAATGTTGATTTAGGATCTAGTTTAGGTTTCTTTTTAGGTGGATCTGAGGACGTAATATCCCTGGTTTCGACTTCCTGGATGATGTCATTAATGTTTTCTTCGATTTCATCATCAGCAGGAGGAATATAATCAGGGTCATCATGTTATCATCAGTGTCATCACAATCGTCAGGTTCGTATTCTGGAGAGTTGTCTTCATCCTCAGACTCATCATCTGCCATTCGTTTATTAGATGTAGAATATCGTCACGATCATTGAAAATTGTTTTGTCCATTTTTCTGAAAAATAAGAAAACCAAATTCAAGTCAGTTGTTCTTCAGCTATTAAATTATGTGAATATAAATAAACAGTGAAACCAACGGACGGAAAAATGTTTTAGTATACCAGAACCAATTATTTAAGAAGCTATTTTCAATATTAAAATTTCACTAGTTCTAGAAAAACAAACTTTTAAGATGTAGAGACAGCAACATAGTTCCGAAATTTCTAATATTCCAACATTACCTAAAATCACACCGCACGCCAAGAATATCAATTAGAGCAAGTAAAGAACTTCTGAGAGCCACAATCCAAGAAACCAGAAGAAAGTTGGGCGCTGTGGAGAGAAAACCTACGACACCGCCTACAGCTTGCTAAACCTTCTGTACAGCGGACTTTTTCATAAATAATAATAATAAAATAACATTGTCAATTTAGCAGCACAAATACAAATATACTGATATTATTAGGGATACGTAAAAAATACGTACATACACGAATACGTGGATGTTAGTAGCAATATGTAAAATATATGTAGACAAATATAATGGGCTTAATGGTGATGCATAAAATTTACTCACTAGTGTTTATAAGTTACCGTTTCAGTTGAAATAAATGCTCCCGACAGAACCGCTCTTGTGCACATCTGACCGAGGAAAGAATAGACGCTCAAGGTCATGCCTACCCTGGGCAAGGAGAGGGGATGTGAAATATGACACCGGGCATAAAGTTTATGCATCGCTACTAATCTAGGGTTAAATGAGTTACTGAGATTAAAGTAGGACTAAGTTTTCCATCGAATAAAGATGAGATTGAGATGTTGTTCTTGTTTTTAATCTATCTAAAAATTCTCATGGGTTGGTGCTCAATCGCTATGTCACAATGAAGAATTTTGAAAAAGTTGTTATATCTCAGCATGTCTTCTTGAATGAGTGAAAATGTGTCTGTAGTTAGTTTCTCAAATTTGAGCTTTGTATCAATTATCTTTTTCATGAGGCTTGTGCGAGATTCTCAAAATCAATCTTCTTTACCTGTTATCACATAACAAAATTCATCCAAATCGGTTACTTTTTCTCCCTCTTGTTGTTGTTACTGGACAGCTCTCCACTTAGCACCTCAAAGAAAACAAATATTGGAAAAAGGAAGGTGTGAACTTTTTTCTTTTATGGGTAAAGCCATCTAATAGTGTCATTCGCAAAATATGGTTCATGTACTTGAATTTTTTCAGCTTGATTCCTTATTGTTCTTAACATTGATTTGGAGATTCCTGTGATTCTATGTCAACTGTGCATTCGTTACGTTCATAACTCTTAATCACATCTAATTTTTCCTCTAGGATTATAGATTTCCTTTGTTTTTTGCCACTGGCAGCAGTAGGGTATAAATGCCGGTTCTGGCACAGGATATCCGGTCGGCCACTTTGAGTCACGTGACTTCCGGTCCCCCTCCCACCACCCCCGCCACCCCGGCAATCGATTATCGATTGATTTCCATAATCGAATGATCTCACCCCCACCTCCCCCACAATCGATTATTGATTGATTTTGATAGTCGATCACTGTCACTCTATAAGGCGCAGGAGCCGACAGAGCTCCCTCCCGGAGACGTCTTCGCCGCAGGACCACCGAGCCTAGACTGACGCCGTCCTCACCGCGCTCGTGCCAACTAAGGTCGACGGTGTCGCCGCCTGGCGAGGCGTGGGGTGAACTAAAAAAGGCGATGTTTGCGCTGGAAGTAACAGGAGGAAGCGACCGTGCTGCCACCTGGAGGAGGCATGGGGTGAACTACAAAGAGACGGTGCTGCCACCTGGTGGGGGCGTGGGGTGAACTACAAAGAGACGGTGCTGCCACCTGGAGGAGGCGGCGGCGTTGTCGGATTGCGTGGGTTCGATGGGTCGAAGGTGTTTCTCTCTCTCTCTCTCTCTGTCTTTGGCGGCGGCGTCGTCGGATTGCGATAGATGTGGGTGTATCGAAGGCGTTCTCTCTCTCTTCGTCGAAATGAAAGAATCGATTACGCGGTTTTTGAAATTTTTTTATTTGCCTTCGAAAAACGTGATCATCTTCACATGACAGCACAGAGGTTCTCAAAATGATGATGAAATTTTTTTTATTTGCCTTCGAAAAACGTGATCATCTTCACGTGACAGCTATTGATCTGTGTAAATCTGTAAATTACCATCTTTTTTGGTTAAGTCGAATTTATCTAAATCCGGCCCGTTGTTGTAGGCGCGGCACTCCTCCGTGATCGAGGTATATCTCTTGGGGAGATATACTTTAGCTTTCCAAGTGGGTCTGTCGCGGTCGATGATATCCGCGACGATGGCATCCCCGTATCGCGTGACCGTTTTCTTTAACTCCTCCTCCGTAATTGTTGTATACCTCTTCGGCAGTTATATCTTCGCCTTCCATGCTATCCTCTCGCGGTCCAAGATTTCCGCCACGATAGCATCCCCGTATCGCGTGACCGTTTTCCTCAGTTCAGTTATCGGGTACATGCACCCCTCGATCAATTGATCCGCCTTCACAAACATCGTGTTCTGCTGCAGACCTTGAAGACGGGCTTTCAGCGAGTTCATCTGAAGAAAGAGAAAAACGTGTGAAAATGAATGAATCTATTTTAAGTTAGCATTTGCTGATTATGAGTAAAAGAAATTATTCTTACTATTACTAGTGGTGGCGGTGGTGAGAATAGAATGAAATGGCACTAAATCGTCTATGACATCATTGCAGAAGGGATCCTGAATGAAATATATATATATAAAAAACTAGAAAGAAAAGATGCATACTTTTCGGAATAAAGAATACGTATACGTACGCTTTAATTCCTCGTATACGCCTTTTGGTAGATTTAAAGTTTTGTTTAACGAAACTAAAAAATCATACGTATGAAGCTCAATGGCTCGAGGAAGATTTTTCTGCGAATGACACATATAGCCATATTCGCTTTTCCAAAACGTATCCAGGATTCGTCGGTGAATGGTAGATTCCACTTGTTTTAAGCAAAGGTCATTTAATGACTGCATCTAGTAATGAGTGGGGGAAACGCGTAAGAGCACGATTTTTTAAACACTTTTGAGTTAAAAGAAAAGTACCTACTGCTGCGATGTTTGTGGTGGAGGTACGACGACGACGGTGGTGGCGACGGCGACGATGCTTGATTGATAATCGGCGTTGAAGGTGGCGATGTCTCGACGGACGGTGGTGACGATGTCTTGACGACGGTGACTGCGGTGGATATCTCGACGGATGGTAGCGGTGATGTCTTGTGACGATGGCTTTCCCGAGTGCGATATTTGTACCCCCCGATCGGGGTGGGGTGAGAGAGACTCTCGGACGTTCACGTGACCGGAGTGTGATTAAATGATATTTGTACCCGATCGGGGTGGGGTGAGAGAGAGAAACGCTCCGATGCGGCCGTGCGGTGATCCCAGATGTTCACTTGACCGGAGTGTGATTAAACGCTTGTTGCGAATATTAAATGATATTTGTACCCGATCGGGGTGGGGTGATGATCTCAGACGTTCACGTGATCGGAGTGTGCAGACATTCATGTGATCGGAGCGTGATAAAAATGAAATTCGTACCCGATCGGGGTGGGGTGATGATCTCAGACGTTCACGTGATCGGAGTGTGCTAGGTCGCCCAGATGTTCGCGCGACCGGAGTGCGATGTACCCGATCGAGGTCGCCCAGATGTTCGCCCGACCGGAGTGCGATAAGAAAAAAAAAAAGTTCGCTTTCGCCGCAGCTGGGCGGAGCGGCGCGACTATTAGACGCCACGCTCGGCTTCGACGTTCGGAATTGCGGACGCGGTTTTCGCCACTGTGGCTTCGAGAGAGAGAGAGACGTTCGGAATTGCAGACGCGGTTTTCGCCATTCGTCCGAACGCTTTCCTTCACAAACGAGGTGTTTTATAGAACTCGAGAATTTTAGAGAGAGCGAACGTCGAGGGTGAACTCGCGAGGAGCAGACGCCGCGAGTTGCCACAAGCGGTACCCGATCGAGGTCACCACCAGACCTTCGCGTGATCGGAGCGTGATGAAATGAAATTCGTACCCGATCGGGGTGGGGGGTGGCGATATTCGTACCCGATCGAGGTCGCCCAGATGTTCGCCCGACCGGAGTGCGATAAGAAAAAAAAAAGTTCGCTTTCGCCGCAGCTGGGCGGAGCGGCGCGACTATTAGACGCCACGCTCGGCTTCGACGTTGGGAATTGCGGACGCGGTTTTCGCCACCGCGGCTTCGAGAGAGAGAGAGAGACGTTCGGAATTGCAGACGCGGTTTTCGCCATTCATCTGAACGCTTTCCTTCACAAACGAGGTGTTTTATAGAACTCGAGAATTTTAGAGAGAGAGCGAACGTCGAGGGTGAACTCGCGAGGAGCAGAGGCGGACTTCGCCATTCGTCAGCACGCACTTTCCTTCGAGGTAGAACTCGAGGGAGCAGAAGAGGCGGCAGACTTCGCATCGAGAATTCGCCGTGAGTTGTCAAAAAAATCTCCATATAAACTTTACTACTACTAGTAACTCCCTCTTTATTTCGTGTTAAATTAAGATTGGCTTTTTTTAAGGCTTTTTTTAAAAATTTCTTTCAGATACTACGTGACTCAAGAAAACGTTACCTGTTATCCTTATATATATCCACTCCTAAAAAAAATGGATCATATGCGAGCATTTTTTAGAGAGCGCGAGATGCACGATATTCTGTGTGAAGTTTGCTACGTGTATTTTAACCCGCGATTTCGCGTAGCGCATAAACGAGTGGGGTTCATCTAAGCCACTTAATTCGAAGAGGCGGCGGCGGAGGAGGAGGTGAGACTCGAAGAATCGAGTCTTCGGTCAGGGGTCGTTTGAAAACTTTTTGGATAACCGCCGAACGCAGCGACATCGTTTCCTTTTTGGATGGGATCAGAGACGTTTTGATCGAAAAAGTCAGGGAGGAATTGGGGGGGAATTTATCTTTAAAAATTAACGTTATTTTGAAAGCAAAATTTGCGAAGGGCGGAAACAATGGGATCGGGAGAGAGGAGTACGATCGTTCGTTTAAAACGAAAAACGTCAGAGTCCTTCGGACGGATGACTTCGGTCATATTTTAGATGGCCTTTTCGGCAAAATTTTGAAAGAAAAATCAGAAAATCAGGCAAAAGGATCGGGGTGGACTTTGAGCGAGATTCTCGGCCTCGAGCTGAGAATAAATAAGTACGCTCCTTTGAGGGGTTCCACGTTTATCGATCTTCCGCGTAAAATTAAAAATACAAAATCCGTCATCAACGTTAAAAACGATGACGAATTTTGTTTCAAATACGCCGTTTGGGCAAAAAATATCGATAGAGATCCCCAACGCGTTTCGAAATACGACTGCGACGAGTTCCGGCGGAGTTACCGATGGAATTGCATCGATTACCCCGCGGAACTCTCGCAAAATTCGAAAAAGTCAACGGCATTTCGATAAACGTTTTCGGCCTCGACGAGAAAGATATCGTATATCCCATCAAAATTGCGGAAAACGAACTCGAAGATCACCGCGACCTTTTGTTTCTGACCGACGGTGAAAAGTGCCACTATTGTTGGATCAAAAATTTCGGGGGCTTGATCAGAGCGCAGATGACGAAACACTGCGGTAGAATTTATATCTGCAAGCGTTGTTTCGCTCACTTCCCCAGTGAGGAGAGGTTAAGGGAACATAAACGGGATTGCAATACCAACGCTCCCTCTAAAATCGTGCTCCCCACGGAAGAGGATAAGTGGTTAAAATTAAAAAATTCTGCTCGCACCATGCGAGTCCCTTTCGTGGTTTATGCCGATGTCGAGTGCATCCTTCCCAAAATTCAAACTTGCGGCCTCTGACGGATCATTCTTATTTAAAATTTACTCAAAAACACGAGGTGGATGTCTTTTGCTTTCTTTTGGTTTCCTCCTTTGGCGAAATTTTCGATCTCGTTTTACATCGCGGAAATGATGCCGCAGAGGTTTTCGTTAAAAGTATGAAGGAAGTCGCAGAGCTCGTATGAGGTTCGTATAAAAACGCGATCTCCATTGCCCCGCTGACATCGGAAGAAAATGCTGCATTCGAAACGGTAGCTGCTTGCCACATCTGCGGCGAAGAATTAGGAGACCATCGCGTGAGGGACCACGACCATATTACAGGTAAATTTCGTGGTGCTGCTCACTCTAACTGCAATCTAAATTTTTAAAATCCAAATTTCCTCCCCGTTTTCATCCATCATCTTTCCGGGTACGACTCGCATCTCATCGTACCTCAATTGGGTTATGATGAAAAGGAAATACACTGTATTCCCAATTCGGAAGAGAAGTATGTTTCCTTTTCAAAGAGTGTGGGTGAAAACTTTTGCATTAGGTATTTGAATACCTTCAGATTTATGCCATCATCCCTTGCTAAATTGGTTAATAATCTTCCTCGCGAAAAATTCGAACAAACCTCGTGGATTTTTGGCAATAATAAACTAGATCTCGTCACACGCAAGGGTGTAATTGCTTATGACTATACCGACTGCTGGGACAAATTAAACGATGAATGCTTACCGCCCAAGGAGGAGTTTTACAACCACCTGACGCAAGAGTGTATTTCCGACGATGTCTACGAATTCTCCCAGAGAATGTGGTCGGAATTCGGTTGCAGAACTCTGGGCGACTATTCCGACTTGTATCAGAAGACGGACGTGGTTCTTTTGGCTGACGTTTTTTCAAAATTTTAGAGATGTATGAATGGCGACGTACCAGTTAGATCCCACGTGGTATTTTACTGCGCCGGGGCTAGCTTTCGACGCCATGCTGAAACATACGGGAATCACGTTAGAACTCATGTCTGACTATGACATGGTCCTCATGATGGAAAAAGGGATTCGGGGAGGAGTTAGTATGTGTTCAAAGCGGTATAGCGAGGCTAATAATAAATATATGGACGACTTCGAACCTAAGTCCCGTTCTCGCTATATCATATATTTGGATGCTAATAACTTATACGGATGGGCTCTCTCTCAACCCCTCCCCCGAGGCGGTTTTCGATGGCTTTCCCTGAGCGAAATTCAAAATTTTCACCTGACGACCATCCCAAAGGGTACATCTTAGAGGTCGACTTGAAGTATCCGACGAACGTTCACGATAACCATTCCGACTTACCTCTATGCCCCGAAAACAAAACTCCCCCAGGTGGTAAGCATAAAAAACTTGACCACTCTCCACGATAAGACAAATTACGTCTTGCATTATAGAAACCTTAAACAGGTCATCTCCCTCGGAATCGAACTCAGGACCGTGCACAGGGTCATCGAATTCGATCAGTCGCCGTGGTTGAACACCGAAAAAAGGAAAACGGGCGCGAACGAATTCGAAAGAGATTTTTTTAAATTGATGAACAACGCGGTTTTCGGTAAAACCATGGAAAACGTTCGAAAGAGGATGAACCTGGAATTGGTTTCCAGCCCGAAAAGGTTGAATAAACTGATTTCCAAGTCCACTTTCCTCGACCGAACGAGTTTCGGCGAAAATCTGACGGCCGTCCATTCTCGAAAATCCACCGTAAAAATGAATAAGCCCATTTATGTGGGGCAAACGGTTTTGGATGTGAGTAAGACTCTGATGTACGATTTCCACTACCGGAAGATGAAATCCAAATACGGCGATCGCGTGTCCTTATGCTATACTGACACCGACTCTTTCATTTACGAAATAAAGACCGACGATTTCTATGGGGATATGGCGGACGACTTGACCGCTTATGACACGTCCAATTACCCGCCCACTCATTCTTGCTTCTCGACCTCGAACAAAAAAGTGATAGGGAAAATGAAAGACGAATGTGAAGGCGAAATCATGACGCACTTCGTGGGCTTAAGAAGCAAATCGTATTCCTACCGCGTGCAGAGAAAAGAAAAACAGGGGAAGAAGGCTAAAGGAATTTCGAAGTCCGTAATCGAGAAATCGATATTGTTCGAAGATTACGAGACTTGCCTTCGTGACAATTCCGTCGCGTATAGAAAGTTGTATCAGTTAAGATCTCGAAAGCACGAAATCCATACGGTAGAAATAAATAAAATTGCTCTGAGCACCTCCGACGACAAAAGACATATTTCTGAAGACGGAATAAACACCCTCGCGTGGGGACATCGCAAAATTTCGAAAAGAAAATGGGAACGGGCTTTTTCCACTCGCGACTCTTCTCTATAATGATAGCCTTTTCGGCAGCTCGATCGGTCATTAAAACTGGGAGGCAATAGATTGGATCTCGTGGAAACAATCCGTTTTCTTGGTATGGTTTTAGACAGAAGGCTAAATTGGCGGAACCACATAAGTATTTTAAAAGATAAATGTTTTAAACGTTTTAAGGTTTCTAACAAATTCATCATGGGGTGCTGACCGTACATCAATGCTCACGCTATACAGAGCATTGGTAAGGTCCAAAATGGATTATGGATCCTTTATATACGCCTCGGCAAGAACTTCGTATCTACGGCCTTTGGCGTCAGTGCACAACTCCGCTATAAGGCTGGCCACTGGTGCATTCAGAACCAGCCCTGTTCCCAGTATTTACTGCGAAGCAGGAGAGCCACCCTTAGAGATGCGTAGGATGCTTTTAATGTGCACCTACGTTTCGAAAATTTTAGCTTTAAAAACCCACCCGTGTTTTAACATAATTTTTAAACCACGTTTTAAAGAACTTTTTAGCAGACGGCAAAGAGCAACTTTACCCTTAGGTATTCGCTTTAACAATTTTATTGACGGAGAAAACCTCCAACTTCCGGAAGTCTGTCCTGGAGGCTTCCATAAGTTTCCACCGTGGCAGATACCATTCCCTACGTGCCTGACCCAACTATCCAGATATTCAAAATCTGAAACGGACCCAGCACTGTACCAAATTAAATTCCAAGAAATAATGATGGAATATCCCGAATATATTCACATTTACACAGATGGTTCAAAAGTGGAGGATGGCTGTTCATGTGCTTTTACATCCACTCGACATGACACTCAGGCTTTCAAATTAAATCCCCTCTGCAGTATTTTCACTGCTGAACTCATAGCAGTTCAAAAGGCATTGGAGGGTACTGAGCCTAGGAGTGCGAACTATATTATATGTTCTGATTCCATGAGTGCACTGAAAGCCATCTCAAACCCGTATTACTGCCATCCCGTAGTGCAGAAAATTCATGCCTTACTATAGGTGTTGAAGGCAAAGGATGTGAATATACTCTTCATGTGGGTTCCTGGGCATGTAGGAATTGGTGGAAATGAAAAAGCCGACTCGGCTGCGAAGGCAGCTCTGTCAAGAGAGGATACTGACATCAACATGGTTCCATCCCAGGACCTTAAATGCCTTTTTAAGAGCACTTTGTTTGAAAAATGGCAAAGGTCCTGGGAGGCTGTTACAGGTAACAAGCTGAGAGCGATCAAAGCAAGTGTCACTCCGTGGCCATCCTCGGTTAGACACAGTCGCCGGGAGGAAGTCGCAGTCACCCGACTTAGAATTGGCCACTGCGCTTTGACGCACTCATTCTTATTTACGCGGGAAAAGGAACCTCCCATATGCTCTACTTGTAACTGCCCCATATCCATACATCACATCTTGACAGAATGTGCCAAATATAGAGGAATCCGTCAACTTCTAAATATGAGAGGCACTCTCTCTGAACTTTTAGCAAACGATCCTCTTAAAATGGACATTATTTTAAAATTCCTAAGGTTAACAAATCTTTTAAGCACTCTTTGAATAGACTTTTGCCCATTTTTTAGCTTATGCCTTTATTATTTTATTAATCTATTTTATCCTATTTATTCTTGTGGACCTTTTTTTTAACGTGTATTTATTCATTTTAACCTGCAAGGTACACTTTTTGATTTGAGACGGTGCGAAATGACCTTAGCTGTCGAAGCACCTTACAAACAACTACTACAACAACTACTACTCGGTCATTATTAGGTTTTTCTTAACGTTAAATTCTCCGAGCCTTCGGTAGCTCAGTGGGTAGAGCGTCGGTCTGTAGTTCCGAGAAGGTCGCAGGTTCAACTCCTGCCCGAAGGAAATATTTTTTTTCTTCGGGTCCGAGTCCTGCCTCGGAGGAAATTTGTTTTCTTTATAATAAAAGCCGACTTCTCGCATTAAATTAATTTAGTATTGCAGTTACTTTCGCTATGGAAAGATCTCGAGTTCTTTTGCCATTATTATTATTAGTTATATCGTGGCATTATTCTTATTCTCTTGCCGTAAACGAAACACGAACGCGGTGTTTGATAAATTATTTACATAAATATGGGTACTTAGTAGATGTAGCCGATGATCAAATTTCGGGAGTGAATTCCACATCGTTAGAAAATGCTCTTGCTCTATTTCAAGAGTATTATAATATCGAAAGGGGTGGGGAAATTAATCCTAAGACGTTAAAATTAATCAATACGCCGAGATGTGGAGTTCATGATTCTATATCCGATTTGTTCGCAAATAGGTATAAATGGAAAAGTAAAAGAAACTTAAAATGGTATTTTTCCTTAGCTAATCGAAAACTCATCGATCTAACCGGAGCAGCATTTAAAATTTGGGGGCAGAATACGAATCTCACGTTTGAATATGATAATGTGAATCCGGATATAATTATTTCTTATAAACGAGGACGTCACGATTTCCAGCACGGTTTACACGATTCTTGTCCGAATGATCTAGATGGTAAAGGAGGTGCATTAGCTCATGCGCAGTTTCCGAAAGAAGATGAAACACCCGTCGAAATTCATATTGATCAAGACGAAGCGTGGTATTATGTCAATAAAACCGCGAAAGAAGAAGAAGAAGTAGAACACAGTTTATTTTCGGTTTTGGTACATGAAATAGGTCATACATTAGGGTTGCCCCACTCAAATTACTTTACATGCAGATGATATTTTCGCAATACAAGGTTTATACGGTTTACGGGGGCAAACTGCAGATTTTGATGATGCCGGTGACGATGATAGCGGTGGTGGTGGTGAAGAGGAGTTAATACCAGCTACGCCCTCAGAACCAAAATTATGCGACTTGAACAATATTAATACATTTTTGATCGTAAATCACGTCATGTACATATTTTATGAAAAATGGTTGTGGGTTATTAATATCGAAAAGACCAACACTCCCGAAATCACAAAACCGCATCTTATTACAGATTGGTTACCATTTTTACCTCGTAATTTTAAAAATATAACCGCGCTATACGAAAGACCTTCTGGTGAAATTGTAATGTTTATAGAAAATAAGATATACATGTTCGAATTTCCCAGCTTAAGATTTGCTTATATGTATCCGAGAAATTATTCGGTAATAGGAATGCCGCTAAATGCGAAGATACATGCCGTAATTAATACGAATTCTGCTCGCACATTCGTATTTTATAACGATATTTACGTTATGGAATTAAACGAATGTACTTTTAGATCGAAACAGTTCAGCATGATCGATAGAATATTCCCTGGTTTACCTCCCGGGATAAATTCCGCGTTTAGATAATGGCATGTTATACTTCTTCAAGGATAATACCTTCTACGAATTCGACGAATTTAAAAATTCGTTGATCAGAGTAGGAGAAAATAATCTTTCGAGTTTCGGATTGAAGTGTCCAAAAATTCCCTCTTCTTATTTAGACGTCGTGAAAGAATTAAAGGACGTCGTGGCCCAGTTCGATAAATTGGAAATCGAATAAAAAAGAAATGGCCCGGACTGGGATTCGAACCCAGGACCCTAGGGTTAAAAGCCCTATGCTCTACCGACTGAGCTATCCGGACTCGCACGATTACCTCATTTTTAAAAAGCATTTGTTAGAGAGAGAAGAGAAGAGAAAGATTTCGAAAATGAGCCTATAATAATAATAATAATAAATAAAATATGATATTCGATCGAAACGGTCGTTATTCACTCCTGCGATGTTGAAGTGGAAACACCCCTTTACTTGCATATGCGCGGGCCCGAGTTGCAGCGGTAAAACTACTTTCGCGGAGAAATTTGCCCGAATTGGTGGAAGGTGGTATAAATCTCGTCATTTGGTGTTGTAGTAAAGGTAGCGAGCCCGATTTGGAAGGAGTCGAGTTCGCGAATGGGGTTCCGTCTTTCGATAATCCCGATAAACTACTTAAAATCCCGAAGAGAGAGGAATGGAGGATTTTCCATCCGGTCCTTTTCGCCCCCCTTATACATGAGAACAGTTCTCGATTTTTTCCACCTCGGCGGAACTCTACGCGTGCGGAGACATCTATTGAATATTTCGGAAAGTACTTTTGCTCCGGGATCGACCTTTTTCCAAGTTCCGTATATTACGCCGTCAAGTCCGGGTGCCGTTTTCTTCGCTTTCTTTAGGCGGGACCATACTTCCGTCGGGGTGAACGGGCGGAGCAGGTTTCTTTCTTCATCGGTCGTGTATGGGCACCTGAAGTCCGGGATTATCGTCGGTGGGTCCGTCCATTCCTTAATCTCTTCCTCTCCCAGCATATGTTGCATGATTTCTTCTGTCGACACCTCACAGTAGTCAGTGGTTCCTCCGTCAGCTGTTACTTCCTTAAACGCCGCCGCCTTATTTACTTTGTAGAGAAATTTCTTCGCCGCCTCCTCCTGGGTGGCAGGTGCTATTGGGGTCCTTCTCCCAGCAGTGCACTCGTTTTCGAGGAGACATGCGCGGTGGTCGCCTGCGGTTTGCGCCGCCGTAACTATTTCCTCGACGAGGCAGTCGAAAGCATGATTTTCTTCGTCGTTTATCACTCCCAAGCTCACAAGCCATCCACCCTGGATGTCCTCTCGCTCCCCAACGCCCTCTCCCTCCCCGGCCTCGGCATCACTCGTCTGCGGCGGCGCGCGTGCGTCATGCATCTCACCTCGTGCTGAGGCTACCTGTGTGCGAGAAGCTCCACTTCTCCGTCCTCTGGGCGGAGGAATCCGAGGAGTGCAGACTTCCCTCTCCTCCAGATGCAGCTCCTCTGCCGGTGGCTCTACCACCGTCCCTGGCAATCCGCTTGCCTCTGGTGGCGCCACGACTTCCGCCCCCAGTGCCTGTTCTGGCCCCAGCTGTTCTCCCACCCCCCTCCCTAGAGGGGCCATTTCTGGGCGGGGGCGAGTGGGGACCTGTTCCTCTTCTTCATACAAGAATTGTCTCGGCGTCTCTCTATGAGGGGGTGATTCTCTCCTAACAAACGGAGGTGCACCATGTCTGGTATCGGTCAAGAAATGGGCGTTTCCCTCATCCCGCCGGTGTAGAGGGGGCTGTTGTCTCCACCGTTCTCCTTGCGTCCTACTATTCCGTTGGCGCCATTCCTCCTCTCTTCCCGATAAAAAACTCAAACGGCTTTATGTCATAGACGATTTAATGCACGATGCCTACAGCAGAGGCGTTAGCGAATTATTTACCAAAGGGTCTCATCACTTCGATATATCGGTCATTCTTATTACTCAAAACGTTTTTTATCAAAGTCCGCAATCGCGTAACATCTCGCTAAACGCGAAGTACATCGTGGTATTCAGAAACCCCCACGATAGACTTCAATTCCTTCATTTGGCTAATCAGGTATATCCAGATAATCCGAGCGAACTCGCGAGGGTATTTAAAGAAGCAACATCGAAACCGTACGGTTATTTACTCCTCGATCATACGCAGGAAAGGGACGATCGTTTGCGATTCAGAACCCATATATTCCCCGATGAAATTACCGTTGTTTATACGCCCGTATAGATGATGACGAATCGTTTGAAATCTAACCAGCACTTACTGCACGTGATAAAAAAATCCAACCCAAAATTACGAAAGGCGATATTAGAAAGTGCGGATGATAATTTAATCAAAGCATTGTGCGAGTGTAGCATAAACACGTTAAACGGAAACCATAAAATAAGTAAACCGTTGAAAAAGAAACTCGGTAAATATCGTAACGTCTTGAGAAAACTCGGGTGCAGAAAGGTCTCTTTAAAACAAAAGAGGAAACTTTTAGTTCAAAAAGGAGGATTCTTACCTGCTTTACTGACCACGATTTTACCTTTAATCGGAGGCTTAGTAGGAAAACTCATTAAAATATGAGTCTTGAAAAAATGCTTCTCGTGAGTCCCGATATACTCGATAGAGCTCGATCGATCGACGAAAAACGGTCGAAATTAGACAGGGAGATGCAGGAAATTTTACGTCGAAACGACATAGACGATGTTAGAAAATGGCATTTATATAAAAAAATTTTAGACGATTACTTAAATATGATAGCAGAAAATAAAAAAATCATTCAAATACCGATCGTGAAAGAAAAGACATTGAATTATGATGATGATGACGGCGATGAATATGTAAGTGTTCCGACTCCGACAAAGAGAAAAAAAAAGAGGTCTATACTGGCGATGACGAGACGTTTACGCGAGGATAACGAGCAAATGGATAAAAAATGGAAGCAAATATTAAAAAGATTAGGCAAATCAGAGAAAATGACTCAGGGGGAAGCGGAGGAGGAAACTCAAAAAAAAAAAAAAAATCGGGGAAGATCCATCCCGAGAAGAGGATTGAGAATTAGAAAACCAAAAACGCGTTGGTCTCCTTACTGAAAACCATTTATTACGATCCGGAAAATCCGTCGAGTTTTTCGACGGTCGAAAAATTACTCGAGGCGACGGATAAGAAAATAGCCAGGAAAACGATTCAAAGATGGTTAGACGAGCAAGAAACCTAAACGGTGCACAAACCGATCCGTAAAAAATTTCGACGTAATTATTACGACGTTTCGTATATAGACGAAACGTGGCAGTGCGATTTAAATGACATGAGAGAGACTTGAAAGAGTACAATGAAGGATTTCGATATAATCTATCGATAATCGATTTATTTTATTTTCTAAATACGCGTGGGCAATTCCGTTAAAAAGTAAATCGTCTACCGATATCATCGACGCATTTCGAAAACTTTTCGAAATTTCCGAAAGGAGGCCGTTAAAGATCCAAAGCGACAAAGGATCCGAATTAGTCAATAAGAACTTTAAGAGTTTTTTATCCAAATTAGGCATTAAATTTTACACGACGAATAATCCGGATATCAAAGCCGCAGTGGTGGAACGATTTATTAGAACCTTAAAATCTAAGATGTACAAGTATTTCACCGGATACGACACCTTCAATTACGTCGACGTTTTACCGAAACTTCTTAAAGCATATAACGACAGCACGCATTCTTCTATCGGATTCGCACCCTCGTCCGTAAACGAATCCAACGCATTCGCGACAGCGAAACGACTCGTTCGAACGCGTTATGAAATCGGAGATCACGTTCGAATCAGTAAGGCTAGAATGCCGTTTCAGAAGGGGTATAAACCTAATTACACGACGGAAGTATTTAAAATTAAATCCGTAGTTCCTGGAAATATAGTTCCGACATACGAATTGGAAGACTTGAACGGAAATCGAATCGAAGGATACTTTTACGAACGAGAATTAGTAAAGGTCGTATTGACGAAGGATAGCGAATTTAAAATAGATAAAATACTGGAACGTAGGGGGAAAGGACGCACTTTAGAATATCTAGTCAAGTGGAAAGGATATTCGAACGATTTTAACTCTTGGGTAAAAGCATCGGCTATAAAGTTATTAAAATAAAATGAATCATTTTTATATGACGCTCATAAGTAATTCCTCGGCTTCATTTTTCAAAGATAATACCATCGCTCATTTTAATACGAAATTATCCACTCCGCTAATAAATTTAAAACCGGGCGAATGGGAAGTGGGCCTCGTCGAAATATCTTTTCCGACGACGACGAAGAGAAGTAAAAGAAAATTTAACGATGATCGCGAAAAATCTAAAAGAAGTGCGGAAAAAGAAGAAGAAGAGGAACGTCGAGCGACTGATAGAAGTGGTGCGCGAAAAGTAGAAGAAGAGGATCGTCGAGCGATTGAGAAGGAAAAAAAAGAGGAGCAAAACTCTCCTCTCATGTTTATTTACACCGATATAATCAAACCTCAGATCGTAGGTGATATTCAAGGAAGATGTCTTCGAATTATCGATAATAAACAACAAATATTTAATCCCATTACTATTTACCGATCGAAAAAAATAGAATCGAAACCGTCGAAATAAAAATAACAGATCAATATGGAGAACTTACGCCATTCCCTGATAGCGAATTTCCTTCGCGTTTGGTTCTTCACTTTAAAAAAGTATCGAATTAGATTAACCATGTCAGTATTAATCAAGATGTCGTCGGATGTACATCGCTATACAACTTATTACGTTAATCAATACGGCGGTAGAGGAATCGGACCGATTTATCGCGCTAGTTATAAAGTGCAGAGGGGGAGGGGTTTAGGAAATTTATTCAGCGGGCTTTGGAGATTCGTAAAACCTCTTTTTCGAAGCGGATTGAAAGCAGTCGGAAAGGAAGCGTTAAGCGCAGGTGCGAGTACTCTATCCGACATTGCCA
This sequence comes from Uropetala carovei, assembly GCA_036926305.1. Classification (NCBI taxonomy): domain Eukaryota; kingdom Metazoa; phylum Arthropoda; class Insecta; order Odonata; family Petaluridae; genus Uropetala; species Uropetala carovei. Next base: position 3,483,167 of record JAXCHB010000043.1, read on the forward strand.
GCGGTAGCGATCCGCGTGATTCGGTACGCACTCGATTTGGGGAAGCGAAACGAAATCTGAAAAGAAAAGCGGCAGATAAATTTCGCGGCATGTTAGGAGGAGGAGGAGGTAAGCGTAAAATAGGAAGTAAGCGTAAAAGAGGAGGAGGAGATAAACGTAAAAGTGGAATAAAAAGAGTGAATACGCGCTCGAAGAGCCATTCGATAAAGAGGAAGCTCAGAGGTAGGAAACGGCGTAATAAGTGTGCTGATATATTCTCATAATGGGCGAGGTTATGCTCGGTTATTTAGATTTATTTGAGAAAAAACCCACTCAATACAGCGTCTACGAAACTCTTTCGTCACTCGATAACACATCCGCCTTAGAGTTTTCCGTGAGAGATTTTGGGGATTCTTATAAGGATTTATCCAGTTGCATTTTGAATCTTAAAGTGAACCTCTGTAAAGCTAATGGGGAGGATTACAAAAGCACAGATAAAGATCAGCCTGGTGTAGCGAATAATATATTACACTCCATTTTCGATCAATGTATTGTTTATTTCAATGGCGTACAAGTGTCATCTTCAGATGATAATTATCACATCCTTAGCTATATACAAACGATAGGTTATTATGGACCGGCAGCTGCAGGAACGCATCTCAGAGGCGTTGGTTGGGTGCGCGATAACAGTCGCGACCTCGATTCCCAAGGAAACGATAATGCGGGTTTTCAAATCAGAAAAGCATGGTTCGCTGACAGTAAGGTGGTAGAACTGGAAGGTAAATTACATGCCGATGTATTCAACATCGAAAGATACTTGATAAACGGCGTTGATATAGATATTAGATTAAGCTTAGCAAAGCCTGACGTATTCATAAAAGAGAAAGATGGTGCGACTTCAATTTTTAAAATAGTAGAAGCAAAATTGTTTATCGATCACGTGACTATAAATCCGTCGATTTTAGTAGCTCATAACATGGCACTAATGAAAGGTTTGCCTGCTTTGTATCCTTATAAAAAAGTAGAAATCAAAACACACACGATAGCTGCATCCAGCAGTAACATAACTTTGGATAATATATTTTCGACCATCCCAAATTCGATTACTGCGGTCATTGTCGATAACGATGCATATGTCGGAATGAGAAGTAAAAATCCTTTCAAATTATCTGCCGACCGTGCCTGTTTAACGCACAGATTCGAATGTAAATGTAAAGGCGTAGTTTGCGCCGTCAATAATTGTTATAAATTAAAAAAATGGTTAAATAAATCTTGATTCGATCTACATCCGTCTCGCCTTTTTTTTATTCGCGTTACTTCCAGCACCCCTTTCCACTTTTTTTACCTCCCCTCCTCCGGCTTCCGATCGGTCAAAAAAAAATAAAAAATAAATTCCTCTCCCCTCTGGCTTCCGATCGGTTAAAACAAAAAAAATTCCCCTCCCCTCTGGCTTCCGATTGGTTAAAACAAAAAAAAATCCCCTCCCCTCTGGCTTCCGATTGGTTAAAACAAAAAAAATCCCCTCCCCTCCCTCCCTCTCCATCGGTTCTCGATAATAATCCTCCTCCCCCCGGCAGACGCGTCGAAACTCGTCTGTATAGACTCGCAGGTCAGATCTGTTGCGAGTCTATTCTTACCGTCGCACGATAAATAATCTTTTTTTACGCATCAATCATTTTTCCATCATGCTTCGTTCCGCGAACATCCTCCTCGGCGGCGCTCCGCATATCGATTTCGCGAAAGTCGGAAATGGAGTTTATCACTTGAAACTGGTAGAGGAATAGTTAGCGGACGATAAGAAAAACGATTTGATCATCTGCCTCGATTTCGATCGGAGATGCTACGCCGAAGTTAAATTCATGGATAAAAAAATCTCCTTGGTGGGATCGCGAATTAATTTTTCCGGTTTCAAGAGAGACGACGGCGGCGAGATCGTAGAAAGGTTCAACGTATCTTCCGTTCGTAATCTGCAACTTCGAGAGGGGACTAAAGCTCAAGAGAATTCCATAGTCTTCAACATCTTCGAACTTTTGGAAGAAAAGAAACCGCTCCGCGTTCGCACCGAAGTGGATGCCGCTGGTGCTGGTGCTGCCGATATAGAGTTTGATGGTGATGATGATGATGGAATATTTGCCGACCGCGCAGTAAAACCGGTTTGCTTCACAACTCACGTCAAATCTAGAGTGAATTACGTGAACGTAAAATGCGAAAAAGGCAAATTCCTCCGGACTTTCACTTTCATTTTGACGATCGTCAAACCGAAGACGACCGATGTCGTCGTCGATGTCGATCTCTTTTAAAAAAACTTTCTCGGAGTGGGGATGGCTGCTCGGCGGAGGGGGGGATGGTCGTCTATCTCGTTCGTGCGAGTCTCGCTCGCAGTATTCCTTCAAGAGCGCTTGTTGAAGCACGTTCCTTCGAGAGTGCGTTCCGAATCCGAGCTCGGAGGCTGCAACTGCGACGACGAAAACTACCAGCTGTCGCTGCGGCTGCGGGAAGAAGGAGAAGGACGCTGCAGCCGCATGCTGTCGCTGTGGCTGTGGGAAGAAGAACCGAGTTCGTCGAGACTGCTCCCCCGTACGCTCCTTGAGATTGCAGCCGAACTCCGAGAGAGACGTCTACTACTACTACTACCACCGTAAGGATGGCCTCGTGCTCTCGGTCGGAAAATACTCTTTTCTTTTCAAGACTATTGACTCGGTAGAGGACAATATAATAGCTCCGTATCTAGCTTTCAAGTTACTCTGTGATCGCTACGTGTGCTACGTAGAGCCTACTATTTCGCATATGAAAATCAAATTTTTACAAAAAGTCACTCGTCACGTGACTTCCGGTCGCCATCTTGGGTTTTGCGCCAGAACATACAAAACCCCTCTACTGTCATGTTGCTTGATTAATTATAAATGTTTTTTAAAATACAGTTTTTATACGCTACCGTAATTATTACTATTCAAAAACCTTTCATAAAATAGATTTAAAAAGTATTTAATATCAAAACTTTCACTGAGGTTCTCCGGATTTTTATGGCATCATCAAAGGGGTCGTTGCTATAAAAAGTTTGGCAACCCCTGGCTTAGAGCCTCAAGTCCTTCCGATGTCTGACTATCTGTTGTTCCTTCGAGCCTAGCATATTTTTTCCTCTTTTCAGAAATCTCTTCATTAGTATGACTGAGAAACTCCTGAATTAGATTATCACTAAAGAACAAACGAAAGCAGTCGATAGGTTCCCTTGCTTCTGCTGCTGGACCTGGCCTGATATGAATTAAATTCTTTCTGGGGATCTTTCCTGTTTGAGTGTTAGGCTGAGTCATCCACTCGTAGCTGTTTCTTCCATTCAACCTTTCTTTGTCAGGTTTCAAAAGAGACTCACCCGTTGTTTCTGGTGTTCGCAATGTTGATTTAGGATCTAGTTTAGGTTTCTTTTTAGGTGGATCTGAGGACGTAATATTTCGACTTCCTGGATGATGTCATTAATGTTTTCTTCGATTTCATCATCAGCAGGAGGAATATAATCAGGGTCATCATGTTATCATCAGTGTCATCACAATCGTCAGGTTCGTATTCTGGAGAGTTGTCTTCATCCTCAGACTCATCATCTGCCATTCGTTTATTAGATGTAGAATATCATCACGATCATTGAAAATTGTTTTGTCCATTTTTCTGAAAAATAAGAAAACCAAATTCAAGTCAGTTGTTCTTCAGCTATTAAATTATGTGAATATAAATAAACAGTGAAGCCAACGGACGGAAAAATGTTTTAGTATACCAGAACCAATTATTTAAGAAGCTATTTTCAATATTAAAATTTCACTGGTTCTAGAAAAACAAACTTTTAAGATGTAGAGACAGCAACATAGTTCCGAAATTTCTAATATTCCAACATTACCTAAAATCACACCGCACGCCAAGAATATCAATTAGAGCAAGTAAAGAACTTCTGAGAGCCACAATCCAAGAAACCAGAAGAAAGTTGGGCGCTGTGGAGAGAAAACCTACAACACCGCCTACAGCTTGCTAAACCTTCTGTACAGCGGACTTTTTCATAAATAATAATAATAAAATAACATTGTCAATTTAGCAGCACAAATACAAATATACTGATATTATTAGGGATACGTAAAAAATACGTACATACACGAATACGTGGATGTTAGTAGCAATATGTAAAATATATGTAGACAAATATAATGGGCTTAATGGTGATGCATAAAATTTACTCACTAGTGTTTATAAGTTACCGTTTCAGTTGAAATAAATGCTCCCGACAGAACCGCTCTTGTGCACAACTGACCGAGGAAAGAATAGACGCTCAAGGTCATGCCTACCCTGGGCAAGGAGAGGGGATGTGAAATATGACACCGGGCATAAAGTTTACGCATCGCTACTAATCTAGGGTTAAATGAGTTACTGAGATTAAAGTAGGACTAAGTTTTCCATCGAATAAAGATGAGATTGAGATGTTATTCTTGTTTTTAATCTATCTAAAAATTCTCATGGGTTGGTGCTCAATCGCTATGTCACAATGAAGAATTTTGAAAAAGTTGTTATATCTCAGCATGTCTTCTTGAATGAGTGAAAATGTGTCTGTAGTTAGTTTCTCAAATTTGAGCTTTGTATCAATTATCTTTTTCATGAGGCTTGTGCGAGATTCTCAAAATCAATCTTCTTTACCTGTTATCACATAACAAAATTCATCCAAATCGGTTACTTTTTCTCCCTCTTGTTGTTGTTACTGGACAGCTCTCCACTTAGCACCTCAAAGAAAACAAATATTGGAAAAAGGAAGGTGTGAACTTTTTTCTTTTATGGGTAAAGCCATCTAATAGTGTCATTCGCAAAATATGGTTCATGTACTTGAATTTTTTCAGCTTGATTCCTTATTGTTCTTAACATTGATTTGGAGATTCCTGTGATTCTATGTCAACTGTGCATTCGTTACGTTCATAACTCTTAATCACATCTAATTTTTCCTCTAGGATTATAGATTTCCTTTGTTTTTTGCCACTGGCAGCAGTAGGGTATAAATGCCGGTTCTGGCACAGGATATCCGGTCGGCCACTTTGAGTCACGTGACTTCCGGTCCCCCTCCCACCACCCCCGCCACCCCGGCAATCGATTATCGATTGATTTCCATAATCGAATGATCTCACCCCCACCTCCCCCACAATCGATTATTGATTGATTTTGATAGTCGATCACTGTCACTCTATAAGGCGCAGGAGCCGACGGAGCTCCCTCCCGGAGACGTCTTCGCCGCAGGACCGCCGAGCCTAGACTGACGCCGTCCTCACCGCGCTCGTGCCAACTAAGGTCGACGGTGTCGCCGCCTGGCGGAGGCGTGGGGTGAACTAAAAAAGGCGATGTTTGCGCTGGAAGTAACAGGAGGAAGCGACCGTGCTGCCACCTGGAGGAGGCATGGGGTGAACTACAAAGAGACGGTGCTGCCACCTGGAGGAGGCGTGGGGTGAACTACAAAGAGACGGTGCTGCAGCCTACTGGAGGCGTGGGGTGAACTAAATCGTCATTTCCATATATGTGTTTCACATATCAAAAAACTGTTACTGTACTTATAAAATTGTGAGCAGTGGGAACTATGGAGGAGGTTCAAAACGTCGGAGCTGCCATACGCACCCTTCACGGAAAAGGTGTAGCAGAAATGATGGTGGAGAAGTTACAACAGCTGCCTCTGGAGTTTATGAAGCTTTACGAACCACGAGGAATTCATAGAATACGGGAAATTTACCCGGATTACTGCAAAGGCGAAAGTGAATTGGAAGAGTACACGCCGTGTTTGGAACATTATAACAGAGGATATATCTGCATCGACGGACCACCTCCCATGAAAAAGGACTGTCACGGTTGTCGTTACAGCAATCCGCCCGGATATTCCAGAGCTGTGCGTGTGCCCCCACCACTACGATGGGACCGGCAGTGCACGTTTGGCGACGGGAGCAGACAGGCAGACATCCACCTAGATGAAGCGTGCCCAGGAATCGACCCCCGACGGCAGTAACAAGCGGATGAGGAGTGAATCCCCGGACGATTCTTTTTCTACAACGGAATTAATAAGGGAAAGACCTGTATTTGAGAGTGAATACCCGAACGCCGATTCTGCTGAATTGGAATTATTGTTTCAGTCACTCGAACGTTTATTTGAGCGGTTGTTCCTGCACGAACAAGTAGGTAACCGTAATTGCGGGACCGGCGGTGTCACAACCAATCGGTGGGGTGGGTGAATGAAAATTTAAACGGACCAATCAGAACGCGCCACGAGTAACGACTTCACGAAAGCAAGAAATCGAAGCATCATTCCAACAGTGTACGTTTTGTAACGGCCATGGAAACAACAACTATGCATTCCCTCCATGAAGCGTGTCCTGCATCCAGATCCGGGGGCGACTCCCCCCGACAGTAAGAAGTATAGGAGAGGGCCCGCTTTCGAGAGGGAATCTCCCGTCCGAGAAACTATGGGATGTGCCCGGCCTGCAGATCCCGTCGAGACTAGTCGTAAGAGGAAGGTGGAACCCAGCCCTGCAGATCTGCGGGAGAGCAGCAGTAAGGGGAATAAGGTGGAACCGAGGGGAACGAAAGTTCAGGGGTTGTTCAAGGTGCAGTATCCTTTGAACTGGAGTGCATCGAAAAGTATCGCCGTTGCTATATTCCTCGAATTGGACTACGAAACCTTTGCGGTAATTGTCGGTACGCAAATCAGTGACGTGGTGTTTTTGACATCCGAGGAATGGCTTGCTCTTTTGTATTGTCGAAGCGTGATAGATGATTACTTGAGCGTGCAGACCGAAGACGAAACTCCGAGTGAATTAATCATCGGACTGCACCTGATTGTAAAATTCGACAAAATTTGTAGTCAAAGAGTGATCTGTTTGTGCTACAAGGATATGAACGTGTGCATCGCTTACGAGTCTTGGCTGGGACTTTTACAGTTTTCGGAGTGCGTTTCGTTGTATTTGGAAAAGCTTAAGCATGAGGCGGAGCTCGCGAGAAGCTATGTCCGCGACGTCTGCTTGTCATTAAAGGAAAATTTCTGCAAAGAGAATCCGGATGCAAATTTAATCGCAAAAGCACTCGATGTAATGAGACCGCCCAATAATTTTTTTCACAGTTTACTTTTGGGTGAAATTAGAGCAATGTACTTGGAAATCATTGTAAATGACTTAATGTCTTTGAAAATAACCCAATAAAGAAATCGTGTTATTGGAAATGTTTAATTTTTATTTTTTTCCTTACCCCATTCCCAAGGCGAAAGAAAGGATTCAAAAAAAAGTTTAATTATTTTTTTTCTATTAACCCCCCTTCTCAAGGCAAAAAGAAAGGAAATTTAGAAAATAAAATACTCTTTTGCGTTTTTTTTTTAAAAAGAGGCACTTCATTTATTGCTTTAAATTTAAATTTAACAGAAAACAAAAAAACAATGTATGCACAGATAATTATATATAAAAAAAGACAGAGTAAGAAATCCTAAACATTAATAATAACATATAAAATATATGGCACATAATTAATAAAGAAAAAAAAATACATAGATATACACATTAAGAAATGGAAATATAAAAAATGTTAATATGCTATGCACACACACGCACAATAAAAAAACATCAGATTACATATAATAATGATATAACAAACACGCACACACGATAAGAAATAAAACTGTACATCGGTGCCACCACAGAAAACCACGTGCTACCAGGAGTTGCCGAAATCACTGTCGTCGAGGAGGAGCGATGGCCTTTGTTGCTGGGAAAGGTACATCGACATGCTGACGTCTTCATCCTCCTCGGTGTCATATGGCGACTCCTTGTCTGAGAAGGGCCAGCTCTCGCCCCCAGTGGGGTGCACATACTCCCACCCCGGGAAGTTTAGTAAGGCGCTGATCTCCGTGGTTGGCACCATCTTGCAGATTTTACACTCCCGCGCGGGGCGAATGCGATGCTTTATGAATTTTAGACAAAGCATGCACTGAGCCCCGTGCACCCGCCCCCGACTCAGTTTCACACACTTGTATTATTGTGAAACGAATCGGGCAGCTGGGATTTTGTATGGCAGTCATTGCAGAGGGGCGCTGCCTTATTTGTTGTGTAGAAATTGTTACCTCAATGGGGCAATACCTCTGTTTTTCTTTTTTTTAAAAGAAATTGCGCAAACCTCGTACACGCTCCATTTGGTGCAGAGCCATAGAGGCATCTCATCACCTGCTTTGACTGAGGCTACCATTGCTAATGAAGTTGCAAAGGCGTTATTTGCATATTCCGCTAGTTAATTAAGGGGGGTACGAGGTAAAAAAGAATGAAAAAGAGTAATTGTTTGTCAGGAGTGCATTAATTTAATGTGCCTGAGAATAAGATACCCGTTGCTGCGTACCGTGCACTGCAGTCGCAGATGCATCCGGTGGAGCAAGGAGTCGTGATGGTAATTAAGTGGAAGGGTACGGCTGCTCCAGGGCCTTCGAATACACCTCGTACAGCTTATATCTCGTGCACAACCAAAAAGGTGTATTGCCGCCTGCATTCACTGAGGTTGCCATGGTGTTCACTGGTTAATTTCTTTTGTTGGAATGACGTTGCAAAGGCTTTATTTGCATATTCCGCTAGTTAATTAAGGAGATGCTGGAAAAGAAGTAAAAAATAATTGTTCATCAGAACCCCCTGCGGGAAGGGGGGTAGAATACTCCCGCAGCCCCTCTGCTGGTCGTAAGAGGCGACCAATGGGCGAGGAGTCAACCTCGTAAAAAAACCCAAAGTTAACTCAGGGTAGTTTCCAAACAGCATGTGGGTCTGCTGTTTGAGTTTTCGCCATAACATCCGGCTATCGGCCCGCCCGCGTGTTTGCCGTGCGTGGAGACCTGTAAGGTGGGGAAGAGATGCCTGGTGGTTGAGCTCACTGGACCTCATCTGGGTTTCGGATGCTCAAGATGCGATCCATGAGCAAGACACCACTTTGGCCTCGGACTCAGTGTAAACGGGACGTCGGGTGCTAGCCACACCCGACGAATCGGCTTGCCGTCGCGTCTTGACGTTCCGGTTGGCGAGTACGGAGGCTATGGGGGTCTGTGTAGGGGGGTCAAAGGTGCATGGGTTTGGAGGGCCCATGCACTGGAGATCTTACCCGAAGCAGACAACCTAGTCAGAGGTGCTATATCCTGCTGGTTAGCCCTGGCGTCTGCATCAGTTTGTGGTGCGGCGTCCCATTTGTGGCTCCGTGGTGGGTGGGGAGACCAGAGGACGAATTTTTAATCTTTAATTATGGCGGAAAACTTTCCTCCTCTGAAAAGATCCCGTCCGGATGCGGGCGGGGGAAGAACCCGTCTGGTCACAGACGGGGGAGAAACAGTTAAAAAGTGCTTAAAATACCTAGTAATGAAACGTGTAACAGAAGGTGAGACCTTTACCAAAGTGTCTCCCTTCTTAATTTATAATGCTCTGTCATCACAAGTACCTGGGCCTCTTCATTCAGTGAAGAAGCTCAGGGATGGAACTCTGTTGATTCAAACGTGCACTGAACTCCAGAGCACAAAAATACTGGGAATGACAATGATGAAGGACATGCCAGTCTCGGTGGAGGCTCATAAAATGCTGAACACCTGCCAGGGGGTCATAACCAACTATGACCTTCTGTACACAGACATCGAGGAATGTAAGCGAGAGCTGGCCCCGCAGGGGGTGATAGACTGTAGGAGGCTAACAATAAAGAGGAACGGTGAGGTCATCAATTCCACCTCGATGATCCTCACATTCTCCCTCGATAAGCTGCCAGAGAAGGTCAAAGTTGGTTATGAGGTCTGTTCAGTCAGACCGTACATACCGAGTCCTCTGCGCTGCTTCCAGTGCCAGAAGTTTGGCCACACTGCGCCTCGTTGCAAAGGCAAACCAACCTGCCCCCGGTGCAACCGGGAAAAGCACGAGGAGGAAGTATGCAAGGAGGCCTTACCCTGCGTCAACTGTGACGGCCCACACCCGGCTTTCTCCCGAGACTGTGCAAAGCTGAAGGAGGAGAAGAAGGTAATGGAAATAAAGACGGTAGAGAAACTATCCTATTTCGAGGCCCGTAAAAAATACAGGACTCTCGTCGCTCCTGTCTTCTCGAAGTCCTTCGCGTCCTTGGCAGCAACACCAGTGAAGAGGAGTACAATTGCCACCCAGACGGATGATCCACCAATCCAGGTGGCTCAGAAAAAAATGCATAAGAAAGAAAAAACAAAAGAGAATGGCAATAATGAAAAAGAAAAATCAAATACGTCTAAAGCAAGCACACCGAATAAGGGGCCCAATGGCAATGCCCCTACTGTGACCCATTTAAAAAATGGGTCACCAATAAAAAATGGTGGAGGAAGACCGGACAAGACTCCTTCTCCGGGTCCCTCCCGCAAACCTCCTCCTGTATCCGAAGAGAGGATGGAGGAGGACACACTTTCCGAGGGTGAGTGGGAAAACTCCCTACCAACTCTCCGGAAGAAAGGGGGGAAGGGGAAGTTAAAGAGATAAACTTCCAGTGTGACGGACTTTTTAAAAAAATAACTTTTTAAATTTTAACTCATATTTATTTATTTATTTTATTTTAAACATGTTTTTATCTATACAGTGGAACTGCAACGGTTTTTACACGCACAGGGAAGAACTGGAGATCCTAATTTCTGATCTCAACCCTGCGTGCATATTTTTGCAAGAGACGCATTTTAAAGAGCAAGATAAGGTTAACTTAAAGGGTTTTCACGTTTTCCGAAAGGACGACCTAAGTGGCAATAGGGCTCAAGGGGGAGTGGCTGTAGCCATCAGGGAGGCCCTTTACACCTCCCAGGTGAATCTGCAGTCGCCCTTCCAAGCAATAGCACTTACCATTGCCACCCCGCAGGAAATTACTTTTTGTAATTTATACCTGCCGGAAGGGGCACCAGTGAACCGGAGGAACCTGGAGGATCTAGTTAATCAGCTACCGAGGCCATTCGTGTTGTTAGGGGATTTTAATGCCCATAACACCCTATGGGGAGACACGATGGCTGACAACAACGGTAGAGGGCGTCTCTTGCAAAAATTTTTAGAAGATTTTAACCTGATTTTACTAAATGATCGTGAAAAAACACGTTTTAACTCTTTTAATGGAGAATATTCCTCCATCGACCTTTTTATTTCTACCAGTGCAATAGCTCCACTGTTCTCTATGTCCGTCCACACAGACCTTTGTGGAAGCGATCACTTCCCCATTTTAATAACCAAGCAAGGTCCAGTGATTAGCTTTGACTATCCTAGAAAATGGATTCTAAGGAAAGCTAACTGGACAGATTTTAAAGGCGAACTTGATTTTAATTTTGACATGAGTCACAGTTCTTTAGAAAACATTAAATCATTTACTGCCACCTTAATAATTGCTGCAGAGAGGAACATCCCTAAAACATCGGGAAAGCCACGCCGTCCACCAGTCCCGTGGTGGAACGATGACTGTGCAGCGGCTATAAAAAACCGGAAGAAGGCACTGCAAATCTTTAATAAATATCCTACTGCAACAAATCTTAGAGCATTCCGGCGACTGAGGACGAAAGCTCGACAGGTGGTAAAGGATGCCAAAAAGGAATCCTGGATGAAATACATCTCATCCATTAACCACCGTACACCCATAACACAGGTTTGGAATAAAGTCAGAAAGATCTTGGGCACCCATCGAACATCACACATTAGTGCAATAAGTTTCGATGGGGAGTTAATAAAGGCCCCTGACAAAATTCCAGACGTTATGGGTAAGTATTATGCCGAAACAAGTTGTACAGATAAATACTCGGAGCCGTTTCGCGTAATAAAGACAGACCAGGAAAAGAAGTTCTTAGACTTCAACCCAGGGAGTAAAAGGGATCACTACAATGACCCTTTCTCTCTGAGGGAACTAGAGTCTGCTATAAGAGAATCAAAAGAAACCTCGCCAGGTTATGATGGTATACATAACGCTTTCCTGAAAAATCTACCCGAAAGAGCAAAGGGGGAGCTTTTGAAGACATTCAACCAGCTGTGGGAGGAAGGATGTTTTCCCGATGTGTGGCGGGAATCTGTGATTATTCCAATTCCAAAACAGGGAAAGGATAGGTCCTTACCAAGCAGCTACCGTCCCATCTCTCTGACGAGTTGCCTATGCAAAACGTTAGAGAGAATGGTTAACCGACGGCTATATTGGTGTCTGGAGAGCCGCAACTTATTATCAAACATACAGTGCGGCTTCAGACGAAACAGGTCTACGATCGACCACTTGGTAAGGACCGAGAACTTTATCCAGGAGGCCTTTCTTCTTCGCCAGCATGTTGTCGCAGTATTCTTCGACCTCGAAAAAGCTTACGATACAACATGGCGATATAAAATCTTAAGGACACTGCACGACTGGGGTTTCAGAGGAAACCTCCCCATTTTTATAAAAAATTTCCTTTTGAACCGAGTAGCTAGGGTACGAATAGGAACCAACCTATCAAGACCCTGCACCATAGAAAACGGAGTTCCACAGGGATCAGTGTTAAGCGTGACCCTTTTTGCCATAGCGATAAATGATATTGTGAGCTGTATCAAGACACCAGTAGAGACATCTCTATTTGTAGATGATCTGGCAATTTTCTGCAGATCATCCAAGCTGTCTACAGCAACACGACAGATACAGCTCACTATCAATCGTCTGGACAAATGGGCACTCAACAACGGCTTTCGTTTTTCGACAGAAAAAACAAAATGCCTCCATTTTTGTAGGCTGAGAGGAATCTTCCCTCAACCTGTCTTAAAACTAGGGGGCAATAGGTTAGACTCTGTGGAATCTATCCGTTTTCTAGGTATGGTTTTAGACAAACGGCTGAATTGGCGGAGCCATATAAATATTTTAAAAGATAAGTGTTTTAAGGTTTTAAACGTTTTAAGGTTTTTAACGAACTCAACCTGGGGTGCTGACCGTACGTCCATGCTCACACTTTACCGAGCATTGGTGAGGTCTAAAATGGACTATGGATCCTTTATATATGCCTCATCACGGTCATCATATCTGCGCCCTTTGACATCTGTGCACAACTCCGCTCTAAGGCTGGCTACTGGTGCCTATCGAACCAGCCCTGTTCCCAGCATTCACTGCGATGCAGGAGAGCCGCCCTTAGAAACACGTAGAATGTTTTTAATGTGCACATATGTATCAAAAATTCTAGGGTTAAAAACCCACCCGTGTTTCAACTTGATTTTTAGACCACGTTTTAAAGAACTTTTTAGCAGACGACTCCGAGTAACTTTACCCTTAGGTGTTCGTTTTAACAATTTTATCGACTACGAAAACCTCCGACTACCTGAAGTCAATCCTCAAGCCTTCCATAGTCTTCCACCCTGGCAGGTGCCGGAAATAAGGATACTGACTGATCTATCTAGTCATTTAAAATCAGAAACTAACCCACTATTTTACAAAATCATGCACCAGGAAATGCTAATGAAATATATCAGCTATATCCCCATCTACACAGATGGCTCAAAATCGGATATTGGGTGTTCATGTGCGTACACATCTTCTCGAAATGGCACCCATGGTTTTAAATTAAATCCCCTCTGCAGCATTTTTACAGCTGAACTAGTCGCAGTGCAGAGGGCATTGGAGAGCATTGCTCCTAGGAGTGGGAAATATGTCATCTGTTCGGACTCGATGGGTGCACTGAAAGCCATCCTAGATCCGTACCACAGCCATCCCGCGGTACAGAAAATCCATAGCCTACTATCGCGGCTGATGGTAAAAGATGTGGGTATCATTTTCATGTGGGTCCCTGGTCATGCTGGAATAGTGGGAAATGAAAGAGCCGACTCTGCTGCGAAGGCAGCTTTGCTGAAGGAGGAAATAGATATAAAAACAGTACCATCTCAGGACCTAAAGCCGCTTTTTAAGAAAAAGCTGCTTGAAAAATGGCAAAGGTCCTGGGAGGCAGTTGCAAACAACAAACTGAGAGCAATCAAAACAAGTGTTACTCCGTGGCTGTCCTCGGTACGAAACAATCGCCGGGAAGAAGTCGCAGTCACCCGACTTAGAATTGGCCACTGCGCTTTCACACACTCATTCCTATTTACCCGGGAAAAAGAACCTCCTATATGCCATACATGCAACTGCCCGGTAACTGTAACTCACCTCCTGATAGAATGTGTTAAATATAGAGATACTCGCCAAATTTTAAACATTAGGGGCAATCTCTCAGAAATTTTAGCCGATGATCCTCAAAAAATTGACAGTATTTTGAAATTCCTAAGGGTAACGAAACTTTTAAATGCTCTATGATCATTATCTTCCTTTTTTAAAAAAATTAAAAGTCTTTATTCTTTTATGGTTTTTAGCTAACTTATTATCTTATTTATTTTAACCTCTTTCTATTTAATTATTTATTATAATCTATTTATTTTATATCTTATAGAATTTGACGGTGCAAAATGACCTAAGCTGTCGACGCACCTTTGAAATCCACTTACTACTTGTTCATCAGAAGTGCATTAGATTAATGTGCCTGGGAATTGCGGTTGCACCTGCATCCGGTAAATGTTAATAAGGGAGACGTATTTTTTCCACAATTTGCGTACTGTGTATTGCAGTTGTAGATGCGTCCGGTGGAGGAAGAAGTCGTGATGGTAATTAAGTGGAAAGGGACGGTTTTAATTAGCTTTTGCTGAAAATAATTCTTTCTAACAGCGAGTCTCACACTCGCAAATGCATCCGATGTATGTGCACGGGTGGATTGCGCTTGCAGATGCATCTGGTTGCGGTACCTGCATGTGAGTCGCCGCCTGATAAGCAAGCGCTTGCAGATGCATCCGGTTGCGGTACCTGGGTGTGAGTCGCCGCCTGATAAGCGAGCGCTTGCAGATGCATCTGGTTGCGGTCCCTGGGTGTGAGTCGCCTCCTGATAAGCGAGAGGTTGCGGATGCATCCGGTTGCGGTACCTGGGTGTGAGTCACCGCCTGATAAGCGAGCGGTTGGGGATGCATTCGGTTTATGTATCCAGTTGCGGTACCTGGATGTGAGTCGCCGCCTGATAAGCGAGAGCTTGCAGATGCATCTGGTTGCGGTCCCTGGGTGTGAGTCGCCGCCTGATAAGCGAGAGGTTGCGGATGCATCCGGTTGCGGTACCTGGGTGTGAGTCACCACCTGATAAGCGAGCGGTTGGGGATGCATTCGGTTTATGTGCCTACTGAAGGCTCAAAGAATTTAACGTCGAGAATGGGTGTTTTAATGGCGACTTCGTTCACCCCACATCTCCGGTAGACGGCAGCACCGTCAGACAGATATGGCACAACTTCAAATTTTAACTATCTCCTTAACTGGTACTTAATATGTGATTTTGAAAAACATAAATATAAAATTTTGATGCAATTTCTACTCTGGTCCTTTGTTGTATTGTGAATCAGCTCCCCAATTTTCCGTCTTTGGAGCAATGTTTGTATCACTAGTTTCCCATCTCTTGAGGGTTGCCTCTCTCCCTGCTGGCATGATAGAGCCAAGATTTACATAGATGTGGACATTCTGCTATTGAAACTCTTTGCCATGCCTATTATTTTTCTGTGTTAACTTTGATGGAGAACATCGCACAATGATAGAAAGGATGGGGGACTTCGGGGTAATGCTGCCTGATGTATGAAGGTAACAGAAAAGTTCTGTGTGCCTACGAAAGAAAACATAGCATGCCACCTATGGCTATCAGCCAAGTCTTGCTGCTTGTTGGAGCTGCAGCATTATGAGAAGGAGCTGACAAGGCACCCAAACATTCTTTAAGGCCCGCACATGTGGTCACTTGATTAGGTGAATAAGGGGGAAGAGTTAGGCCTCGTGCACACCGAGCGCACTACGCATACCTTGTTACGAGTAACGTGAAGTACTACGCCAGACGCTTCGCTCACTAGCTGTTCACACCAAATTCTTTAAGCCGCTCACCACTTCAGTATGTTCTGTGCAGTTGAAGTGATCTGGCTGTGTTATGGCACTATCCAAGTTTGCAAGGAAAATGCTATTGTTGGAGAGTTCTCATTTAAAATTTAAACGCAGTGCGAAGAAACATAAATGGGTTCACAAGTTTAACGTAGAGAGAAAGAATTTGGGAGAATTCTATCATTTGTTCAGAGACGCAAGACATCATCCCGACAAATTTTATGAATACTTACGAATGATGACAAATACATTTGACACACTCTTGAAGAAACTGGAGGCTCACTTATGCAGCATGGGAACCAACTACAGGGAAATGATATCTGCAGAACAACGGCAACAACGGCTAGTTCTGTCAGGTAAGATACCTGTTGATTAATAAGTAATTTACTTTGTTAAGGGATCTTTTCTATCACCGATAACATTTATAATCTAAACTTAAAATCAAGTCAAAGCAGACAGTGATTTTGGAAAATGTCAAATAATACAGTCGTTTAAACATTACCTTAAACGGTGGACACATTGCCCACAATTTTCCTTGCATTCAGCGAATATTCCCTTGTTCAGCGGAGAGGTTGTCGGAAATGTTGCATCGTACAACTTTTGCCTGGACGACAGAGTATTCCCAACAATACGGTGCAATCGAGAAGAGGAAGTGAAGGAGAGGACAGCAATGACTCTATATTAGAGGCAACATTCTTGGTCTGCAAAACATCCTTCACGAATAACATCATGATGAAGTATTGCCATGATCCTCTACTCCTGCTCCTTATCTCGGCTTGGCATTCTTTTTGCATTCCCTTTGGAAGTAGTCCCTGAGGTATTTCCACTTGTTTTCACAGTTTTCACTGAAACAAAGTTAATGGTAGGTTTTATTACTTTTTCAGGTACCTTGCTACGGGAGAATCATTTCACTCTTTAGCAATTCATTTTCGTATGGGAGTGTCAACACTTTCCATAATCATTAAACATACGTGTAACAATCTCGAATGTGCTGCAACAGGAACACCTACCAACCCCTACAAACAAAATGTGGAATAATATAGCAGAGAAGTACTGGAGGAAATGGAATTTTCCTAATTGTCTAGGAGCGTTGGTTGGCAAACACATCGAAGTTAAATGTCCAGCTAACAGCGGCTCACTTTATTATAACTACAAGCAGTATTTTTCAATATTGCTTCAAGCACTCATTGATACAGACTTCAAGTTAATAGTTGTTGATATTGGAGTGGCTGGATGACAAAGCGATGCAGGAAATTTTAGCTCATCAGCATTATTTAAGTTATTAGATAAAGGTGAACTTGATGTTCCACCAGCGGTGGACCTGTCCGAAACGCAAGTGAAGGTTCCATTTGTCATTGTTGCTGATGAGGCTTACCTGTTGCTATCATATTTAATGAGACCATATCCTAAGAAAAATCTTGATGGCCCAAAACGAGCTTACAATTATAGGTCATCTAGAGCAAGAAGGAAACCTTTATTTAGCCACGGATGAACAGCGTCAAACTCAACTCTTTCTCCGAGCCCCAAAATTTTTTCATTGACTGAATCAGCTTTTCCAGTATATGCATCAAGACCCAATGCATATCCCGTCCTACTGTCACATATTCCCCAAACCTTGAACCCCCGTTTGATTGGTTTCAACAGCATATACTGCTTCAAAGACGAGCGACCTTTGAATTTGACCATGCTCTCGTCCACCGAAAGCCACCGAGAGGGGTTGTACATTTCTTTGAATTTAGAATTCAAGTGTGCAATCAATGAGTTGACCTTATACAATTTTGAAAAATTAGGATCTCTCCTTTCCGGTGCTTTCGTATTGTCAGCAGCATGGAAATAACGTAAAATTCGTAGATATCTTTTCAGGGGCATAATGTCTCTAATTCTATCAAATTTGAAATTAATGTCAAAGGACAATTAGAGTCGTAAACTAGGCAACGTGTGGAATCCCGTTATTATCACCATTCCAAAAAAGGCTAGCAATTCATCCGTAACTAATTGCACTGAATTGTAATGTTGAATGGAATACTTGTTAGTCTCTTCCAAAAGGACATTTAGTAATACATGGTCAAAAAAGAAAATATATATATCTTTAGGACTATCAAGATTTAAGAGCACCTTAGACAAAGGTCCACAAGGCTGTTGCCAAAACTTATATTTTAAAAATTTCCCACATACTCTACCTGCAACTGCCCTGTAACCATAAGTCATCTCCTGACAGAATGTACCAAATATAGAGGTATCCGTCACATTTTAAACATGAGAGGCACACTCTCTGATCTTTTAACAGACAACCCTCTTAAAATTGACACTATTTTAAAATTCCTAAGGTTAACAAATCTTTTAGGCACTCTTTGAACAAACTTAATTTCCGTTTTTATCTTATGCCTTTTATAATATATTTAATTTATTGATTTTATAAATTCATTTTATCCTATTTTACCTTATTTATTTTTGCGTACCTTTTTAACTCTTATTATCTTATGCCTTTTATAATATATTTAATTTATTGATTTTATAAATTCATTTTATCCTATTTTACCTTATTTATTTTTGAGTACCTTTTTAACTCTTATTTATTCTTTTTAACCTGCAAGGTACGTTTTTGATTTCGGACGGTGCAAAATGACCATACCTGTCAAAGCACCTTAAAAACAAATACTACTACTACTTATATTTTTAAAATTTTTTTGTATGTTCTCCAGTTCTCTGGAAACTGTTTCTTCCACCTCTTCTTTCATTGGGGATATTGGATGAGTTGAAGCTCCACTAGATCTTGGTAGAGACTCCTTATCTCCATCCTTCCCTTCCATGGGATGTCTGGCGGTGAGGGTAGTAAACAATGGACCCCCTTGTGGAGGGTTTGCCTTACTTCTCATCATTCAAAAAAAACTTTCTGGAGTAGAACGAAGGCTTGACTGACCTGAGCTGCCTCCCATGCTATCTGGCAGATCGACATCTGCCTCAGAATCACCTCCCTTCTCCGAATCGTTGGCCATTTCATCTTCAACTCTTGGTGCAATAGATGATTGATTTCTCGGAGGTCGTCTTCATTTTCCAGAAGGAAGAATTCACGACCTGTCATCTATAATAAATAATTCGGAGTTATAACATTATAAAAGGGCAAAAAGAAGTAAAACAGCAGTGAAACAAAATAATAATGAAAGACATCAAATTATTTTATAATGAGACAAAATAAAGAGTGTAAAT
This sequence comes from Uropetala carovei, assembly GCA_036926305.1. NCBI lineage: Eukaryota > Metazoa > Arthropoda > Insecta > Odonata > Petaluridae > Uropetala > Uropetala carovei. The sequence continues at coordinate 3,502,268 of JAXCHB010000043.1, forward strand.
AGCATAATATACTTACAATGACCAAAATTCCATAATATTAAAACTTGTAACAATCTTGTTCAATAGAGATAGCGAAACTCCAACTATAAAATGCAAATTTTCAGTTAGTAACAACTTATATTTGTGATGTGCAGTTACAAAACCAAAAAGAACATATAATTTTGATTTGAGCAAAATTTTAAGTTTATATGAATAAATATTTCATAAAAAATAATTTTTCTGTTAAATTTAGCCTATAAAATACACTTAGGCTATAAGCAAATTATACTTAAAATTTTCTGGGTAGTATTCTTCCGATGCTCATCAAAAACAGAGAAAAAAATCATTGCATGTAACGAAAAGTTCCAACTTCAAATGAAAATATTACATTAGCGACAGTTGATATGTCGGTAAGGCGACCATTAGAACATATGTCCGCCAGGGAGCAGCACATCACAGAGATATTTTTAAGATTATTTTTTCCTAACATCAGCGAACCTACTGGGGTCGTTAGAAACGACGTGCCCACAGCTAAATCCGCCTATTCTAAAGTGGTCGATTTAGCGACCAGCGACCTATAAAGGGTTAATACCAAAAAGAATTATTATGGCCCCAATTTAAAAGCCATTAACACAATACCAACAGCAGTAACAAGCTCAAAAATTGCTCTTTTACAAACGTGCATAATATTATTCCTTTCAATTTATATGTGGATCCCTATATCATCATCTTCACAGTTGCACATATCATCAACTTCACAACCTGGCTCTTCAACTTTGCCATTTCCACCTTGGAGTGGCACACCACCGCTCTTGTCGATAATTTGGCTGTACCACTGGAAGTCATTATTGTCCTTCCAATTGCTCCCGGCAAACTTCTCGAGCAGTGCTTGTACATCCTTCGTCTTTTCAGGTTTAATTTTATTTAGCAGCACAAGTGGCTCAAGTGAGACGTATTTTTTTCTGCGTTTCACCATTGCTTTTTATACTGTGTTAAAGTCACAGCGGAAGTTAACTTTCTGTCTTAAATTTTACTCGAACTGTTCCATCATTTCTAGGATATTTCAGCAAATAAATGTGTTTCACATGTCTTATACCATCCACTTTGGTAAAAGTTTTTGACAGCTCTTTTTATGTCATAAACCGTCCAAACCACACCTATGTTCTTTACGGTACCAAATTTCTCGTATATCTCTGTGTACTGATTTGGTTGAACAATTGTTGAATTGGGTTGGAGTACCTTTTCAAAACATCCAAAAACTCGGTCGGCCAGCAAATATGAATGTCCCCGGACTGGAAACGTTAATTTGATTGTCATGACAGAGTGAGGGGCATGCAAAGCTAACCAATATACCAGAATGTGAACAATGTGAGAATGTTTTGCCCCCACATCCATCAGCAAATAAGCGAAGTGATTTGCAGCCTGCAGGGAATTCGAAATTGCACAGAAAGTTGAAGAGTGCAGACCTCACTTCATTTCGTCCCTTCCAGACATGTTCTCAGTCCAGTTATAAAAAAATGGAGCAGACATCTTAATGTCAACTATACACAGTGCATAATAAGTAGGGCTCTCAATTTTTTTCGAAAATTGGTACCTCGACCATCGAAAATTGAAATCGAAATCGATTTTACCGAAAAGTCGAAATCAAAATTTTTTTTTACTGAGGAGTCGAAATCGATTTTTTTTACTGAACTGGGGAAGTCAGTCTTTTGGATGTCTATGTCTTTTTTCTTGATTTAAAATGATTAGAAAATACTTTTTTTCCATTTATAATGATTAAAAAACATACTTTTATGGAAATCATTCGATTATGGCAATCTTTACACAAAGGATGCATCGCCACATAAGTATTTTAAAAGATAAATATTTTAAAGTTTTAAACATTTTAAGGTTTTTAACAAATTCATCATGGGGTGATGACCGTACATGAATGCTCACGCTATACAGAGCATTGGTAAGGTCCAAAATGGATTATGGATCCTTTATTTACGCCTCGGCAAGAACTTTGTATCTTCGGCCTTTGGCGTCAGTGCACAACTCCGCTCTAAGGCTGGCCACTGGTGCATTCAGAACCAGCCCTGTTCCCAGTATTTACTGCGAAGCAGGAGAGCCACCCTTAGAGATGCGTAGGACGCTTTTAATGTGCACCTACGTTTCAAAAATTTTAGCTTTAAAAACCCACCCATGTTTTAACATAATTTTTAAACCATGTTTTAAAGAACTTTTTAGCAGACGGCAAAGAGCAACTTTACCCTTAGGTATTCGCGTTAACAATTTTATTGACGGAGAAAACCTCCAACTTCCGGAAATCTGTCCTGGAGGCTTCCATAAGTTTCCACCGTGGCAGATACCATTCCCTACGTGCCTGACCCAACTATCCAGATATTCAAAATCTGAAACGGACCCAGCACTGTACCTAATAAAATTCCAAGAAATAATGATGGAATACCCCGAATATATACACATATACACAGATGGTTCAAAAGTGGAGGATGGCTGTTCATGTGCTTTTACATCCACTCGGCATGACACTCAGGCTTTCAAATTAAACCCCCTCTGCAGTATTTTCACTGCTGAACTCATAGCAGTTCAAAAGGCATTGGAGGGTACTGAGCCTAGGAGTGCGAACTATATTATGTTCTGAGTGCACTGAAAGCCATCTCAAACCCGTACTACTGCCATCCCGTAGTGCAGAAAATTCATGCCTTACTATCGGTGTTGAAGGCAAAGGATGTGAATATACTCTTCATGTGGGTTCCTGGGCATGTAGGAATTGGTGGAAATGAAAAAGCCGACTCGGCTGCGAAGGCAGCTCTGTCAAGAGAGGATACTGACATCAACATGGTTCCATCCCAGGACCTAAAATGCCTTTTTAAGAGCACGTTGCTTGAAAAATGGCAAAGGTCCTGGGAGGCTGTTACAGGTAACAAGCTGAGAGCGATCAAAGCAAGTGTTATCCCGTGGTCATCCTCGGTTAGAAACAGTCGCCAGGGGGAAGTCGCAGTCACCCGACTTAGAATTGGCCACTGCGTTTTGATGCACTCATTCTTATTTACACGGGAAAAGGAACCTCCCATATGCTGTACTTGCAACTGCCCCATATCCGTATGTCACATCTTGACAGAATGTGCCAAATATAGAGGTATCCGTCAACTTTATTATATATTTATCTTACAATTTTATTAATCTATTTTATCCTATTTATTCTTGTGTACTATTTTTTTTAACTTGTATTTGTTCATTTTAACCTGCATGGTACACTTTTTGATTTGAGACGGTGCGAAATGACCTTAGCTGTCGAAGCACCTTACAAACAACTACTACTACTACAAGGATGCATCGCGGTTTGCATTTCTTCCATTTCCCTTTCTTTCATTTTCTCATTCCACAAAAACAATCAAGGCAGTGATACCGCACTGCCCTTTGGTCTCATAATACCATTATAAATAAAAAAATAAAGGATAATTAAAGCAGACAATTGCAGATGGACTGGTGGATATTCAAGGCTATTTTCAGAACTTACTGTTTCCCAGCAGGCGATGTTTTCATCTTGGCGGTGAAATAAGAACACGGCCAATTATTCTAGGATTTGAAAAGGAAGCACTTTACAGTAATCCTTGTTCGTAAGCTGCATTTTATTTTTACAGCAGTATCATTTTCATAATAGGATGAAAAACACAAGATGCTACTGCTACAATCATACATATACATTACTTAATTTTACTTAATTATAACTTAATCATTACTTAATCCTACTCCAATAAAATAGTAGGAGCAGTATTTATAACATACATGAGCCTTCACCATTACATTATATGTCTGTTCTGGTGTATGAAGGGTTAAAGTGATCTGGAGAAAGGCAGCTCCTCTTCGCCGTCACTGTGTTCCCGGCAGTGGAAAATACCCTCTCAGCACCAGCAGAGGTGGCCGGGATTGCCAGGTACTTCTTTGCAAGTTTTGCTAGAAGAGGATATTGTGACTCATGCATCCGCCACCACGTGAGGAGGTTTGTGTGGATGTCAGCCGGGGAGGATTTTTAAAATTTAGATTGCAGTTAGAGTGAGCAGCACCACGAAATTTACCTGTAATATGGTCGTGGTCCCTCACGCGATGGTCTCCTAATTCTTCACCACAGATGTGGCAAGCAGTTACCGTTTCGAATGCAGCATTTTCTTCCGATGTTAGCGGAGCCATGGAGGTCACGTTTTTATACAAACCTCGTACCTCCGCAACTTCCTTCATACTTTTAACAAAAACCTCTGCAGCATCATTTCCGCGATGCAAAACGAGATCGAAAATTTCGCCAAAGGAGGAAACCAAAAGAAAGCAGAATGACATCACCTCATGTTTTTGAGTAAATTTTGAATAAGAATGATCCGTCAGAGGCTCACAAGTTTGAATTTTGGGGAGGATGCACTCGAAATTGGTATAAACCACGAAAGGGACTCGCATGGTGCGAGCAGCATTTCTGAATTTTAACCACTTATCCTCTTCCGTGGGGAGCACGATTTTAGAGGGAGCATTGGTGTTACAATCCCGTTTATGTTCCCTTAACCTCTCCTCACCGGGGAAGTGAGCGAAACAACGCTTGCAGATATAAATTCTCCCACAGTGTTTCATCATCTGCGCTCTAATCAAGCTCCCGAAATTTTTGATACAACAATAGTGGCACTTTTCACCATCAGTCAAAAACAAAAGGTCACGTTGATCTTCGAGTTCATTTTCCACAATTTCGATGGGATATACGTTACCTTTCTCATCAAGGCCAAAAACGTTTATCGAAATGCTGTTAACTTTTTCAAATTTTGAAATTTGCGAGAGTTCCACGGGGTAATCGATGCAATTCCATCGGTAACTCCGTAGGAACTCATCGCAGTTGTATTTCGAAACACGTTGGGGATCTCTATCGATATTTTTTGCCCAAACGGCGTATTTGAAACAAAATTCGTCATCGTTTTTAACGTTGATGACGGATTTTGTATTTTTAATTTTGCGTGGAAGATCGATAAACGCAGAATCCCTCAAAGGAGTGTACTTATTTATTCTCAGCTCGAGGCCGAGAATCTCGCTCAAAGCCCACCCCGATCCTTTTGCCTGGTTTTCCAATTTTTCTTTCAAAATTTTGCTGAAAAGGCCATCTAAAATATTACAAATGTCATCCGTCTGAAATACTCTGACATTTTCGTTTTAAACGAACGATCGTCCTCCTCTCTCTCAATCTCATCGTTTCCACCCTTCACAAATTTCGCTTTCAAAATAATATTAATTTTTAAAGATAAATTTCCCAATTGCTCCTTAACCTTTTTCTAATTCTAATTTCTAATTCCATCCAAAAAGGAAACGATGTCACTGCGTTCGCTAGTTATCCAAAAGGTTTTCAAACGATCCCCGACCGAAGACTCAATTTCAGTAATTCGAGTCTCACCCGCAATTTCATCACCTCCGCCTCTTTGGATTAAGTGCCGTAGATGAACCCCACTCGTTTCATGTGCTACGCGAAATCGCGGGTTAAAATACACGTAGCAAACTTCACACAGAATATTATGCATCTCGCGCTCTCTAAAAAATGCTCGTATATGATCCATTTTTTGAGAAGGAGTGTGTATATATAAGGATAAGGTAACGTTTTTTGAGTCACGTAGTATCTGAAAGAAATTTTAAAAAAAGCCAATCTTAATTTAGTTAATATGAAATAAAGAGGGAGTTAGTAAGGTTTATATATGGAGATTTTTTTTTTTGACAACTCACTGCGAATTCCCAACGCGAAGTCCACCTATGTCCGCGAAGTCTGCCTCTGCTCCCCGAGTTCACCCTCGACGCGAAGTTCACTCTAATTCTCGAGTTCTACCTCGAAGGAAAGTGTGTTCGGACGAATGGCGAAGTCTGTCTCTGCTCCCCGAGTTCACCCTCGACGTTCACTCTAAAATTCTCGAATTTACCTCGAAGGAAAGCGTGTCTGCAATTCCGGAAAAAAATAAGTAGTGGTGCCATGCCCAATTCTGCGGGAGAGCATCGAAGCCGAGCGTCGCGTCTACTCACACCACTCCCCGCCCAGCTGCGGCGGAAGTGAACTAATGAGATAACAACGCTTGCAATTAAGTGGGGGAGAATGCCGAAGCTGCTAATCGCGTCTATTCAAAACCACTAGCATTACTAGCATTTTCCATAACCACACAACAAAAGGTAATAGATAATATTATATATTACATGAAGTTTTGGATGAAAATATTCAGGACAAATCGAGGGAACAATGAGAAAGATATCAAAACAAAAAGTTATTTGAAAAGCCCTCTCTTCTGGACAAAAATAGTTAGGAATGTATAAAAGATAGAATTCATAAAAATAAACGTATACTTGTAAATAAATACGGTAAAGCATATGTCATGACAGTTTACAAATTATTTAAATCATCCAATGACTTCAGATTAATTACCGGGTCATTATCTTTTTTTCTTAATAAAATTCTGCCATTTCTTATCCATAAATATTTATACCCTTTCGTTTTCTTGCATTCCCGAGCGGCAGCAAAGATTCTCCTTTTCCTAGGGCTGAGGCTTTCGTTGATATAAACAGGCACGTCCACTGGAAAACCTAGGTGACGGGTCGAAAGGGTCCTCTTCACTTACCTTCTCACCAGTAATATTTCTTTATCTATTCCACGAACAAATTTAACCAGTATGCCTGACGGCTTACCGGAGTCTCGCGTCTTCCCTAGGCGATAGCATGTGTCGATCATTTCGTCTGTTATTACAACATCAAGGGCACTCCCAACTTTTTTAACTACCTCAGTAGCGTTCTCATTAAGTTCCTGAGGAATCCCGTGGATTTCAAGGTCGTTCCGCTCTCTCACACTGCTCACAGTCATCCACCCGATTTTCCAATTTCGTCACCCGATCCTTCAATGACGTATTTTCCTGCTTGAGCTCATCAATGATTTTTAGATATTCACCAATTTTAGCACAATATCCCTCAATGGCCTTTTTATTGTCGTCGATTTTGCTATGCATGAATTCCAGCGAGGTGTTTAGTTCTTTCTCCATGCGCTGCCTGTCTTTTTTTGCGTCTTCTAGCATAGATAGTACCTGCGTAATTCCTTCATGTCCGATTTCTTGTGCAGAGACGGCTGACATACAACTACGTCTTTCAGTCGCACAAGAGGGACAACGCCAAATTTGTTTTTCCACTGTGATATAGTCTAAATCGTCTTTAGATATATTGACACAGTTCGCGTGACAGTGTCTTTTACACTCACTGCACAGAATTTTTAAATGGCGGTTTTGTATGTTCTTCTTACACATGCCACAATCAGACATTGCCACTAGCACAGAACAATATATATCACAATTTAGACAAGCTGAAACACAGTATACACTGCAGACCAGAGGTACTTCGATCGGTTTTATACTCTTAACACAGAACACACGCGAGTATATGTTTAGATTCAAGGCATTACAGTAGTGCCTGCCTTTCACTAGGAGCGCATTTGCCGAACATGTCTGCCTCGTACGAAGGCTGAACCATGAGGTATGAGCTGCACATGCTCCCTTTATGTCATAGTTCCTCTCCAGTACGGATGTGGCAGCATCCATATTGTTTGCGTTATCGCGAACAATACCGAAAACCTTATGTTCAATGTTCCATTCGGCAGCTATGCTAAATATTCTATTCACAGTATTTTCTCCTGTGTGACTCTCGTCCATAGATTCAGTGGACAGAGTGATATTCACTGGTTCCCAGTTACTATTGATGAAGTGTCCAGTCACAGTTATATGGGAATCGAGGGCAACGGAGGTCCAGCCATCCGAAGAAAAAGCGATGGACTCTGCCTCATTTGCCGCCACCGCTACTTTTGTCTGCATGTATTTGCCCTTCCTCTCAATCCTTTTCTCAATTGTGTTCCTAGTAGGAATTTTGTAAGCTGGTTCAACAACCTCCATAAACTTCTTGAAACCTTCATTCTCACAGAATGACAGGGGAAGCATATCCAGAGCAATCATATTGGCCAATGCTTGAGATATTGACTCGGCTCTCTCCTGGCTTACATGCCGATACGGCTGTTTAAGTGTCGTTTTCGTTGAGGTTCCTAGTTTAGCAGGGCCACTCTTGCTATATTGCGTAGTGATCTGTCCGTGAGATCACGATGGACCAGCAATGGGACCTGTGTCAGAGTCAGGAAGGGATGATCCCGAAAATGAGGAGTCTGAGTGGTAATGGAATGAACTTGTAGGAGATGAGCCCTTGTATTGGATGTCGTCAGCGCCCTCTGAATTGCATTTGAAATGACTGAAAAACAAAAAGAATGATTATTTCTTTAGGAAACAAAAACAAAAAGGTGATAATTCTAAAGATTAGAAAATGAGATTATTTTGCACATCCCAGAACTGGATCGTGGGATAGTCAGCTCTGATAGAATTGTTTTGGATACAAATGTGCCATTTGTTCTTGTAATTTGAAAGATAGCAGCACATAATTCAACTTTATAATTAATTGTTCTCCAATTACAGTTTACTATAGAATATGCCGAAAATTACACTTATGAACGTAATGTGAAAAAAATATCTAGGCATCTGAAGCAGAGAATAAAAGGTACGAGGAGAGTTCTACCATCTTACTCCCTCAACCAACCTTCGGGTTGATAATGCATTTTGTAGATGGTATTCTAATGATTATTATAAAATCTAGTAACGTGTATTTGGTATACGATGTTTTCTTTCGTGGGATCACAAAATTACGGTTTGGCGCATACAATTTTGTGTGTGTGTGTGTATACATATATACACACACACAAATACGTACATACTTCTCTATTATACCTCCCAGTAAATTTAACACTTGTCATCAAAAATTAAAGATTATAACTTCCATATCAGCAAAATATATATTCTTCAAATGAAAATGACATAAATATATATAAATAAAATAAACTTTATTTAATGTTTGTTTTTCTAATTTATAAAAATAAAGGGCTAGATACTACTCTCCTCTTTAGAATGGGTTGGTTTGGTTGACTGTAATTAAAGATGGTCATGTTGTTGTGTAAGCTTAGTACTTTGTTTTCAGAATTTTATTTTTTGGACTTGTTTCACCCGGAGTTCTACCTACATTCCAAATTTCAGATCCGTAGCACATCTGGTTACCATAGACAACGGTCACGATGCATTGTCACTTCGTCCCACGGTCACATATTGTAGGCTTTTTAGAGAAAATCGATGTAGACATCCAGAAGACCGACTTCTATAGTTCAGTAGAAATCTATTTCGACGTTTCGGTAAAAAAAATCAATTTTGATTTTTGGTAAAAATCGATTTAGACTTTTTGGGTTTTCGACTTTTAAAATGGCGGTCGAAAATTGGTAAGTAGAACTGGTTTTCGAAAATCCATTATTGACAGTTCTATTAATAAGCAATCTGTCAAGCATAGAATGATTCTTGTAGAGGTACTTTCGGAAGAACTTGGACTTGTTGTAAGTCAAAACAGAATGGTACTCTGTTGGCTGTTTCCTCTTTCATAATAAGGTTGAACTGTTTAGCTCGTAATTTATGAATTCTTAGCTCACCAATGAGCCGAACCTTTTTATTTTCAGTTGATGCAACTTTCAGTTCATTACGAAGTTGAGTACACAGACTGCAAACGTCAGTAGCAGGTGGGCCAAATCCAATGTTAAAATCGTGTGTGAATATTTTGTAAAAGAACAAATAGAATTCTACCCCCCCCCCCCCACCTGCAGGTTTGTTCAGATCATCAAACGAGCTCTCCTTTAAATTAGCACTAGAAACATAACTCCTAATTGTAGAAATGGCTGAGATTGTATCCCTGTAGGTAGCCATGGGAATTCCATTATCCTCATCATCGACTTCTGAATAAATTATTATTCCTAATCTCGTTCCAATATGCAAGGCTTTTTTCCGTAACACAACACCATTTATCGGCAAATTAAGGGGGTTATACTTTTAGAAGCGTTAAAAATAACTCACATTCAGAATCTTTTTTTTTTAAATGTTTTATTCGGTTGTGGTTTTGTTGCTTCAAAAGTACATCTCTTCGAGAAACTCAGATAAAATGTTTATGCAAAAATATTTTTAAATGGCGGCGATACGGCTGACGGCGCAAGGCGTGTAAAAAAATTTGTTTTTTGCAATTCCCAACGCAATTTCCACAGGATTCAACTGAAAGCAAAAAATAAAATTGATTCTTAAATTATATTAAATTATCCCCTTTTCGTGGTAGCAGATTTAAAAAAATATTGATTTCTAAGAAAACGGCGAACGTCTGAAGTCAACAGCGATTTTTTACAAAAAATGCCGTTCTTTTTTTGTGTTATTATAAAAAACTAAGACTCGAAAAAAAAAATCTTCTATGACAAAAACAGCATATTTCTATATAGAATAACCACGAAAAATTTGAAGCGAATCGGTTCAGTAATTTTTGAGATATTTTGGGTACCGGTTTTGAAAACGGTTTTGAGAAAAACTCATTTAAGGTTTTACGTAAGGTTCAGACGATAATAAAGTAATTTTTTTTAAACATACACTGAATCATCAACTCCGGGACCATATAGTAAACCCTCGGAAGACGTTGCAGCCTCTTCTGCAGCGATTCTTTCCATTCGACGACGTAATCTTGCCTCCTTTGTCGCTCCTTGTGCGAGTAGCTCAGCATTACTCAAGCGACGATCATCCTCTAATGCAGTGTATTCGTGCACTTTCGTTCCCACAGATATGTTCATTGCTTGCATAATTTGTAATAATGATTCTTGTGCCTTCATTAAAAACACAAGCGGCAATATAAGCGGCTAGTTCTACAGTGTGAGCGCCGCTGTGCATTGTTTTTGGAGCTATTTTCCAAATTAAGTTATTTAAGCTCTCGTTATTGTTCTTTGTAAAGCCACCTACGTATCGCTGTAATAAATTGTCGTTACTGAGATCTTTGTAAAGTGAAGTGGCTTTGGGTGGATGAAATCGTGCAATTTACCTTTGACTTTCGCCCGCTGCCTGGAACACCATGAGTCAGAGCCTTGTGGGCAATAGTGATGTTGCGGCTGCTTGTCCGTGGAACTCATGTGGCAGAGTTGGCCCAAATCGCCTTTTTCATACGTTTAGCGGAGTCACAATTCCTTCTAATAGCTAAACCATAATATGTGGTTAACTTGTCAATTAAGCTACTGGTTAATTTCTTTCTTCCGCCAAGGCCTTCCTTTTTTTTCACTTCTCGAAGACGCCTTCCCATTCGTTTCTGTACATGTCGTATGCACTCTTTTTTATTTATGACTACAGAATCACCGTATGGTTTTGAATTTAATACGTCCGTATACGTTTTTGAATCACCGTCCCCTATATAGTTTGCATATTTTATTCCATAACGTTCCACTGATCTGGAAAACATTTCCTTTATCGCGTCGACCTCCATTTTTCCAGCTGATCCTGTATGATTAGCTAGGCACTCGTTTTCATGTTTTTCCTTCCATTCATCGAATTCTTCAGTCCCCTCTTTTTTACTCCAACTTTCGCAAGACTTACAAAATGAAGATTTTGTGCAAATATCAACTTTACCCGTATAGTGTCCAATAAGCGATGACACACCGAATAATGAAGTAAAACCCCGTTTCTTCCATGTACCATCGCCGGAAACCGTAACTCCATCAGGTTCTTCACATTCATTTTCTTTACAAGTTTCTTCTTTTTCTTCTTTGGTGGCCTTTTTCAATAATAAATTACAAACGACTTTTGAAGCGCAGCGAATATTTTTCACTATTGCATCGTACGAACTTTGCACGACTGGGTCCGGCAAATCCATAATTCCGCAAAACTTTCTTGCTCTGTTCAAACCGATGCCTAATAATCGTAAAGCAAAAAAGAATAGTCTATTTATTTCGTACGCAGTTCCAATATATGGGCAAGGAGGGATCAAAACCAGAGAACACGATTTACATATCACCATCACTTTAAATCCAAGTCCTCAAGTGCTTTCTGCCTTAAACTTAACATCATTACCACATTTTTTAACACTTAACACAATTCAGATATGGCAGCAAGAACTGGTTAGAAAATGTAAAATTCTATAGCCAATGTGTTCCTCTTCAGGCACTTCAATGTCTTCTTTAGTTTTTAATTTTTTGGCCGATGTACTCATGCTCGCCTCCTCCTTTTCCGCTTCAAACCTTTTCACTGGATGCGATTTCTTTCTTTTTCTATCCTTTCTAAATTCGCCTGATCTATGAAGTTCTCTAGAACCCTTACTTTCAGAAGTTTTACAATGATTCATTTTGATCATAAAATTTTGCCGATGTAGAGCTCCGAAAGAAACAGCTGCACGGACGATGAATTGCAGAAGAGACTGACAAACCTTCTCTTTTTGTATATGCTTGGGTTCCATCCTTGGGACACCAGAATACAAAACCCGAATCTTCTGAGTGTTTCGCAAACATTCGAACCCAATAGCGAAACTCGAGATAACGAGAGGAGACGATTTTACTGCCTGAGACTCGGCCGAGGCCAATGGCCTGGCATAGCTTGCCCATCAGCGCTCGGACTTACTATGCTTAAACCGCTGTATCTCGGCTGCTTTCACGAATTTTAACGTGAAATTTTTGGAGGACATTCGATCTTTTTATGGACCCGCCTATATATATATATATATATCCCCCCTTAATATATCTTGCATTTTTGAATCACTCTTTCAGCATTTCCTCCATTTCTTCATATCTTGAATTTTTCACGTATTTACGTTTTTTGCCAAAGGGCCACAGTGTTCTGCATTTGTTTTAATCATTTCACGATTCCTCACTATTGTATTTAATGTTGAGATAGGTAATGCCGAACTCCAACAGACGCAGCCCTGATCCAGGCCGCCCAGCCCCTATATACCCGCGACAACCAATATGGCTGCCACGGATCTATAGGTGCTGGATGGCCCGCGAGGGCTGGCGTAGGACGGGACCCTGTGGTCACGATTCTTTATTATAATAGCAAAATAAAGTTTTCTGACAATGTTATATTGAAAAATGGCGCCGCGGCGAAAAGAGTACAAAATGGCCATATTATCTACATTTACACAAATCTCAGAGGGAACAGCTAACAAAATAGGTAGCACTCTATGTATATAAAAAGCCCGATAAATTCCTAGGGTATCCAATACTACTGCTAGGGAGGTTGGGGTAGCATCTGTGTAGACATGCACTGAACACTGTTTAGGACCCATATGTCTGGGTGACTGTAAATTCACTTGTTGTATCAAGAACTTAATCCATGTATTACTGCCACAGTAAATATCCCGTATCACAAACATCGGGAGATTCAGGAGATGGAAAATCCAAGCTGCATAACCAGCTATACGCTGTCTGTCTTTAAGCGAAGCAATAGGCAAAATTTCCACTAGTTTATGGAGTCGCGACACTGACTCCGGGGAGAGGGAAAGGGTTTGCTGCACTGTGTCAATCACAACCCCAAGGTAAACCAGACGCTTGATGGGACTTAAAACAGATTTCTCAACATTAATTGTAATACCCAGTGTTCCAGTTAGAAAAAACAAAATACTTTGCACATCAATATTATTACCGTACATTAGCCAGTCGTCCAGGTAAGGGATGAATTTTACTGGTAACCAGGACATCACCTCCCTACCTATGCATTTTGCCCAACGCTGCATGATATAGGGTGCCATGGTGTGACCCATGGGCAACCTATTCATGCAGTATGAAATATTATTGGCGTAAATGCCATAAAATTTAGCAGACTCCTCCGTGAGGGGGAGCTGAAAAAACCCGTGCTTTAAATCTACTTTAATAAGATCAGATCCTGAAGGGATCGTCTTAATAGTGTACGCGGCATCGTACAGGGAGATCTTCGGGCAATTGAACTCCCGGTCCATGGCGAAATGTCATGGATAAAACGCAAAGTTCCGTTGGCTTTAGGTATGAGAAATGCGCACATAGGCTTGCCGATAGAGATGATGTCACTCTCCAGCATGGACTGAAGGACGAATTGCATATCGTCAGACGGGGGGATTCGCGTAAAGATGCCTGGTGCAGCTGAGGGCCTGGGTAAATATACCCCGTTACATGAAAGCATCTCTGCCCAGTGAGATGTGTATTGAAAGGGATAAATCTGATCAACTGAAATAGCATGGGGAATGCCCACACGTGGGCGACTGGCGACAAGAACATTAGGAACTAACAACTAACAAAGAATCAAAGGTAGGAACACGTACTATATGTCTGTCGTCAATCAGGGCTGGCTCCGGTGGGTCAGGTGGAACGCCAGAAACTTAAGTCCCGGAGCGGGGGAAGAGGGATCTGCCGATGTACATCAGCCAGAAGAGACAGTGTTGGAAATCCTAGGGTGGGTAGCAGTGGGGGCAACTCCAGCTCCGGCAATTGTAGGTCCTGGGTGAGGAAAGACATCAATTCTTCCTCGTCCGAGGCGACATCGCCGGGTAGAGCTGCTGAAGTCGAAGGTCCTTGCCAGCTCGAGGCCGGCGGCGGAGTAAAGGCATGGCGGATCCCTGGCGCCCTCCCAGTGCTTTCCATGCTGCTTCCCGGAGGGCTTCTAGGTGGCTCGGTCCCCTTGCTGCTGCCGTTGCCGGCCCCGCCTCGGAGCCGGAGGATGCGACGTTTGTGGCGGGGGCGCCGAGCAAAAGGGCTGAGCTCGTGGGGGCGCGGGCTGAGGTACGAAGCCAGGTGGAAGAAGAAGAGTTTCGGCGTTAGCAGCCCGCTGAACAGGGATGGCGTTATGCCATCCAAGGGTGACGGTGGTCAGGAGGAGCCGGGCCCGGTTAAAAGCATAGGTTCGTCCGTCGTCGTCTAGTTTATCCCACACCACAAGGAGGTGGAGGACCGAATGGGCGTGGTCATATAATGACTGCGTCTAATAATGAGTGGGGGGAAACACGTTTTAATCACTTTTGAGTTAGAAAAAAATAAAAGTACTTACTGCTGTGATGTCATGATGACGGCGGTGATGTCTTAACGGTGATGTTGATGTCGAAGGAGTTCGTTGTCTCCTGGTCCTGTGGCTATTTCCGGAGGCTGTGGTGTCGTAGGGTGAGCCCTCGTCCGAACCATATGCCGAAGATACAGTTGTTGGGGTGCACGCTATGTATATATATATTGTAGCCGAAAAGGTGAATTTTTTCACTTTAATTTAATTTGGAAAGTTCAGAGCCGAGCGTGTCGCAAGTGCACAGAATAGTTCATGGACAACCAAAGTTATTGTTTTTAATTCGCAACCGATTTTAGACCACCTTGAATAACTTTAACGCACGGTTTACACAGAATAGTTCAAGAACAACCAAAGTTATTGTTTTTAATTTCCAACTGATTTTAGACCACCTTGAATAAACTTTAACGCACAGTTTACACAGAATAGTTCAAGAACAACCAAAGTTATTGTTTTTAATTCACAACCGATTTTAGACCACCTTGAATAACTTTAACGCACGGTTTACACAGAATAGTTCAAGAACAACCAAAGTTATTGTTTTTAATTCACATTTAGATTGAGAGCCTCGCATGCAGGTCATAAACTGCCTCACACGTTGCGTGTCTGATGGCGCCTCTATACTCGTCAATATGGGGTGGCTCCTCCCTATCAGGAACCGTTAAAGAATTTAACTTCCTGGCGTCCAAGCATAACCTCACACTGCCGTCCTTCTTCTTCACAACCACTAAAGGATTAAGATATGAACTCTGTGCTTTTCGTATTATACCCATGTCCAACATTCTTTTTATTTGCACATCCACGGCCGCTCGGTAGGTGATAGGTATCGGATATATGTGTTGCTTAAAGGGCGTATCATCAGTCAAACGTATTCGGTGGACGTAATGCTGGATTAACCCAGGCGAGTCAGAAAATATTTCCTTGAATTCGTAGAGTAAGTTAAACTTCTGCGATTCTTCCGTGTTTAGGCAAGGGGACTTTTTTACCACTCCCCTATATCGTCCCTTGTGACTCCAGGAGCGCTAATCCTACTCACAGTGAAATACATCGACGTGAAATTGGAATCCATGTTTCTTTTTACCACTGAATGCTTGTCGACGAACAAAGTCACCTTCTCTTCCTTAAAATCCAAATTTACATTATACTTGCTCATAAAATCAATCCCTAATGTCAAAGGGTTTTATCAAATTTAGCACTACCAAACAGATGGTTTCGAAATATAATCCATCAATCTCAAACGACAATAAGACTTGCTTTGTAATAGGCATAGACTTTTTACTATTTGCACACATAATGTATGTCCTGTTTACGGGCAAGGTAGGGATATTTGGTTCCTTCTTCATAATTTCCGTGCACAGCTCTTCCGAAATGACGGATATTTCGCTACCGGTATCCAATAGCGCGCGACATTTAATCTTCGAGTAACTAATTTCTATTTCAGGACAAAGTCGTTTCATTTTGGTTTCAAACGACTCTTCTTGCATGAGATCATTGTAAGGATCTCCCTCCAACTCTATTGTGCCAAGAAAAGGTAGGTCCGCTTGAAAAAAATCCTTTGGGCTTGGGAACCCAGACAAACCCAAATCCTTTAGTTTCCCATCCTGATTGGACGTTGCTCCGAAGTCGAAGCCTCAGTTAAATTAGGCATTGGGTCAGGAGTATAAGGTGGTTGATTCGGAGGGGGTTGGGGGGTGGTGAAGTAGTGGGGGGTGGAAATGAGGAATGCCTTTCCTCACAACACTCCGTCCTTGCACGAGGCGGCCAGGCTCTTCTTCGTTGACTGTTTGTATAATAGGAATCCCTTCGGGGAGAAGTGGTCATATAGTTGACCACGGGTTCGTTTCTTGTGGCTTCCGTGCGATAATTCGGCGCATTAAGCTGGCCAAGAAGAGAATTCATTTGACCCATGTCCGTGGGTCTCGCGCTATAAAGTAAATTTTGGATATGAGATGGAAAGTGCTTTATGAGCGTGTAGATTATTTCACAGTCGGGCATAGGTGGTTCCGCTAGGCGAGCCGCTCCAACCATCTCCAAAAAATACTGTTGCATGCTTCTATGACGGGTCAGGTTATACCATCCTGAAGTAATATTTAAGCGATGTTGGAATCGCTGATCGATCCCCCAAAAAAAATTAAGAAATACCTTTTTAAATTTCTCGAAGCTTCCAGGTGGTGGCCACAAGGTTCTTCCCCACAACTCCGCGTCGCCTTCTAACATTTGCAAGGCAGTCATGGCCTGTTGGAAAGGGGGTATCCCATATAACTCGAGGTAACTCTCTGCTTGAGTGATAAATTGAACCGGGTGCTCAAACTGACGACCCCTATATTTTGGTTTGTAAACGCAATTATTCGGTATTGCGGAACCCATGGTGGCATTATTCAGAAGGCTTTTCGACTGCATAACATCTAACCTCTTCTTCGATTCCTCAGCTTGGGCCCTAAGCTCCATTATTTCCGACTGATTTTCTGTAATTTTTCCCACAGTTTGAACTAAATGTCCCTCGATGGTTCAACCCATCTCTTCCAATTTTAACGAGGAAGAGGCAATCATCTGCTCGTACTTGGCTTCCAATTCTACCCTAACAAGGGAGACCACGTTTACGGGTCACCGATCTAGCTGAAATTTGGTAGGTATATAGCCCGCAACACCACGATATTGAATAACCCCCCTTTTGCTATTCTCATAGCAACAGTATGTGGGGTGATACAAATCAAAAAAACATCGGAAGCACCAATATTTTCTGCAGTGGGAACACCAGGCAAAGCACTGCTCCCCACAGCTGCATTTCTTCTTCAATACGTCCTCAGGGAAAATTATTTGGTTCACGTTATAAAAAAATTCCCTGCTTTTCGTCAACCGAGATGCAAACCATGCATATCGTATCATCGGTTTAAATACAGCAGAAGACAGCTGATGATGAATCAGGGAATGGATCCTCATCATGTCCACCCTGCTCGTAATGTCGCGATTTTCACACAATAATATCGCAGCATTCTGCAGACAGGAAACAAAATTCTTCACCTGCCTATAGAAGTAGACGTCACATGGTTGGCAAATGGGCGTGCATTTTGGTGGGATCACTTTCAATGTGCATGTTGGTTCATTTGTTTCATTTATGAATCGTTCATCGTATAGGGCCTGGTTTGTTTGGCCGGACCAAGAATCTATGATTAAAAGAAATTTTTTGTCCCTTACGTACAGCTTAAGAACATTGTCCAAATACATCTCATATGTGTTTGTCTGCATTTTCCCAGACTTTGTACATGTCACATATAGATTTGAAAATCGAGCCACTGCTTCCTCTACTTCGCCCTTTACCCTTGGCCCAAACTTTCCAGTTGGTTCTTGAAGGCATATGAACACCAATGGAAGTAGTTCTCCGGAAAACGCTAATCCATATTGAGCTCTATATGAATGTGTCATCTTATTTACCTGACTGACATACACCTCCGCACTCCGCTCGCTAACTTCCCTTGCTCACTAGATCTCGCTGCCTTCGAACATGTCTTGCTACGTCACTTCCGCCAAATCAAGAGAAAATGGTTAACAAGACAGCGAGAATAGTACCTTTCGGACACGGCCTCAGTTTCAGCAAACAGATGAAATTCTTTGACTTTCGCGTCTTTTCGCTGAAACAGATAAGTGGCTATAAATCTTTAAGATAATATTCTCGATATCAATGTCCAGATTCCCCAATGCAAATTTTACTGTATTATGCAGAATGTGTGCATGGCAGTTGGCTTTTGTGACATCTTCATTTTGCGTTCGGATATTTGTGAATAAAGAATGTTTTCTTCCAAAATTACAGTAAGCATTATCTGCACTGAAACTGGATACCCTTTTCCAGTCCAGTCCCAAACTGTTCATTGAGTTTCTGAGGAATTCAAACATGCCATCTGCACTTTCATCAGAGCTCTCAAAAAAATCAATTAAATAATTTACAATACCATATTCCTTATTAAAATAATTGATACATACCGAAAACATTTTCATATTTTTTTGGTTTGAAGCATCTATTTGAAGGCAATAAAATAAAGGCGGATCATGATGTTTTATATCATCTAGTACTACCTGTAATGCTTTTCTTCCTAGTACATTAGAAACGATGGCTTCAGATTTCGTTCTGCCACAAGATAATTTAGTAGCAACTTTTGAGTCGTAAATTTTTGAATTTAATTTCAAACTACAATCTAATGAATTGTAAGAATAATCATGTTTTACTGCATGATACAGTTGAGCTATTTCAGAAGCAATCACTAAATCTTCTTCTGTGGTATTATTAAGGACAATCCATTAAAAGAAACAAAAATCTGCCCAATATTGTTTGAAATATTTTGGAACTGATGGAACGCTCTATTCTTCTGCCTTGGCATCTCTATTGCCTCTGCGTGTCTCTCCTTGCTGCAGACTTGTAATTGAAATAGAAGTATATAAGCTAATTTGACTCTTAGTTGACCTGAAAATTTTGGAAAGGTATGCATTGACTGTAATGTTTTACCTAGTAAGGACTTGATGATGAGTGTCGATGCTCGCTGAATCTGAAGTTTCTTCTTCCGGATTTTCCTCTGGGTCCCATACTTGGATTTTGACTCCGTCAGGTATCTCCGATAGGTGCTTCATGCATATCACTCCACGCGATACAGGTTGAGCGGCGTGGCACTGCCTTTAATCTCATTTGCCTCGCAAAATCTCGCAGCTAAGCACTTATTCTCTGCATGGACATCTTGCTCTGAGATGAAAGAGAAATTCGTTCCTGAGAGATTCTGGACTGCCCAATCGTATAGATTCCTTGGTGTCCGCAGCTATTTCTCAGGAGGTAGTTGGAGGCTTGCTCGAGCGCCTTTCCTCTTCAGAGTGCCTGTCACTTGGACCCTTTCCATGTGACATGGCATAGAAATGCCATTCAGCTGGTACTCCGAAATCTTCCTTGTGCTTCACCAAATTTGCTACTTTAAAACGATTCTTGTATTGGGAGAAGCACCATCTGAGAAATAAATTATTTTTTTCAGGTTTGGGATTTTGGTGTTCCTTTTCAAGAAATCAATTAGTTCTCGCTGAAAAGCATGCACAGCAGTAGTGTTATGCGAAAGTGAGTCAGATATCACCACAAAACTTAAGAGGGTAAATTTTATTGTCACTTGAACGGTAGTAGCAAGCGAAGGGATGCACTGTGGCCTGGGTATTATCCCAGTATACTGTCCTGGAGAACAAAATGGCAGTTCTCAGAAAAATCAGAAATAGTACCTCCCCGTGTTGCTAATTCTCTCTTACATTTTTGGAGTATTCAGATTGCCTTTTGGCCACTTAATCATGCTTAACCACTTCCGGCACATTTTCTACTAACTTCTCGAGAAATTCATCAATTGGCTGGGTAGCGTTATCCGAGGAGCACCAGTCAACCTGTCTCCATTGGCAGTATGTGATCTCTTCAGTACAGTTCTCTGCAAAAATATTCGTAAGAGTGTCCGTCAGGTTCTCGCTCCCAGGACATTTCTCGCATCAGCCGAGGTAACAATCACGATTCGCACGTTCACAAAGCGTCATGGACAGAAGGTCCCGATATGTCTTGAAAGGAATCCTACCTGAGCTCACTTTCAAATCATTGAAGCGTGCTGCAGAAAACATGAGGTTAAAGTTCTGGTGAATTTGACAAACACAAACAGAATGGGTACCGGATGCTCCTGCTAAGATGCACTCTGCTGCTCGCAGCTCACAGAACTTGGAAAACCCAACTTTCACATCTTGATTTTTCTCTTTAAAAGCTTGATAAATTTCTTTCAGAGTGCCAAGAATGAGTCTCTTCTGTTTCTGCGTTCGAACTCCTCCTTCTACGACGCTCTTATATTGTTTTACACCCGGCAACTCGCGGCTTACTTCAGCTTCTCTATAGAATGTGGTCATTAGGTCCCTTGTGGAATCAGGTATCGATTTACCTTTCAAAGGATTAGGCGAACACAGAATACCCTTTTCCTTGACACACTCCTTCATCTTGACCACCATACTTCGTTGCCCCGAAGTACGACATTATCCTATTTCCGCTCCAATTTTTTGGTGAAACAGACAGGATCATTATCTTCTCGCTCATTGAAGTGGCTGGAAGAAAGTTCTCTTTCAGTTGTTTTAGGACAACCCATCCAGCTTCTTCATAATCAATATTTTCATCACTTGATTCTGAACCATCTTCCTTAACACGTTTCCCCATAGCCTCCTGCAGTGAATGTCTGTATGCTGACTCATTTGTGTTTGTGTCAAAAAGCACTATTTAGCACTGCAAGTTCTTAGCGGTACCAAACGGTACCACCAAAATATTACGCATTATAACTTACTTCTAGATAAAATATTGCTTAAAACACGATTTATATTTAAAAATAGATATCTTAATAATAATAATAATAATAATAAACAGAAAAATGCTTGAAAACTTAGAATTTGAGATGACTATAAAATAAAAACTTAAAACGTATGAAAAAATTCAAAATTTTCAGCTTTCACCAAATTTGGCTATATTTAGAGCATTGCATGTGCTGGAAATTGCCTTCGACATCAATTAAAACTAAGACAAAATATTTCCCGGTAAGTGGTGAATGACATACATCAAACAAAATGAAACAATCTTTTGAGATAAGAGTAATATGAAAATAAGCGAAATACTGCATAGTGGTACCAAACGGTACCGCTAAGCATTAAAGGCTTACGGAATGGGGAACGTTTGCCCCGAGCAATAAAAATCGTTTGCTACTTAAAAGAAAACTCTTTCCCAAGCGAAGCCGGGTGTTTCAGCTAGTACTCTATAATTATTAGTGAACTGGACCACTATTCCCTTTCAACTATCAAGGAGAGTGGAGTCAACTAATGTTCATACGTGGAATGGATTTTTTCATTGGGGCTATTGAGGTCA
Source organism: Uropetala carovei (assembly GCA_036926305.1). Taxonomy (NCBI): domain Eukaryota; kingdom Metazoa; phylum Arthropoda; class Insecta; order Odonata; family Petaluridae; genus Uropetala; species Uropetala carovei. Next base: position 3,524,078 of record JAXCHB010000043.1, read on the forward strand.
TAGACTAATTGCCATATAGCTAGATAAATTGAGCATTTAAATTAATGGATTAGAAAGATAATCAATTAATGGAGTTAGGTGGTTGTTGATTGCTTTCATAGTACCCACATTAGTTTTTGATTGCCAGAGAACTTGTTAAGTAGTAGAAGCTAGCACTTAACACGTTCATTGCGGAAAAGAATTATTGCGAATTCCCCGATTACGGGAAAAATTTTTATTGAAGAAATTCAATATGACTTCACATTTATGTCCTAAATATTATGTTAAAGACTGAAAATGTCGAAATTTCTAAAAATATTTATTTTTTGAGGAGTACTGCATATGCAGTAGTCAGTAACTCACGTTGGCCAAAAAAGGTATGCAACCCGCCGAGCAAATTTCGGCAAAAAGTTACGAATTTAACCTCAGATGGTGCATTCATCCTGGATGTGTAAAATTTTGGAGGGATCATCCCAGAAGCCTCTTCTCAAGATTTGTTGAGGAAACACGCCGTATGTTCCAATACTGGGGGTGAGGAGACCTTACACCAAGAGTAAGGGAGAGAGACTTAGCCCAGCTGCTCTCTAACCGTAACCCACTTCACTCTCCACATGTGGGCAATAAAAATTTCCCGGCAGAGGAGAAGTTCCTTGAAACCCTTACCGTTATTTTCTTCCTCCCTTTTTTCTTCTGCATGTTTAGACCGCGTATATTCATTCGTTAGCAGACTTTCGAACAGAGTTTTAGTTGGGACGAGAATATTTTTCTTGATAGAAAAGTGAAAATCTCTATTTTTTCCTTGGTAAGCTGATTTTTTTATATTCATTCTCCCTTTGCTCTTATATAAAACCATTATTCACGATCCACCGGGAGAAGGAAATTTCAGTGATGAGCAGGGATATGCTCTGAGGCCGGAAATTATCGAAGACTACAATCGCCACATGGGTTACGTAGACAAGGGGGACAGAATGGCGACTATATATTACTAGTGAAGGTGTGCTTGCATTCTGCAAGCATTTTCTCTCACCCTAAAGTAAAGAGTATGAGCTGACAAATTGTTTTTAAACGCAACAGTTTGCACCTTCTTGCCGATTTACGTGTTTTTCCTTATATTGAGGTAAAAACACCCCCTAAAATTTATAATTATAAAGCATTTATAGGTTTTTAGCATTTTTTATGAATTCCTCACATGCAAAATTTCATCGATATAGCACCTCTAGAAGTGGATTCATATGAATTTCATTGTTTAAATTTAATGAATTTTTAACAGCCACAATATAAAACTTTTATGAAATTTTCAATGTTATTTACAACCGGAAAATTATTTCCTAACATTGTTAAAAGTTTCAGCTTCCTAGATCTTCAGAATGTACATAAACATTAGTCAATTTGTTTAACATTTAGGAATTTATTACGGCCGAACGAATAAAAATTTTCAAATTTCTATAATCCCATTTTCATCATTTGGCAAATTCTACCAATAGAAAAAATTTCAGCTTCATATCCCATTTAGAAGTAGCTAAACCATGAAATGTTAGTAAAATAGTTTATAATTTGTATCGGCCAAGAAAATAAACATAATCGCAATTTTGCAATTTTCCCTCAGATTATTTTTTTCGATTCACCTATGTATTAAATTTCAGCTCTCCAACTATTGTAGTTTGGGCCAGACATTAGTATCCTCCTATATATCCTATATCCTCCTCTGTAAGAAGAGTGCTTATATAGAATAGCTATGACATTAGTTGCCGTAGCTGGAAGAGGACGAAAAATCTTCTCTTCCACCTCCACAACGTCACAGTGCTCAATAGCTTTGTTTTGATAACGTCAACAGGAAAGCAGGTGACTCATCGAGTTTCACCTTGCTCTTGTGAGGGAGCTTATTGAGGAAGGGGTGTCAGCTATCCCCTCGAAAACTTCCTGAAAGGGAAGACCCAGTGCAAGCGTGGGCCCATTGAGGAGTTTAGAGGCTAAAGAAAACAAACAGGCCAATAAAGGGAAATCGCCTTAGATGTCGTGTGTACGCAGAAAAAGGAAAATACACACGGAAAGGGGCAAAATGTAAAATATGCGATGTTGGTCTGCGTGTATTTTCCTGTTTCGAGAAATATCACACGAAAAAAGATTTATAATATTTATCAAATAAATATATAAGCTATAAAAATTATCACTAATAACTTTTATTGAATTTATCCTTGTTTTTATGATTGTTATCTCGCAGAATTACGCCAGTTTTGCGCTCTTTTTTTCTTTTTCTATAAAAGACGTAATTCCGCTATTCACCAAACGATTGACTAAATAATACTTTTTACTTGAACGTTTTATCACTAATAGTTCATGAAATACAAGACAGTTTATGATCGATTGCAAGAAAAATTTAAATGACCAAAATTATATCCGGCGGCGAGAGTCTACAAAGGGACATTTAAATCCGACTTTTAAAGTAGTAGTGGATTTCAAAGGTGCGTCGACAGCTTAGGTCATTTTGCACCGTCAAATTCTATAAGATATAAAATAAATAGAAAGAGGTTAAAATAAATAAGATAATAAGTTAGCTAAAAACCATAAAAGAATAAAGACTTTTAATTTTTTTAAAAAGGAAGATAATGATCATAGAGCATTTAAAAGTTTCGTTACCCTTAGGAATTTCAAAATACTGTCAATTTTTTGAGGATCATCGGCTAAAATTTTGAAATTGACGTTGCAGGTCGCATGAGCCGCACCCCTATATTTCCCCGTGAGGTGATCATGATCCCTCACTCGATCGTCGCCCAATTCCCCGCCGCAAATGTGACAAGTGAGCACGGCCGCGAACGACGTAATTTCCTTGGGGTCATCGCCTCCATCTGGAGGGTTTTTTTATACACTCCCCGTACATACAGCGCTACTTCCCTCATTTTCCGAAGGAAAACCTCTGCGGCATCTCGTCCTCGGTATAGAACCGGATCATACGTTTCGCCCCTGGACGATACCAGAAGGTAACAGAAAGACATCGCCTGGTGTTGATGGCACGCTTTCGAATACGAGTGCTCCGACGAAGGATCGCATGCAGAAATCTCGGGAAGAATGCACTCGAAATCCACGTACACCGCGTACGGTATGGGAGAAATTTCTGAAACGCATCCACTTGTCTTCGTCCGTGGGGAGAATTATTTTGGAAGGAGATGATTTAAGTCCGCAATCCACCCCGTGATCGACCAAGTCACCTTCGCTGCGAAGGCTAGGGTGCCACTTTTTGTGAACTTTAATGTTTTGTTTGTAAACTGTGCGAGTTGTAAACAACAACATACTGTGCAGCGCCTCTCCTGGCTCCGCCACGCCCTATGGGAAAGTGCCGTTATGCGGCCGCCATATTGGATATGTGAACCCCCCAGTGTCAGTGAACCCTACTCGCTCGCTCGCGCGCGCATAGGATTGCAGTGCTACCGGATTACGGTTCCTCGAATAGTGACGCTATGGCGACTTTCCCCACATCACAAGGGGGGTGGTGGCTAACGCCCGCCAACTAGTGCAGCCGCCGCAACCCTTCCCCTACTACCCTCCCTCCAACTTACAACAACCCTACTTCCACTACCCGCCATACCCTTATCCTCACCCCCCCGCCATACGCCGGACTACCAGTTCAACCACCGCGCCTCTTCAGCACCCTCCCCCCTATGGTGTCAGCAATCCCGACGGCAATTTTGTGTCCAATATATCCCCATGTACTAATGATGTTGCTCCCCCTTATGATAATTCTTCTTGCCTAGATAATAGCGTTAGTATGCCTTCAGCTAGCGTCGATGACAACACTCACGAACGCATGCAAATCGAGGTAATCCGTGTCCCTACCCGCCATAAGCGGAAACTTTCCGACTTCACGCCAAAGGAGGTTCATATTCCCTCCGCTAACAAATTCCACGTGCTAGAATCGGAGGTCATCTTGCCAGCCCCCTCGTGCGCCAACAAATGCGACGTGTTATAATACACGGAACACACTCTGCACAACACCCTCATCTCGGGAGAGAAACTTTCACAGATGCGAACGAGAGAACGACTGCTCTGGTAATGAATGAAACTTAGTTTGCTAAGATATTTAAAAAAACCTTGCCACTCCTCGAGAGAAGCGAGCGAGCTCATGCAATGCTGCAAGTTTTTTGTGCTGTGCATGGTGTCGTAAATACATATGTTTTGATTGTTTATATTATAATTAACATCCCAATAATTGTGAGAAATAAATATTAGATGTTAAATAACTATAAAAATAGTATGTACTTTTTATTTAATAATATAAATGTATGATTAAAAATAAGGCCTTTAAAAAATTATAAATGTATATGAACGGTAACGAAATTAATATTTACAATGAATTAAATTTTACTATGAAAAATGAAAAACGGCATCTCCTTGAGAAAACATTTAAAATTTTAAATGAAACTCGTAAATAAAAAATCATTAAAATAGAAAAAAAAGTCAGCAACCAGATTGCAAACCCAAGTCCCCCAACTCCGTAGCCAAGGTTGCTACCAACCATCCACGGCTTCGTTACAAACCATGTAAAGAAGTTTAGCTCCTTATTCGGAGTAATCGAAGACATTGATTTTTAAACATTTATTACTCATAAACGAGCGCATTCAGAAAAAGTGGCGGACACGTATCCGTTATATTAATTCAAAGAACGCGCCATTTTTATTTCATCAAAATTGGCGTCTCACAGACCTGACGTTCCCCTTGTTAGAAAAAGCAATAATTACCTTTTGAGCCAAATAGGAAATGCCGATGAAACTCCGGTTTTCTTCAACATGCCATCTAATTATACTGTGAACGAAAAAGGTGCGAAGTCCGTCCTAATTAAAACTACAGGCAACGAAAAAAATGTGAGTCACGGTAATGTTGGCGGTTTTAGCAGATGGGACTAAATTACCACCATATGTGATTCTAAAGCAGAAAACAATGCCTAAGGAACATTTGCCAAGTGGAATAATAGTTAGGTGTCAAGAAAAGGGGTGGATGATTAAAATACTAATGAGAGATTGGTTACAGATGGTGTGGAATAGACGGCCAGGAGCTTCACTAAAACAAAGAGCAATGCTTTTCACTGGATGCACTCAAAGGACACTTATCTCCTGAAATTAAAAACATAATAAAACATGAGTGTGAAGAATACTAATCTTATTGTAATACCTGGAAAATGACATCGCAACTTCAAGTGTTAGATGTTGCTGTCAATAAGTGTGTTAAAAATAATTTAAAGGTTTTGTATTCTGAGTGGTTACAAAGTGGAACTCACACTTTAACACCAAAAGGAAATCTTAAGAAACCTGAAGTTGCAATGCTCTGCCAATGGATCAAGGCATCGTGGCAACAAATAAATGCAAAAGTAATAGTGAAAGGATTTAAGAAATGCTGCTTAATCTAATGCCATGGATGGGAGTGAAGATGATGATGAAGTTGAGAGTGATAAAGATAGTGAGCGTGAGGAAAATAGTGAAGGCTGCATACATAGACAGTGATGATGACTAATACAATAAAATTATTTTATGCAGCAATTGGATTGAAATGTTTTTTTGTTGTCCTGAAATGAGTATAATCTGTCAATGTATTTACTTTATTTTTAATGTTATCTTAAAATGAAAGCTACCATTTAATTTGTTTGAAAACCTGAATGGTTCTATTTGTGATGTGATCTTATGATTTTCAAATGTTAAAAGACAATGACATCCCCCTGCGGGAAGGGGGGTAGAATACTCCCGCAGCCCCTCTGCTGGTCGTAAGAGGTGACCAATGGGCAAGGTGACAACCTCGTAAAAAAAACCCACAGTCAACTCGGGGTGGTTTACAAACAACATGTGGGTCTGCTGTTTGAGGTTCAGCCATAACATCCGGATATCGGCCCGCCCGTGTGTTTGCCGTGCGTGGAGACCCGTAAGGTGGGGAAGAGATGCCTGGTGGTTGAGCTCAAAGGACCGCATCTGGGTTTCAGATGTTCAAGATGTGATCCGTGAGCAACATACCACTTCGGCCTCGGACTCAGTGTAAATGGGACATCGGGTGCTAGCCACACCCAACGAACCGACTTGCCGTCGTGTCTTGACGTTCCGGTCGGCGAGTGCAGAGGCTATGGGGGTCTGTGTAGGGGGGTCTAAGGTGCATGGGTTTGGAGGTCCTGTGCACTGGAGATCTTACCCGAAGCATACAACCTAGTCAGAGGTGCTATATCCTGCTGGTTAGCCCTGGCGACCGCATCAGGTTGTGGTGCGGCATCCCATTTGTGGCTCCGTGGTGGGTGGGGAGACCAGAGGACGAATACTAATATTATGGCGGAAAACCCTTCCTCTTAAAAGATCCCGTCCGGAAATAGGTGGGGGAAGAGCCCATCCGGAAACGGACGGGGGAGATAATGTGCAGAAATGCTACAAATATTTGATCATGAAACGTGAAACAGAGGGTGAGACCTTTACCAAAGTGTCTCCCTTCTTGATTTATAATGTTCGGTCGGCTCAGGTACCGGGTTCTCTTCAATCAGTGAAGAAACTGAGAGACAGTACTCTGCTTATACAAACATGCAGTGAATTACAGAGTGCAAAGATACTGGGAATAAAGATGCTGAAGGACATGCCAGTCTCAGTAGAACCGCATAAAATACTCAACACCTGCTGGGGGGTCATAACCAACTATGACCTTCTCTATGTAGATATCGAGGAGTGTAAGCGAGAGATGGCTCCTCAGGGAGTCATCGATTGCAGGAGACTTACAATAAAGAGGAATGGTGAGATCATAAATTCTACCTCTATGTTCCTCACTTTCTGCCTCGATAAGCTGCCGGAGAGGGTCAGAGTTGGTTATGAGGTCTGTCATGGGTGTTTGTACAAATTCTAAATATAAAGCAATTTACCATTAGGCAAACACTCCAAAGTCACCTAAAAGAGGCGATATCCCCACTCCACTTCCCCTCACTCGGCAAAAAAAGTTTTTCGAAATGTGTGAGAGAAAATCTCATATAGCGAGTGCTCCCGGGTTAAGAAAACTGCATCGAAACTGAGTGAATAGCACAAAAATTGGAACTACTATCCTTATACATAAGATGTAATTCCATTAAATAGTACACAGAGGATGCTTAAACAGAGCTATTCCAACCTTAACAGGCCTTATGTTGCTAAAACAGTGTTTATATCTTGTTTTGTTCTGTGTCCTTTAATATTAAAGTTGGTGACGGAATATGCACAGTCACTTCGAAAAGTCAAGCGACACGGCTCGGTCACGCCACACACAGTCCGGAGCTGAAAGTTCCGAGTATGTTGGTATCCACTGCTTGAGGGGAAGCAGGAGAGGGGAATGATAGGGAGAGGTGGAAGAGTGGGAGGTGGGTTTCGGCTTCGCTCGGGAAAGAGTGGCAAACGATTTTTATTGCTCGGGGAAAACGTTCCCCATTCCTTAATTATGCAAGCGATGCTTACATTAACATTTACTATTTTATGTATTGTACTGTACACATTGTCTTACTTAATATTCACATGGATAGATGCACCGAAGCCTTTAAATCGGCAATAAAATTATGCGGATTATGTCAATCAATACTATTAGCCAAAACGTAAACAAGAAACAATATCTTGGTTACTGAACAAATGTAAGTAGATGTATTGATTTATGTTGCAATAAATCTTTCAATGTTAATGGTAAAAGATATTCTAATATTCCTTAACACGTTCAACCCAGCGTGGGCCACCGGTGGGTCACACAGGCTTTGTTACCACCTGGCGGCGTGACTCACCGGTGGGTCACATCTTCATCACACTGTACGGCGGCGTGACCCACCGGTGAGTCACATCTCCCTTTGGTTACGAATGCAATTTGAAAGAAGCTGTTTGTATGCAATCAAAAAAATACTACTGCCCCACCAGATAAAATGTCCATAATTTCTTATATCGGTAACAGGACTTTAATTCAATTAAATATAATGAAATTACAGAGAAATGAAAACAAATCAAATTTTTTTTATTCATTATGAAATGTATCAGAAATTTTAATTTTTATACTAAATACAATGTAAAATTGCAAACTCTTTTTGATTATTATACAGAAATCAATAAAAATGGTGATTCCTAAACATGTATTTTCTCAAAACATACAAGGCACAATGCTGGTTGATCCTTGCAATCCGGACAGTAAGTTACAACTTTCTTGGTTTTTTTTATTGCTGCTTTACGTCCATCAACTCGGCTTATGGAATTATAACATTCTCTACATATTTTTCTCATAATTTTAGCTGCACCGTCATATTTCTTCAGAAAGTGTTGTTTCTTTTTTGATGGCTGGGGAGTAGGTGTTACTGGTGGAGTAAGTAAATCAGAAATTATAGATTCACGAAATTGTAAAATACTCATTTTGTTAGATCCATCAAATTTCCTGTGGATACACCACGCATTGACTAACATCGTGCCACAAATTATCTCCATAATTACCTTTCTGTACCACTTGATTGTCTTCCTCAATGATGTGTAGTACGAAGACATTTGATCTGAGAGATTGATGCCTTTCTTGGCAAAATTGTAGCTCAAAACTGTATCTGGTTTTCTAACAGTTGTATTGGTCTCGACTAAAGCACCTTTATGATTTTTACAGGTGGTCAACATCAGTACAAGCCTCTTGTCGGTCCATTTCACAAATTTTATTCCATCTTCATTCTCTAAACTTAATATTTCACCTTTTTTTTGTTTAGTTTTTGCTTCATCGGGCAAAAATTTCCTGTTTGTGCGTACCATACCACACAAACATGTTTCTGCAGCAGCTCCTTAGCTAAGGGCACAGGTGTGTAAAAGTTGTCTGTGTATAAAATGCGACCTTCATACAAAAGTTCATTCATAAGTTTCATGACGACGTTGTGTGCATGCCCCTTTTCTGATGAATTCCCTTTTTTTCCCGAATATACACTAATATTATAAGTGTAACCTTCTGGAAGGCAAAGCTTATAAAGTTTAATGCCATACTTATGCCGTTTCCCAGGTGTATATTGGCGAAATATCAGACGACCACGCCACGGAACCATACGCTCATCAATGACAACCTCTTTTCCGGGTTTCACAGCTTTTTGAAAATTTTCATTTATTTTTTCAAGAATTGAGTTTATTTTATGCAAACGATCTTCAGATGAAGCTTGACTATTGTCACAAAAGTGCCAATACTTCAGAATATCTAAGAAGCGGTCGCGATGCATTGTTTTTTTTATTAGTAAATTTGTGTACATCATGTTATTTGACCAATATAGACGAATTTCGGGCAGATGAACAACACCCATGATGAGCAAAATGGCTATGAATTTATTCATTTCTTCACGAGTAACTGGTACCCAGATTTGTTTGTGTGTTCTGGAAGAACCTGCTGCATTTTGAGGTTGCTGGTTTGTAAATTTTTCAGCATATTTATTGGTTTCTGAAACCATATATTCCAGAATATCATCAGTAAGGAACAATTTGTAAAGTGTAAGAGGATTTCTGCAGTCAGTTTCTGATACTAAAAGCTCTATATTTTTGCAATATTCGTCTATTGAGGAACTATCCGTAGTCACTGGTCCCCATCCTGAGTTAGTTACACAATTTTCTTGAGTTTCTTCATCACTGGAAGAATCTGACGTCTCTGCAACATTCTGATCGATCGGCTGGACATAATCTGTATCTGCACCTGAATTATCTGCATCTGCTTCAGATGAATATATATGCACGAGAATTCTTTTTTGTGCTCATGTTCCATGCGAACTGCTTGGCTGACTCAAATCGTCTTCAATGGCATCCTCAAGAAGTTCATTTATTTTGACCTCATTCAACAATTTAATCCAGAAAAGCCTAATATAATAAAAGTCACTCCCTAAAAGATTTGCACAAAGTTCAGTTCACTTCATTTCAATTCACAAAAAAGATAAAGTTTGAAAAGTACTTTCAAGTCACAAAAAATGAGGCAGAATTCAATAACTACGTCCGTAATGACAAATTTTGTACAAAACTGTAAAGGCCACGCCACACTACAGATCTTCTTGGAATACCACCCCACACTAAACAAATTGGGTCCTCCACACCTCAGCCAGTGTTTGTTTTTATGGAGTGCAACAGCGACTCTGATGAACCTATTGTACGTTATATATTTAGTTACATATTTATAAATCTTGTATTTATTTGTAGGTCAATTATACATTGTACTGCATGTAATAAGCATAACTTTAGCATACCTGTTATATTCAGTTCTCTTCCAATCGTCTAACATGCGTCATACCATATATGTTATCCCTTTATTGAAAGAGTACTCCACATTTGTGACTGCTCGTTGTAATAAATAAAAACTGATCGTCGGCAAACAAGAAGTAGTAGTAGTAGGATTGGGATTTTGTAGGTGCATCGACAGCTAAGGTCATTTAGCACCTTACAGTACAGTATATTATTACATTTCAATATTTAACTAGAATGTCACGTTTAAATTTAAAATTCAATGATACTAGAACAAGGTAACCACGGTAATGAATACTGGAGTCAATGTTTAAAACCTGTGAAAGAGGCCAGCCTCCTTCAGGAAGGATAAAACTCTATCTACCCTTGAGGAATTGTCGCCAAGGATGTCGTCTAAATCACCAGTGATAAGGTATTTGCTGCGCAGATCAGAGTACTTACGACAGTCTGTCAGAAGGTGTCTTACAGTGACTAGAGAGTGGCAATCCTCGCATTGAGGTGGTACCCGAGGGATGGAGAACAGGTACGAATGTGTCAGGGCACTATGCCCAATCCTCAACCGAGTGAGGACTACCTCCTCTCTTCTACTGTTTCTGACAGATGACGCCCAGTGCCTTGTGTCATTCTTGATCAGACGCAGCTTGTTCTCCTTCATAGAATGCCATGAAAGGTGCCAATCCTTCAGAGTAGAGCTCCTGAATGCGGCCCGTAGGTCTCCCGAGACGACGGCATCCCTATCGATCTCGGGTTTGCCGAGAGCTTCCTTGGCTGCTTTATCAGCAGCCTCATTGCCTGCTATTCCTACGTGGCCGGGGACCCACATGAATTTAACATGGGTCCCTCTTTCCTTAAGGTGAGTCAGAGAGATTTGTACAGCCTTCACTATCGGGTGTACAGGATCGTAGCAGGCAATGGCTTTCAGTGCACTCATTGAGTCGGAGCAAACCAGGATCGGATTGTCATGACAATCAATGCCATCCAGGGCGAGCTTTATGGCTGTAAGCTCCGCTGTATATACGCTACAAATTGGATGTAGCTTAGCCCCAAAGGATCTGTGCGAGGTGACAAAAGCACAGGCGCACTCTGTCTCGGACTTTGACCCGTCTGTAAAGATGACTTCGAAGTCCGGACATTGGTGTAGGACCTCGGCAAAGGAGGACCTGAGCTCGGCAGGGACTGAATCTTCTTTCGATCTACCTGCTATTACGAAAGAGATGTCTGGCCGAGGGATGTGCCATGGAGGAATGCGAGAGGGGCATATTCTGGACACAGTAGGGAGTGTAAAATCAATGTTCTCTATAAAATTATAAAATCGAACACACAGCGGCTTAGTTGCACGTGGTCTCATGTTAAAAACATTCAATAAATTATGGTTAAAAACTATTTTAAAACACGGGTGCGACGGAAGCGCCATAAGTTTGCTGACATAGTTGCACATCAGGGCAGTTCTCCTGATCTCTAGAGGTGGTTCGCCAGCATCGCTATAAATGCTGACGATAGGGCTAGTTCTAAATGCCCCAGTTGCCATTCTCAGGCCTGCATTGTGCAACGATGTCAGCGGACGCAAATACGATGGTCGTGTCGCACCATAAATAAAACAGCCATAGTCGAGTTTAGACCTCATCGATGCCCTGTAAAGGAGGAGCATTGACGTGCGGTCTGCTCCCCAGGACTGGTTTGTTAGAACTTTTAAAATATTCATGGAAGACTGTACCTTCAATTTTATTTTTTTAATATGAGCCCTCCAGTCGAGTCGACGGTCTAAGTGCATTCCAAGAAAGCGAACGGATTCCACAAAATTTAGAACGTGGTTTCCCAACCGTAATGTAGGTTGGGGGAAAATACCACGGCGCCGGTGAAAGTGGACACAACAAGTCTTCTCGACAGAGAAACGAAAGCCGTTCATAATAGACCACTTCCACAATCGTTGAAGCGTCATTTGCAATTGCCTCACTGAAGTAGAGAGCTTGGACGACCGACAGAATATTCCCAGGTCGTCCACAAAGAGAGAGGCTTCGACTGGTGATGAGATGCAGGACACCACGTCGTTTATGGCAATTGCAAATAACGTGACGCTTAATACAGATCCCTGTGGAATACCATTCTCTTGGGCATAAGAGCTGGAAAAGCTGTTACCCACCCTTACTTTAAAAGTTCGATCTGTTAAAAAATTTTTTATAAAAGTCAATAAATTACCTTTAAAACCCCATTTACGCAAAGTTTTTAAAATCTTAAAACGCCAGGTAGTGTCGTAGGCTTTCTCCAAGTCAAAGAAAATGCCTAAGACATGTTGTCCTCGAAGAAAAGCCACTTTGATGAAGGAGTCTATCCGAACAAGATGGTCGATTGTACTCCTGTGCCTCCGAAAACCACACTGGATATTAGAGAGAAGGTTACGCCCCTCAAGACACCAAACTAGACGTCTATTAACCATTCTCTCCATCAGCTTGCACAGACATGAAGTAAGAGAGATTGGTCGGTAGTTTCCCAGGACAGATTTGTCTTTTCCCTGCTTGGGAATAGGGATCACTACCGACTCCCGCCAAGAATCTGGGAATGCTCCATCCTTCCATACACGGTTGAAAGTGTAAAGCATCTCTTCCATTCTTTCCTGGGGAACTCGCCTCAGAAATGCGTTGTGGATACCATCCGCACCTGGAGCACTGTCCCTCAGGTCAGCAATGGCTGATTGGAGCTCCCACGGCGTAAAGGGCTCATTGTAGCTAGCGGAAAATCGACCCGGACGAATAGGAGCTGCTGCTCCCTCCTCGCGACATTTGATTGTCACGAATGTCTGGTCGTAATTGGCTGAGCTACTAATTTGGGCATAATGCTCCCCAAATGCCTCTGCGACATCCACGGGTTGCATCGCTATGGCCCCATTCACTTCCACAGATGGCGTTGTGGAAGAGTGAAATACGCCTGAAATTCGCTTCACTTTCCTCCATATCTGTGCAACTGGTGTGCGCGAGTTTATGGATGTGACATAATCCATCCAGGATTTACGCTTAGCATCACCCACTACCTGGCGGGCTTTCGCACGTAGTTTGCGAAAAGCCTCGAGATTCCTACTCGTGGGATGTTTATTAAATATCCGTAGGGCCTTCTTTCGCTTTTTGATAGCTGCAGCACAATCATCGTTCCACCAAGGCACTGGTGGACGACGTGGCCTGCCTGAAGAGAGCGGAATGCTCTGTTCTGCTGCTCGTATAATGGCCGTGGTGAGGGCCGCTACATTTGCGTTGGCGCTTCGAGTAGGCTCGTACATAAATTTAAAATTTTCATTAAAAACTTCCCAGTTGGCTTTCTTCAGAAGCCATTTCTGGGGGACAGTAAAATCTGGGTTAAAACCGCTTTTTTGGATAAGAAGGGGAAAGTGATCACTTCCACAGAGGTCATTATGGGACTTAAGTTTAAAATGAGGGGCAACCCTACTGCTGCAGATTAATAAATCTATTGCAGAGTATTCCCCTGTAAAAGAGTTAAAACGTGTCTTTTCATTTTTGTTTATTAAAATCAAGTTAAAATTTGTTAAAATCTTCTCCAGTAGACGACCACGCCGATTAAAATCTCTCCCTTCATCGCCCCATAGGGGACTGTGTGCGTTAAAATCTCCTAGTAGAAGGAACGGTTTGGGCAGTTGTTGAATCAGCTCCACCAATGTTTCCTCCGTCACCGGTGCCCGTTCCGGGAGATACACATTACAAAATGTAATCGTCTCCGGAAGGGCAACTCTGACCGCTACAGCTTGCAAGGGGGAGCGCAGGTCCACCCGAGAGGTGTAAAGGGTCTCCCGAATGGCCACCGCAACTCCGCCTTGAGCCCGCTCTCCGCTAAGGTCGTCCTCGCGGTACATGGTGTAGCCCTTTAACTGTGGTGTGTCACTGGCTTTAAAGTGTGTTTCCTGTAAAAAAATTAAAAAAGGGTTGAAGTCCTGTATAAGGAGCTTCAACTCCTCTCGTCTTTTAAAATAACCATTCATGTTCCATTGAATGGCAAACATCTTTGTTGGGTTGGTTAAAATATTAAATATCTTAAAAATATAAATAAATAAAATTGTATTAAAATGAAAAGACTAAAAAACTGTCCTACTCTGTGGAAGACAAGCTTACCTACTAAGCTTTAACTTTCTCCCCTTCTGTCGATTTAGGAGGATGGTACGCAGTTGGTCTTCGTCCAACTGGTCCTCCTCCATATCCTCCTCGTTAGCCACATGTGGGTCTCGAGGAGGTGAATGCAGTGGAGTGACAGCACTCCTGCTGCGATTTGGGACCTTCTCAGACTGACCCTTTAGTGGTGCAGTCTGATCCATCCCTTCCTCGTAGGCCACATGATGGTCTCGAGAAGGTGAAGGCAGTGGAGTGACATCACTCCTACTGCGCCTTACAACTTTTGCAGACTGATTTTTTGGTGGTGCAGTCTGGGACACCACGTTGCTGGATTTCTCTCCAGCGACTTCCCTTTTGGAGGGCTTCTTTTCTATGTTCCTTTCCTTCTTCTTTGTCTCTTTGGTCTTCGGTACCAGGGTTTCCGTCTGCGTGCTGATGGTAACCTTCTTCACAGAAGTTGCTGCCACTGACGCAAAAGACCTTGAAAACGTTGGAGCAACCATTGTCCTGTATTTCTTCCTAGCCTCGAGGTACGGGATCTTCTCTGTCACCTTGATCTCCATGATCTTTTTTTCCTCCTGCAGCTTAGGGCAATCTCGTGAGTAGACCGGATGCGGTCCCTCACAATTGCCACAAAGAGCAGGGCTGGCACAGGGCTCCTCATCGTGCTTCTCCTTCGCACATTTTGGGCAGGTGGGCTTGCCCTTGCACCGTAGTGCAGTGTGCCCGAAGGACTGGCACTGGAAGCAGCGCATGGGGCTAGGGATAAATGGCCTCACAGGACATGATTCGTATCCAACGAACACCTTCTCTGGCAGTTTGTCGAACGCGAACGTGAGCACAACAGAGGTCGTATTTATCGTCTCACCGTTCCGTTTCGTCGTCAGTCTACGACAGGAGATGACTCCTTGGGGAGCCATCTCCTTTGTTATCTCCTCGACGTCGACATAAAGAAGGTCGTAGCATGATATAACGCCACGACATGTATTTAAGGTCTTATGCGTCTCAACTCTCACTGGGATGTCATGCAGAGTTGTCATCGACAGCAACTTCTGGCTCTGCTTATCATCAGATGTTTGTATAAGCAGGGTACCATCTCTGAGTTTCTTCACAGACTCTAACTTTCCCGGCACCAAGCCAGACAGAACCTTGTGAATTAAGAAGGGAGACACCTTCGTCAGGGTCTCTCCTTCCTTAGCGCACTTTACGATTAAATATTTTCGGCAACTGCCGGCAGCTGAGTCTCCCCCGCCCATTTCAGGGCGGGATCTTTTTGGAGGAGGAGAAGATTGAGTGGCCGTAAAAAGAGCCATAAGTAGATTTGGATATTCGTCCTCTGGTCTCCCCACCCACCACGGAGCCACAAATGGGACGCCACACCACAAACTGATGCAGACGCCAGGGCTAACCAGAAGGATATAGCGCCTCTGACTTGGTTGTCTGCTTCGGGTAAGATCTCCAGTGCATGGGCTAGCCAAACCCATGCACCTTCGACCCCCCTACACAGACCCCCATAGCCTCCGCACTCGCCGACCGGAACGTCAAGACGTGACGGCAAGCCGATTCATCGGGTGTGGCTAGCACCCGACGTCCCGTTTACAGTGAGTCCGAGGCCGAAGTGGCGTTTTGCTCACGGATCGCATCTTGAGCATCCGAAACCCAGATGGAGTCCGGTGAGCTCAACCACCAGGCATCCCATCCCCACCTTACGGGTCTCCACGCACGGCAAACACGCGGGCGGGCCAATAGCCGGATGTTATGGCTGAAACTCAAACAGCAGACCCACATGCTGTTTGGAAACTATCCTGAGTTAACTGTGGGTTTTTTTTCGAGGTTGTCTCCTCGCCCATTGGTCGCCTCTTACGACCAGCGGGAGTATTCTACCCCCCTTCCCGCAGGGGACGGCAAACAAGAAGATTCGTGAGGGGATATACTAGTTACTCTAAGAAGAAATAGAGATTGTACACTTATAGATCAATCAAGACGACCTGCCTTCTTTTTTGGCAACTATGTAGTCCAATTACCACACTCCACCCCAGAGAGAGAGACATTCTCAACGTGGTATTCGGGATTACCCTTTTTTTTCATCATAATACATTTTGCATGAAATAACATGACATTTTATGCCGTTCCCACGGGTGAGTCACGCTGCCCGATAAGGAAGAAACGGAGTATCTGGCGGCGTGACTCACCGGTGGGAACTTGCGAAATTATGTGTGCAATGATGTGCCAACATTGAAACTCATCAAGAAAGGTGGTGAAATGTGTTAAGCAGACAAATTATTACATTATTATATAGCCATCCGATAGAGTATATCTGTCGTGCCCATGCCGTCATTTCATAATTTTTATAAAAATCATATGCCGGGTTGAACGTGTTAAAAATCATTTGACTCACTTTAAAAGTATTCATAGACTATATTTAGGCATATCTTGGCGTTAGCTATTCTTCCTCTACAGCGTGCACGGCGTGGATTTTCCTTGTATTAATCGTTACGTGTTTATCTCCCTTTGAAGAGGACAACAATTAAGAAATTTAGCTTTGTTGCCGCCTGTAAAATGGACATCTAAACCGATACATTTTGTGCTTAAAGGAATATTTCGAGCGATTTAGCATGTAATACCACGAAACATGAACAAAATTAAAATATTCAGTATTTCGTGCGTAAAATAATCCATTCCATGATCGTAAGTTAATATTTAGGTATATTTATATCCACATCAGTGAAGGGCTGCATGGCATTTTGGGGTTTCTCCACTCCATTTCCCATGAATTCATACGACCAGCAGAGAGGCTGTGGGAGTATTCTACCCCCCTTCCCGCAGGGGGGGAGGGTGACGAGTAAGATATAAATTGAAGTAGTTTGCTAAATGCATCCGGCATGCTTCTTATCCGTTGCAGAGAGGATGGATTTCCTAAACAGCATTTCGTTGTTCAGAGCGCACATATTGAAGGTGGAAATTATCTATTTCCTTCTTTCAATGGAGCTGATTCCGGAGAAAAGGAAATGTTTATGTGGATACCTGTGGAAAATTTGCTCTAGAGGGAGGGAACAATTACCTGTTTTTAGGTGTGGGGTAAGGAACTGCCGAAAACGGAATTCAACGAACTAGTTGCGAAGATGTCCTGACAATAGCAGTGGGATGGATTTCCATTATTACCAGGGAAACAGGGCTACATAGGCACACTATAGCGAAGATAATTACAGCTTTCCGGGAGCTCGTTTGTGTGTGGCTCATTGAAAACAGCAACAAAATCGGTGGTGTAGGGCACATTGTGGAGATAGATGAAAGTGCGTTCAGAAATCGAAAGTACAGTCGCGGACGTATTCGCAAGACAAGGTGGGTTGTAGGCGGAATCGACTGGTCCACTTGTGAGAGTTGTCTGTGCATGGTGCCCAAACGTGACGCAAAAACTTTACAAGAAGTTATTACGAAATATGTTGAGAAGGGAACTTCCCTTAAAACAGATATGTGGAGGGGATACATAGGATACTACCACCAAGCGGTGAATAATTCATTGAATTTTGTCAGCCCCAAGGACAAGCAAACCCACACACAAAATATCGAGTGCTACTGGTCCAAAATCAAACGTGATATGAGGAGACGAATAGGGCGTACTTCAGTGGAAACCTTTGAGTCATATCTTGTAGAATATGTATGGAGAAGCAAGCACCAGACGGCCGAGGACTTGTTTCTTGATTTTGTAAATTTTATCCTCATTTACAAGAGTAGTGAGGTTAATTTCACAAGACTCCATGCCGCAATACTTGGACAAAGCTCTTTTCAGGGCTACTGAATGCTTCACTCTGTTTGGCTGTAAACAAATAGTCATGCATTTTGATGCTTACAGCAGAAATGAAATTACTCAGCAATCAACTGTGCCCTCTTCTTGGCTGCAGTCAACAAGCTATGATTTAAAAACGTGTCCCCCGAACTGATAGTGCAGTGTGATAAAGAAAATCATCATTTGTTCGTTTTACAGACAGCTATAACAACCTTAAAGTTAAACTGCTCCCAGAAACTAAATGATATCGTCAATTTAAGTTTCTCTAAAAGTATTTATATTCCTGAAGCAACAGGTGATACAATAAAAATTATTCTGAGTAAATTACCAAATAAAGGCTCTGGAGATGATAAAGTAAGGATAGCTGATCTAAAGAATAGTAATTTTAATATTTCGGTGCTCACTAAACTTATAAATAACAGCCTTAACTTAGGAAAAGTGCCGGATGGCTTGAAAGTGGCTCTAATAAAACCTATATTTAAAGGTGGAGTGAAAACTGATTTTAATAACTATAGGCCTATATCAGTCTTATCTTGCATTAACAAAAGTTATGGAGAAATATATAGCAGAATACCTATTTGAGTACTTAGTAAAGAAGAACTTACTGTCTGATAGGCAGTTTGGCTTTCAAAAAAATAAAGGTACAAAAGAAGCCTTACAGGAATTTGCAGAGATTGTTAACAATGGCTTAGATAATAACACTCATGTGTTGGCCCTATTTATAGATTTCAGAAAAGCTTTTGACTCTTTAGATACTGAAATACTTATTTGTAAACTAGAAAGAAATGGTATTCATGGCCATATTCTGGAAAGGTTTAAAAGTTACCTCTTGCGGTGCAGTATTAGAATTAGGGTTGATAATCTGGGCAGTGAGCCAGAACATCTATCCTGTGGTTTTCCACAGGGTTCTATTTTGGGCCCGATACTTTTTATTATTTACATTAATGACTTATGTATGTCGATTAAAAGTTGTGAATTTTATATGCTGATGATGTTGTATTACTGATGAAACACAAAGATTTGAATATGGCTCAAAAACACAAGAGGATCTTGACAGGTTAAGAAGTGGTCTCATGATAATAATTTAATTATAAATGATAAAAAAATCACAGGTTATGTATATATCCAATAATGTACCTAAAAGACAACATATAAATGTAAAATATCTTAACCACTTCTGCCTAGATGACGACTGTAACTGCAATATTCTAGCTCAGGTGACAAATTATATTTACCTTGGTGTGACAATAGATGAGAATTTTAGATTTAAGCTACACATTAATAAAGTCGATGGTAAAATTAGAAAGATTATGAACATATTTTACCAAAACCAGTGAAAATAATGGTCTATCATGCTCCGATATGGCTTGACCATATGGGAGAATTCATCGAAGACATGCCTATACAATATTATAAGGAACCAAAAGAGAATCATAAAACTTATTGATGTGGATATGAATAATGTTATCAAAACAACTAAAACAACCTTAAGTGAGTTATGTAATAAATTCCCAGTGGATAAATTATACATGTATCTAATTATTTCTGATTTTTACTTTGTTAATAAATTAAAGTTTTAAGTTCCGATACTCATGGAATGACTAAAAGGGAAGCTAAAGCTTATGCCATCCCTAAATACAACAATAAAAATGGTAAAAACCAGATGAGGGTTTCAATTCCAATGTTGTTTAATCAACTACCTAAAAACCTAAAGAACCTTGAGAAGGTATCGGAAGTTAAAAGTAAAGTGAAAATGTGGCTACTTGACAGTATTACTGCTGACACTTAATATAGGTACATGATGCTAGTGTGTGATTTGTCTCTAAAACGTTATTATTGGCATTATATAACATCAATATATTATTGTATGCAACATTATATTTTCTTATTTTATTTTTATGATATGTAGCATTATGTGTAATGTATTTTATAACATGTATGATGTATGTTGTCTGACACCAAAAACCCCTAACCAATTTTTATAAATAGTTACGATTTTGTACACAAGAGCTCCAGTCACAATATGGTGATGGAAAATCACATAAGCTACTTTTCACCTTAACTCAAGAGGAGACAATTTGAAATGCTTACATAAATTCATATAGTCACTTTTATTAAATACAGGACCATTATTTTTTAAACACAATCATTTAATAAAGCGAATCTGAACTTTCTCAATCATGTGTATAAAGGTAGAGTGATGTGGATTCCAAATCACACTACTGTATTCAAGAATTGGTTGTACAATAGTACAATAGGACCAAACGAGTGTTTCAATAGAAACATTGGGAAGGGAAGTACGCTTTAGAAAGGCAAAAAGCTTGGGAGCAAAGAGACCTAATATGAGGTCCAAAGTTTAATTGAGTGTTAATTGTAACATCAAGATCAGCAATGGTGCGAACACGTTCAAGCTGGACACTGTTAAAACAATAATCATATACAGCACAATTCTTCTTTAAAGTGAAAGGGATTACCTTACATTTAGACAGGTTTGGAAATAGGTTCCAGGTGCTACACAAGATAGAAAATCTATCAAGGTCATTTTGTAATTTTATACAGCCATCCCTTGTGGTTATCACAGTCAAAATTTTACAATCATCCGCGTAGAGAAGGCAGTCATAAATAAAACCATTAAAAAGAAGCGGACCAATAATGGATCCCTGTGGCACACCAGATGTTACACTAGAGGAAGAGGAAAGAGATCCATCTATGGCCACTCTTTGGGATCTATCACTCAGATACAGTGCTGGAAAACGAAAAAAAATCGATTCATTGCGTTTTTTGTTACGATAAAATCTACATTTCGTTTAACGTTAAAACGAAATAATTGCTTATGAGTACTTTTTATTTGATATTTATACCTCGTAAGTTTAAGTTTTTCATTTAGAATGAACATTTTTAAGTTTTCTAAGGAGTCGCAACAGTAGGAGTAGGATTGGGATTTTGTAGGTGCATCGACAGCTAAGGTCATTTAGCACCTTACAGTACAGTATATTATTACATTTCATTTTTTAACTAGAATGTCACGTTTAAATTTAAAATTCAATGATACTTGAACAAGGTAACCACGGTAATGAATACTGGAGTCAATGTTTAAAACCTGTGAAAGAGGCCAGCCTCCTTCAGGAAGGATAAAACTCTATCTACCCTTGAGGAATTGTCGCCAAGGATGTCGTCTAAATGACCAGTGATAAGGTATTTGCTGCGCAGATCAGAGTACTTACGACAGTCTGTCAGAAGGTGTCTTACAGTGACTAGAGAGTGGCAATCCTCGCATTGAGGTGGTACCCGAGGGATGGAGAACAGGTACGAATGTGTCAGGGCACTATGCCCAATCCTCAACCGAGTGAGGACTACCTCCTCTCTTCTACTGTTTCTGACAGATGACGCCCAGTGCCTTGTGTCATTCTTGATCAGACGCAGCTTGTTCTCCTTCATAGAATGCCATGAAAGGTGCCAATCCTTCAGAGTAGAGCTCCTGAATGCGGCCCGTAGGTCTCCCGAGACGACGGCATCCCTATCGATCTCGGGTTTGCCTAGAGCTTCCTTGGCTGCTTTATCAGCAGCCTCATTGCCTGCTATTCCTACGTGGCCGGGGACCCACATGAATTTAACATGGGTCCCTCTTTCCTTAAGGTGAGTCAAAGAGATTTGTACAGCCTTCACTATCGGGTGTACAGGATCGTAGCAGGCAATGGCTTTCAGTGCACTCATTGAGTCGGAGCAAACCAGGATCGGATTGTCATGACAATCAATGCCATCCAGGGCGAGCTTTATGGCTGTAAGCTCCGCTGTATATACGCTACAAATTGGATGTAGCTTAGCCCCAAAGGATCTGTGCGAGGTGACAAAAGCACAGGCGCACTCTGTCTCGGACTTTGACCCGTCTGTAAAGATGACTTCGAAGTCCGGACATTGGTGTAGGACCTCGGCAAAGGAGGACCTGAGCTCGGCAGGGACTGAATCTTCTTTCGATCTACCTGCTATTACGAAAGAGATGTCTGGCCGAGGGATGTGCCATGGAGGAACGCGAGAGGGGCATATTCTGGACACAGTAGGGAGTGTAAAATCAATGTTCTCTATAAAATTATAAAATCGAACACACAGCGGCTTAGTTGCACGTGGTCTCATGTTAAAAACATTCAATAAATTATGGTTAAAAACTATTTTAAAACACGGGTGCGACGGAAGCGCCATAAGTTTGCTGACATAGTTGCACATCAGGGCAGTTCTCCTGATCTCTAGAGGTGGTTCGCCAGCATCGCTATAAATGCTGACGATAGGGCTAGTTCTAAATGCCCCAGTTGCCATTCTCAGGCCTGCATTGTGCAACGATGTCAGCGGACGCAAATACGATGGTCGTGTCGCACCATAAATAAAACAGCCATAGTCGAGTTTAGACCTCATCGATGCCCTGTAAAGGAGGAGCATTGACGTGCGGTCTGCTCCCCAGGACTGGTTTGTTAGAACTTTTAAAATATTCATGGAAGACTGTACCTTCAATTTTATTTTTTTAATATGAGCCCTCCAGTCGAGTCGACGGTCTAAGTGCATTCCAAGAAAGCGAACGGATTCCACAAAATTTAGAACGTGGTTTCCCAACCGTAATGTAGGTTGGGGGAAAATACCACGGCGCCGGTGAAAGTGGACACAACAAGTCTTCTCGACAGAGAAACGAAAGCCGTTCATAATAGACCACTTCCACAATCGTTGAAGCGTCATTTGCAATTGCCTCACTGAAGTAGAGAGCTTGGACGACCGACAGAATATTCCCAGGTCGTCCACAAAGAGAGAGGCTTCGACTGGTGATGAGATGCAGGACACCACGTCGTTTATGGCAATTGCAAATAACGTGACGCTTAATACAGATCCCTGTGGAATACCATTCTCTTGGGCATAAGAGCTGGAAAAGCTGTTACCCACCCTTACTTTAAAAGTTCGATCTGTTAAAAAATTTTTTATAAAAGTCAATAAATTACCTTTAAAACCCCATTTACGCAAAGTTTTTAAAATCTTAAAACGCCAGGTAGTGTCGTAGGCTTTCTCCAAGTCAAAGAAAATGCCTAAGACATGTTGTCCTCGAAGAAAAGCCACTTTGATGAAGGAGTCTATCCGAACAAGATGGTCAATTGTACTCCTGTGCCTCCGAAAACCACACTGGATATTAGAGAGAAGGTTACGCCCCTCAAGACACCAAACTAGACGTCTATTAACCATTCTCTCCATCAGCTTGCACAGACATGAAGTAAGAGAGATTGGTCGGTAGTTTCCCAGGACAGATTTGTCTTTTCCCTGCTTGGGAATAGGGATCACTACCGACTCCCGCCAAGAATCTGGGAATGCTCCATCCTTCCATACACGGTTGAAAGTGTAAAGCATCTCTTCCATTCTTTCCTGGGGAACTCGCCTCAGAAATGCGTTGTGGATACCATCCGCACCTGGAGCACTGTCCCTCAGGTCAGCAATGGCTGATTGGAGCTCCCACGGCGTAAAGGGCTCATTGTAGCTAGCAGAAAATCGACCCGGACGAATAGGAGCTGCTGCTCCCTCCTCGCGACATTTGATTGTCACGAATGTCTGGTCGTAATTGGCTGAGCTACTAATTTGGGCATAATGCTCCCCAAATGCCTCTGCGACATCCACGGGTTGCATCGCTATGGCCCCATTCACTTCCACAGATGGCGTTGTGGAAGAGTGAAATACGCCTGAAATTCGCTTCACTTTCCTCCATATCTGTGCAACTGGTGTGCGCGAGTTTATGGATGTGACATAATCCATCCAGGATTTACGCTTAGCATCACCCACTACCTGGCGGGCTTTCGCACGTAGTTTGCGAAAAGCCTCGAGATTCCTACTCGTGGGATGTTTATTAAATATCCGTAGGGCCTTCTTTCGCTTTTTGATAGCTGCAGCACAATCATCGTTCCACCAAGGCACTGGTGGACGACGTGGCCTGCCTGAAGAGAGCGGAATGCTCTGTTCTGCTGCTCGTATAATGGCCGTGGTGAGGGCCGCTACATTTGCGTTGGCGCTTCGAGTAGGCTCGTACATAAATTTAAAATTTTCATTAAAAACTTCCCAGTTGGCTTTCTTCAGAAGCCATTTCTGGGGGACAGTAAAATCTGGGTTAAAACCGCTTTTTTGGATAAGAAGGGGAAAGTGATCACTTCCACAGAGGTCATTATGGGACTTAAGTTTAAAATGAGGGGCAACCCTACTGCTGCAGATTAATAAATCTATTGCAGAGTATTCCCCTGTAAAAGAGTTAAAACGTGTCTTTTCATTTTTGTTTATTAAAATCAAGTTAAAATTTGTTAAAATCTTCTCCAGTAGACGACCACGCCGATTAAAATCTCTCCCTTCATCGCCCCATAGGGGACTGTGTGCGTTAAAATCTCCTAGTAGAAGGAACGGTTTGGGCAGTTGTTGAATCAGCTCCACCAATGTTTCCTCCGTCACCGGTGCCCGTTCCGGGAGATACACATTACAAAATGTAATCGTCTCCGGAAGGGCAACTCTGACCGCTACAGCTTGCAAGGGGGAGCGCAGGTCCACCCGAGAGGTGTAAAGGGTCTCCCGAATGGCCACCGCAACTCCGCCTTGAGCCCGCTCTCCGCTAAGGTCGTCCTCGCGGTACATGGTGTAGCCCTTTAACTGTGGTGTGTCACTGGCTTTAAAGTGTGTTTCCTGTAAAAAAATTAAAAAAGGGTTGAAGTCCTGTATAAGGAGCTTCAACTCCTCTCGTCTTTTAAAATAACCATTCATGTTCCATTGAATGGCAAACATCTTTGTTGGGTTGGTTAAAATATTAAATATCTTAAAAATATAAATAAATAAAATTGTATTAAAATGAAAAGACTAAAAAACTGTCCTACTCTGTGGAAGACAAGCTTACCTACTAAGCTTTAACTTTCTCCCCTTCTGTCGATTTAGGAGGATGGTACGCAGTTGGTCTTCGTCCAACTGGTCCTCCTCCATATCCTCCTCGTTAGCCACATGTGGGTGTCGAGGAGGTGAAGGCAGTGGAGTGACAGCACTCCTACTGCGAGTTGGGACCTCCTCAGACTGACCCTTTAGTGGTGCAGTCTGATCCATCCCTTCCTCGTTAGCCACATGATGGTCTCGAGAAGGTGAAGGCAGTGGAGTGACATCACTCCTACTGCGCCTTACAACTTTTGCAGACTGATTTTTTGGTGGTGCAGTCTGGGACACCACGTTGCTGGATTTCTCTCCAGCGACTTCCCTTTTGGAGGGCTTCTTTTCTACGTTCCTTTCCTTAATCTTTGTCTCTTTTGTCTTCGGTACCAGGGTTTCCGTCTGCGTGCTGATGGTAACCTTCTTCACAGAAGTTGCTGCCACTGACGCAAAAGACCTTGAAAACGTTGGAGCAACCATAGTCCTGTATTTCTTCCTAGCCTCGAGGTACGGGATCTTCTCCGTCACCTTGATCTCCATGATCTTTTTTTCCTCCTGCAGCTTAGGGCAATCTCGTGAGTAGACCGGATGCGGTCCCTCACAATTGCCACAAAGAGCAGGGCTGGCACAGGGCTCCTCATCGTGCTTCTCCTTCGCACATTTTGGGCAGGTGGGCTTACCCTTGCACCGTAGTGCAGTGTGCCCGAAGGACTGGCACTGGAAGCAGCGCATGGGGCTAGGAATAAATGGCCTCACAGGACATGATTCGTATCCAACGAACACCTTCTCTGGCAGTTTGTCGAACGCGAACGTGAGCACAACAGAGGTCGTATTTATAGTCTCGCCGTTGCGTTTCGTCGTCAGTCTACGACAGGAGATGACTCCTTGGGGAGCCATCTCCTTCGTTATCTCCTCGACGTCGACATAAAGAAGGTCGTAGCATGATATAACGCCACGACATGTATTTAAGGTCTTATGCGTCTCAACTCTCACTGGGATGTCATGCAGAGTTGTCATCGACAGCAACTTCTGGCTCTGCTTATCATCAGCTGTTTCTATAAGCAGGGTACCATCTCTCAATTTCTTTACAGACTCTAACTTTCCTGGCACCGAGCCAGACAGAACCTTGTGAAGGGAGAACCTTGTGAAGGGAGACACCTTCGTCAGGGTCTCTCCTTCCTTAGCACACTTTACAATTAAATATTTTCGGCAACTGCCGGCAGCTAAGTCTCCCCCGCCCATTTCAGGGCGGGATCTTTTTGGAGGAGGAGAAGATTGAGTGGCCGTAAAAAGAGCCATAAGTGGATATGGATATTCGTCCTCTGGTCTCCCCACCCACCACGGAGCCACAAATGGGACGCCACACCACAAACTGATGCAGACGCCAGGGCTAACCAGAAGGATATAGCGCCTCTGACTTGGTTGTCTGCTTCGGGTAAGATCTCCAGTGCATGGGCTAGCCAAACCCATGCACCTTCGACCCCCCTACACAGACCCCCATAGCCTCCGCACTCGCCGACCGGAACGTCAAGACGTGACGGCAAGCCGATTCATCGGGTGTGGCTAGCACCCGACGTCCCGTTTACAGTGAGTCCGAGGCCGAAGTGGTGTGTTGCTCACGGATCGCATCATTACGAAATTTAATGCCAGCAATCCGGCAAAACCCATGCGGGATTTAAGGACGCTACAAGGTATTTAGTATATTATAATATTTCATTATGATTACTATCTTTTGAATTCAAATATGTTCGGATAACCATGCGGGATTTAAGGACGCTACAAGGTATTTAGTATATTATAATATTTCATTATGATTACTATCTTTTGAATTCAAATATGTTCGGATAATGCGGCCATATCACAGGATTTTTTTTTCGAAATCTACAATGCACCATTTGGTTTTTTATAAAGCGTTATGGAAGAGAGTGAAGGCCAAACAGGCAGTGGACGAGGAAAGAAAGAATAGAGTTGCTACTGGTGGTGGACCTCCAGTAGCAACTCCGATTGACTCGATGGACAGTATGGTGGTCGCTTTGCAGGGCGATGCGGGAAATCCTATCGAAAAACTCTAAGTTGTGTTTTCCAGTAAGAATGCATGTGCGAGTTGTCTAAGTATCGAGAAAAATGAAGGGAGCAGCAAAATCCGTGCAGAGAATGGAGGCAACCAGAAGGATGTGGCAGCAAATCTTCTGCTGTCAGATGTTGGTTGCCTTCTTCCTACAGAGGTATCAACGAGGTAAAAATTCTACAGAATGAGTTAATGTACACCTATTTTAAATGTTTATAGAGGCATCTTAAGATAACTATATGATATGATAAAAACTACAGAAGACTGCTGAATGAAAATGTTGGTTTACAGGTTAGGTTAACAGGTTCCAAGTTGATAAAGCATGCTGTGTAGTATGACTTTTATTAACATATAATATGGTGGTGGTGTGAAAATGTCATTTTAAACTAATATTGGTTCAGTTACCTTAACATTAGCTTTTGCTTAATAGAGATAAAGGTGGGAACATGCTGTAAGTATTTCCATTTGTCTGGTGCCTTTGAGGTAAAACTTCCTAGAATACAAGCTAATGCTGCAAATATTATTATGTACTGAACTAGTTGGTAAATTTTTATTTGTGATTTTTTGCATCTCTACCTCATTTCAGCTCCAAGGATAATAGGAAGAGAAAGAGGGAGACAGAAAGCCCTGCAGAGATGGCTTCCTCACTAAAGAATGTATTTCAAAAAAGAAATACGGAGATATATGAATTGCAGAAGGAAGTGCTGCAATTACAGGAGGAGGCTGCACAGCTGCAGATAGAGGAGAGGAAGCTTTTGCTAAAAAAGGCAAAATTGGAACTGTGGGAGAAAGAGAAGATATTGATTAACTGTATTGGTTTACCTGTATGGTACATTGAAAATAAATAATATACACCCTGATATAAAAGCATTCATTGTCCATTTTATTTTTCTATAAAACTTTTAGTTCACTTTAAATAAGCAACTGAAAAAGTTATTTCCAAGAGGTAAGTTATTCAGGGAATACATGGTTGAAAAATAAATGTCAAATACTTTCTAACAATCATAAGAAAGGAGTTTTCCGGGAGAGCTATTGAAAAATGAATTATGGAATTGAACTTAAATGTGGGATTTTATTCCTACCTGTAGGATTTCCTACTTGTAATTGCCTACTTGTAGGATTTCAGTAACATTGTATCTTCATCCTCAGTTCTAGAGTTCTGACTGACTTACATTAATGTCCACTACTTCAAACTTCCCTTAGCTGTTATACCAAAAACATTTTACACATTTGACTTTTCAATTTTGTGTATATCACTTATATAAAAATCTTCAAGGCAATATTTAAATTTCAATGAAAACCATATTCAAATTTCTATTTTATTTAACTCTCATCCACCTCGTACTTTGTGATGTTATTTAAAAATGGGAATAGCTTGAAGTGTGCTGACCACTGCATCCCTGGTTGAGGTAAATTGAACAAGTGAGGTTTAGTATTGAGAATTGACCACTCAAGATTACAGTTTCTGTGTAATTGAGAGTTGACAGTATAAGAGATTTTTAATGTTAGGTGGGATGTAACATTCTTATATTTTATTAAGAAATTGGCAGTTTTTTGGCTCCTTAGCAGTATTTGGATTATTCAATGTAGGTTCATTCCCTGGAAATCTTAAATATGCAATTGTTTCATTGAGAGGATGAAGGCTTTCACACAGGTTTGAAATTATATTTGAATAAATGTAGCAATAGTACTAGTATTAACATTCAGAAGAGTGATAAGTAGTAAAACTGATTTAGATAGAATTAAACCCTTTATTAACTGTGCAGAATAGAATTAACTCCTTCCTGCATGATTTATCATACATGATACAAAATGAAAATGTATATATCTCACTATCCAGATACATTATAACTTATTTGAGACAATTTTTCCAATGCATTATATTCTGTGAGTTAATTCATGCTGCAAGATGAAATAAAAATTAAGACTGCTCTTGAAGTACTGAATATGGTCATTATGCATTAATACTAATGACATCTCATTAACTTCAACATTATATCCTTCCTGAAGAGCAAAATTGCAGTTGCGACAACTATCTTAACTGTTTTTCTGATATTGGTTTGTAAACCAGTGGAAATGCATGGAAATCTTTTTTTCCATACACCAAATGGGGTCTAGGACATCTCGACGCGGCCATCTCGCCGCGGCCGTCTCGCCGCAAGGACTTTTTGCGGCGGATGTTTTAAGTGCATTCCAGAGTTGAATTTTTAGAGAAGATAGATAAAAGTTTACTTCCGAATTGTAATTTTTACCTATGGTATTATCTGCAATACAAACGATATACAAAGCATATAAAATGTATAGTGTGTAATAGTTTAATGTTTTTACTTTTCTAGAAGCGAGTCCAAGTTGAAAAACATCAGTATGTATTGATAAACTGAAAGTCTTTGAATTTTAGTAAGTCGAGTGTTTAAGGGAATTTTTATGGTAAACGTTTGTGAGTTAAACTAGAAACGAAACTCTAAAATTCAGAATAACCAATTAAATATTCCGAAATTCTTTTTTATTAGGTTATCTTGACTGTAAAATTAAATTCTTTAAGTCAACCCGCATGAATGATCATCATGAGTTACATTCATTTTTGAAATGCATATAATTATAAAATGTGCTTTTACGCAAATTATTATCTCCTCTTTTGATCTAGAAAACTTTATTAAAGCGTCTATTCAGTACATTTTATTCGTATTCTGAAGAAATTATTTTCTGTATCATTTGAGTTTATAATGGAACTAGGGGTATAATCCAAATTAGACTTCCTATATTGTGTACGTGCTTGATATCAGCAGTCATAGGAATGGTTGACTGGCGGCCATTAATGTAGAGAAGTTGTCTTAAACTTTTGAAAATTATTGCATGAGTTTGCCTATCAAAAAGCACAAAAACAAGATTTTTGTATAATTACCATTTGAATAAATTTTTCTTTCTGAGAGGATACCCTATTTTTAAAAATAGACTTATTGAGATGCACTAATGGCTTCAAAAAATTCTCTCGGTGAGATTCATGCATAATTTGCCGTGGTTATAGCTCGATCGTTTTACAATGGCAGGCGACGACGCAGGAGTTAGTGGAGAAACGTAATTTAATAGGTGAAAATGAGTGGAGAACAGTATGCCAGAAAAAAATACAGAAAATGAGTACATTCAAAAAGAATGTGTAATGAACGGATTTGAAGAAATACTTGTTAATATAAATTTGGAGAATGAAAGTGATAGCACTGAAGCAAGTGACTAATAAATATCAAAATAATAATTATTATTAACTATTATTGTAACTATTATATTTTGCATGTATAAAATGATAAATAAAGGTTTCCTTAAAATATATTTCAGTAGTTGTTATACTTTGTATCAAAGAAGCTTCCTCCTCTTTGACCACCTGCACGAGGAACTGAACTAGAAAATAAAACTACTCCCACTAGGCATTCATAAGATTCAAGGAATTCTCAAATGAGTAAATTTCCCCATGGAATTTCTGGAAGTCGTTAGATATTATCTTAATGTCAAATTTGTGGAACGAACCAAGGGACTTGAGGATTAGTGAATTTGGTTGGGGTTTGGACCCCGTGGCGACAGGGTATGGGAGCGTGAGGGTGTCGATGACCATGGAAGGTAGGACAATTCGGCCTTTCGCTAAACAATCGAGCTATAGCCTAAGATCGACCATGATTATGGCAGTCTTATCTTTGCTACCGTATGGTAAACATCCGTCCTCCGAGTTCCCATTCACTGTGTGATATCGTCTGCGGATCCTTGCTAACTTGCTCAGTGAACATTTTTATTCACTTTACAATAACATTCCGAAAGTTTTTCTAACTTTTACTAATCCCTTAAAATGGAAATTATTCTGTCTATCCGTGGAAAGGAGAAACTATTAGTGGACGGTTTTGTGTATGTGTTTGAGCGGTTAAGTAGCGATGAGCGTGAGAAATTTTGGCGTTGTGAAGAACGTGGAGTGTGCAAAACTAGAATACCCACTTGTATTCCAAAGTGAATCACATATTAACGAAGCGGCAACTTCGTATTTTAAGAAAATAAAATTATTGTTAAAGTTGTCTAGAATAAATATGAACTATGTAGTATTATTGAAGACGTAAACTCAAGTAACTGTACGAAATTTGATCAAAATCGTTAGAGCCGTTTTTGAGAAAATCAAATTGTTCTTAAAAATGCGTAGAATAAACTTCCCTTAATTACTGATCAATGTCAACCATTTCATCACAGTCTCTGCTCAGTATGATAAAATGCTTAAGTACGAGATTCCATTCATTTTCGCTTTACCGTTTACATTTACATTTACATCAATACCCTGCAAGCCGCTAGAAGCGTTTGGCAGGGGATGTCACAACACCAAGTGAACTCTAACTAATTCCTCTGTTGGACTGTTTTATTGCGTCTGGGAAAAAGGATCTGTAGTATTTCTCTGTTCTAGCGATTGTTTCGACATATTTTCTCCTGTACTCTGATCTAACATTACGTTCACTAACACCGATGGGGATGACTATGCCGCGTACGTCATCAACGAATTCGGAGCTTTCGAATTTTTCAAAAAGTTTCCTTTTGTAATCAATTCTTCTACTCTTCAACGTCTGCCGTTTAGGCTCCAGAGCCAGTAACAGACAGATAGACAGTCAGACGGCATTGCGAAAACCACTTGTTCGGATTCAGCAACACCTAAAACGTGTATTTCCGTAAAAATATCGAGGTCGATTTTTTTCGTGATAACAATACATTCTCAATATACTTCGTATATGAGAAAGTACGAAGCAAGCATGAAAACAATTCATAGTTTTTATCACTTCAAAACTCCATATTTGGGCACTCGTATTTGAAAACTCAACGCTTCTTTTTGGTTTGTCGAAATCTTCTTTTCGCTTTATCTCAATTCACTCAATTTAATAGTGTATAGTTACATGTTAGACGAATCGCACCCAAAGCATTTTTATCAAATTAGCGATGGATAAGCAATTAAGGTTCTTCGCGATCGTCAGAGTTTTGTTGCTACGGTAGAGCGATATGTTAATAGCATAGGATAATCAGCACGTTTAATATTAATATTATGTTAAACACTTATTATTACTAAAAGGACGAAAATCAGACAAAGACGTGAAGACAGAAAGAAAACTCAACATTGTTCGCATAGGCCGTGAGATTTTCATATATACCTACTTAAAAATAAACGTATAATGTAAAATAAAACTAATATGGAATATTCAACGTGATTTTCCGTTAATTTTTAATCAATCACGGCGAGATGGCTGCGGCTAAAAGTCCCATTCCCCACCAAATGTCCTCTCAACACTGCACCTCGCCTTCCTATGTGCTGTGTTGTATCGCACTTCAGCATTCGTCACAGGATTTCTAAGGGGCATCAGCAAATATCTTTTACATGGATACCCACTATCGCCTAACAGGTGTCCTTGCAGCCTTCCAGATTCTGTTCTTTGACAGTGGAGCATCTAAATATTCTGCTGTCATGGGTCGAGCCAGGCCATCGTGCCACAATGTTTCTGATGCATAAGTTTGCATCAGCACTTGTACATTTATCGAATAATAGCCCTCGCGATTAATGTATGCTTGGGCATTCAATCTATTCAGGCAGCATATTCTAATAAGGGTGCAATCCATTGTTCCCACTATTACTGGAAAGTTATCCCCGAAAAGAATTTCATTGACACGATTGAACTGCTATTGACTCATTACACTAATTAAAACAAATTGAGTTATTTTCTAAATAGGTAAATATACTACACTACACTTGCTTATGACTGGCAAATGTAAATCAACCACAACTACAAAGGTCATCAGGAAATCGAACGAAAGATTTCATTTTGTTTTTTTTTTAATATCAGTATTTCAGTCTATTTAAACATATTCCAACACATAAATACCTTCACATTCTTGCAAAATCTGCCATTACACCCGGCAATTCGTTCTCATTTGGTAATTTTATAATATCTCCTTTCAATGCCCATATTGCCTGAGTCACATAGCTCGACAGTCACAGCTCGACATACAGTTGACCCGTGAACACCTGCAATGTCTCCAACAACTTGATTATAACTGCCGGTGGCAAAAAAGTGCACTGTCAACAATTGCTGCATCGGGGTCAATGGATTTCCTCGGTCGTCTGGTGGTGAATGAATTTCGTTGCTTATTAGCAATAGCAAATCATGCGCCGTTGCTTTATGTAGCCTAAACCGCCTTTTAAAATCCTTCTCGTCATATATTTCGAAGGGATTACATCAATCCTGCAGTGTTGTTCTCCTTTCCACCTCTATTAGCTCTTCCAAATGGTATAATTGTGTTAGATGAGCAACTTGAAGGGCTAAACTATCCATTACGAGAAGCTCAGTTGTAATTCACCCAACTACCTCGAATACCAGTCTCAAATATGGCGTCCAAATAGTGATGTTAAACCGTGGCTTAGACCATGGCTCAGACAGAAACTCGTTCCTGCAAGTAAATACCGAGGTTTAGACGAGGTTTCCAATGAACGTTGGCTAAACTCTGTTCTTGCAATCCACTCTTAGAGTCCACGGTACCTGCAGGCAGGGTGGACCACCTTGCCCAAACAATACGCCAGTTAAAACATACTCTGCCAGGTAACATGGACTCTATCACTTTAAATCAATATTTTCACATATCTCTACATAAATATTTTGAAGAGTGTGTTTGTTCCATATAAAGTCATACTTCGCGATAACCTACAGTTTTGCATAAACTATCCTGCTGCTTAAACTAGTCAAATGCGCTATTTTTCACACCGAAATATGCTGGGTGAAAGGTTGAAATAATTATTTTTGTTTTTCATGTGAATGCCTCGAATTCACAGTGCAGGACTTTTTATTAGCTTTTATGAAGGTGACAGAATTAAGCTATCTACGCAAAGTGTATACCATCCTACGAAGAAATGAATCAAGTTTTTTATCCATGTGAAAGGATTTTGCATTTAATTCTAAATCGCTCGAAAATTGTTTAATTTCTGAGTTGCGAATTGAAAATTGATTTTCGCATATATCTTATTTGAAACGGAATTATTCCAAGGAATCGAACTTGGGATACTTTTTCGAAAATTTAGATTTTTCCCGACCCTGGTGGAAATTTGGGAGAAAGTAGCAGTTGGAAAATCTATCCGTTATATCTGAAGTCCGTTCTATCGAGGTCCGATATACCGATGGTTCACTGTACATTCATTCTCTTTGTAGAAGAATATACGCAACTATTTTAAGTTTAAGATATATTTGTTTCACTTTGTAAATTTCGGTACGATAACATAATTTTGAAGTTTCTTTATTCTCTTCATTTCTGACAGGCATATACTAGTATAAATATAATGACATGGATACCAAATCCCAGAAATAATACGATACATTGCTTCATTTCTAAACCAGTCCCTAGATAATTGGATCAAGGAAAGTTAATGACCAAATATGTCTGTTTTACTTTCTCATATACGAAGTATATTGAGCAAGTATTCTTATCGCGAAAAAATTTGACCTCGAGATTTTGACGGAAATATACATTTTAGGTGTAGCTGAGTCCGAAAAAGTGGTTTTCGCAATTCTTCAATAATACCAAATAGTTCATATTTCTCAAAAAATGAATATAAGGCTAGTTTATTCTAGGCAACTTTAACAATAATTCGATTTTCTCAAAAACGGCTTGAATGATTTTGATAAAATTTTGTACCGTTACTTGAGAATATGTCTGCAATAATACTACATAGTTAAGGCTAGTTTATTTTTGGGCAACTTTAATAAAAATTGGATTTTCTAAAAACCGGCTGATACAATTTTAATTTTCTAAAGATAACTAAATGACGCATTAATATATGAGAAAGTTTGTACTATGTATGTTGTGAGTTGCATGTATGTGAGTTACACTGTGAGTTACTTTGTAGTGAAAGAGAAGGCAACGCTGTTGGTTGCCTTCGGGATGGAGGCGAGTTCATACATGATCGCTCTTCGGTGAGCTCCACACACCAAGTGTAATGGTAGTGTTTATCCTCTTAAACAGTGCAATTCAAACACTAACTATCAACGTGCTTATATACACAGTGCTAACAAGGATTCATTTCAAGTGTTCTGTTTTTCACCCCTTAATTGTGTCGAAGAAATATAAATCTGGTGATTGTTCCACCTATGTTTAGCCTTATTTAATTATACAGTCCACTTGCATTTACCACAACGAGTCACCGTCGGAACATATGTTGTACCGATTTTTTGCATTGATTTAAGAACACGAGTTACACCGGGTATAATTGCTATTTATAAATTAAAGTAAAATCTTTAGGTGAAAGTACAAAAGTTTAAGGATTAAGTTTTTTCCTTTTTCATAAGTACCATTGGGTTTTTTTATGGGCTTTTAAATCTGAGCGTTGCTATTAGTCATTCCCTGTTTCGGCCATCGCTTTCAGATTTCTAGCACATCTAGAAGTACCAAAACATTTATGTCCTCCTGTATCCTATACATAGGAGGCGTCCATATATGCTATAGATAATCCATAAAATTCTATTAGTTTCACTTGGCGGTGAATTGCTGCTGGTAAATTTTCCGGCGGTTAGTAGTCTTCCACACAGTGTCAGACTGGCCAGGGTGTCAGCTTGCCCGATGGCAAGTGGGCCCCCTTAAACATTAGACAATATGTTAAAAATGTTAATGACCTTTTAGTAGCTTGAAAATATAATAGAAGTTCTAATATTATTACTGTATGCAACTAAAATTTATGTTGTATTACTATTTTAATAAAAAAATTTTAATAAAATCATTTTTCGGGGATACTTTATATTTAAGAATATAAAAAATAATTCTGATTCGGGTTATGTGAGGCCAACGCATACGTTATATAGGCTCGGATCTTTACTATTGCAACTGCACGGTGAAGCTTAGCTGGGAATCCCAGCCTGGTATCGTGACGTGCAGCCGGAGTCAACTTTGTATCGAGCTATTGCATACATTGCAAAGACAGCAAATATTTTTCATTGTGTCGGCCTCAGTTTGAGTGTGCTTCGTCAGCTCTTCACCTCGTGCTTGCTCTGTTTTGTGTGTTTTATAAAAGGTATGTATTTAATTAATATTTTTTATATACTGTATGCCCTTTAATTTAAATATAATGTATTTTCTTTCATTGTATAAAATCAGTATAAAAATACTAGGTAGTAAATATATTTAAGCTGCAGTCTCAAATAATAATATATACGCATAATGCAAATTCAATAAATAATGATACCTTTTATTTACTCTACAGTTAAAATTACTGTGATTGTTAAAATTGTTGTTAATAATAGATGCATCTATAAAACATATTTCCATTGATGTGTTCTTGCGGCGAGGTCCATTATGTATTTCTAGCAGAAATACATAATGGACCGATTTTATAATACCACAACCACCATCCACATCAATGTACAGTTCTGCAACAAATAATCAAGAAGCAAGAAACAATACTCATGGTGATGATGCAATGACTTGTGAGTTACAAGAACAGGAAAGAGCTACTTTGAATGTAGAGACAATTACAATAGCATCCTTTACTCACCAACCCAGGCCCAGTACTTCTGGCTTCATTGTTCCGGTATCTGTACTACCTGTAGTTGCAACATCTGAACACATAGCTTCAACTAGTTACAGGGAATCAGATATACCTTCAGGCATAAATGACTTGATTTCTGAAGCACAGCCTATAAATGAACCTACACAAGAAAATGAAAGACCAACTGCTGGAATCTTCCAATATCCACCACGAGCAAATTTGAAACAGTTTTTTGCTGAACATTCATTTCAGCCACTTGATGATCTGCCATTTGATGTTCATTTGTATGAGAGGAAAATTATGAATGACTCAGTCCCAAGAAAATGGGTAACATATAACAAAGAAAATAGGTGTTTATATTGTTCATACTGCTTGGCCTTTGAGTCTCCCAACACTTGTAATCCATCACCCTTTGTACGTGGCTTTAGTGACTACAGGCGTATTAGCCAGAGCTTGGCTTTACACGAATCGACAACAACATATGTCAGAAATGTTCAGCAATTTATCTGTGTGGTTAACGATGGCACCTTAAGATAATTTTTTTGCATCTTCACTAATTAAAAAGAAAGAAGTGTTGAAGCAGAGGAGTATTGTCATGAGGATTATAGACATCATAAAGATGTTAGGCAAGCAAGCACTTCCTTTTCGAGGTAACAAATGAATCGGCCTACACTCTGGATAATGAGGTTCTGAATCATGGCAATTTTTTAGTTACAGTGCAGTTGATGGCAAAATATGACCCAATTATGGCAGCTCACGTTTCTGCAGTACAAAACAAGTCTACACAATGAATCAAACGATTAGAACAACAAGGAAAGGTTCAAAGTAAAGGCCGTGGTGGACTTGTTACATACCTGAGTAAAACAACTATTAACATGTTAATCCAAATTATGAAGAATATGATACAAGAAAGAATTAGTCATGAAGTTTCTCAAGCAAAATATTATTCTATTCAAGTTGATTCAACACAAGATAATTCAATTCAATCAGTTTAGCATTATTATTCGGTATGTGCTTAAAGGTGTTATCTGTGAGCGACTACTTTCAGTTGTGCCAAGTAATGATGGTACAGGACAGGGACTTTTTGATCTATTGACTGAAACATTACAGCATCCTAAAAAATGTTTATCTGATAGTACAGATGGAGCTGCAAGCTACCATGGCCAGTATAATGGTTTACAAAGTAAAATTACTGATGTGGCTGATCAAAATGTTCATATATGGTGCTATGCCCATGTCTTGAATTTGGTGATAACTGAAACAACAAAATGTTGCATGCCTGCAGTTTCTTTTTTCAATTTGCTCCAGAATTTAGCAACTTTTGTGAAAACATCATACAAGAGAATGGCTATATGGATAGAAGTTGTTGGAAAACATCTAGGACAAGAAAAATTGAAACGATTAAAGCTAATTGGTGAGACAAGATGGTCAGGAAAATCCAATGCAGCAACAACTATATTTGGACGTTTTGATGATGCCGCTGTCAGTACTTTTGTAAATCTATTGACATGCTTATCAATGATACAAGATTCAGACAAGTTTGATGCAAAAACAAAACAAGAAGCAAATGTTTTACTTCAAAGTCTTCTAAAGTTTGAAACAATATTGACAGCATTTACTTACTTGTATATATTTGAAACTACAGTCCCGTTATCAAGTTATTCACAGACAAGTGGTTTAGATATGTTTACTGCATGGAGTTTAGTAGATTCAGCTACAACAAAGTTGAAGGAACAGACAAGAACATTTGATAACGTTCACAGCAAGGCATTGGATTTGTAAATAAATGTAATGACAAGATTTCACAACTGAATATGGATGAAAATCAAACATTGGAAACAACATTGCCAGTTAAGAGGCAGAGGAAGAAGAAAAGAATGGCAGATGAGCTTATAGATGATGAAGGAAATTCCTCAGATTCTCTAGCTGATTTTCGAGTAAATGTGTTTAACCTAATAATGGACTGCATTGTCCAGTCACGATTCACACTTTGTACAACACAAAAAGTTGTATAAAGATTTATCCTGCTTGGACCCAGCAAAGTTTAAAACTATTGCAGAGAAGGGCCTTGAAGATTCGAAGGTATTATTAAGCTGTCTCCACAAATCAGCAAAGATCAAGTAATATTGGAGTTGTTTTCTTTTGCTTCGAACTTTGATGTATTAAAGCTATTGATTAATGATGGTGAGAATATGGATTCCAGTTGCAAGCGTAAAATTTGTAGCATTTGCCCATCGTGTGTACTAAAAATTCTGGCATCCAACAGACTTCATGACAAGGCATATCATAACCTTTATGAACTTTATGAAGTCATCTGCACACTATCAGTTACTCAAGTACAATGTGAGAGGACATTTTCAAAGCTAAAGATCATAAAGACAAGGGTAAGAAATTCACTGTCTGAGGAGAACTTGGAATCATACATGTTGCTATCCATTGAAAAGGAATTGTTAGATGAATTGGATGCAGAAGCAATTATTGACAGATTCGCACAATCATCTCGTGAATTCAAACGATTGCTCTTAATATAGTGGACTGTATGAAATATGCTTTTGAACTACCTGTTAATGTGTAAAATGTTCAGTACAAGCAAACTATTTAAAAATATCCGTCATTTATTTAAAATAAAAAAAAAATTATTTAAAAATTCAATTATAACAATCTGTATTTACATTTAGTATCTACGGTATACTTCCAGTAATATGTACAATATATGTACACTGTAATTACTAAAAAATATACATCTATTTTGCAAAAATTTTAATTGTACCTTTTTTCCACTTATTAGTACAGGAAAGTTAGGAAAAATAGCGGAAAACATTCGAACAAAGCTGATTTTTGGCAGAGATGCTCAGACTGGCATCTAGTTCAACATACTAAAAGTCCTCAATGATCCGATGTGAGCTTCGGCCACCATATTGGAAATATGGTGCCCGAAATCAGTTTTTCGTGAATATCTCGCGAACGGTGGCATCTACGTGAAAATTTCCAATTACAAGGTTGTAGCGAATTAAATTTCCTACAAAAAAGACCCTATCACTTTTTGTCATCAGAGTAACTATTCTCCGTCAAAATAGCGAAAAACAAAGCGAACTCAATGAAAACGGCAAGAAACGTGGCGAAATCCATATGAGTATGTGTTGGTAATGTCTCCCATCACTGTTTTTTCATATATGTGCTTTAATGGTGGAGGGGTTGGTTAGGGGGAATGGTCACTGTCAAACTGGGGGAGGGGGGTGCATGACCCTCCCCTAAAAAATTTCATTCTTGGAGAAAGAAGCGCTGAAAGATATACCTCTGATGTTCACATTTACATCTTTTTATACTTATTTCCACATCACCCTGGAGGTAAAAGTATATGGCGCGTTTTTTAATGTGCCCAGTAGGTCTAGTCCACAAAATATGGTTCACCTTATTCCAATCGCAGTCTTTTAACAGCTGTACTGGTCGTTGGTTCATCCTCAGTAGATGTAGAAGGAAATACGTCACTACACTCCATTCTATCATCATCGAATACATATGGTTCATTTACTGTATCATCATCGGTACCAGACAAAACCTTGTGAATTAGGAAGGGAGACACCTTCGTCAGGGTCTCTCCTTCCTTAGCGCACTTTACAATTAAATATTTTCGGCAACCGCTGGCAACTGAGTCTCCCCCACCCATTTCTGGGCGGGATCTTTTTGGAGGAGGAAAAGATAAAAAGAGCCATAATTGGATTTGGATATTCGTCCTCTGGTCTCCCCACCCACCACGGAGCCACAAATGGGACGCCACACCACAAACTGATGCAGACGCCAGGGCTAACCAGAAGGATATAGCGCCTCTGACTTGGTTGTCTGCTTCGGGTAAGATCTCCAGTGCATGGGCTAGCCAAAACCATGCACCTTTGACCCCCATACACAGACCCTCATAGCCTCTGCACTCGCCAACCGGAACATCAAGACGCAACGGCAAGCCGATTCGCCGGGTGTGGCTAGCACCCGACGTCCCGTTTACAGTGAGTCCAAGGCCGAAGTGGTGTGTTGCTTACAGACCGCATCTTGAGCATCCGAAACCCAGATGGAGTCCTGAGAGCTCAACCACCAGGCATCCCTTCCCCACCTTACAGGTCTCCACACATGGCAAACACACGGGCGGGCCAATAGCTGGATGTTATGGCTGAACCTCAAACAGCAGACCCACATGCTGTTTGGAAACTACCCTGAGTTGACTGTGGGTTTTTTACGAGGTTGTCTCCTCACCCATTGGTCACCTCTTATGACCAGCAGAGGGGCTGCGGGAGTATTCTACCCCCTTCCCGCAGGGGGGCTGATTGTGAGATCTTTCTCCAACAGCTTAAACAGTTAAGACTGACGAACAAATGATACAGTTCAGGATCCAGGAGTGGAGAGGATGAGATAATAACTTGGAGAGCACCAACCGCTAAAAGAAGAACTTGAATATAAGGAGTAAATGGAAAACCCCAATCCTAACGAATATTGAAAACAATAGTTTGAAAGGACGACATACTGGGAGGGGGAACAGTGAATGTGAAAGCGGCACATACATTTAAGATCAATGCTTTATCTTCCTCGTTTCTTCTCTTATGCTTCCTGAAGTAATCCTTTCTTTCATAAATGTGGAAAAACCCAAAAGGACAAAGGGTGATGGGCAGGGTAGGGCTCCTTTTGTGACAAGGCGGTACAAAAGGCTCAGCGGGTGACAAAGGG
Source organism: Uropetala carovei (assembly GCA_036926305.1). Lineage (NCBI taxonomy): Eukaryota > Metazoa > Arthropoda > Insecta > Odonata > Petaluridae > Uropetala > Uropetala carovei. Next base: position 3,565,374 of record JAXCHB010000043.1, read on the forward strand.
TTTTAGCCCACTTTCACTCGCCCCGATGCCATGTATGACTGTCCCTACAAGGTTTACAGCCAGCTAGAGCAAGTAGTAATGAAATAACGAAATTAAATTTTTGGTTTTCGTTATAGCTTTTTGAAAAATTTCGTTAACGTTTTTTGTTATGTTAACTCAAAATTATTTCGTTTTTTCATTATTTCGTTACGTTACATGTAATGTTTTCCAGCACTAATCAAATTCGAACAAAGTAGTTCTAATAAATTTCCACATATTCCGAAATAGTTGAGTTTCTGAATCAACCATGATCTACCTTATCGAACGCTTTAACATAGTCGATATAAAAAGTCTCTTTGGGACCTAGCACGTAATGAAGATACAACTTGATTGACATGGACAGGTAGGTTAGTTGTTGGATGACAGGGGAGAAAACCATGTTTATCAGAGAAAGCTCTCCTACAGTGAGATAAAACTTTGTCGTGGAGTAGCCTCTCAAACACTTTTGAGAAAGTGGGGATGATAGAAATTGGCCGATAGTTACGAATGTTTGACTTGCAACCGATTTTTAAAACAGGTGTAACAATGGCTTCCTTCCACATCTGTGGAAAGGAATGATATTGCAAAATTTTGTTAAATAAATGAAATAAAGGATAACTAAGTTCCTTGCACAAGCTTTCAAATAATAATGGGGACGCGATCTCTACCAGGTGATACACTATTTTTTAAACTACGAATAGCAGTTAAAATCTCACCTTTAGAGAATCAAAGAGAGAAAAGAGTATCCAATTTTTTAAAAGCCAGACCATTAACATTAGACAGGGGCATAGGAACATTAAAAAAAGAGGAAAAATAATCCAAAAACAAAGCACAAGCCTCTTGACTAGTACTAGCGACACGATCGTCATATGTGACAGAAGAAGGAATTCTACGGGAACCCCTCTTTCCTCTCACGAACTTCCAAAAAATTTGGGTTCTTCCTTTAGAGATAAATCTATACCCTTTAAATAGGAGTTATAATTTGAAAGTTGAAGGTGCTTAAACAAAGTTTGATGGAAAGAAAATTCCATATAATCAGACTAGTTGAGAGCGCTTCCAATGGCGAAAACATTAAGCTTAGAGCATTTTTCCCCCTCTACCACCACTTTAAGCTTTCGAGAGGTGCGAATATGAAGTACACCTTTGCCAAATTGCCAGTGATCCGCTCTTGATAGTAGCATGGGAAGGAAGCGTAAACGTGGTAGATCTGGCAAATCTGTCGAACTCGGAGCGATGTGAACAGCATAGTATCAGTATTAGTACCTGCTGCAGTTGAGGCGGCGTGTGTTTTGTCTGATATTTTGACAATGCCGAATGTGCGAAAACGTAAGAGCGGTCAAGCCACCTGCTTTAATCCGGAATGGGAATTACCATTTCTGTTTGTGCCTTATGAAAATCAGGCAAAATGTTTGGTGTGCCATGCTGTTCTACTGGGGAAGAAGAAACAATTTACATCTACCAGTTGGTCACAAGCAAACTTTTGATGTATTTGTCGGCGACACTCGACAGCAAAAGTTCAATGAGATGAAAGCTTTATTGCTTAGCAACTCAGAGGTAGGTTGATGATAATTTCACGTTTGGTAGGTGCTACCCAGGGCCAGTCACGCCATGTATAAGCAGGGCGGCCAGCTTAAAATTGCCCCTTGAATTTACTGCGAATTTCGATTGTCTCATTTTGCTTTCACCACGAACCATATATACAGTCTCGCCACATTAAAAACATATATGCGATTTTGCAGGATCAGGATAGTGTTTACGCACCTGCATTGCGAGCAAGTTACAAACTTGCGCTGCTGATTGCCAAGTCGGGCAAACCTTTCACCGAGGGCGACTTTTTAAAGGAATGCATCCTCTCAGCGGCAGAGCTGCTGTGCCCCTCAGATGTGCAGAAGTTTGAGGACATAAAATTGTCTCGCACCACAGTGGCTCGGCGAATCGCGGACATAAGTGAAGACGTGCGCCGTCAACTCATGGAGAGGGTGTCTGGATTTGTTGCGTTCTTGCTCGCCCTGGACGAGTCCACGGACATCTCCGACATGGCTCAGCTGACTATTTTTGTGCGCGGGGTAGACAACGAGCTTCACGTCATGGAGGAACTCCTGGACATCGTACCTTTGAAGGACACAACCACAGGCGCAGATATTTTTCAGGCTACGGAGGCGGCAGTTGATGCCATGGGGATGTAATGGGATCGACTAGTTTCTATCACCACTGACGGTGCACCTGCTATGCGTGGAGAACACTGGGTTTCTCAGCTTTGTCAGGGAAAAACTGCGCAGCGTTGGTGTGACCCTTATGGCTGCGTTCCACTGCTTCTTACATCAAGAAGCCCTATGCAGGACGGCGGCAAAAGTAAAGAACGTAATGGAAGTTGTGGTTAGCATCGTCAATTACTTGCGCTCCCACGGACTGACTCACCGCCAGTTCAAGGAGTTCCTGCAGTCAGTGGAGGCCGAGTACGTTGACGTGTCTTATCACTGTGAGGTGCACTGGCTGAGCCATGGTCAGGTGCTCAAGAGGTTTTTCCACCTGCGGGAGGCAATATCATTGTACCTCGACATTAAAGGGAAGCCAGACAATCATCTCAGTGATCCTGGCTGAATCACTGACCTGGGGTTCATGGTGTACCTCAGCAACCACCTCAATTCATTAAATCTATCACTGCAAGGCAAGAGCCAGCTGATCACAGACATGTCGGACAAAGTGGAAGCCTTCAAGAGAAAACTTATGCTGTGGAAAAGCCAGCTGTCTGATGCTAATACCGCTCAGTGCTATGCCCGCCCATCAGCGGTCTAAGCATCTGTGTCCAAGAGCGGTGACCGCCGATTGGCAGGCTCGCTCCCCTCCGCAATCTATTGTCCTGTCTTTCTACCGTTAGCTGAGATGGGAAAACCGAATGTCGTCCGTTCTTCAGAACAGTTTGAGCTTTCATACATTGTGCGCCGTTTGCAGTTTTGTCTTCTACCGACCATGAAAATTAGTTTTGAAGGTAAGTTTTTTCTTTTGCCATCATATATTCTAAATTAAATTATTCATAATTTTTATTGTAAATTTTGACTCAAAATATTCTTATGAATGAAGTACATGGCTTATTAATATATTTTTCTTTTATATTCAGGAGTTGAGGATTTATTGTCCGCAGACAACATTTTTTTCCAGACTTTTTTTTTAACGTGTTATTTTATGATTGTTCGTTTTCTTTTAATATCCAGTAATACTGCATTTCCGGTACAACTGGTGTATATAATTATATACTTTATTTATATAACTTATTACCCGAGTCCGTCCCACAGACACCTTAGCTATCAGCGAAGGGAGCCGAGGGAGAGTTTTTTGTAATTACTTCGATATTAATCTTTACTTCTTCTCTAAAACAGTTTTGGCGAAGTATTCTCCACGGGCACACTAGTATGTACATGTCTGCGGCGCCGCGACCGGTGGATGCCTTCTTGAGAGGTTGGAGACCATGGAGCGGGGCCTGGAGTGCCCGGAGGTCACATTACTCGCACAGCAGACTGGGGCGGTAACTCCGACGGACGATCTCTGTTGACATCCCCTTGGATCGGCACAGCGGGCAGACCCAACACAGGATGCAACTCGGGCCGGTATCCCAGACTCGTTGGTGACGGTGTTGGATCGACTCTCTTCGCGGTTGGGCAATTTGGAGATGGCGGCGAAGGAATTGGGTGAGCTTGCCGCAGAGACTAGCCGTAGGAGAGAACATTGAAGGACAGAAAACCACGCAGGGGTGTGCTACACCTGCGGAAGAATCGGCCACATGGCGCGCAATTGCCCGCACACACCACGAAGAACGGCGTGCTATCTATGCGGTCGTGATGGACACCTGGTGCGAGACTGCCCAGATCAGTCATCGGGAAACGGATATGCCGGCCCGCTGGGCTATGGCCGGCCAACTGTTTGAACTCTGTGGTGGCGAGGCGTTGCCGGTGGTCTAGGTAACGGTGCAGTCTTCGAGGGAACTCACAGCCCTCGTGGACAGTGGTGCCAGCGTCAGTGTAATTAGTGCCGGCATTGTTCGGTCATTGGGACTTCTGACGCTCAACTCCTCGCCTAGCGGCATGAGGGGCATCGACGGGCATCTGGTTTGAACGCGTGGTACCGTATCGCTGGAAGTTGATTTCGGCAATGAGAACATAAGAGTTGGAGGAAGTGAGGGTGGTGGATTCCCCTCCCTTTGACCTAATATTGGGGGTTGATTGGATCACCAAGAGCCACGCTACCTTGGTAGGGGTGGGGCAGGGATTGAGGTGCGGCCATGAGGTAAGGTTAGTGCTTCCGGTGCTACCTCTGCTGAAGGCATAGGAATGGAGACTGGTGCACCCAGCCAATCGATCAAGGTGAACGCATCATCCGGGACCGAGGACGTCGCTGAGTGGAACGCGGTGGTGGTCCAATTGAACTGCACTTGGTGCCACTTATTCATACGCCTAATCTGGTAAAACTGACCTTCTAATAACGCTCTTTCATTTCCATCTATTCCGACATGCCCAGGGATCCACAGGAAGAGTACATCCACATCATTTGCCATCAGCCAAGATAGGAAGATATGGATCCTCTGTACCGTGGGATGGCTGTGGTGTGGATTTCAGATGCCTTTCAGTGCACTCATCGAGTCCGAACATACAATGTGTTTCCGCACTCCTGAGGGCAATGCCCTCTGGACTGCGATCAGTTCAGCAGTAAAAATACTGCAGAGGGGATTTAGCTCAGTTCAGCAGTAAAAATACTGCAGAGGGGATTTAGCTTGAAAGCATGAGTGCCATGTCGAGAAGACCGGTATGCACATCCTCCGATTTCGAATATAGTCTGAGTATTCCATCATTATTTCCTGGTGCTTGACCTTGTAAAATAATGGGTCCATGTCAGATTTGGAATGACTAGATAGTTTGGTCAGATACCTTATTTCAGGTATCTGCCACGGTGAAAATTTATGGAAGCCACCAGGACAGACATCCAGTAGTTGGAGGTTTTCTCCGTGGATAAAATTACTTAAACGGATTTGTATGGGTAAAGTTGCTCTTCGTCGTCTGCTAAAAAGTTCTTTAAAACACGGTTTAAAAATTATTTCAAGAAACGGGTGGGTTTTTAACGCTAAAATTTTCTAAACCTATGTGAACATTAAAAGCGTTCCATACATCTCTAAGGGTGGCTCTCCTGCTTCGCAGTAAATACTGGGAACATGGCTGGTTCTGAAAGCACCAGTAGCCAGCCTTAGAGCTGAGTTGTGCACGGTCATCAAAAGGGGTAGATATGAGGTACGTGTAGAGGCATATAAAAAGGACCCATAGTCCAACTTACAGTAGTAGTATATAAAGTATAGTGCATCGACAGCATAGGTCATTTTGCACCGTCATAACTCAAACTTGTACCTTACAAGTTAAATAAAATAATATAGGTTAAAATAGGTACATTAGAATAAATAAGTTAAAATAGGTTGACATAAATACAATATATAAATAGATAAAAATAAACAAGATAAATATATTATAAAAACAGTATAAGAGAAACACAAAATAATTTATTCATAAAGCACTTAAAAGATTTGTTACCCTTAGGAATTTTAAAATAATGTTAATTTTCTGAGGATCGTCAGATAAAAGTTCAGAAAGATTACCCCTCATATTTAAAATTCGACGGATACCTTGATATTTGGCATATTCCGTCAAGAGGTGACTAATGGTTACCAGGCAGTTGCAGGTAGGGCACATGGGAGGTTCCTTTTCCCGTGTAAAAAGGAAAGTGCGTCAAAGCGCAGTGGCCAATTCTAAGTCGAGTGACTGCGACTTCTCCCCGGTGGCTGCTACGTACAGAAGTTGGCCACGGAGTACCACTTGCTTTGATCGCTCTCAGCTTGTTACCTGTAACTGCCTCCCAGGACCTTTGCCATTTCTCAAGCAGTGTACTCTTAAAAAGGTGTTTTAGGTCCTGGGATGGTACCTCATTAATGTCCGTATACTCTTTGCACAGAGCTGCCTTCGCAGCCGAGTCGACTCCTTCGTTTCCATCTATTCCGACATGCCCAGGGACCCACAGGAAGAGTATATCCACAACGTTTCCCATCAGCCAAGATAGGAAGATATGGATCCTGTGTACCGTGGGATAGCTGTGGTGTGGATTTTGGATGGCTTTCAGGGCACTCATCGAGTCTGAACATACGATTTCGCACTCCTGAGGGCAATGCCCTCCAACGCCCTCTGGACTGCGATCAGTTCAGCAGTAAAAATCCTGCAGAGGGGATATAGCTTGAAAGCAGGAGGAGTGCCATGTCGAGAAGACGTGTATGCACATGAACATCCATCCTCCGATTTTGAGCCATCGGTGTAGATCGGAATATAGTCTGACAATGAGAGGCTACGGAGTGTAACTTTCAAATTTCATTCATCTTCTACCAGCGGAAAGTTTAGATCAAAAAAATAAATACCATTTTGGAATTACGGGCCAACGCTATTTAGTTTAAGAGAAATAATTAATTAAAAACTACAGAAATGGACCAATCTTAATAAATCCTTATAACTTCGCTTCTGAGCTCGTTCGAGACTGTAGCCAAGGGGAATACGAGCCTGCCTTGCAATGCGTACTCTTGGGGTCCGAAACCAACGCCGTTCAACTTTTTTCTCGGGTAAAATTTACTTATTCGTACTAGTTTTTATCCCATTTTTCGGAAAATACTTCACCATAATTTTTATTTTTTCTCACAGGATAATTGTTTTTAATCAGTAGACCATTATTTTTTACCCATTTTCAGAAAATATCTATACACCACTATTTTCGTATTTTATTCTCAACCTTCTACAAAAGTTTCCCGTGTATTTATTATCATAAGTTTTAATCATTTTTCCTGCAGGAAGAAGATGATTGTGAGAGCTTAAGATAAAAAATGTATTTGTGGATAATAATAAAGTAATCCATCTCATTAGCTATTATTGGTACTTACCGCAGGCCTTTAGTATCGGAAGATATGATCGCGAAGAATTTCTGCGAGCTCCTCGCTCTGCATCAATGTTCACGTTGGAGAGTTCGCATCGTCGGTAATCTTGTTATCATACACTCCTGAGTTCTTCTGCCCACTCCAAGAATCCACTAATAACAAAAACAGATTTTTTTTGTATAAGGCTTCAAAATATTGTCCAAGAATAGCTCGTACGTGGCTGCATGGGGTTTGCCTGATTTTGAACACATTACAAATACATTTCGGTGTTCACCCATCATCCTATTCACTTCCTGTGTAACTCAGGGTCCAAAATTCCTACCAACCTCTTGTAGGCACAGGAATACATTAGGTAACAATTTACCTGACAGAGTGAAGCCATACTGTGCTGTGTAGGAATGTGTTATGTGCTTCATTTGGCCCACTGCTACCTCTGTTGCTCTTTCATCTTTGTGTGTCAATGTTCTCTTTATATTGACACAATATTCACATCCCATTTGATCAGTATTTATCATAAAATCCGGATCGTACGAGGGTATGACCACAGAGACTTGTTTCTGAAATATTGCTGCAATCTTCATTGTTTCCTCAAACGTTGCTTGGTCTTTCTTGCTTACGTATCTTGTGACATGACGTTGGCTTATTCCAAATTAACATTTAAATTTTTTTACCCAAGCCAGGGAAGCTTGAAATCTAAAATCTTCACTTAAATATTGAAATGCCGCCACCATTGCCCATTGCTGGAGCATTTTTGTTGTCACGGGCTCTCATCTCGCTCTTGCTTCACTGAACCTGTCAAAAGTCCATGAGCTGATAAATATAAATTTATCTTTATAGGTTCCTCCCTGTTTAACACGTTGAATGTGGAGTACTGCGATCGCAGTGGTCGGTGGTAAGCGCTAGGGGCGGACCACTGCTATCGCAGTACTGTTACTCCAACAAAGGAAGAGATCGTTTCGAGAGTCTCGCCTTCCTGGAAACCATTCTCACGGCTAGTACACCTTCTGTGTGTGTTCAGAATTCTTCTAGTGAGGTTCATTTTTTGTGTGGTTCCTGAATTTTTGCGGCATTTATAAACTTTTAAATTTTCTTTAATCGAATGTTGTTTTTAATGTATGCTTCAATTCCTTTAATTAAAACCACAATTAATATTAAATATTACATTACGATAACGTAATTTATTCGCTAAATTATTATGTAATGTTATTTTTCAAATTTATTTTATGCTATTTTCTGCATTTACATATGTGAATTTCCGTGTTCTTATTTATTTCAATGCTGCTTTATTTTTTAATGTTATAGTTTACTCTTTACAATGGATAAGAGGCGGAAAACAACAAAACAAATTTAAAAATTTTACTGCTCTTTTATTCGTCCGATCGCTGCTTCATTCTTGCTTGTTGTTATGTGAGTATAAAATGTAATGTATTTTTATAATTTATTGAATCAACTGTAGAAATAACTTTGGTAATAATTAGTAATTTTTATTACAGGTCAACAGTGTGATGTTGAGTCAATATCGGTTGTTACGGCAGAGGAACCTGTTGCAGGACCATCTAATGTTGGTAAGTAATACATTATTAGTTTGTGTGTTAAATAATACTAGTAAATGCCTGTTGAAATTCAACGGGAAATCTGATATACATTTAATCTTTATCATCCAATAAAAACATACATGTTCATATACTTGTGTACTTGCTTACGTTTACTGTTTCTTCATCTTATTGAAAGAAAATTTTGTACATATTGTGTAGGAAGATTTTTAGGAGAATATGCAGCATAAACATTTATGTATACTTGCTCTCAATTGAGATATTAAAAAAAAATAAAAAAGATAATATAGTAGATAATAGATGAGCTTCACTTTTATGATGAATGGCTTTTCCAATAAATGGTCTATTACTTTACTAATTTATTTAAAATTTAATGAGTTTTGTTATTTCTATACTTTAACTCATTGCATTATTTCTTTTTACAATGTATCTTTAGAAATACCACCAACGGATCCTGTTTGCCACTTGAGAGTGAGGAAGAAAGGTAAAAGTGAATTGTCAGGGGAAGATATTCAGATTTTACTGGAAGAATTTTCGGATTCTAGTGATGAAAATTAAGGATTGAGAGTGATTTTGAAGTAGACGATAAATATGAGGAAGAATATATCTTTATCGAAGACAATGAGCCTGGGACTTCCCACCCCATTCTTCCTCCACCTCTGCTCTGTTACCCACCCAACCCTCTCATGACCACGACCAACGTAACTGGACAGAACCAACGGTATCTCCCATTCTTTCACTAGACAAAGGTGTTTGAAAATGAGACCAGTAGGAGGGGAATCTCCATGGGATTATTTTCAAATGCTTTTAACTGACGACTTTGTGCAACATGTTGTGGACCAGACAAATAAAAATGCTGTAAATATTTTGTTTGAAAAGTCTACCCCTAGGGCGAGAATAGTCAATTGGAAACCTTTAACAAAGGAAGAATTCTATATTTTCCTCGGGTTAATTTTGCATATGGGTATCATACAAATTTCCCAAATTCAAGATTATTGGAGGGCAGACCATTTTTTCAGGATTCCTTTCTTTTCATCAAATATGAGTCGGGATAGGTTTCAGATAGTATTACGAGCATTACATTTTTCCCTAAATCCGGAACCGAATGATCCTGTTCCAACAGATCGCTTATACAAAATAAGGCCCTTATTGGAACATTTTGAGGACATAATGGAGAAGGTGCATTATCCCTCCTGGGAGATGAGTATTGATGAATCGATGATTCTGTGGAGGGGCCGGCTAGCTTTTAGGCAATTTATAAGGGAGAAAAGGCACAAGTACGGTGTAAAAGTCTATATGCTGGCCAAACCCTCTGGTTTAGTAACAAAAATGCTAGTGTATACGGGTGCGGGACAGCAAAGCAGTGAGCTCGGGCATGCAGGATGCATTGTGCACAAACTTTTGGAAAAAATGAGGGGGTCAGCCACAGTGTATATATGGACAGTTATTTCACCAGATAAAAATTTGGAATATTATCTCAGTAGCAATGGATGGGGCACCGAATATGAAAGGGGTAAATAAGGGCTTTGTTTCACTTTTGCAGAATATGGTTTACCATAATGTGATGTCGTTTCACTGCATAATCCACCAAGAGGCACTTTGCGCACATCATTTCCCCCCTGGGATCACAGAAGTAATGAATCTAGTAATTCAGATGGTCAACAAAATTATGTCAAAAGGCTTAAATCACCAGCAGTTCTGTGAATTTCTTGAAGAGGTCAACAGTCAGTATTCAGACCTCCTCCTGCACAACAAAGTGAGGTGGCTTTCAAGAGGCATGGTACTTGGGCGTTTTAAGGTTTTTATGCAGAGTAAAGGTTATAAATATAAAGAACTTACAGATCCTCATTGGCTAGAGAAATTTCATTTCATGGTAGATATCACCTCGCATTTAAATGTCCTTAATAGAAAACTACAAGGAAAAGGAAACACAGCCTACTTGCTTTTATAAGAGTGCCTAGTCGTTGAGCAAAAGCTAATTTTATATGCAAGAGACATCGAGACGGGTTCACTTTTTCATTTTCCATCTTTGAAGACATTCAGAGAGGCAACAAATTATGAGATTCACAAAAGAGACCTTAAAAACATAGTCATTAAAATGCAGGAATGCTTTTCTACGCGATTTCAGGATTTTAGAAAGGAAAAGGAAACTTTTGCCTTTCGTGTTGAACCCCCTGGAAGCCGACAGACACCCTTCTACTAAATTTTTCAGCATTTACGTTTGCGGATCGAGCAGAGATGGAACTCAAATTGGTTGATTGGTGGAACAAGGACATCGGGACTCCTAAATTCAAAAACTTGGAGATCGAACTTGAAAATCTAGAAAGGCAGAAATCCACTCTAGCATCTCAGCGAAAGTGGACGGAAATGCACAATCTTAAAAAACAGGACCAAATTGTGTTTGAAGTCTGGAATTCTTTACCTGATGCCTATAGCAATATGAAAATGGTCTTGTTCTCTTTCATGATACCAAGTAAGGATAAGGGTTTCTGGTCCTGTTCTCTTTTGTGATACCAAGTAAGGATAAGGGTTTCTAGTTCTGTTCTCTTTCAGAGACCAAGTAAGGATAAGAGTTTCTGGTCCTGTTCTCTTTCGTGATACCAAGGAAGGATAAGGGTTTCTGGTCCTGTTCTCTTTTGTGATACCAAGGAAGGATAAGGGTTTCTAGTTCTGTTCTCTTTCAGAGACCAAGTAAGGATAAGAGTTTCTGGTCCTGTTCTCTTTCGTGATACCAAATAATGATAAGGGTTTCTTGTCCTGTTCTCTTTTGTGATACCAAATAATGATAAGGGTTTCTGGTCCTGTTCTCTTTTGTGATACCAAGTAAGGATAAGGGTTTCTGGTCCTGTTCTCTTTTGTGATACCAAGTAAGGATAAGAGTTTCTGGTCCTGTTCTCTTTCGTGATACCAAATAATGATAAGGGTTTCTGGTCCTGTTCTCTTTTGTGATACCAAGGAAGGATAGGGGTTTCTGGTCCTTTTCTCTTTTGTGATACCAAGTAAGGATAAGGGTAACTAGTTCTGTTCTCTTTCAGAGACCAAGTAAGGATAAGAGTTTCTGGTCCTGTTCTCTTTCGTGATACCAAATAATGATAAGGGTTTCTGGTCCTGTTCTCTTTTGTGATACCAAGTAAGGATAAGGGTTTCTGGGATACCAAGTAATGATAAGGTTTTCTGGTCCTGTTCTCTTACGTAATACCAAGTAAGGATAAGAGTTTCTGGTCCTGTTCTCTTTCGTGATACCAAATAATGATAAGGGTTTCTGGTCCTGTTCTCTTTTGTGATACCAAGTAAGGATAAGGGTTTCTGGGATACCAAGTAATGATAAGGTTTTCTGGTCCTGTTCTCTTACGTAATACCAAGTAAGGATAAGAGTTTCTGGTCCTGTTCTCTTTCGTGATACCAAATAATGATAAGGGTTTCTGGTCCTGTTCTCTTTTGTGATACCAAGGAAGGATAAGGGTTTGTGGTCCTTTTCTCTTTTGTGATACCAAGTAAGGATAAGGGTTTCTAGTTCTGTTCTCTTTCAGAGACCAAGTAAGGATAAGAGTTTCTGGTCCTGTCCTCTTTTGTGATACCAAGTATGGATAAGGGATTCTGGGATACCTAGTAAGGATAAGGGTTTCTGGTCCTGTTCTCTTTTGTGATACCAAGTAAGGATAAGGCTTTCTGGTCCTTTTCTCTTTTGTGATACCAAGTAATGATAAGGGTTTCTGGTCCTGTTCTCTTACGTGATACCAAATAACGATAAGGGTTTCTGGTCCTGTTCTCTTTTGTGATACCAAGTAAGGATAAGGGTTTCTGGTCCTTTTCTCTTTTGTGATACCAAGTATGGATAAGGGTTTCTGGGATACCAAGTAATGATAAGGTTTTCTGGTCCTGTTCTCTTACGTAATACCAAGTAAGGATAAGGGTTTGTAGTTCTGTTCTCTTTCGTGATACCAAGTAAGGATAAGAGTTTCTGGTCCTGTTCTCTTTCGTGATACCAAATAATGATAAGGGTTTCTGGTCCTGTTCTCTTTCGTGATACCAAGGAAGGATAAGGGTTTCTGGTCCTTTTCTCTTTTGTGATACCAAGTATGGATAAGGGATTCTGGGATACCTAGTAAGGATAAGGGTTTCTAGTCCTGTTCTCTTTTGTGATACCAAGTAAGGATAAGGGTTTCTGGTCCTTTTCTCTTTTGTGATACCAAGTATGGATAAGGGTTTCTGGTCCTGTTCTCTTTCAGAGACCAAGTAAGGATAAGAGTTTCTGGTCGTGTTCTCTTTCGTGATACCAAATAACGATAAGGGTTTCTGGTCCTGTTCTCTTTTGTGATACCAAGTAAGGATAAGGGTTTCTGGTCCTTTTCTCTTTTGTGATACCAAGTAAGGATAAGGGTTTGTAGTTCTGTTCTCTTTCGTGATACCAAATAATGATAAGGGTTTCTGGTTCTCTCTCTTTTGTGATACCATGGATCTTGCTATACCGACCCAGAAAAAAGGGGTGGGGGGACAATCTTGAATCCTCCAAATCTCCAAAATTGGATGGATCCTTAAGATTCATTCAAGACATTTCATCTTTAATAGCCCGAAAATTTCCCTGTACGATGCTGCATAAGCAATTGCGTCGATCCCCTCAGGATAGACTTAAAACATGGATTTTATCAGTTATCGGAAGATTCTACCAAATTTTATGGTATTTACGCAAACAACTGCTACTATAGCATGAATAGGCTTCCAATGGGACATACCATGGCACTGTATATCATGTAAATTATTGTTAATTTTATTTATAATTTTGAAATTTTTATGATTTGATATAACTAAAAGTCAAACAATGTAGAATATTACTCTTAACGCTCTGATCTATTTTCTATCATAAATTAACCCCTCAGGGCGGAGTGCCATGCAGGACACGTCATAGCTCAGTTGTCCTCCATGGTGGAGTGTTGTGCAGGGCATGCATTTTGCAGGCCTTGTTTTGTGCTTCCATCGAACAGTTACTAATCATGATATATTAATTTTGGTAAATTCCTTTTTTTTTTGGGAGGATCTTCATATTTCGATTTATTATGATTTTGATTTAAAAATCGATTTTTTTTGGTCTTACAGTGATCACGTTTTTGTTGTGTTCATCTGGTTTACCCTAGACATGGCTTCAAGTAGTGTCTAATTTATCAACAGAGGCTATTCAGTGTTTATTTGAAGATTACTTAACCCTTGAGTGGTCCCGTGGATGACAACTGTCATCCATTGTCTTTAAAAAGCCTGCCAATTCATGTTTCTTAACCGCTTCCCTGACACACCCAAGTTATCTCGGGCAACAAAGTCGTGAAAATTCTGACACACCCGAGTTAACTCGGGCAATGCCTACGTTTCCAATTCTAGAGAATCACGCCTGAGTTTCCTCGCTGTTCGTGAATAGTTCATATTTCCGTCGACAGGGGGCATACAAGGCTTCAATTTTGATGGTTTTTGCAGCTTTTTCAAAATATTTTTACATATATGAAAGAAATTATGTTTTCGCGTATTGTTCGTAAAATCCCAATTTATTATTTTTAAAACATCGCTAATAAGGAGGAAAAACATCCCTGAATATCTTTATCTTTCTATCCTTTTCTGAACAATATGCACACAGAAAAGACATATAATGCAATCATGTATGTAAATTACCCGTCTGTCCGTTATTTTTTACGTCTGTCCTTTATTTCGTCCGTATGTTTCAACTCAAGAACCAATGACCATATTGTGATGAAATTTTATATTTTTGAGTTTAGCATAAATATATCCCGGGATTCCAATTTTGGTTAAATTTGGACTTTACATGATCTACATGATTTTTACAATATTTTGCAAGTAAAATTCAAGAACTAATTGAGATATTTTTACCATATTTGATATTTGGTAGCTTACCTAAGTTATGTGCTTATATTTTTATTTTGATTGCAATCGAAAAATAATTACGGCCACTTTACCAGATGAGCTATGCATTTTACAAGATATCCACATTCTACAATTCAGTTTTTGAAAAATATTTGAATAAGTTTGACGAATTTTTTGCTGAATTTGGAATTGTTATAGTGAAATCTATAGTCCTGTTTACTTACAAATAAATATAATTATATGAAACCACCATTCTGTAAATTTCCTTCTCACTAGTATCTCAGCACATCGCACAATCCCTGTCATAAAAATATTCTTCCAATGAATTCTTATGGAAGGTCAATGTCCCAGGGTCGTTTGCATATCTGCTACACAGTGGGCAACCTCGTATAAGGATACGTGGGAAGAAAACTTTTATGACAGGTATTATGCGAGGCGCTGAGGCACTAGAGAGCAACCTAGTTGGAAGAAGCTGGAAGAAAAGTTCAAAAATTTGTACACACCAGAGGGGGATATTACAATTGACGAAAGGCAACTTATGCCTTTAAAAATGGCAAGAGTTGGTATAAAAACTTTTATTTTGTGTGAATCTAGGAGTGGATATGTGTGGTAGAGTATAATTTATACCGGAAAAGAAACCCTAACTGATAAAGACTTCGATGATATGCCGATGTCCTCCCAGGTGGTCATGTCATTGATGAAGACTTTGCTTGATAAAGGATATTGTTTGACGACAGACAATTTTTATACGTCACCTGAATTAGCAGATTTGATGATTTCCAGGTCAGTTGATACATATGGTACCATGAGGAAGACTCGAAGGGGAATACCAACGACATTGAAAAATAAAAATTGAGGAAAGGTGAAGTAGCTGCATATGGCAAAGGAAAAATAATGGTGTTGCGATGAAAAGACAAAAAAGGGTGGAGAAAAGGGGAAAAACAAAATAAAACCAATGGTTGTTGTGGATTACAATGACACGATGGGAGGAGTGGACGGCGTCGATCAGCATTTGGCCGATTACTCCATTCTGAGAAAACGGGAGAAAAAATATTACAAAAAAAGTCTTTTCCATTTAGTAGAACTTTTCCTGTGGAATTCTTTTATTCTCTGCTGAAAGACTGGTGGAATGACAGTGCATTTGGAGTACAGACTTGACCTGATTGAACAAATGATAGAGTCCTACCACCCAAGTGTAGTTTCTCAAAGAACAGGTAGGCCACCCACAACGCCACACCCTCGCCGCCTCAACAATCCCTCCGACGGAAAAGAAGACGAACCCCACGAAGCAGTGCTTTTTGTGTTGCTGCAAATGAGACGCTAGAGGGAAAAAATAAGAAAGGTACCAAAATATTATTGTCCCCAGTGTGAAGTGCCTCTTTGTGTTACTCCCTGCTTCAGAATATACCATACCACACCAAATTTTTATGAAAATGTAAGTGTATTTGTAAAATGTATTTTTTTAGTATAATATTTTCCAAAAATGAACATTTTATTTCAATAATTAAGTGAAATTACCAAAAACTAATGAAAAATAAAGTCAAATAAAATGATAAATATAAGTTTTAGAGAAGTAATGGTACGTTTCTTTTTTTAACTACTTGAAAGTATTAAAAAACAAAATAATGTGGTTTTTTAAGACCTAGTACTGAAAAAAAACTCATCAGGGAAGCGGTTAATGTGGTGACGTTTAGGTCTCTGGTACGTTTTTGTTAAGAGCGTGAGTCACTCGCAGAAGCTTGTTGATGTTCGACCTTCAACAATAGTGCTCAGTGCTCTCAGAACAAATCCCCAGAAATGGCTCCAATGGTTGCAACAGGAGCAGGAAAATGAAGCAACCAATGACCAAGATGAATCGAATAACTTGGAGGATGACCTTAACGAAGAGGAAGGGAGTACATCTACTACACCTGAAGATGTTCACAAATCAGATTCAGAACAAAAGTACTCAGAGGACTCTTCAAGTGACTCTAAGTCAACTGATGGTGAGGAGACATCAGAATATTTTACTGCAAAAGACAAAAGAACGAAATGGATGAAAAATAAACCATGTGTGCATACCAGAACTCAATCGCACAACATAATTACACATTTGCCTGGACCGAAATATTCTGCAAGAGATGCTGAAAGTCAGACTGCTTGAATTTATTTTTGGATGGAAATATGATAAATTTTCTTACTGACAAGACTAATATTTACATCACTAAAACACAAACGGCCATATTCATAGATTTTTATTTTTACGCGTGATTAAGGGCTACTTGCTACTTGGTTTGCAGCGTGGTTTGCTGTTCTGATGCAGTGAGATGCGCATATGTGTATAATGCTTTATACCGGCAGCATAGATCTTGCACCACCCGCTCGCCTTGGTTTTGCTCAAAGCCTTCCAGCGACTTTCCTGTATATATTTGGCCAGTTAGTGGATAGGTGTTCGACGCGTCACACACCCACCAAATTTTTATTCCATATTTGGTGAATCATTTCAATTGGATTTAGTTTACAATGATAAGGTAGTAATCTCAAAACCTCAAAGCCAGCTTCTCTAACCATTTTATTGATCTTATACTTTTCATATTTTGCTTTATTTTGATTGACTAAATGCAGAAGTTCTTCCTGCTTCAATAAGTCCTCTTCCACTCATATGCCATGGTCAGTTAGCCATTTTTTTATGTCATGCTTGTGCCAAGAGGTGGTGGAGATTCATTCGATTCTTCTTGAATGGTATTTTGCATTATCAATCACTATTACCGAATTTTGGGGGCAGTTAGATATAAGTTGATCTGAAAACCATTTCTCATATGTATCGCCATCCATTTCCTCATGAACATCAGCAGTGCTTTGGTGACATAAAACAATAAGTTCAGCACCCGATATAAACCATTCTCATTTCCAGCGTATACTAAAGCATACCTTGGTTCTCGAGCAGTTGGAGTCTTCAACCCTATACTTAAGCCCTCCAGAAAAGCCTGCCGAATACTTTTTATGGTGGAGTCCTCCATGCTCTTTAGGGCTGACTGAAAAATGGCCAATTTTGGCAAAAATATCAATTTTTGTTTTTCTTTTAAAAATGTTCCTCATACCATCCCGGTTCTGGGTAGCATTAATTTGTCTTTTCGGCCATTGTAAAGGGCTTCTGGCACTTTATAATGTACAAGCAGAAAAAGGTTAATTTACGTGATGGAGAAATTCCATGAAACTTTCTCACAGACACAACTTGATTTTGAATTGTGCGCATGCGTTCTAGTGCCTGTCGTCATGATTTGTGTTGTAGACGCGTGCAGCTAGACATCCAACGCATAGCTAGTGGCACTCTCTGGTATGACTCTATTGTTAATACCGTGTACACTAGTGTTTCCGGGCGGGAATTCCTTCCCGCCCGTTCTCGGGAATTTTTTACGGATTCCCGGTTCCCAAATCCCGAGAAAAATTCGTCGGGAAATCAGGAAAATTGCACTTTGAACCCGGGAGTACCCACAATGGGACATAAACGTACTACTCGCAATGTATCTCTTAAGAAATTTTTCCTAATTATTTTCCTAATTATCGCGATCCAACAGCTACATTGCCAACAGTTACTGCCGGAACAAAATCTCAGGGAAACTCCCCAGGGAAAGTTTAGAAGAACACCGCCAGACATGCACGCGCGACACCAGAATCAGCTATCACATGACCAGTTAATTTTAGCTCTGCCAAGTCAAATACTTTCGATCAGTTTGTTTGCAGCTGATGATTGTGACGTATGTGAGTGTTCTTGGCTCTCTCAGCAGCTATCGGTAGGTCAGACTATTTTTAAATACAATTTACATTGTTTTTATATTATTCCATGATTACACCATAATGTTTGATGGCGCTTTTCAGTATTTACATATTTGCTGCAGATTACAGACCTGCCAGGAAGCGAAGCAGTCGCTTAACCGATCAGTTGATCAGCTGATGATTTTGATATAGACGTGTGTTCGTTGCTCTCTCAGCCGCTACCGGTGAGTCATTTTTTAAAACACAATATACATGGCTCCGTTTAAACGTGTAGTATGTTTTACGTAATCTTATGAGAAACAAAAAAGAATGGAAATATATTGGTAATTTCCACACTTGATTCTGCGTAGTATTGTTAATCGTGCTAGAATTTTCTTATATTATATTATAACAATATCACATCAATGTTTGATGGCACTTTCTAGTATTTTAATATTCGCTGCATAATACAGGTCTTTCTAAATTATATTAATTCTTATTTCTTAATAATAGCACATTTTAAATTTTTTTTATAGATTACCGTCACAATGAGTAAAGAGTATAAAGAATGTTGGGAATATTTTAGAAAAGATAAAGAAAATCAATCAGCTCGTTGCCAGATATGCTCCAAATCTTTGCAATGCAAAGCATCATCAACCAGCAGTCTACATAGGCACCTAGAATACATTCATGGAATGAAAAGGAAAAAACACACTGAAATGATGATGAAGAATTTTTAAGTCCCTGTTCAATAATTTAGAAAAACAGAACTCTCCAATGAGCAAAATGCTTTTAAAGGTTAAAGGAAATAAAATTTGAATTGGTTAAACGTAGAAATAAAGAAGAAGGAAGGTCAGACCTATGCGGCAGGTCAACACTAGCTTTCATCAGATTGCTGCTATGTAATAAAATTTTTAAATGTTGAATATGAAGCTGTTTTTCTCAAAATGCATTTTTTAGATTTTCAAAATGCTCCCTGCACAATAAATTTTAAACCTAAACTATTGAAATTTTTCTCAAAGCTTAAATCCATCTAGTATTTCATTTCTTAGTTATCTTCATCATGATCATGAGAGGAATAAATTACTTTAAGAGCAAATTTAAGTCAAAAAAATAAAAATTTTCACAAAATTAATGTTTAACATACTAAGGGCCGGTTTCTTGAACGCGAGTTATGGAACCGATAGGCCTACGTACTACATAACTTATGAAAAATCGCTAAAAGCAGTTTCTGAAACGTTCAATAGCATTTATTGGTTCCATAAGCCTTTCCATAACTTATCTCTACATATGGGTACGGTTAAGATGTTATGAGTTCCATAAGAATCTAAGATGGCGGATGTTTTGTCATAACATGCCTACGCCTTACGTTTTGTTTTTCGTTACATTGTTTATACAGTGTGCACATTGACGGTAGTAGTAGTAAGTGGATTTCAAAGGTGCGTCGACAGCTTAGGTCATTTTGCACCGTCAAATTCTATAAGATATAAAATAAATAGATTATAATAAATAATTAAATAGAAAGAGGTTAAAATAAATAAGATAATAAGTTAGCTAAAAACCATAAAAGAATAAAGACTTTTAATTTTTTAAAAAAGGAAGATAATGATCATAGAGCATTTAAAAGTTTCGTTACCCTTAGGAATTTCAAAATACTGTCAATTTTTTGAGGATCATCGGCTAAAATTTCTGAGAGATTGCCCCTAATGTTTAAAATTTGGCGAGTATCTCTATATTTAACACATTCTATCAGGAGGTGAGTTACAGTTACCGGGCAGTTGCATGTATGGCATATAGGAGGTTCTTTTTCCCGGGTAAATAGGAATGAGTGTGTGAAAGCGCAGTGGCCAATTCTAAGTCGGGTGACTGCGACTTCTTCCCGGCGATTGTTTCGTACCGAGGACAGCCACGGAGTAACACTTGTTTTGATTGCTCTCAGTTTGTTGTTTGCAACTGCCTCCCAGGACCTTTGCCATTTTTCAAGCAGCTTTTTCTTAAAAAGCGGCTTTAGGTCCTGAGATGGTACTGTTTTTATATCTATTTCCTCCTTCAGCAAAGCTGCCTTCGCAGCAGAGTCGGCTCTTTCATTTCCCACTATTCCAGCATGACCAGGGACCCACATGAAAATGATACCCACATCTTTTACCATCAGCCGCGATAGTAGGCTATGGATTTTCTGTACCGCGGGATGGCTGTGGTACGGATCTAGGATGGCTTTCAGTGCACCCATCGAGTCCGAACAGATGACATATTTCCCACTCCTAGGAGCAATGCTCTCCAATGCCCTCTGCACTGCGACTAGTTCAGCTGTAAAAATGCTGCAGAGGGGATTTAATTTAAAACCATGGGTGCCATTTCGAGAAGATGTGTACGCACATGAACACCCAATATCCGATTTTGAGCCATCTGTGTAGATGGGGATATAGCTGATATATTTCATTAGCATTTCCTGGTGCATGATTTTGTAAAATAGTGGGTTAGTTTCTGATTTGAAATGACTAGATAGATCAGTCAGTATCCTTATTTCCGGCACCTGCCAGGGTGGAAGACTATGGAAGGCTTGAGGATTGACTTCAGGTAGTCGGAGGTTTTCGTAGTCGATAAAATTGTTAAAACGAACACCTAAGGGTAAAGTTACTCGGAGTCGTCTGCTAAAAAGTTCTTTAAAACGTGGTCTAAAAATCAAGTTGAAACACGGGTGGGTTTTTAACCCTAGAATTTTTGATACATATGTGCACATTAAAAACATTCTACGTGTTTCTAAGGGCGGCTCTCCTGCATCGCAGTGAATGCTGGGAACAGGGCTGGTTCGATAGGCACCAGTAGCCAGCCTTAGAGCGGAGTTGTGCACAGATGTCAAAGGGCGCAGATATGATGACCGTGATGAGGCATATATAAAGGATCCATAGTCCATTTTAGACCTCACCAATGCTCGGTAAAGTGTGAGCATGGACGTACGGTCAGCACCCCAGGTTGAGTTCGTTAAAAACCTTAAAACGTTTAAAACCTTAAAACACTTATCTTTTAAAATATTTATATGGCTCCGCCAATTCAGCCGTTTGTCTAAAACCATACCTAGAAAACGGATAGATTCCACAGAGTCTAACCTATTGCCCCCTAGTTTTAAGACAGGTTGAGGGAAGATTCCTCTCAGCCTACAAAAATGGAGGCATTTTGTTTTTTCTGTCGAAAAACGAAAGCCGTTGTTGAGTGCCCATTTGTCCAGACGATTGATAGTGAGCTGTATCTGTCGTGTTGCTGTAGACAGCTTGGATGATCTGCAGAAAATTGCCAGATCATCTACAAATAGAGATGTCTCTACTGGTGTCTTGATACAGCTCACAATATCATTTATCGCTATGGCAAAAAGGGTCACGCTTAACACTGATCCCTGTGGAACTCCGTTTTCTATGGTGCAGGGTCTTGATAGGTTGGTTCCTATTCGTACCCTAGCTACTCGGTTCAAAAGGAAATTTTTTATAAAAATGGGGAGGTTTCCTCTGAAACCCCAGTCGTGCAGTGTCCTTAAGATTTTATATCGCCATGTTGTATCGTAAGCTTTTTCGAGGTCGAAGAATACTGCGACAACATGCTGGCGAAGAAGAAAGGCCTCCTGGATAAAGTTCTCGGTCCTTACCAAGTGGTCGATCGTAGACCTGTTTCGTCTGAAGCCGCACTGTATGTTTGATAATAAGTTGCGGCTCTCCAGACACCAATATAGCCGTCGGTTAACCATTCTCTCTAACGTTTTGCATAGGCAACTCGTCAGAGAGATGGGACGGTAGCTGCTTGGTAAGGACCTATCCTTTCCCTGTTTTGGAATTGGAATAATCACAGATTCCCGCCACACATCGGGAAAACATCCTTCCTCCCACAGCTGGTTGAATGTCTTCAAAAGCTCCCCCTTTGCTCTTTCGGGTAGATTTTTCAGGAAAGCGTTATGTATACCATCATAACCTGGCGAGGTTTCTTTTGATTCTCTTATAGCAGACTCTAGTTCCCTCAGAGAGAAAGGGTCATTGTAGTGATCCCTTTTACTCCCTGGGTTGAAGTCTAAGAACTTCTTTTCCTGGTCTGTCTTTATTACGCGAAACGG
The DNA here is from genome assembly GCA_036926305.1 of Uropetala carovei. Taxonomy (NCBI): domain Eukaryota; kingdom Metazoa; phylum Arthropoda; class Insecta; order Odonata; family Petaluridae; genus Uropetala; species Uropetala carovei. The sequence goes on from JAXCHB010000043.1 coordinate 3,587,590, forward strand.
CTCCGAGTATTTATCTGTACAACTTGTTTCGGCATAATACTTACCCATAACGTCTGGAATTTTGTCAGGGGCCTTTATTAACTCCCCATCGAAACTTATTGCACTAATGTGTGATGTTCGATGGGTGCCCAAGATCTTTCTGACTTTATTCCAAACCTGTGTTATGGGTGTACGGTGGTTAATGGATGAGATGTATTTCATCCAGGATTCCTTTTTGGCATCCTTTACCACCTGTCGAGCTTTCGTCCTCAGTCGCCGGAATGCTCTAAGATTTGTTGCAGTAGGATATTTATTAAAGATTTGCAGTGCCTTCTTCCGGTTTTTTATAGCCGCTGCACAGTCATCGTTCCACCACGGGACTGGTGGACGGCGTGGAACCAGTGTCTGGTCCAATTCTTCAAGAGAAAGCAAGAGAGATCGCATTAAAAATGGGTGTACCAGATTTCCAGGGTTCTAAATGGCTGGCTGGAGAAATTTAAAATGCGCTGGAACCTAGCATCACTGAAGATGTATGGAGAGGAAGGAGCAGTAACTCCAAGTATTCAGGATGAATGGAAAGGGACCCTGCAAGCATACATAAGTGGGTATAAAAAGGAAAACATATTTAATGCTGATGAGGCTGGGTTCTTTTTCAATTTATTGCTTGATAGAACACTTGCAGTGAAAGGTGAAACCTGCCATGGGGGTAAAAAAAGTAAAGAAAGATTTAGTCATTTTTTGTGCCAATTCAGATGGCTGTGAAAAATTGGAGCCCCTTGTAATAGGGAAATTCAAAAGCCCAAGGTCCTTTAAAAATATTAAAAAATTACCCTGCATGTATAGAAACTCAAAAAATTTCTGGATGACTACACCCATATTTACTGAGTGGGTGACCATACTTGATGCCAAAATGGGGATGCAAAACAGAAAAATAATCCTCAACTTGATAAAAGTTGAGGAATATAAAAATAGTTCATTTTCCCCCCAACTGCACAAGTCAACTCCAAACATTGGACCAGGGTATAATTTCACAAATCAAGAGGGTTTATAGGCATCAGCTAGTCCAATACATGCTACGGAATATGGATACATGCAATGATATGACTAAGGTGAAGTGGAACATCCTTCAGGCGATACATAGATTCTGCTTGTCCTGGGGAGCAATTAGAAGCTTCTGCAATTGCTAAATGTTTTGGTAAGGCTGGTTTTATGGATGAGGCTGAAGGACTTTCAGAGGATCCAGCAGAATGGAATGCAATAAGTGCAAGCTTTCACATTCATGCTTCTTTTGATGAATTTGTAACAGCAGATAATGATCTCATTACATGTGCACCAAATGAGGTATTTGAGGAAAAAATGGAGAATGAAGGCAACGAAGGTCTTATGGGGGAAAAGGAATTAGATGATGATGAGAGTGATACGGTTGAAGTTAATGTGCCACCATCCAAGAGAACGGAGGTACAAAAAGCATTGAACATTTTAGAAAGATTTGTGATAAATTCGAAGGACTGTGAAACAAATATAGTTTTGTTAAATAAGATAGAAAATGCTGTAACTCAAGAATTCTGTAGACGGATGAAAGAAAAAGATATTGCCAGCTATTTCAATAAATTATAAAAAAACTGTATTAAACTTTTTTGAATTTTGATTAGGTAAATTATTGATTTTCTGTATTTTATCAGTTTTAATTCTAATGTTTGTAGTGTAAACAAATATTTTATTTGGCTATGGTATGCACTATTTTTTTGTTGTCTACAGTAAGCTCTAGTTTTGAATTTACAAACTGCTAAATGTCGTGAACCTCTATACAGGGTGTTTCAAAAGTTAAGGTCAACTGGCGAGGAGGCAGTAGAGGACGTTGATTTGAGCGTTGATTTGAGCAGAAAACTTAAAGTTTTTCTCAATTCACTACCGTTTCCGAGTTACAGCGACACTGCATACATTACTGGAGGATGATGTACCTCTAAATATTCGTCAGCACAACCCTACCCAACCCACATAAAGAGTATATTCACATCCTTTGCCTTCAACACCGATAGTAAGACATGAATTTTCTGCACTACGGGATGGCAGTAGTACGGGTTTGAGATGGCTTTCAGTGCACTCATGGAATCAGAACATATAATATAGTTCGCACTCCTAGGCTCAGTACCCTCCAAGAGAGTATAAGAGATATTTTATCTCTGAGTGAGGAAGAAAAAAGCGAAAGCGAATATAGTACAGGGAGTGACGTAGTGACGCTTTTCGCTTAATGACCTTATTAGCAGGTGTTTCTTATACAACCAGTTCAGACCTGTCGGTGATTCCAGCTTCTTAGAGGAAAGCATTTTGTGCTTCTTGTGCAGCGGTCTTACCGGTAAGTAAAATATTAATAATAATAATTCTTATTTCTGTGTTTTGTCATTTTGACGAAAGCCTAATGCTTTCGGTAACTGTTTCTATGGATTTGTTATTACGCTCGATTTTCAGATCGGCATTTAAATAATCAAGAGAGCCCCCGGTCACCGGAAATTCCTATCCGTTTATTTGTTGGTTTTGACAACTTAGGCGTTTTACTCGTCTTACTATTTGCTCCATTAGTGTCCTGTTTTTAAATATTTGGGTGGTAAAGAGATATTCCGATCACTTTCTCTTATTGATATTTCGAGTGGTGAGGGATCTTTTCGTAAAAAACTGGTGGAATACTTTGATTTTTCTTAATTAGTATTCCCTTGAAAATTATTTATTATATTATCGATAGACTTTTCTCGTTTCTGTGTTTAGTTTGATATTAGGTTGTGACTAGTGGAAATATTTTAATTTTCCTCGATTATTCTTGCATTTATATTATCGATACACTTTTCTCGTTTCTGTGTTTGGTTTGATATTAGGTTGTAAGTGGAGGAAATATTGTAATTTCCCTAGATTATTCTTGAATTTATATTATCCATAGACTTTTCTCATTTCTGTGTTTGGTTTGATATTAGGTTGTAACTGGTGGACATATTTTAATTTTCCTCGACTATTCTCTCATTTTCGCATGTTTTATTGAGTAATTTTACTTTAGGAATAAAATTTTGTGGACAATGGAATCATATTTAAACACGTTCCTGCTCAGGAAATAATCCGTTGTTTCATGAATGGGGTTTACGATTCGCCAAAACTGTTATTAATTGCCTTCAAGGGTTTGACGTATCGTTTGAGTAAGATGAATGAGTGCGTTGATGAGGGGTCTTATGCGTGCTTTTTTGAAAAAGTGAATGAGATATCGTCTGTGATGTCAGCCATGATGTGCATTTAGTGTCTTTATTGCCTTCGACGAGTGAGGCTGATGATTATCGTTCACACCGAAACTTTCATTCGCGAGGTCCTGTTTGTTCGAGTGTCGAATTACCGAGTTCCGCTACAATCGGGGTAGGAAATCAATCCAAATCTGGCCATTGCGAACAGAGATTGGAGAATTTGATTGATTTCGATAGTCATGTTTATGACGCACCCACTGTAGAAAATCCGGACGCTCCGACTGCAATGCTAATACCGCTATCGGGCGTAATACTCGATGAGCACCGAGACGCTCCTACCATGGTATTATTGCCTTTTCCTGAGGTAGTATCACGCTCTCTTATTGAAGCCGATATTCCTCGGTTGAGAACTGCTCCGCTGCTTCCTTTACCAAATCACGGCACCCAAAATGACCTATATAATGACGATGTATTGTTAGACGCTTCCATTCCGGAGTTAATAGCAGAACCGCTTATAGCGCTCCCTCCGATGGATCAAATCGGCGGAGGGGAGATTTCTCCATATTTCACCGTATTAAGTGAGAATAGGAGTTTTCTCAGAAATTTTCGTCTCTGGGGGAGAGAGGTTTTGATTTCAGTTCGCCCCCTTCCCGATGGGTGCAATCCGCTGACATGGGTTGGGGATGTTTTGAAGAGCATTCTAGACAAATTGAAAACAGGGGTTAGCGATAGACCAGGGGAAATGGATAATTGCAGCGATAACGTAGGTGCTGCGAAGCGGAGGAGTTATACTGATGGTGGAAGAAGCGTGGAGCTTATGGATCATCTACATTGCGATTTATTTAATCAGGAGAAATTCTTACTCAAAGGCGTTGAGATGCGTCTTAAGCTCATAAGGTCTAACTTATTGTCTACCAAAGAACTGGATGATGTTAGGATAAAAATAACCGATGCCGCGCTTTTGGTCCGCAAAGTTAAAATTAATCCTTCCGTTCTCATTGCTCATAGCCGCGCGTTGGTCCGCAAAGTTAAAATTAACCCTTCCGTTCTCATTGCTCATAGCTACGCATTAGAAAAGGCGACCGCTAAATACCCTCTTACACGCGTTGATATAAAATCTGTAGAGATTTCAAAAGATGTGCAAAGTAAAATGCTCGATAATATTTTCTTAGGTCAATTCCCTAAGCGCGTAATCGTGGGGTTTGTAACGAATGCCGCCTTTAACGGAGATATAACAAAAAATCCCTTCAATTTCCAAAATTTCGATTTAACTTTCCTTTCACTATATGTGGACGGTTACCAAATTCCATCAAAACCTCTCCAGCCTGATTTCTCAGGCTCTGGTCTTTTCTTACAAGCATATCATACTCTTTTTTCGGGAACGGGCATTCATTTTCAAGACGATGGGAACGGTATTCCGAGAGAGGATTATCATCGAGGATTCTTTCTCACAGCATTTGATTTAACTCCAGACCTCGAGGCTAATTCAAATCATTGGAGTCTTCAAAGGCATGGAAGTTTGAGATTGGAATTAAGATTCAAAAAGTCGCTCGTTGAAACTGTCAATTGTCTCGTATATGCAGAATTTAAGTATTCTAGAAATAGACAGGCACCGTAACGTCGGGGTTGATTACAGTAGCTGAATTGTGAGTGAAAGCCGTGAGAGTGGTTGGGGGAAACCCCGGAGTGGGGGTGAAGAAGGGTTTATATGCGGCGGGGCTGGCCACCTTTGACAGTTCTCGCTGTGGCTCGCCGTCTATGCGATGTCTTGCATTGTGGATATTCAGTGTTTTAGAAGTGGTGGTGAATTGCTGGTGAAGGAATTAACCATCTGTGCTATGGATACGCTGTTGGTGAAATCATGGACCTTTAAACCTCCATTCCCACAGGATCAACTTGATCGTCACGATTTTAAACAGAACGTGTGGCTTACAACAAATTTTCATGGGATCTCGTGGGACGATGGGGATACGGATTACTCGGATCTGAAATTAATTCTTCTCCTTCATACGAAAGAATTCTCTTTGATTTTAAGTAAGGGAATAGAAAAGTGCAAGGTTTTAAATAAATTGATTAAGTATAGAGACGTGATAGAGTTGAGTATTTTTGATTGTCCATAACTTCGGAAGTTGAAAAATTCTTCAGTTGATGGCTGTGGAAATATCCATCATCTGTGCGATGCTTTCGAATGCTGTTTTAGAAATTGTTTAAATTTAGCCAAACGGTTCCAAAGAAACGGGGATGCAAAGCTCTCTTCCAAAGAGTTTCACATTCACACTTTTAAAAACTTTCGCTCTTCGGTTAAGAAACAAAGAAACAGGACCTAGTTGAGGCCGGATTTTTTTATTCTGGTGTTGAAGATATTGTGATTTGTGGAATTGGTATAGGCAAGTGGTGCAGTTGGGATATACCTGCAAAGGAACACTGTAGGTGGAGCCCGTTTTGTCCGCTTGTGAATGATCGTTCTGTCTCCATACCATTCAAATGTCGAGTTGATGTGAGGCTTACCTCATCTTGTGATCATGAAGAGTGTTAAGCAGAATGGATTCCATTCAGTTAACTCGCACCATGCAGAGCAATTATGAGACGCGCCCCGTATTTAAGGGTGTTTTCCCTGCAGATAAACTTCCAAATAGTTTTAAAAATCCTTCAGCCTGCATCATCAATACAGATCCAGCCAGAAAACCAGGGTCTCATTGGGTGGCAGTCTATATAGACGAAAGAAAGAAAGGTGAATATTTCGATAGCTATGGAATTTCACCGTTTATTAAAGAACATTTAAATTTTCTCGAACGTTGCTGCTGCTCTTGGGTTCATAATTATGTCGGATTGCAAGGGTGGTCCTCAACTACCCGTGGAAATTATTCAGCCACGTTTTTAGCTTTCCGTTGCAAGGGTCGCTCCATGAAAAATTTCTTAAGCTACTTCGACCCGAAAGACCCTGAAGGAAACGACGATACGATTGTAAAAATGTACGACTATTTCTTCGGGGAATGTACAAAATCGTGTACAAAGATAGATATTTGTCATGAGGTGCAGATCTGTTGTGCTAAGTCTCGTTCACACATCCCGTGAGGGGGTTTCTTTTGGTTACGAGTTTGGATGCACCCTTCCCCTCCTCCCTCCCTCCCCTCCACTCTTCTTTTGAGGAGTATATAACACCCATCGTCTACGAGTGGTCATCAGTGCAGCGCGACAACCGAGATGGCATCTGCTGGAGATTCATTGAGAGGACAGAGGAACATGTGCAGAGACGGAGCCGGCAGAAGGGACCCGCGACGCAGACCATACTCTCCTGCACCCGTGCGCACCGGAAAGTACCTTCAGCCGAGCTACTACCCATCCACCATGTCGGCGCAGACAATTTCGGAGGACAAGACAATGGAGAATAGGCGGCCGAAACATCTTTGATTAATGGAGTGTTCTTATAAACTGAATCCTAGTGATTCTAAGCGCGTGACGGTTGGAGTTGACTTAAAAAACAGTTGTGAGCCATTTATAAACAGAGAAAGTGTAGCATCTCATATCAACACCGGCCATCATCCTATCACAACCGAAAATTTAAAACTTCTAAAAACGGTCACCAACGAAAACAAACTAGATGCCTATGAAAGCCTCTACATACACCATAACCAAAACAAGATAATGAATAACGATGCTGGCCCTATCCCCCACTCCCTTCTATTTCAGTTAACGATCGATACACCTTTCTCTTTCCCCTCCCCTACTTCTCTAACGGTCAACAATAGTATAAATACTCCGCCTAACCTTACACACTTTGACACTGCTGAAGATGACAGCGTTGCTGTCGAAACCCGCATCCTAGGTGGTTCTGCGAGTCTTCTGTACCTTGCCACGTAAGTACCGCCTTTACGGTGATTTGGAGATTTTTTCCAATTCTATTTAGAGAAAGTTGGTGGAGTGAGTGTGACTCTTAATCGACTGGAGTTGTGTGAAGTCATTAACAATGAGGATCTTATTACGACGTATTTCCATACGAACGATGCTGTGACCCGAAGTATTTCCTTCGGTAAATTTCTTTTAAAGTTTAAGACAATTTTTGGGATTAAATCAATTGTGATCGAAGCAGCGGAAAAAGGAGATGTATATTCGAGTGTTTATTTGGCGAAACCATCATGGGCAGGCCTTCTCAATTACTTGAACGTGATCGAGAAACGGCTTGAGGAGAGAGAACAGTGGCGCTCGTATGTGCAGAAGATGACTTCGACTTATTTGGTGAATATCGAACGGAACGAACGTGCCATTAAGGACGGTGATCCGGAACTGAAGTTCGAGAATCTTTTGTGGGATTGTGCTTGCAGTGCCACAGTTGACATTGACGATAGAGATCATGTTCCACCTCATCTTAACGTGGAAACTGTATCAAAGGAGATTAAAGCGCTCATAAAGACCCCGCATGGAAAACATTTCCTTGAAGAAACGTTATATGCTGGTGGTCGTTCTTCCAAATGAATTTTTAATTTAATCTTTGAAAATTGATTTGTAATAGATCATGAATGTTTTACTTTGTTTATCATACATTTAAATTTATGTTCGTTGCATATTGAGAATATTAAATTTTATTATTGAAATGCTCTTTCATATTAAACATGTATTACATTTACGCCTAATAGCGGTAATTGTTAGATAAACATTCACCCCGTATATTTCAAATATCAAAATTTTTTACGCATATTCATAACTTAAGCAACTTCGTCACAGCATTAAGATATCTTCGTTTTTGGGAATAGCAGTAGTTTACAATATTTCAGGTATATTCGCGCGTTAAGTAAACGACTCCTCTCTCATTACGGGTGGTCCGGAGTTCGAAAGGTAACACCCCTAAGGTGAAGACCTTCCTTCTAATAACATCGCTCTCGAAACCTAGACCCATCTGATGAGTATATCAGTTCGGCGGATGAGACGGCTATAAGCCTACACTAGGAGTGGCCGGACTTAAATCTAACGGAAGTGCTGCAGGTGTATACAGTTGAAAACGAATGTACGTGCGTGCTTTGCCCCCATTGTGTAGAAAAACTACTGACTGAATTATTTGAAACAACAGCAAACACTTTGTAAATATTAATGCATGTGTGTGTGTGTACGTCAAATATTTGTTGTTATGTTTTGTTAATTGTTATTTTGTGTGAAATAAAATACGTATTTCTCACTTTAAAATTTTTATTACCTGCATTACCTTATTTGATATATTTTTGTTAAAGAAAATGAAATACGAATTATTCAATACTTGCAATTATCAAATTATTATTTTGCTTTTCTTAGTTACATATTTTACGAAGAGATAAGGTGTGTTTTCACATTCGCAATTATCGTTAATTGAACGTGCAGCGAGACTTGCGCTTGTACGAGTATTTTCTTAGTTTGCTTGAATCGATGAACTTTGTAACCTTCAGTCAAGTCTGTGGAAATAAATCAGAATATCATTCCTTCAACGCATCCTTAAATATGCGCTAGAACTAACTGCCTCAACCGAGAAAATTATTTCAAATAACCTAGCACCTAATAGTGGTAATTGTTCGATTAACATTCACTTACTTACTTATATTTCAAATACCGAATTGTTTTTCCGCGTATTTATAACATCTCACTTTAAGCAACTTCGTCAGAGCAATAAGGATATCTGCGTTTTTGGGAATAGCAGTAGTTTACAATATTTCAGGTATATTCGCGCGTTAAGTAAACGACTCCTTTCTCATTACGGGTGGTCTGGAGTTCGAAAGGTAACACTCCTACGGTGAAGACCTTCCTCCTAATAACATCTCTCTCGAAACCTAGACCCATCTGATGAGTAACCAACAGTAATTACCATTGAGAACATAAACGTGGAATAATGTAAAAGAGGAATAATTCGTAACTGTTGGATGCCATCCTGATTCCTGCTATAGCGACCTGAAGAAGAGGGTGAGGGCCCGTCTACGTAGGTGCGCTCGACGTCATCTTGATTCCTGCTATACGGACTCGGAAAAGAGGGTGGGAGGACGTAAATGGGGTGGGGGCCCGTCCACGTAGGTGCGCTCGACGCCATCTTGGATCTTGCTATACCAACCCGGAAAAAAGGGGTGGGGGCGCCATCTTGAATCCTGCCATACCGACCCGTGTAGTAGTATAAGTCCATTCGAAAATGTTATCAACAGTTTCAGGAATGTTTTGAAAACACATTCACCCAGTAGACCAAGGACTTACCTTGTTGGTAAATGCCAGCCCCAGTGGTGGAAGGGCTAGTGTGTTGGCCTACCATCACTAAGGTCACGGGTTTGAATCCCGCCAAAGGGCATGGATGTTTGTGTCGTTTTCATTATTTCATATTTTACCAATCATGTGTGTGTGTCTGATGTGGAGGGCAACGGAAAACCACCACATCATGTGTTTCTTCCCTAATCATTTTCAAACCAATATTAGGATTGAAAACTATGAATGAACCAAGGACTTCAAACGACGATATGGAGCATGTCTGAATAGCATTTCAGCGGAGCCCTAAACATTCTGTTCAGCATGTTAGCCGTCAATTACAGATGCCGAAGAGTACGATTCATGATGTTGTGCATACAAACTGCCTCATGATAAGCCCAAAAGGGTAGACTTCGCAATGTTCATGTTGGAATAGCTCGCTGCAGACAGCAATTACCTCCACAGAGTTCTTTTCTCCGACGAGGTCACTTTCCACACTCATGCAGAATTTGGGGCAGTGAAAATCCACATGCCCTAATTGAGTACATGCGCGACAGTTCAAAGGTCAACATGTGGTGTAAAATCCACATGCCCTAATTGAGTATATGCGCGACAGTTCAAAGGTCAACATGTGGTGTAGGATCATGGCGGACCGCATTATCGGATAATTCTTTTTCCACGAGGGCAGCATAACAAGCACAGTTTATTTGGATATGCTAGAGAACTTTGTGTTTCCCCAGATAGCTGACTGTGATGGCATGATTTTCCAACAAGATGGGGTAACATTGTACGCACTGCTCTCAGTGAAGGATTTCCTGATCAATGGATCGGCAGGGAAGGGCCAATTAATTGGCCCCCAAGAAGCCCTGATTTAACACCCATGGACTTTTTCTTCTGGGGCTACATAAAATACACCATTTACAGCAAAAAAGTGAAGTCCCTTACCGATTTGCAGCTGCTGTCTCTGCAGTGCCCATGGTCATGTTACCTCATGTGTGGTATGAAGTTGAATTTTGTTTCGATGTCTGTCGTGCTGTCAATGGTGCTCACATTGAATTGCACTAAATAACATAACTTTGTCATATTTCCTACTACTTGATGCTAAAAAGAAATTTGTATGTGAAAGTAGTGAATAAATATTAATATAAAAACTCCGAAGTTCATTCTCGGACACCCCGTGTGTGTGTGTACACACACACACATATATATACATATATCAAGTCTTACTACTGACTGTAATTACGAGACAAATTTGCGTCTCAAGTGAAGTAAGTGAAGTGCCACTTCACCTATTTTAATCGAAAAATGTTTATTTTAAATAATTGTTTACTTTATATTAATTATTTTTATATATCGTGAAGATGGAACATCGCATTTTGATTTTACGAATGCACGTTCAGTCAGTTCGTGTGGCTGGATTGACTGCGAGCTTGGTACTGCGAGCCTCGGCCGCGTCGTTTGGGTCGAGCGACTAGTGGAGTGAAGAACTTGACCTTGGTTTAAAGTTTTCTGTTACCTACATGCGGTTGCCATAACAATGTGACATCATGCGGCCTCCTACTCCTGCCTCTGCAATGCTATTTTTACCACATTGCGGTGCCAAGTGAAGTGCTGAGAAACCTACAGTGTGTTTTTCACTTGTAAGCAGGCGAGTGGTTACCGGTGGTGGCAGTGCATCAAGCAGAATTCCACAAACGATTTTATCATTTTAAACTGTGATGTGAGTACATTTAATAACACTGTGTATCCTGTTAATGACATTATTTGTAATTTGTTAGGAACACCGTTTTGTAGATGGAAGGATGAAGACAAAAAATATGTTTTAAATTTGCTGCTCTGAAAGACAGGAGGATAAACTTAATACATAAGAAATAGGATGAGTTTTGAAAAACATCTACATATTTTCACGTATTGTAGCATTAGTAAAATTTTAGTTCGTAGGCATTGGGGGCATTAACATAAGTATGCATGTATGTTGGTATATACTAGGTAGCACCAACTACTTTTTACACGAGCCGCCACTGCTATATTTGTTGTAGAACCATACAGCAGGTTTCAAATCATCAAAATCTCTGTGATATATGTAAAAGTGCCGTAACAATTGAAGGAACAGAAGATGATTCATATTATTCTTTGCTTACTAAATTCAAAGACATTTCTGAGAGCTCCCTCTAAATAAGTTTTCGATCTATTGCAGACATCCGAGCTATGCTTGAGAGAAAAAAGAAGTGAGATTTTAAATAGCGAGATGTCCCTGAAAAACCCGTTAAGATTTTGTGTCAAAAAGAACTGATAATTCTGAATTACCCAAATGCCACAATGTGTCATAAATTGTTAACAAATTATTTAAAAGCAGGATTATATCTGCTTGTAAGGGAGTACAATAGAGCTTCACAGAAAGCATTAACACTAGACGTGTCGTGCGGCCTCTGTGAGACACCACTGCGATTATAACTCATTCCTGTAAACACAGTAAGCGCTTATTGGCGCTAAAACTCTATCTCTCAAGTATTGTATCATTTTTTATACAAAGTAAATAGACCGACCTTAGTCTGGCTTGTTCACCCGTGTTGAGTGTGTTTCTACCAACCACTCTCTTGTGGCGCATATCGGACGCCACGTGACCTTTCCCATTATTTTTCTGCTCAGTTTTAAAATTCCATTTATTATTATAATTTTTGCATTTCATGACAGCGATTACATTAGCAGTTACATTCCTAGAATTATAAATGGTCAGTCACCTTTCTTCACTTGGTTAGTGTTTCTCCATACCTGTCTTATCCAGCGCATCCCGGACACCTAGCGGCCTTTCCCGATAAATTCAGGTAATTATTTTCATCCTGTTGTTGCTATAATTTTTGCTATTCGTCAGACCACTATTATTTGCGATTTTATTTCTAGGATAATAAAAGATTGGCTACCTTTCCTCGCACGTGGGAGAGTTTCTTCATAACTCTCGCTTCTGGCACATCTCGGATGCCATGCAAAATTTCCCACAAACTTCTGGTAACTTTTTTCTTATTCAGTGATCTTGAAGATGACACTGTGGCAGAAAGGAAAGAAGACACAGACACTGAACGAGAAATCGATGATGGAGACATAAGTTTTGATGATAATCCAAATGATTCTTTGGATAATTTCTTTGTAGGAAGAGACAAGATTTCGTATTGGTGTAGGGACTGCCCACCAAAAAACGTTCGTAGGCATCGCCACAACATCGTCTCATTTGCCGGGCATGAAGGGATCAGCAAAAGAAGCTGAAACACCAAAAGAATGCTAGGCACTTTTTTTTTAACTATGAAATGATTTCCACCGTAGTGGAATGTACGAATGAAAAAAATGCGGATGTACAATCTCAGTACAGCCGTGAAAGGGACGCTAAGCCCACTGATACATTAGAAATCAAAGCTCTGATTGGCATACTGTATTTGTGTAGTGCTAGAAAAGTTAAGTTAATAAGCCAATACGTCGGAAATATGGACCACTGATAAGACTGGAGTAGAATTGTGTCATCTTATCATGACAGAAAAAAGATTTAAATTTTAGATATACTGTTTGAGGTTCGATGACAAAGAGACCAGACAGGAAAGGAAGAAGGAGGACAATTTAGCACCAATACATGAAGTTTTTGATTCATTTGTAAAAACTGCCAAAAATCTTATTCTGTCAGAGAGTACTGTACTGTAGATGAAAAGCTAGAAGGATTTCGCAGAAGATGTCATTTCAGGCAATTCATACCGAGCAAGCCAAGCAAATATGGCATCAAGATATTTGCCCTAGTGGATGTTCGTATGTGCTATACTGCTAACCTTGAAATCTACACCGGTAAACAGCCTCCAGGTCCGTACAGAGTAAGCAATAAGCCAAGCGACTTGTCAAGCAACTAACCTCAATATTATCAGGGACGGGCCGAAATAGCACCATGGATAACTGGTTCACAAGTGTAGAGCTGGCAAATGAGTTGCTGAAAAAAAATCTCACCGTAGTTGGAACCATAAGAAAGAATGAAAGGGAAATTCCCAACAGCTTCTTAGAAACGAAGTCCCGTCAGCTGCAATCGAGCATCTTTGGATTTCAAAACGTGTGTACTCTAGTTTCATATGTCCCGAAGAAGAATAAAAATGTTTTGCTGATCTCAATGATGCATCACGACACCAGCATTGACAGTTCTACAGGAGACAACAAGAAACCTGATATAATAACGTTCCACAATGCTACAAAATCGGGGTCGATACTGTCGATCAGCTTTGCAGCACGTACGACATAGCAAGGAAAACAAACTGATGGCCGATGGTTGTAATGTTGTTGTTGTTGTTGTAATGCTCAATGTGGCGGTAATAAATGCCCAGATTGTTTATTGCAGCAACGAAATGACTAAAGACAATGTGCAAAGTCAATTTTTGAAAATGCTAGCTCGCAAACTGGCTGACGACTTCCTATATGTTCTTTCACTGTGTCTCAATTTGCCAAAAGAACTAAGACGTGACTTCTAAGACTTTTTCCTGAACAACCCGAAGCTGCAATATCTGGGAAAACAAATATTGTTAGAAAAAGGCAACAAATGTGGACGATCAAAAAACAGATACACTCAATATAAATGTAGAAGCTGCCGAAATTACATTTGCTTGCAGCACACGGATAAGGTTGTCATGATTTCTAGTTTTTTTACAAAATTGTATTTTTATAATGCTTTTGTTTCAAAACTTGATACACTCAATATAAATGTAAAAGCTGCTGAAATTACATTTGCTTGCAGCACTTGGACAAGGTTGTCATGATTGCTAGTTTTTTAAAAAATTGTATTTTTATAATGCTTTTGTTTTAAAACTTGATACATTTCATGCACTAAGAATTTAGTTTTGTCTCTGATTAAAAATTTATCTTTTAATTTTCATATTTAAGTTCTTACGAATACCTTTTATTGATGTTAACACTAGAAGGACCGGACTTGGTCTCCACCCTAGAAGGATCGATAGGTCAATAATGACCCCTTCCCGAATATAAGGCTTTCGGTCCTTACACTTGGCTGGATTGGACTAGGGTCTTTCTGTTTTCATCAAATACAATTTCTAATAATGCAGTTGAACAAACTAGTTTTATTTTTCAAGTTTTTTTAAATACATCATAATTGAGTAAAAACAACATTCACACGAATAAATGTTCAAAATTCTTCATCATTAGACAGAGCACTGCCTTGAAGTCCTTAAGAAAATACTTATGAAATCTAAAAACACGTTCTTTTCTGTGATAAAGTCAAGAATTAAAAGCTCACATCGAAAGGAATTGGAGGTATATACACAAGGTAAGTATTAGACAAGTCTTTTCACACAGGTCACCACAGTTTGCTCTTTACCAATGCATTTTTTGCATGCACCTTTTTTACAAGAATGACACCTGTTCAATCCTTTGGTGTCTTCCTTGCAGCTATTACACACTTGACATTTCCTGCAAATCTTCTCTGTATCAGGTTCACTTCTGGTGCTCTCTTCTGCTGGATTGCCACCTCGGCTAGCTATGTTAGCCTCCGTGAGTTCTTCAGTAAGCTTATCCGCTCATTTATTCCCGCGAGGTCTAGAATGTTACTGAATGTGTGCAAGGGCCATCTTCGTGTAGCTGGCTTCATGGAGTATTTCCTGGTCATTTGATCCAAAATATCTACTCCATACTTGATTTCCTTGTAGAATGTGACTGTTTGTGGCTTCTTTTTCTCATCTGACCCGAGTGCAACATCAGGATGGAGGGAGCTCATGATGAATACGTTCTTGATGGTTTTACCCTGATAAACTGTGAGCATAATGTCTTCTTTCTTTAGAACCTGAGTGTCATCAAGAGGGGCGCAAGACTTCTTCACCTCAGCAGGTATCTCCCTTCGAATCCAGTTGATTGTACCAACCAATTTAATAATGTGAAATAATATTTGAGATTCTTTATGTGATAATAATGCTTAATATAATATTTTATAGTGTGAAATTTTCTTTTAAATACCATTACCACCAGGCCATAGCCTACTGTAATGTTCTATCTAAATAAATAATTGAATACTTTCTCTTTGAAGCTCAACTGCCCATGGTGACGAAATGGCTTCAAAAGATAAGGCTGCAATGGAAACGCATCATCTGCTACGAACACTGAATCAGCTGGTACATTCAAAAGTCCTCGGCCATAAGCAGTTTTGAATTTTGATTAGGCAAACACTCCACTCTACCATAACTTCCAACATCTATATAAATGAAAGAGTAGTTGCTGTCAACTACTGCTAGCAATATTATGCTGAAACTTCCCTTGTAGTTGTAAAATTGTGAACCACTGAGAGCAGGACACTTCATATTAATGTGTTTCCCATCAAATCCTCCAACACATTTTGGAATATTCCACCTCCTGTAAGATCCAGTAGCTATATCTTTCCACCCTTCTTCAGTTAGTGGTACCTGGAACAATACAAATTTTTAATTTTTTTATGGGAAATTAATTTACTTTATGACTATTTATAAGCATTATTTAATTATTATAATGTATTAAGAATTATATGTGCTAAAGTAAATAACTAAAATTAAGATTTTTTTATTCATTGCAAGTTAGCAGACTATTTTTTTAAAAATTGGTTTCAGGAGTTTGGTGTAGAGTATTCAAAGAGTTAGCACTGGAAATAGCACCTTATCTCGAAATAGTTTTCAATAAGTCACTTAGTCATGGCGTTGTACCTAAGGAATGGAAATTAGCCTTTATAACGCCGTTACACAAAGGTGGGAAAAAAGACGACAAAGAAAATTACAGGCCAATTTCGCTTACCTCCCTATCTTGCAAGGTTCTCAAGCACATTATCGCTAGCTCCGTGATGGACTTCTTAGATAGTCAGAACTTGCTAAGTAAATATCAGCATGGCTTCAGGAAGACGAGATCTTGTGAAACACAGCTTGCTCTGTTCGTTCACGATATACTAAGATCAGGAGACCGTAAGACTCAGTTAGATGCTGTTTTCCTCGACTTCAAGAAGGCTTTCGATAAAGTCCCGCACAGTAAGTTAGTGAAGAAATTAAATGACTGTGGAATAAATCGAAAGATAATCGAGTGGATCAGGGACTTTCTTAATGAGCGTGAACAAATAGTAGTTATAGATGGATTTAAATCAGATTCAGTCAGCGTAGCCTCAGGCGTTCCACAGGGAAGTGTAATCGGCCCCCTACTATTCCTTTTATACATAAACGACTTAGATAAGGTTATTAAAAGTAAAATCAAGTTATTCGCGGATGATACAGTAGTTTACAGAGAGATTAACAGTCCTAATGATCAATTATTACTTTCTGACGACTTAAATGCAATTCTCGAGTGGTGTAAAGAGTGGCAGTTAGAATTGAACTTAGGAAAGTGTTCCTTTATGAGATTCTGGGGAAACAAAAACATTGACACGACGAATTACACTGTTGAAGGCGTCCAGCTAAAACTAGCCGATTCCGTCAAATACTTAGGCGTTACTTTAACAAGCAACCTCTCGTGGGATATGCACATACGAAATATATGCGGGAAGGCTAAACAGAAACTAGGATTCATCAAACGCATAGTAGGTAAAAGTGAGGAAAAAGTCAAAGAGACATGTTACTTCTCGTTAGTAAGACCGCTATTAGAGTACGCGTCGAGCATATGGGATCCGTACGTGAAAGGATCAATCTCAGAGTTAGAAAGAGTGCAGCGAAAAGCCGCTAGATTCGTCAAAAATTGTTACGATAGAAACAATAGTGTTACAGCCTTGATACAGGACTTAGGATGGGAATCACTAGCTGAGCGCCGATCACGCTCTAGGTTAAAACTTCTCGAAAGATTTAGAACGCATATATTCTCCAGCGATGTCGAAGAAATAATAAGAGCGCCAACTTATATTGGTAGAACGGACCATCCTCGTAAAATAAGAGAGATAGCCTGTAGGACTGAGAGGTATAAAGGCTCGTTTTTCCCTAGAACGATAGCTGAGCAGAACAGAAGTTACGAAAGGAAATCAGCCGACGTAGAATGATACTATACATTATTATGCGCTTTACCTTGGTGCTATTGCACCCCCTGCCACACACCATTGCGGTGGCTTGCAGGGTGAACTATAGATAGATAGATAGATAGATAGAGCATGGCGAAGGTGACACTGAAGAAACCAGTAGCCTCAATGAAGTTGTAAATTTTTCTGATATCAGGCCCTCAGATCCATCTATGGAAACTAATAATGATACAAGTAATAAAAGAAAAAGAAAGAAATGGCCAGAAGATGAATCTCTCGACAATGCTGTGAAGGCACTGCAAGAGATTGCGAGAACCTCAGGAGAAGAAGAAAATGAATTTAGAAGAAAATGAATTTACGTAGTTTGGGAAAAGTGTAGGACTGCAATTACAGCAGCTGCCATTGGCAGATGCAATAGAACTTCAGACTGAAATTCAATCCTTGATTTCCTGAAGATGCTTGAGGGTTCTACAGAACGAAAGAAATACTCCCACGCTTTAGAAAATTTTAAAAAGTAGACTCGTACTTGGTTGGTCTAGATCTTATACCTAATGTGAAGAATTCTAGCGGTCCTATAGCTTTTCAAAAAATCATATCCGTTATTAATGATGCACTACTTAAAAGTAATATTGAGTCAACAAACTGGGAACTTGACACATGGGTAGAAGATGTCGAAATGTATTATGGTAACTTTCTAAACTGCTAACTTGTTATTCAAAATCTACGTTTTAAAAAGTTTATAATCAAAGGGGTTCGAAAAAGATTGGATTATTCAGGAATTAGTGAAAAAAACTGAAGGATAGGGACGATCTAGGAATATCTTTTTCAAATACAAATATATAGTTTTGTACTGAGTGAGATTACTGATAAAGAAACATGATATAGTAATGAAGTCCAAAAAAACAGCTTTTGGCTGGGATCAGATAAGAGCTAAGGTTCTTCAAAATAATCCTATTTTAATTCCAATAGTTACAAAATTAATTAGCTTGAGTTTATCACAATGTGTACTTACCAGGACCTGAAGGCTTGTTTTGGACAATTTTTATTATGGTACGATTAATGGTTTTGATTTCAACCTTGTGTCCTAATTGATTATAATATTAGACTGCATTTCAAATTTTTTTAAAATGAATTTCAGGACAGGAAGACTGAGGGAGACAGTGAGAAGTTGTGAAGAGGAAGCAGGACAGAGTGGACATAAGTTTATACCTCTGGTGCCATATGAGTTATGCCCATTGCTTCAGTAATTGAAGGATTTACATATTTAAGTATTTATTATCATTTATTTTCATCTTATAAACGGGAAATTTTTAACAAATAAATACAATACTTCCAAAAAACCAACTGCTTTTTATTTTTACTATAAATTTGTTGCTACAGAAATCTGTCATCTGCTAAAATGGCACTTGATAGGTTTGTTATTCCACATAAAACATACATAACATCGTCCGCTAAGTGGAGCAGTGTTGGAGGAAGGGCATCTGACAGTATTTTAAACTTTTTAATGCATTCAATTACCCTCTCAACGTGTACCCTAGCTTTTGCGATATTAGAAGTAAGTAGGGCATCTTCTTTCGAAAACCTAGTATTTCTTTTTAAGAATGGTGGGTGTATAAGGGCAATATAATTTTCCTCACATATGGATTTTATTAAAAACCCTTGTCTGCCATAATGTCCTCAAAATTAAACCACTTTCTTCGAATATTTTTTTGTCAGATGCCCTTCCTCCATACCCACTGCTGATAAAGCTTATAAGGCCTCCATGGGTTACACCTATCATATATTTCATGGTGTGAGAACCTTTATAATGCAAATATGAAAGAATTCTGCATTTCAAGCATTTCAACATTTCAAGCATTTCAACTTACTTATTTCAATCTCTGTACAGTCTAGCACAACTCTAACTTTCTTAAAATTTTCAAAACATTTTGGAATGTTATTCAGAATTTCCTCTTTTGTTGGTCACACAATGAAACTTTTCATAATTTCAGCAAGGGTAGTCCCACACTGCATGAACACATTCTTGCATGTTGTTGGGGTAATACTATTAGATAGGGAGAAAATGGATTATTTATGATGAAGAAAAGGACTTTAAAACGCTATTTCCCTTACGTACAGGTATATAATTGCTTTCTAATACTCCATTGCACGAAACGCGCCCCATTTGTGATACGTTGTACGCTTTCCTAACTTGTTAACCAAGGGGATAGATAAGCAAGGATGAATGTCTTAAATTACAAATTTCATTTATATTATTGTTTTTCCTTCGAATTACTTATGATCGGAAAATTTCCCGAGGATTTGCAAAGATTAAAGTTACTAAACTACCGATTTCTAGTTTTCTTTGTTTCAGTCTAAACTGCACTGTAGCTTAATATGCATATCTCTATATTTTCAAACTTTATCTAAAGGTCGGGTGAGATCATAACGAATCTTAATTAGCAAACACAACCGATATTATAATAATTTATTTTAACAATAATTAAACTATCTTCAAATCAAATATCACTTGAAAATAAAATTCACACTAATGTTGTTAGCCACGACATTAATCAGTTACATCACCATTCAACATATGTATGTGACACGAAAAGCATGCATATTTGTAATTATGTAGGTGTTAGTATATAAAAATGCATAACTGTCTTATGCCCCTCCGATTCGATTCATATTTGATTCGAAACGAGATTGTCGATTCGATTCGAGATTCGATTCGAAAGAAAATTAGCGATTCGCAGGTCCCTAGTTTACATGTAAACAACTTTCATTAGAGTGATTAGTATTTTATTGAATAATATTGCTTTGGTGACACCAATAAAGAAAATAGTCCCTCAACTTATCCTTGTTGGTTTACTACAGATTAAAAATATCAATCACTCATAAAAAAAAATTGCATCAGTTATATATGGAATACCACTAACTTCATAATTATAATGCCTTCTCTATTGCCCGTAAACAATGTAAAAATTTAATGAAAACTAACAATAATTAATTAATTTTTAACGGGAGTTAATACGGCTAAGGAGTTTATGCTACTGCTGCTGCAGAAGCGAAATGCTGGAGGCAGAGGGGCCACAGGATATAATTAAAAAAAGAAGGAACATCAAGAGCCGTTGGTGACCAGGGTTAACTTCTATATCCCTGAGAAGGACTGTGTGGGACTTCATTATAATCGGATTGTGCTGACATCTACATGGAGAAGTTGTCTGCAGCCATGTCCAGCGAAAACAGATGCCTGACGAATTGCGGAAAAGACAATAAGATGGACAAAATAATAAATTGTGACGTTTGTAAACTACCTATCCACGTATCCTGTGCGGGACTTTCAAGGCAGGAAGTGGCATAGTGCACGAAATAGGCATGTATCATGTAGTTGTGATAAATGTAAAGAAAAGTCAAACGATATCGCTGCCCTCAGAAATTTAATTCTAACGCTGAAAACAGAACTAGAATATCTTAAAACTGTCATTGGTAAGAAAAATGAAGAGCAATTACATCCTCAAGTGATAGAGGATATAATTTCCGAATTAAGAGAGAGGCAGTACAGGGCTTCTAATGTTATTTCATTTAATGTTCCTGAAAGTGCCAATGTGAACCCATCTACGTGTAATGAGGAAGATACCGGCAAGGTTAAGGAGATATTAGGTGTTGTGCCACAATTGTTATTGCAAAATATCTGAGTGCATACATTGGGCAGATTTAATGACAACAAAACAAAGCCCATTAAGGTGGTCTTAGAATGGGTAACGATGCGCAGGTTATTTTACGAAATCAAAGACACTTTAAAAATAGTCCATATAAGGTACACAGTGATCAGACCTTGACAGAAAGAAATTACTTCAAGTTTTTGCAGGCACAACTTAGCGAAAAGAATCATCTCGGTGACAAGGAATGGACAATACGATATGTTAAATGTGTGCCAAAAATAGTTGAGAAGCAGACTGTAGCAAAAAACTTTGTTTAGGGACTAAGCTTAGTTTTTACTACCAGAATGTACGTGGTTTAAGAACAAAATTTGGTCAACTAAGTTCTGTGGACCTTTACTTTATAACCGAGACTTGGCTGTGTGATTCAATTTCTACGAATGAACTACGTTTTAAACTTTAATTATAATGTTTACAGGACTGATAGATCTATTTTAACTAATGATAAGAAATTGGGAATTCAAACATTGCCTAGAACAGATGACCTCGCATTCACTATCAGGCATTGAAGAATCTCTCAGCATGCTAAATTTGCGATTATTTTATATCTAAAAATAGAAGCATGCTCGGATAAACCCAAACTGTACTGTATTTTAGATGAAATAAAACGGATAGCCTATCTTGGGACTTTCCGCGCATAAGACGACATCATACGATATCCTCGTTTCTTTATTCCAACAAAAACGGTAAGAGGTCAATTTATTATATTAGATGACAGGGAAAAAATATAATATCGTTAGTCTAATAATGCATCTCTGGTAATCCAAACCATGTGTTGTGGGTTAGTCTACCTTTGGCCTTTCCACATTACGGGAAACAACATATGATGCTCTCGTTCCAATTATAAAATTTAAAGGTATTTTCATTTGTATCTTATATACCATCATATTTTAAGCTAAAACGCGAAAGTATTGTGAAATTTTCTGATAAAATTGTCTCCCGTTAACAGGAGTGTGAAAATTAATTTTACCGCACCGAATGTAGTAGTAGTAGTTAGGTGCGTCGACAGCTAAGGTCATTTTGCACCGTCAAATTCTGTTAGAGTAAAAATAAATAAGTTAAAATAAATAGCTAAATTGGAATAAATAGAATGAAATAAATAAGTGCATAATTTAGGTAAATAGTTAAAGGGTAATAAAAACTATCATGTAGAACTGAAAATATGTTTTGTTTGCTGATCTGTTATCGCATTATTGTTCATTCGTTTTTTGTTATCCAAATTTTGTTTTAAGTTTTGCTATAGAGTTATTGTTATTTTATACTTCGCGTTCTTATGTTCATTCGTTTTTTGTTATCCATTCATGTTCTTGTTTGTTATCATAATTTTGTTTTAAGTTTTGCTATAGAGTTATTGTTATTTTCCGTTTTATTCTTTATGTTTTTGTTACTATGCTCTTGAGATTGTTATTCCTTTAGTTATTAACAACATGGAACCCGCTCCATCCCCCTCAAAGCTAGGGAATAGGAAAGTTATCTGTAGCCAGGCATGGGAAATTCTTTATAACATACTAAGTTTTATGAAGGAGGAGGCTGAAGAAGGAATCAGAATTCCTATTAAAAATGCTTATGAGCGGGCCAAAGCAGCAACAGGCATCTCACGTCGCACATTAGCGTGAATTTCACAGGAAGGAGGAGATACTGAAAAAGGTTGCAGGACAGCCTTCTTGACTCCGCAAAAGAATAAGATGCAGAAGAGTCCGAAATTGACGGTTGACGATTTTGATGTCCATGTAGCGAGAAGAACAGTGCATCAATTCCATGTGGCTGAAAAAAAGCATCCGGCATTGAAAGCTCTGCTCCCTTTGGTAAGAGAGGACACCAGTTTCAAAGGCCAAGTCAGTTCTCTTAGAATTCTTCTGAAGAAAATTGGATTCAGGTACGTGTATTGATTAAAATATGATTCGTAATACTGACATTTCAAACAATTTAACATCTTAAAATGATGTACTATCTTCATAGGTGGAAGAAAACAACGAATAACAAGAAAATTCTTTGTGAGTGTAATGATATCCGATTGAAACGGATCGAATACTTGAGCAATTCAGAAATACAGAGAAGAAGGATGCCCCATTGTATATACCGATGAAACGTACATTCATTCGACACACACGACTCCATACCTATGCACAGTGGGACAGATCGGCTCTAAACTGCGACAAAACCCCAAAAACCATATGTCAACTTTAACCCTACTTTCTATATTTAGGGATACTACAATAAACCCCACGTCTAACAGTACTTTTCTTTTACATCTGCGTCAACTATGCTACGAGTATTGAGGCTCTAGATTTCACTCTGAGTGCAGGGAGTTCAGACGTGGTTTGCGTGCGTAACAATAAGTAGCCTATTTCTTCTGGATATCTAGTGTATTTTTAATTTACTTCTGACCACACAAAATTGCATATAATTGTAAAAACTATATTGGACAAACTATTTCTGTCAGGTCTATTGTTGTACTTTTACACACCTCATTCATCGGTTATGAGACGAATATTTAATGTAGGGCAAGCGAAAAAGAATAGTCTACGTGAGTTTGTTGCTGCTATTACAAAAGTGGAGCCTGTTCCTTGTTCATTGAGACCGATGAAGATTCACTCCACACTCAAATGGCAAAACTTCGATTGAAAGATGCATTCTTGTACTGTGAGCATCTTCTTCTGGAAGACGACCTCGTTGTTCTGGAACCATCTTCAACGATTTCTGAAGCTGCTATGGTGATGGGAGAAGAGCTGTATCAGTGTACTGTCAAAATGTTATGGGAAAAGAAACTTGTGAGTGACGAGGTGCTCATCGTTTTCCACAAAATTGATGACGAAGGGCTCTTCCATGAGGTTGAAGGTGGTTATAATACAGAAGATGAAGATTATGTGCCAGAAGAGAGGCAGAAAAAAGCCGATTCATTCCACTGGAAAAGAAAATTAAAGTCGTGAACCTCGCTGGAGAACACCCTAAACGGAGTCTAGAAACTCTTCAGAAAAAAGGATGTCGTCGATTAAAAAGAAAGGACGATTTAAAGAAGTGGGAAGAAAATATAAAAGCTGGAGGTACGACAGTCGACAAATATTCTATCATCGATTCTTGGACCTATGATCGCTTTGTGGAAGCTCGAAGCAATTTTCAGCAGGTATTTGTAATTTCCATTTATTTATTGGAAAAAAATTTAACTCTGCATGCATTACAGTCCACAATCCAAGCATTATAAAGTGAAAAACAGAAATAGTTTGTCCAATATAGTTTTTACAATTACATGCAATTTCATGTGGTCGGAAGTAAATTAAAAAAACACTATATTTGCAGAATAGTCCAGAAGAAATACGTTACTTGATACGCACTAATTGTTATACAGGAATACAATAATAACGAATAACAATATACAAGAAATTGTTATGCACTAATTCTTTACGTATGTACAATATCAGGATAATAAAGTGCATGCGCCTATTAAGGTGACGACAAGAAATTTACAGCAGTGGGCTTTGGGTGCTGCAAATCAATTTCAATAGGAAAACTTCGTCTTCAAAGCATCAGACGCATGGGCAAAACGGTTCAAACAAAAGCACAGATTTCAGCAAAGGAAGATTACGAGATTCATCAGTGAAAGCGAATCTGCGACTTTGGAGGAAATTTTAGTGGCTGCAGACAAGTTTCGAACGCAGGCGAGGGCAGTTATCCCAAATTTTCAAAGGATTTTGTCATTAATACAGACCAAACAGGGTGCCAGTACCAATCAACATATGACAGAACTCTTTCAGAAAAGGGATCAAAAACCGCCCTCGTTAAAAAAGTTTAAATAAGGTAACACACTTGTACACAGCACAGTATGTGATTACTATGTCCGGTAAATTAGTACCGCATGTTTTGTTGTGCTTACAAAAACCAATGGGAAAGTTTGGTCCAAGGATTCAAGGAACGGTCGATAAATTAAAAAAAGATATTCAGAATGTCATTATAACATGTTCAAAATCTGGAAAATTGACTACACAACTTTACACTTCTTTTTTAAAAACAGTTGATTCCTTACATTCAGAAAGAAAAGTCCTTGCTGATAATAGAGTCTTGGGGATGCCAAACAAATCCAGCTTTGTACGAAGAAATCTTTTGCGATGATGAAGGTCTTGGTACATGCACAGTTACAGTAATTCCAGCGAAATGTACACCCCTTTGCCAACCATGCGACGTTTATTTCTATAGGCAGCTGAAAAACTTCATCAAGTGCCTTCAAAATTGTACTTATTTGCTGGAAAACAGTCGCGAAATTGCATCTCGCAAAGATGCTATCAGAATGTATTCAACCATGCATCATCAGTTATCTGCACCGATATTTTTGGAAATGATATGTTGTGTGTGGTTTGCCTCAAAATTATCTGACAAAAGAGATATTTTCCTAAATGTCGAGGCTTGCTTTCCAGTAGATGCTCTGAAAATCCCTTGTACGTGCAAGAGGGCTGCTTTCATACGATGTGCTCGATGCCATTTAAATTTCTGTTTCCTGTGTCTGTATGATATCACCCTGCAACATGCACTGTTCCGAACACTTCTGCGGTCCCCGGGACCTCACATCACTAGTTACATAAGTAAATTCAAATTATCATGTACTCTTAATTTAATTAAATTTTCTTTATTATGGAAAGGACAGATTCAAGTGGATGAAGAAGGAGGCCCCAAGAAACATGCAAACCCCATCACATAATATTGTGTGTTTACCAGGTAACAGGATTGTTCGTGAAACAATTGATGAACTTTTGTCTTTTAGGTTAATTTTCTGTGACATTTTTTCCTGCCCTCGGGACTTTGTCCCCAATCCCAAGATGAGTCAATCAACAAAGCCCGGCGAGAGAAACCAAGCCTCCGCTGGACGCCGCTCCGCTGAGATGCCGTGGACTTTTCTGGGTGTCTAAATATATACCCTAAAAAGTGTGTCCTCCCTCCAGTCCCCTTCCAGCTCAACGAACTTTAAGACAGGAACTGCAAATCCACAAACTCCTCTTCAAATGTTCGCCAATCACGACTCACCACCTCGAAATTCCAGAATCACCTATGAACCCCTCCCTTCTTCCCCTGGAACTCTGTTCAAGGCAGTGAGCGGGCTATCGATTTCTCTCAGTCTCTTCCTAATAACCGCAGCAGGAGAACAACCCCTCACTGCATCAGATGAGCTAACCTCGCCTAAACTTTCCAGTGAAGTCAATAGTGCCTGAACCACAGAGTAAATTATAGGCACTAATAGAAACGTAACATCTGATAATTGGTACTCTTCAATAGATTTGGTTGAAAATCTAAATAAGCAAGGCCTCACGTTTTTAGGGATACAAAAGAAGAACAAAAGACAGATTCCTAACGAATTTTTGCCGAGTAAATCAAGAGTTATTGGATCAGCCCTGTATGGCTTCACGAAAAATATGACTTTGCTGTCCCATGCCCCGAAAAAAAATAAATCCGTAGTATTGATTTCTTTGATGCATCATACCGCCATTGAGGATCCTACAACTGGGAAACCAGAAATGATATCGTACTACCATTGTACCAAAGGAGGTGTTGACAGTCTGGACCAAAAATGCAGTTTATACTCCTCTGGTCGAAGAACCAACAGGTGTGGTCCATGGCTGTGTTTTTTAGAATAGTAGATTTGTCAGCCGTTAATGCTTTCATTATTTACAAATCCACTGTTAAGCAAAACAGTAATACAAGACTTCAATTTATGAAATCATTGGCTAGAAAACTTGTCGAACCGCATATGAAAATTCGGCCAGCTAATACGCGGATTCATAGAAGCAATTTTGGGATTACAAGAGCCTCAAAGTGAACCTGAAGAAACCCTCACCAGGGAAAAGAGAAAGACTGTCTATGTTTGTTGCCGTTGTAAGAGGTCCATTTGCCTTCAGTGCAGCCAAAGATGTGTACAGACTGCCAATGCAGGAGTGATGAATAGCACTTTGCATATTGCAATTTTTCTATTTTTTTATATGATATGAAAAATATTTTTCTTTCTTGTTTATTATAGTATTAACCCTTTATACCCTGACGGTACTTTTAAATATCAAGAAAATAATGTCCTGTATGGCACATATTCTATATAGATATTTAACTTTTTAAATTTCATACCAAATCCTTATAATTCTCAAAGTTTGCGTAAGATGTCACTTTTAATGTATTTTCGATATTCAATTGGTGAACAATATTTTTCGGAACACATGCATGGGTATTCTTCGCCATTACGAATGAAGTGAACTGACTAGTTATTTATCTGGAAAATATTTCGTCAGAGAAGGAGTAAGTTTACAGTTTATTTTTTATTTGTATTTACATGCATCTTAATACAATTTCTCGTAAAAATATTCTGATATTCTAATTTTTTATAATTATAGTTTATTTATTCCATGGTACTTATAAGTACCATCAGATCTCTGATGCATTGATGTATTGTTCAGTATTTATCGGGTTAGTATTTCTTTATTCACTTAAAACCTGTGTTTTCTGAGTTAATGTTGTTTAATTTTACTAGGAATTTCATTTATTATTGCATATTTATTTGTTGTATGGTTAATTTACATAGAAAATTACAAATGGATTCTAATTGTGTTTTTTCATTAGAAACATGGCTCATCACAGATCACTTTTGAAGGATGAAATTGATTTTATTTTGGATGAAATATCTTCTGAGATTGACACGCCATTTGAAGACAGATCAGAGGATGAATTTGTCAGAGTTTCAACTATGGGACTGGAACAAATAGATTTGAATGACGAGGTCAATTCAGAAGAGAATCAACCTCCAAATTTTGATAGAGTTTGGAAGAAACAAAGGACTTCAACAAGTAAACCTAGTTTTTCAAATCAAACAGGCATAGTAAAGTCTTATTTTGTAAATAAAACTTCTCCAACTGATATATTCTTTGAGTTTTTGGATGCAAACCAAAAGGATAAGAATATCAAGCCACTAAAGGCCCCTTCACATGGCAGCGTTTTGCGAGGAGCGAAGCGAGAGGCACAGCAGGTGCAGTTCCGCGCTATCTACACGGAAAAAATAAGAATTAGATTCAGGAGAAAAACGTATGCCGTGTGCACTGTGTTGAGTGTTGTGGACAGACGAGATATTGTTGCTTCCTCTTTTTCTATTTTTATCATTAATTCTTCATCTTCATTTTTTATTTCATCTTTTTTCTTTCATTCATTTTCATTTCATTGATATTCACTCATATATATCTCATTTAATCATACTCTCATTTTGATTCATACATCGTTCCATTTCATACGTTCATTTCTTGTTTACGCAAGATTTTTTCCTAATTTGGGAGAGCCATGGATATTATGGCACCTTTTGATCCGGTGCAATTGCAGTGGAGGTTCACTGCATTGGCAGCCTTATGTTTACTACGAAGGAGGAGAAGAAGAATTAACAGGAGGTGGTGGGTGCGCCCAATATTTCAACGAAGGCGAGAGCAGGGTGATTATCAGCACCTTTTGCAGGAAATGCAGCTGTCCGACCGAGATTCGTTTTTTAACTATTTTCGAATGTCGGTAGACATGTTTGATAAATTAGTATCATCGGACCTTTAATTAGAAAAACTTCACTGGCAAGGGAAGTCAGGAAGAATTCTTTGGTTTTTTGGGAATACAATTTCTTTTTGGGTATCACAGACTTCCACAGGTTAGAAATTATTGGTCCAGTGATGTAGATTTAGCTGCGAACATTGTACCTTAGATAATGAGTAGAGATAGGTTTTTTGAAATTTTGTCCATTTTGCATGTTAGTGATAATAGTTTAATTTCTCCTGATAATACTGACTGATTATATAAAATTAGGCCAATTATTGTTTCTGTAAATAAAAAATTTCAATTACTGAGAATGCCAGAAGAATATCAGTCCATTGATGAAAGTATGGTGTTATTCAAATCCTCTCTCAAACAATATAATCCTATGAAACCAACAAAAAAAGGTTTTAAGTTGTGGTGTAGGGCAGACATGTCAGGATATATCTATCAATTTGATGTTTATCAAGGAAAGGCACAGGGCACAGAAAAAGAAAATTCAAAAAACAGTTTGGTTTGGGTGGTAGTGTGGTAGAGGATCTGTCAAAAGAATTAATTGGCAAGAATCATGTACTTGTGACGGATAATTATTTTTCATCAGTGGAATTGTTTGAGTTTTTTAAAATCCAAGCATATTTATGCTTGTGGAACAGTCAGGACTAATCATAGAGGATTGCCTTCTCTATGTAAAGAAGGATTTGAAAAGGGGTGATTTTGATTATAAGATAACAGAGAAAGGTATATCTTATTTCAAGTGGAGAGACAACCATTGTGTGCGCTTACTATCAAATTACCATGGATGTGAAATATCAAATGTTAGTAGGACACAAAAAGATGGCTCAAAAATTTAGGTTAGGGCACCCAAAATTGTGGATGACTATAATTGCCATATGGGAGGGGTTGATAAAAGCGATATGCTGAGGTCACTGTATGACAGAAATAAGAAATCAAAAAAGTGGTGGCATAGGTTGCTTTTTGCATTTCTTGAAATTATAATTGTTAATTCTTATGTAACTGATTGTGACTTGTATGAGAAGACCTCACTTCTGGAATTCAAAAGAAAAATAACTCAAGGACTGCTAACAAAGTCGACGACCAAAACAATCTGTGGACCTTACAGAAAATTCCACTAATGTGAGGAAGAAACGAAAATTTTCAGTATCTAATGAAATTAGGCTCCAGAATAGAGGTGCTAATTGGCCAGTATTTGTCAAGACAAGAGAACGATGCAAATTATGTGCATCTAAAAAGATACAGTCACGTCCACATTCAAAGTGTATATTATATAATGATTTTTTGTGTGTTAATGAAAAGAAAAATTGTTTTTATGATTACCATCATGTATAACATTAGTAATGTAGAAATGCTAATTCTGTAACATGTATTGGGCCAAAAATAAATTAACCATAAATATTGGGTTTTAGTGCATTATGACCTGACAGTACTTTTAAGTACCAACTAATATTTTGTGCAATAAAATTATTATAAATGATTTTTTAAAAAAACTTTGTTCGTTTTTCTTTAACACGTTGAATGCGGAGTACTGCAATCGCAGTGGTCGGTGGTAAGCGCTAGAGGCGGATCACTGCTATCGCAGTACCGTTACTCCAACAAAGGAAGGGATCATTTCGAGAGTCTCGCCTTCCTGGAAACCATTCTCATGGCTAGTATGCCTTCAGTGTGTGTTCGGAATTCTTCTAGTGAGGTTCGTTTTTTGTTTGTGTGGTTCCTGGAGTTTTTGCGGCATTTATAAACTTCTTTGAGGTAAGTGTTAAATTTTCTTTAATCGGATGATGCTTTTAATATATGCTTCAATTCCTTTAATTAAAACCACAATTAATCTTAGATATTACATTATGATAATGTAATTTATTAGATAAATTACTGTGTAATGTTATTTTTCAAATTTATTTTACGCTGTTTTCTGCATTTACATATGTGAATTTCCATGTTCTTATTTATTTCAATGCTGCTTTATTTTTTAACGTTATAGTTTACTCTTTACAATGGATAAGAGACGGACAACAACTGCAAAGGATGGTGGATCTAAGAAGCGTAAGCCCCCGGATCATCCGGAACCTGCACTCATCGACGACAGGAGAAATAACGTACGTGTTCCTTGCTTTGACTCAGTGTTATTGCCAAATGTTCTTGTCGCCAATCGTCCAAATAGGGGTTTTCCTTGTAGTATTCAAATTTATCCTTTTGAATACAGCTCTCATTGGGCAGAGATGCTTTCCTGTAACGGGGTATATGTACCCAGGCCTTCAGCCGCTCCTGTAGTTTTTATTAAAACGCCGCCTTCGGCTGACTTAACTATCGTCCTTAAGTCCATGCTGGAGAGTGACATCATCTCCGTAAGCAAGCCTACATGCGCATTTCGCACTTTTCTAATCCCTAAGTCTAAAGTCTAACGGTAGTCTCAGATTCATCCATGACATTTCGCCATGGACCGGGGAGTTCAATTGTCCGAAGATCTCCCTGTATGAGCCGCGTATATGGTCAAGTCCATCCCTTCAGGTGCTGACCTCATTAAAATAGACTTGAAACACGGGTTTTTTCAGTTGCCACTCTAGGAGGAGTCTTCCAAATTTTATGGAATTTATGCTAATAATCGCTACTACTGCATGAATAGGTTGCCTATGGGTCACACCATGGCACCTTATATCATGCAGCGGAGGGCGAAATGCGTAGGTAGAGAGGTGACGTCACGGTTCCCAGTGAAATTTATCCCATCTGGACGAATGGCTAGCGTACGGTGTAAATGTTGATGTTCAAGGTAAATTGGCTTTTCTCACTGACAAATTAGGTACAAATTAGGTATAACTATAAATATGGACAAATCTGTGTTGACGCCGGTTAAGCGGCTGATGTACCTCGGCGTGTGGATTGATACCAGTGCGCAGACATTATCATTATCTCAGGAATCTGTTGAAAAAGTGCACAAACTTATCGATCTCGTGCCGGTGGGATCCTTGAAAGACCGTCAGCGAATTGCCGGCTATGTTTCTTGGGTGTTTTACCTGCTTAATTTACCTATGTTCTTAGTTAGGGATATACATTGTGGGATCAATGATTGGATAAAGTTTTTTGTGTGCCATGTGAACCTGCGGACCCCCCGTCAATTGGGTATAAAATGTCGGTAACCGTATAAACAGATGCCACACCTAGTTCATTAGTGGTTGTATTTGATCAGCTGTCTATTTATAAAGCATACTATGTGCATCGGCGATTGCCAATATTGTTAGCCGAGGGGCTTGCCACCCTCGTAGGTTTAAGTTTGGTTTTAGAGTTATGAGAGGGTCAAGAACCCACTGAAATTAATATGAATGTTGATAATACGGCTGTCTTGTACTCCTTTCGCAGAGGTCGAGGGAGAATTTTTGAATATAATATTGTAAGAAAACTGTTCTTATATCTTTTAATAAAGAATTGTGACCACAGGGTCACTTGGTGCTACGTCCCATCCGACACCAAACCAGCTGACCAGCCCTCGCAGGCCATGCAGCACCTATAGATCCGTGGCAGCCATCTTGGTTGTCGTGGGTATATAGGGGCTGGGGGGCCTGGTTCAGGGCTGCGTCTGATGGTTCTTGGCAGAGGGTGCAGGCATTGCACCAAACAACAGATCTGTTGCAAAAAGTGGACGGGAAATTTCGTCAGAATAGACGATTCACAATTTCTGACATTTCATGATCTTTATTGCTTGAAATTGTGACAGAACACCTGCACTACCAAAAACTGTGTTCGAGGTGGGTACCCAAAATGTTCACGGAGGATAACAAGAAAAAACGCATGGGATCAGCTTTGGAATTTTTGCAGCGGTACCAAGAAGGAGACATGTTTTTGAGTAGGATTGTCACAGGTGATGAAACGTGGGTTTCACATGTGATACCAGAAAGCAATCAGCAATCAATGAATTGGCGGCATACTGGCTCCCCTAAAGGCGAGAAATTCAAGCAGACGCTGTCCACCAGAAAAATCATGTGCACCGTGTTCTGGGACAGACAGGGAATTTTGTTGGTGGAATTCATGCCAAAAGGCACGACATACAACGCAGCAGTGTACTGTGAAACTCTGAAGAAGTTGCGGCACGCAGTACAGAACAAAAGGTGCAGTCTGCTGAGTGCAGAAGTTGTGTTGCTGCACAACAACGCTCGCCCACACGCCACAGCTCAGACACACCAGCTGCTTGACTCATTTGACTGGGAACTGGTGGATCCCCCCCCCCCCCCCCCCACAGCCTGGACCTGGCACCAAGCAATTTTCAATCTGTTCCTGCACCTGAAGAGATTTCTTGCCGGTCAGAAGTTCGACAGCAATGATGAGTTCAAGGAGAGCATTGAGAAATGGCTCAAGACCCAGGTGGTCGACTTCTATGAACAGGGTATACAAAACCTTTTGCCCCATTACAACAAGTGCCTCAATGTGGGTGGCGATTATGTTGAAAAGTAGATTAAGGTATGTAGAATTTGATAAAAATAAAATAAAATTTTTTTAAATTGTCCTTTTTTAATAGCCAAACCGTACTTACTTTCTGGATAGCCCTCGTATTTTGTAGTAACCAGGTGGGAATATTTCATTTGTTTCCTTTTACCTTTGCATTAGTTATCTTCATTGGTATTTTATGAATTTTTACAGGTGAAACACCAGAGGAAGCTTGCCAGCAGTATCGAAAACTTATTAATCAAATTTTGGTTATGAATCCTGGAATGCGGCTGTTCATCTCAAGTGTGCTTGAAAGGAGTCCAAGCCTTTTTAAGCTGTATTCTCCACATGAAGTCAAGAGAATCAAGGGGATGAATGAGAATATCCAGAGGCTGAATAAACTTCTTAAGGAATTGGCTGAAAGGTAATATTATTACTTATTTTATTTACATTTTTTCATTAAGATTTTCCATGTCAAACCTTAAAATTTATGCTCATATTTTAGCTTTGAGAACAAGACATTTATCAACAACTGGCTGAAGTTCCAGGCTGAGTGTACTGATCCATATAAGGAGTTGCTGTGAAGAGATGGCCTTCACCTTTTTCCCAGAGGAGTGGAATTCCTTATAGATAATGTGGTCAATTCATGCTTTAGGTTAAGACAACAACTGCATGTGCCCGTGCTTCATCATGTAGTTGGTATGCCTTCTCAGCATCCTTTAACTAACATGCCCGTGATGCATCCTACGAATAACATGCTTGCGTTGCAACCCGTAAAAAGCATGCCTTCTCTGCATCCTTTAACTAACATGCCTGTGATGCATCCTACGACTGACGTGCTTGCGTTGCAACCCATAATAAGCATGCCTTCTCTGCATCGCAATATTAATACACCTGTTCTCAACCCTGTAACTAACCTACCTGCCTCACAGTCCTTCACTAGTTTGCCAGTCCGGCCATTGCCATCCCCTTCTCAAACTTGGAAATTTCTGTCAAAGAGGAAATGTTTTAGTAGTTATGTTAAGCCAAAAACAGCAACAAGTAAAATTGATTTCTGTCCCTCTCATCTGATTCCTTTGTCCAATCGTTGGGCATTATTGACAGATTTCTGTAATCAATTACATGACACATGTCTCCTACAATCAAGTCTCCAAAAAACAATCCTTTCTCCTTTAGGTAGTAAGAGATCTGATCCTGGTAAGGAATTCATTCATAATGTGGTAAGTTTGCAGTCTATTCATAAAAATCCTAATGTTCTGTGTCCAACATCAAGCGTCAAGCTCTTGTCACGTAAAAATTGTTATTCTTGCAACAAAAAATGTGTAAATGGAGGTTCAACAAAGGGTGTCACATCAGTATCAATTTATCCTCGTCAGTGTGAGGTATGTCAGAAAATATATTAATGTAAATCATCGTATTGTAAGCATAAAAAGAACTGTGGCTGTATTAACAATTCCATCTCAATTAAATATCCAAGAGTTTGTCCAGTATGCAATGTGTCATACGCAAATAGGTTTAATTACAGTAGGCACAAGGAAATGTGTGATATGGCTAGTAAATATAATATTTGCCCATGTCCTGGTTGTAATGTTAAATTTCAGAGCCATTCTGATTTGGTTAACCATTTGATTGTGTTTCATGAGGAGGATATCTCTGTAGAAAACCATCAGTTTACAGACATGGTTGAATTTAACTCTTGGAAAAGAGATCTATGTAGAAAGTTCAATATTTCAATAATTAAGCAATCTGGAATCATTTGTAGAGACAAAAAGTCGATACAGTATTTTGTGTGTAAATTTAATAATAGTCACAAGGATGATTTGATTTTGAACAAGACATGCAGGAAAAGGAAATTTGGTTGCATGCCCATCACTGACTGCATTTCCCGAATGATTGTGAAAGAAGCAAATGGTGGCATTCATGTTAAGTATTTCAATACTCACAATCATGAGCGCAAGTTCAGAAATGTGAAATTCTATCGTTGGGATGAATCCACTAAAGTGAAAATTAATGCATTGCTGGGAACAGGGTGTCCCTGTCCATACCATTCAGGAATCTTTTCAGCCTACAGATATAAAGGACGATATTCCACCGAAGGAGCATTTCATATCTACAACAGATATAAACAAAATGAAGCATGGACTGCACTTGAAAAACAATTAAACAAAGATGATGCTTTAGCAGTTTATTTGTTTGTTTATTCTATGAAAAAAGATGATGACTCAGTTTTAATATACAAACCATTGGGTAAATGCACAGAAATTGGAAGAACAGATCTCGATGATTTACCTCATTCTTCTCAGCTTTTTTTGACAGGGGATCGAACCCGGGTTCGATCCCCGGTCAAGTTCAGAATTTTTCTCCTTCTCAATCATTCCAATTGGATTATTATATCTCGGAAGAAGGATTCGATTCAAGAAGGCTTTCTGCTTACTGTCGAGCTTCCTGATTGGTCGATCCATGAGAGTGGATCGAATCCAACTTAACTCTACGGTCTGGAGAGAAATTCTCTAAAAAGAAGCTATGGGCGCCACGATTGGCTGTTGTAAACCATGGCTTAACCCTTTTGTGTATATAGGTAGATAGAATTTTCGTCTCATCACCATTCCCTGGCCTAACCCCTGAGGAGGACCTACCCAAGGTATCCGACTCGGGGAAGTGGGCTCAGGAAGGAGTCCTTGCCCAGACGGGCACATTCGGGAAGAGAGGTATTGCCCGTTGGAATACCTTTGCTGCAGATCCCAGAGGACGCTGGGTTACCTGAGAGCTAATCTAGAGATATGTTTTCCAGTGTCTGATAGTTTCCTTTGCTTTGTTATGGCTATTTCCCTTCATCTTTTTTTTGTTTTTATGGTGTCAACATGAAGTTTTCATAAAATACTGCATGATATGTCTGCAATATGAGAAAAAAGAACTCATTAAAGATTCTGTTGTCTCAATGGTTTGTGACCTATAGCTAACTCTTGTTTACTCCTTTCCTTTCCGAGCTACTCTGTTCCTGGGATGATCTTTGCTGGACTTCCTGATGACTCTGAGAAAGATGTATTATCACAATCCAGGAGGAATAATGAAATGTCTATATAATTCTCTTCATGGTATAAATATCTTTTGAGGCAATATTGCTACTGTATTTGGCTTCCTGTATTTAATCAAAGCAGCTCTGTTATTTGTTTTACATTGTAAGAATGTGAATTATCTAATATTTTAGTATTTATTGTATTACTTTTGTAATGTACTATTATAGTTAACGTTTTGTCGAATTCAATGTATTTTCATTATGTAACATTATTGTATGTAATGATATTCTGTAATATGTCCATCATGAAATATTTATGTATGAATTATTTAGCAAGGAGTACCTGTAAAACAAATCCAAACCAATTTTTAATACATGTTGTTTAATTTGAATGCATTACTTCACATCAACCAAAATTGTTCAGTTATTTTTGGAATTATTTTACAATGACGTCAAATTTTCAAAAACATTTCATTACATTACTACTTCATTTATTATTACATTGTTCATATGTTAATTACGCACCGAAGAAGGTGAAGGATTTCTGCTGTGTATGACAAATATGAGCAGAGATAATGTGAAAAGGGCACATGAAATGCTGCTGAAGGCGTTTGTGTTACATAGGTATGAAAATATTTTAGATAAATGTAAAATTCGTTGAACGATCGTGATTTTTCATATTAAACCTCTCGAAAAATGCAAGCGACAGGACACAAAGAACCTATGGGTGAACAAGAGGGTCTGTGTGACCCCAAAAACTTTCGTAAAAATACGAGTTTCTTCGATATGAGTTGGATCCGTTTTATTTAATTTGATTAAAGTTAACAGAATTTCCGCCGAAAAAGTAGTGCTATAAACTTCAATTTCAATTCATTCGTTAAAGTGAACATTCCTTAAACGAATGCTCATTGAACGAGAGCCACCTCTATTCTTAAAAATATGTAACTGCCAATTTAGGAACAGAAATTTTCAAAAATAAACTTACTTTAAATGGGTAAAGCAACAGGTTATGACATTGACGTCTTAACCCATTCAGTGCAGCATGACTGGAATTCCAGTCATAGCGCTACATCTGGTTATAACGGTCTGGGGATAAGAGACCGCCAGCGGAACGAGTTTCCTACGCATCTCCAGTCACCAGTTAGAGTCTAGCCAGCACAGGAAGGTCAGTTTTGAAATCGGTGGATGTTCTTCGGATTTTCGACTTTCTTTTTTTGGGTATGTACTCACTCTGATTATCCTTTAGTGATTGAAAATTAGTTGTTTTATTATGAATTAAATGTTATTTTCTTTTCTTTCTAGTTCCTTTTTATATTACATATAATAGATTAATTTTTACGTCGTGAAGTTTTTTTGCAAGTGGTGGATTTTCGTCATTTTCTTTTTTTGGGTACGTACTCACTCTGATTTTCCTTTAGTGATTGAAAATTAGTTGTTTTATTATGAATTAAAGGTTATTTTCTTTTCTTTCCAGTTCCTTTTTATATTACATATAATAGATTTATTTTTACGTGTTGAATTTTTTTGCAAGTGGTGGATTTTCGTCTTTTTCTTATTTTGGGTATGTACACACTGATTTTCCTTTAGTGATTGAAAATTAGTTGTTTTATTATCGATTAAAGGTTTTTTTCTTTTATTTACAGGTCCTTTCATATTTTTAGGTAATTTATCTTTAATAGCTATTAATTTTCTTGTACTGCTTCCTGTTTTTCGTGGAATCATTTGTTGTGTCGGTACGTATTTTTAGGTAATTTATCTTTAATAGCTATTAATTTTCTTGTACTGCTTCCTGTTTTTCGTGGAATCATTTGTTGTGTTGGTACGTATTCACTCTGAATTATCCTCTCTCCTTCATTTTTTCTGACTTTCAATTCTGTTATTGTTTTCCTTATTTTCTTTCGTCTTCTCATCTTATTTGATTGGACAACTATTGAGAAAAAAAGCTGTTATTTTTAAGGTTAATTACAATTAGTCTTTCCCAAAACTCGTTCTCTTTACAAACTGATTTCTCTCATACAAAAAATTCATTACGTCAAGATGAAATATTAATTATTTAAATTTGTGATATACTAGTGCATAGTAGGTTAAATTTTTAAAATTTAA
The DNA here is from genome assembly GCA_036926305.1 of Uropetala carovei. NCBI lineage: Eukaryota > Metazoa > Arthropoda > Insecta > Odonata > Petaluridae > Uropetala > Uropetala carovei. The sequence goes on from JAXCHB010000043.1 coordinate 3,625,744, forward strand.
AGATATTTCTGCTGTTAATTAAAAATTTTACACAATTAAGACAATTGCGTGTAATTATTTTCACAACTATTATTTTATTTTCCAGGTGCATTGTTGTTGCCGTATCATTTTAGTTTTTTTTGGAGGTTCCGATTAGATAGTAACAGGTACGTTCATTTAGAATAAGATGTCATAATCTTAAAAAATTGTTTGCATCTAGAAAGAAATTATGAATTCTTCTCACAAAATTCTTTTCTTTTAGAATGGTTAGAACCAGGGGAGGACGCAAACGGGCAGATGTGACGTCTCCTTCGAGGGAGAGCCCTCAACCCTCCACTTCCCGGGAAACAGACCCCGAGGCTAGTTCTCTTTTGGCTGAGGATTCTCCTCAACCTCCGCCCTCCAAAGTGCAGAGAATAGACACTCCTCGTGTCATTTTAGGTGCGGAAGAGTTGAGGAGAATCCTCGAGGAGGAGGAGGACGACGAACAGAGTGATGACTCTGGGGAAACGGAGTGGGAGGACAGCGCAGAAGATGAAGACATTCCGTTATCCCCAGCTGGTAGTACTCCCGACCCTTCTACTGAGACGATGACCTCCCAGACTTTCCATTGGACTTCACAAAGACCGACTGTGACTCCAATACCCTACATAGAGACCCCAGGAATAAACACCCCCGACCCCGGAGAAGAGCCCCGAAAGTTTTTTGACCTTTTACTGACGGACGAAATTTTTAATATGATCATCAAGGCACTGGTGGACGACGTGGCCTGCCCGAAGAGAGCAGATTGCTCTGTTCGGCTGCTCATACAATGGCCGTGCCGAGGGCCACTACATTTGCAATGGTGCTTCAAGCAGGCTCGTAGATAAATTTAAAAGTTTTATTAAAAACCTCCCAGTTGGCTTTCTTCAGAAGCCATTTCTGGGGGACTGTAAAGGTCGGTTTATAAAAAAAATTAAGGAAAACTTAACTCGAAACTTAAATTCAAATTAACATAACTTAAATGTGTTCATGATAAAAATTAGCATGGATTAACGTCATCTGTTTTTCTTTCGTTGAACCTATGACAAATGCTATGTATTTATCTAAATTGGTGGTGAATGTTGAGGTAATTGGCGATTTGCGTACCGTATTATCGCGGATCGTAAGTTTTCGGCACAATGGACCAACTGATGGACGTGACATCGTTAATGGCATGTCAGCAGTTTTATTGATTGCTTCTGCAGCTCTTCAGGTGAAAAAACGCAAAAGAAGATGGGCCGGAAGGCCTATTAATCTCGACAGGAACTGCCGAGGACAATTCCGTCTGTTTAAGGATATGAAAATATCGGATCATGAATAATTTTTCAAATACACTCGGTTTAATTAATTTTTAACGCGAGTTAATATGGCTAAGGAGTTTATGCAGCTGCTGCTGCAGCAGCGAAATGCTGGAGACAGAGGAGCCACAGGATATAATTAGAAAAAGAAGGAACATCAAGAAGAAAAGTGTTCGGTTTCAAGAGCCGTTGGTGACCAGGGTTAACTTCTATATCCCTGAGAAGGACTGTGTGGGACTTCGTTATAATCAGATTGTGCTGACATCTACATGGAGAAGTTGTGGCATCGATCACGCTGATGAAATGATGTCATATTATCCAATTGAACTGAAGACCCTGAAGTGGTATAAAAAGTTGGGCATCCACATCTTTCACCTCCTCCTACTCAATAGTTTTTTCCTTCATAATAAAACACATCCCACTCTATGAATTCCGCATATCCGTAATTAAATCCCTCCTCCTTCCCACTTACACACCTCCTGTTCCTCGACCCCCTCCTTCTGCCTCCTCCAGGAACTTAGACTTATCAAGACATTTCCCGCAGATATTCCCGACTGACGAGAAAGGAAAACGAAAACGGACGATTCAGAGGAGATGTCGGGAGTGCTACAATAAAGGGATACGGAAGGATACGAAATACTTTTGCCCGGTTTGCGAAGGATCCCCTCCCCTCTGCCTACACCCCTGCTTTCTTGCTTTTCACGAAAACTTGAGGTGTTAGGGCATGTAAATATGAACATATAATATATGTAAATATTTGTAAATAGGGTTATTTCAGTGTATATTTGTATATATATAGATATATATATATATATATAATTATGTATATATATATTCGTAAATATCTGTTTATTATAAATGTTCGTGTACACCTACGTGTTTATTTGTGTGTTTATGTCTTCTGTAATTTTTTTGTAGATATGTACATATTTAACATGTAAATTTACATAGGTAAAAATTTTAATGTAGGTATCTGCATTATGCGAATAAATTTTAATGTACCCAATAACTTGTGTTTTAATGCAGAATGAAGCGCAAGAATGACTGATTCAAATCTTTCATTCGCATATGATTACTCGAGGGTGAGATATTCACCGGAAAAATAAGAAACTTTCTTTTAGTCTTTTTCCCAGTAAATCAAATTTTATACAATGCAATGAAAATAGAAAAACTGAGGCGGCCATAATTTTATAAGAAAATCTTTTAAATTTAAACTTCCGTGGTTCATTGACACGAGTTTTTCGAGCACGACATTTCTGCCTTTGTGTGACCATTACCCTTCGAAAAGGTTTCAGACAAAGAGTAATAGCAGGTACTTGGGAGAGGGGAAGGAAGGAATTCCTGCGGTGAACGCAAGGGTCGAAGCCCAGAGGCGTCTCTGAAAGTTTGGGGATGGGGAGCGGGGAACACTCCAGGACCTCCCGCTGAATATAAACATCTGTTGTGAATGACATGGTCGGGCACTGAACAACCAGATATGGCCAACAAAACCACCTTAGCGAAATGGAATTCTTTGATGAAATCTTTGGTCAAGATGATCTTCAAATTACTGAGATTCAGATTGATGAAGACGTTGAATATCAAAAGTATGCTTTATCTCTGTATGAAAGGCTTAATTTTTGTAGAGATGGACATCTGCCCACATCTACGAATGATGAAGCTATAATACCAGAAGTAGTTACTGATATTATTAAGATCTTAGATGAGAAGGCCGAAAAAGATGTAACTCCCTAATTTAATCCAAAAGAGATTAAAGGTTTAGTTGATGTTGAAGTAGATGGTATCCTTTATGGTATTCCAACTCTCCACCCAGCTTACACTGGTAAATGGACACATCGATTAAAGAACTATGTCTTAAAATTTGATTCCACGCTAGATGGGAAGGAAGGAAAATTATCGAGTATATTCTTAGGAATCAGTTCTTCAACGAGGAAAAAATGGTACGGAAAATATTATTAGATATATATATACAATAAAGCATTAGTACTAACTAGTATATGCTGGCGTAAGATGTATATGCTCTTTCTGCAGGAAAATAATAGGTGATTGTATCAAAATTCAGATAAATAGATTATAAATCTAGCAATCCGAGAATATACTGATAGATAGGTAAACCTGCATTACAGACATAATGTCCTATCGGTTGACTGATGACTGGAATTCCAGTCATATCTTTAAAAAATCGTTAAAAATCTATTTTTGCATTTTTTCGTTAAATTTTTTCATATCTATGTTTCTTGCACCGAATTCTACTGGAAATGTAAGAAAACTAGATTCAGTCACCGGCAAAGAACACGGATTTTCGCTGCCGCGTTGAATGGGTTAATGAATTTCAGGGCAGGAAGACTGAGGGAGACGGTGGGAGATGCTACTGAGGAAGCAGAGAGTACTGATGCTGCTGCAGAAGGAATTTAACAACCTAAGTTTTTAACACTTTCAATGCGGATGAGGTTATATACCGTCCTCACTGACGGATGAGGTTATATAACCTCATGCCTTACCCAAGGTTGAGCGTTTCAAATTTTTATGGTACGGAGATATAGGAAGCCATAGACTTTCCATCAGTTCTCTTAGTCATTCAGTATCGTTCTAGTTATGTCCATGTGAAGACCGTTCTTGAAATTTGTACTCCCTTTTTTATTTAGAGAAATATTTGTGAATGTAAGTTTAAAATCTAAAACTAAATTAAATTTCTCATTGGACACATGGTACGTTTGAATAAAACCATACACAAGTTGCATGTATTTCCACAGCAATATACTTGTAACGTATATTTTCCACAAAGCTGTGGAAATGTATATTACAAATTGTGTGTTTTTATTTAAGCATGACTCTGTATCCACCGCAGAGTTCCAATAAATCATTCAATTTTGCCTCTTTTTAAATATGTAGTTTTTTACTTATAATTTAAAGATGATAACAGTTACCCAAATATCTATCAAATGTAGTTGTCAAGAACAATATCCATAGCAACAATTTCCACAGTTACATAACAAAAGTTCTCATAGAATGGATGAAACTACCACATTGAGATCAGTACTTGAGAAGGAGATAATGGTGTTTTATTTACCATATGATTTGAGGCAGAACAAATCACCTATCACTTATGTGCTGCTATGTCTTGCATGTCCTTCGTTTTCCCTGTGTAGGTATACAAAAGTTACGATTAAATTATTTTTTCAGTTTTGTTTTTGTTGGGAATTGACATAGTGTTGACAATTTGAAAATAACGCATTTCTCACTGGAAGCGTTACTCTCATTCCAACAATAACTATTGATATTACTCATAGCCCACTTATTTATGAACCAATTTTCTTAAATCAGGAACGAAATTAAGGCCAAATTTTACTTTAAAATAAGAATGAGTTGTTAACAAAGTAACTTAAATTTAATACTAAATATTTAGCAAATCAATTGAATGCAATATTTCATTTTTGGTTATACTTTTAGTTAATTAATTGTAACTTGTGAACATGAACTATCACACTTAATTTTTTACCATAACACAAGGTCATCTTGCTATGAAGAAAACGGTGTTTTTTGTGATCCTTGAATAAAAAGTATAATTATTTATGTTTTATCAAATAAATGCATTTTTCACTTTCATTACAATGGCCAAGATGTAGTGGCCACCTCAAGATCTACACAAGCATGATATTGCAGGAGTAGGCATGAATTAACACGAGCTTGTATGAAACTTTATTGCATCATGGTAAACTTTTTAGCTAAATTTCTTTCCAACTTTTTATGGATATGGTTCTGTTTTCATAGTAGTGAGCTGATTTTATGTGAAATGACCCAGCTTTTATGTTTCCAGTTTTTATTTCTTTTACATTTGTCAAGTTTAAACAAATTGTGGATATGGTGTAATAAAAATTCAATGGAGCTTAATGCTCAAGTGTTTTTAATAACATATCATAGGAATAGACATCCATACAGGACAGATTATAAGTTAAATGGTGTCTTATTACCTTGTATTGAAAGTGTATGTGATCTGGGGGCAGCAATGGATATTAACCTGAATTTCAATAATCATATGGAAGCTATTGTGAAGAGGACAAACCAAATGTTGGGATTTATTTATAGTACAGTACCACAATAATACCACAAAAAAGTTGTTTACGAAACCTCCACTATGAGAGCCGCGAACAAAACGTTTTGTTCCATTTAGCAGGAACCTTGGTTGGTTCCCCGCTGGGGAAAGGGTACAATTCGTAGAAAGAGATTTTACTTAGAATGTTTATGGAAGCTTTGCAAGTTGGGAATCCCATAAAGAAATGGTTACAATAATGAAAGTCTCCCTCTCTCATCCTATATACCAATATCCAAATCACTCTGAGCTAGTGACTTAACCATTATTTTGCAACTCAAGCTTGCCGATTATCTAGCATTTAACATAAATACCAGTTCTCCTACAAATAAGAGATGAGAAAATTATTTTTAAAAAGTTTTATTCAATAAAGAAAATTTACTAACATCAGTCATAATCACTCAGGGGTAAATAGGAAGGATTGGGAATTTTTAGGTGCTTCGACAACTAAGGTCATTTAGCACCTTACAGTGCAATATATTAATTTCATTTATTTAACTAGAATTTTATTTTATTTTTAATTAAAATTCATTGATAATTTAATAAAGTAACCGCTGTAATGAATACTGGAGTCAATCTTTAAAACCTGTGAAAGAGGCCAGCCCCCTTCAGGAAGGATAAAACTATCTATCCTTGACGAATTGTCGCCGAGGATGTCGTCTAAATCCCCAGTGATAAAATATTTGCTGCGCAGATCAGAGTGCTTACGACAGTCAGTCAGAAGGTGTCTTACAGTGACAAGAGAGTGACAATCCTCGCATTGAGGTGGTATCCGAGGGATGGAGAATAGGTACAAATGTGTCAGGGCACTATGCCCAATCCTCAACCGAGTGACGGCTACCTCCTCTCTTCTACTGTTTCTGACAGAGGACACCCAGTGAATTATGTCATTCTTGATCATACGCAGCTTGTTCTCCATAATAGAAAGCCATGAAAGGTGCCAATCCTCCAGAGTTGAGCTCCTGAATGCGGCCCATAGGTTTCCCGAGACGACGGCATCCCTATCTATCTCGGGTTTGCTGAGATCTTCCTTGGCTGCTTTATCAGCAGCCTCATTGCCTGCTATTCCTACGTGGCAGGGGACCCACATGAATTTTACAAAGGTCCCTCTTTCCTTCAGGCGAGTTAAAAAGGATCGTAGACGGCAATGGCTTTCAGCGCACTCATTGAGTCAGAGCAAACCAGGATCGGATTGTCACAACAATCAACTCCATCTAGGGTGAGCTTGATGCCTGTAGGCTCCGCTGTATACACACTACACAGTGGATGTAGGTTCGCCCCAAAAGAGAAACTTAAATTCAAATTAACATAACTTAAATGTGTTCATGATAAAAATTAGCATGGATGAACGTCATCTGTTTTTCTTTCGTTGAACCTATGACAAATGCTATGTATTTATCTAAATTGGTGGTGAATGTTGAGGTAATTGGCGATTTGCGTACCGTATTATCGCGGATCGTAAGTTTTCGGCACAACAGACCAACTGATGGACGTGACATCGTTAATGGCGTGTCAGCAGTTTTATTGATTGCTTCTGCAGCTCTTCTGGTGAAAAGGGCAAAAGAAGATGGGTCGGAAGGCCTATTAATCGCGACAGGAACAGCCGAGGACAATTCCGTCTGTTTAAGGATATGAAAATATCGGATCATGAACAATTTTTCAAATACACTCGGTTTAATTAATATTTATCGCGAGTTAATACGGCTAAGGAGTTTATGCAGCTGCTGCTGCAGCAGCGAAATGCTGGAGGCAGAGGGGCCACAGGATATAATTAAAAAAAGAAGGAACATCAAGAAGAAGAGTGTTCGGTTTCAAGAGCCATTGGTGACCAGGGTTAACTTCTATATCCCTGAGAAGGACTGTGTGGGACTTCGTTATAATCGGATTGTGCTGACATCTACATGGAGAAGTTGTCTGCAGCCATGTCCAGCGAAAACAGATGCCTGACGAATTGCAGAAAAGACAATAAGATGGACAAAATAATAAATTGTGACGTTTGTAAACTACCAATCCATGTATCCTGTGCGGAACTTTCAAGGCAGGATGTGGCATGGTGCACGAAATAGGCATGTATCATGTAGTTGTGATAAATGTAAAGAAAAGTCAAACGATATCGCTGACCTCAGAAATTTAATTCTAACTCTGAAAACAGAACTAGAATATCTGCTGCAGCAGCGAAATCCTGGAGGCAGACGGGCCACAGGATATAATTAAAAAAAGAAGGAACATCAAGAAGAATGTTCGGTTTCAAGAGCCATTGGTGACAAGGGTTAAGTTCTATATCCCTGAGGACTGTGTGGGACTTCGTTATAATCGGATTGTGCTGACATCTACATGGAGAAGTTGTCTGCAGCCATGTCCAGCGAAAACAGATGCCTGACAAATTGCGGAAAAGACAACAAGATAGACAAAATAATAAATTGTGAAGTTTGTAAACTACCTATCCACGTATCCTGTGAGGGACTATCAAGGCAAGATGTGGCATAGTGCACGAAATAGGCATGTATCATGTAGTTGTGATAAATGTAAAGAAAAGTCAAACGATATCGCTGACCTCAAAAATTTAATTCTAACGCTGAAAACAGAAATATAATTTCTGCTGCAGCAGCGAAATCCTGGAGGCAGACGGGCCACAGGATATAATTAAAAAAAGAAGGAACATCAAGAATGCTGTTCGTTTCGAAGAGCCGTTGGTGACCAGGGTAAAGTTTTATATCCCTGAGAAGGACTGTGTGGGACTTCGTTATAATCGGATTGTGCTGACATCTACATGGAGAAGTTGTCTGCAGCCATGTCCAGCGAAAACAGATGCCTGACAAATTGCGGAAAAGACAACAAGACGGACAAAATAATAAATTGTGATGTTTGTAAACTACCTATCCACGTATCCTGTGAGGGACTTTCAAGGCAGGATGTGGCATGGTGCACGAAATAGGCATGTATCATGTAGTTGTGATAAATGTAAAGAAAAGTCAAACGATATCGCTGACCTCAAAAATTTAATTCTAACGCTGTAAACAGAACTATAATATCTGCTGCAGCAGCGAAATCCTGGAGGCAGACGGGCCACAGGATATAATTAAAAAAAGAAGGAACATCAAAAAGGCTGTTCGTTTCGAAGAGCCGTTGGTGACCAGGGTAAAGTTCTATATCCCTGAGAAGGACTGTGTGGGACTTCGTTATAATCGGATTGTGCTGACATCTACATGGAGAAGTTGTCTGCAGCCATGTCCAGCGAAAACAGATGCCTGACGAATTGCGGAAAAGACAACAAGACGGACAAAATAATAAATTGTGATGTTTGTAAACTACCTATCCACGTATCCTGTGAGGGACTTTCAAGGCAGGATGTGGCATGGTGCACGAAATAGGCATGTATCATGTAGTTATGATAAATGTAAAGAAAAGTCAAACGATATCGCTGACCTCAGAAATTTAATTCTAACGCTGAAAACAGAACTAGAATATCTGCTGCAGCAGCGAAATCCTGGAGGCAGAGGGGCCACAGGATATAATTAAAAAAAGAAGGATCATCAAGAAGAATGTTCGGTTTCAAGAGCCATTGGTGACAAGGGTTAAGTTCTATATCCCTGAGGACTGTGTGGGACTTCGTTATAATCGGATTGTGCTGACATCTACATGGAGAAGGTGTCTGCAGCCATGTCCATCGAAAACAGATGCCTGACGAATTGCGGAAAAGACAACAAGACGGACAAAATAATAAATTGTGATGTTTGTAAACTACCTATCCACGTATCCTGTGAGGGACTTTCAAGGCAGGATGTGGCATGGTGCACGAAATAGGCATGTATCATGTAGTTGTGATAAATTTAAAGAAAAGTCAAACGATATCGCTGACCTCAAAAATTTTATTCTATCACTGAAAACAGAACTATAATATCTGCTGCAGCAGCGAAATCCTGGAGGCAGACGGGCCACAGGATATAATTAAAAAAAGAAGGAACATCAAGAAGGCTGTTCGTTTCGAAGAGCCGTTGGTGACTAAGTAAAGTTCTATATCCCTGAGAAGGACTGTGTGTTTGTAAACATGTATATATGCAAATTTTATTATTCATTATTTATAGTATGTAATGTTATCAGTTTAATATCAATGCACATTAGCTTTTGTGTATTTGAGCACAAATAGTACATCATGCCTCTCCGAGTTAACATGTATGCTTTTGTTTTTGAATTTGTTTTTCATTATGTTCAATATACCTTTCTTTTATTGCTTTTATGTGGAATTACATATTCTGTTAATTTAGATATACTGTATATATTGCTTTGTATTTGTATGTTGTGGAAGATTGAAATACGCCTGAAATTCGCTTCACTTACCTCCATATCTGTGCAATTGGTGTGCACGAGTTTATCGATTTTCACTTGGCATCATCCACTACCTGGCGGGATTCCGCATGTAGTTTGCGATAAGCCTCGACATTCCTGCTCGTAGGATGTTTATTAAAAATCTGTAGCTGCAGCACATTCATCGTTCCACCAAGGCACTGGAGGACGACGTGGCCTGCCCGGAGAGAGCAGATTGCTCTGTTCGGCTGCTCATATAATGGCGGTGCCAAGGGCCACTACATTTGCAATGGCGCTTCAAGCAGGCTCGTAGATATATTTAAAAGTTTTATTAAAAACCTCCCAGTTGGCTTTCTTCAGAAGCCATTTCTGGGGGACTGTAAAGGTCGGTTTATAAAAAAAATTAAGGAAAACTTAACTCAAACTTAAATTCAAATTAACATAACTTAAATGTGTTCATGATAAAAATTAGCATGGATTAACGTCATCTGTTTTTCTTTCGTTGAACCTATGACAAATGCTATGTATTTATCTAAATTGGTGGTGAATGTTGAGGTAATTGGCGATTTGCGTACCGTATTATCGCGGATCGTAAGTTTTCGGCACAACGGAACAACTGATGGACGTGACATCGTTAATGGCGTGTCAGCAGTTTTATTGATTGCTTCTGCAGCTCTTCTGGTGAAAAGGGCAAAAGAAGATGGGTCGGAAGGCCTATTAATCGCGACAGGAACAGCCGAGGACAATTCCGTCTGTTTAATGATATGAAAATATCGGATCATGGACAATTTTTCAAATACACTCGGTTTAATTAATTTTTAACGCGAGTTAATACGGCTAAGGAGTTTATGCAGCTGCTGCTGCAGCAGCGAAATCCTGGAGGCAGAGGGGCCACAGGATATAATTAAAAAAAGGAGGAACATCAAGAAGAAAAGTGTTCGGTTTCAAGAGCCATTGGTGACCAGGGTTAACTTCTATATCCCTGAGAAGGACTGGGTGGGACTTCGTTATAATCGGATTGTGCTGACATCTACATGGAGAAGGTGTCTGCAGCCATGTCCAGCGAAAACAGAAGCCTGACGGATTGCGGAAAAGACAACAAGACGGACAAAATAATAAATTGTGACGTTTGTAAACTACCAATCCACGTATCCTGTGCGGAACTTTCAAGGCAGGATGTGGCATGGTGCACGAAATAGGCATGCATCATGTAGTTGTGATAAATGTAAAGAAAAGTCAAACGATATCGCTGACCTCAGAAATTTAATTCTAACGCTGAAAACAGAACTAGAATATCTGCTGCAGCAGCGAAATCCTGGAGGCAGATGGGCCACAGGATATAATTAAAAAAAGAAGGAACATCAAGAAGAATGTTCGGTTTCAAGAGCCATTGGTGACAAGGGTAAAGTTTTATATCCCTGAGAAGGACTGTGTGGGACTTCGTTATAATCGGATTGTGCTGACATCTACATGGAGAAGTTGTCTGCAGCCATGTCCAGCGAAAACAGATGCCTGACGAATTGCGGAAAAGACAATAAGATGGACAAAATAATAAATTGTGACGTTTGTAAACTACCAATCCACGTATCCTGTGCGGAACTTTCAAGGCAGGATGTGGCATGGTGCACGAAATAGGCATGTATCATGTAGTTGTGATAAATGTAAAGAAAAGTCAAACGATATCGCTGACCTCAGAAATTTAATTCTAACGCTGAAAACAGAACTAGAATATCTGCTGCAGCAGCGAAATCCTGGAGGCAGACGGGCCACAGGATATAATTAAAAAAAGAAGGAACATCAAGAAGAATGTTCGGTATCAAGAGCCATTGGTGACAAGGGTTAAGTTCTATATCCCTGAGGACTGTGTGGGACTTCGTTATAATCGGATTGTGCTGACATCTACATGGAGAAGTTGTCTGCAGCCATGTCCAGCGAAAACAGATGCCTGACGAATTGCGGAAAAGTCAACAAGATGGACAAAATAATAAATTGTGAAGTTTGTAAACTACCTATCCACGTATCCTGTGAGGGACTATCAAGGCAAGATGTTGCATGGTGCACGAAATAGGCATGTATCATGTAGTTGTGATAAATGTAAAGAAAAGTCAAACGATATCGCTGACCTCAAAAATTTAATTCTAACGCTGAAAACAGAACTATAATATCTGCTGCAGCAGCTAAATCCTGGAGGCAGACGGGCCACAGGATATAATTAAAAAAAGAAGGAACATCAAGAAGGCTGTTCGTTTCGAGGAGCCGTTGGTGACCAGGGTAAAGTTCTATATCCCTGAGAAGGACTGTGTGGGACTTCGTTATAATCGGATTGTGCTGACATCTACATGGAGAAGTTGTCTGCAGCCATGTCCAGCGAAAAAAGATGCCTGACGAATTGCGGAAAAGACAACAAGACGGACAAAATAATAAATTGTGATGTTTGTAAACTACCTATCCACGTATCTTGTGAGGGACTTTCAAGGCAGGATGTGGCATGGTGCACGAAATAGGCATGTATCATGTAGTTGTGATAAATGTAAAGAAAAGTCAAACGATATCGCTGACCTCAAAAATTTAATTCTAACGCTGTAAACAGAACTATAATATCTGCTGCAGCAGCGAAATCCTGGAGGCAGACGGGCCACAGGATATAATTAAAAACGAAGGAACATCAAAAAGGCTGTTCGTTTCGAAGAGCCGTTGGTGACCAGGGTGAAGTTCTATATCCCTGAGAAGGACTGTGTGGGACTTCGTTATAATCGGATTGTGCTGACATCTACATGGAGAAGTTGTCTGCTGCCATGTCCAGCGAAAACAGATGCCTGACGAATTGCGGAAAAGACAACAAGACGGACAAAATAATAAATTGTGATGTTTGTAAACTACCTATCCACGTATCCTGTGAGGGACTTTCAAGACAGGATGTGGCATGGTGCACGAAATAGGCATGTATCATGTAGTTGTGATAAATGTAAAGAAAAGTCAAACGATATCGCTGACCTCAAAAATTTAATTCTAACGCTGTAAACAGAACTATAATATCTGCTGCAGCAGCGAAATCCTGGAGGCAGACGGGCCACAGGATATAATTAAAAACGAAGGAACATCAAAAAGGCTGTTCGTTTCGAAGAGCCGTTGGTGACCAGGGTAAAGTTCTATACCCCTGAGAAGGACTGTTTGGGACTTCGTTATAATCGGATTGTGTATAATCGGATTGTGCTGACATCTACATGGAGAAGTTGTCTGCAGCCATGTCCAGCGAAAACAGATGCCTGACGAATTGCGGAAAAGACAACAAGACGGACAAAATAATAAATTGTGATGTTTGTAAACTACCTATCCACGTATCCTGTGAGGGACTTTCAAGGCAGGATGTGGCATGGTGCACGAAATAGGCATGTATCATGTAGTTGTGATAAATGTAAAGAAAAGTCAAACGATATCGCTGACCTCAAAAATTTAATTCTAACGCTGTAAACAGAACTATAATATCTGCTGCAGCAGCGAAATCCTAGAGGCAGACGGACCACAGGATATAATTAAAAAAAGAAGGAACATCAAGAAGGCTGTTCGTTTCGAAGAGCCGTTGGTGACTAAGTAAAGTTCTATATCCCTGAGAAGGACTGTGTGTTTGTAAACATGTATATATGTAAATTTTATTATTCATTATTTATAGTTTTATAAGTATTTTGTAGTATGTAATGTTATCAGCTTAATATCAATGCACATTAGCTTTTGTGTATTTGAGCACAAATAGTACATCATGCCTCTCCGAGTTAACATGTATGCTTTTGTTTTTGAATTTGTTTTTCATTATGTTCAATATACCTTTCTTTTATTGCTTTTATGTGGAATTACATATTCTGTTAATTTAGATATACTGTATATATTGCTTTGTATTTGTATGTTGTGGAAGATTGAAATACGCCTGAAATTCGCTTCACTTTCCTCTATATCTGTGCAATTGGTATGCACGAGTATATCGATTTGCACTTGGCATCATCCACTACCTGGCGGGCTTTCGCATGTAGTTTGCGATAAGCCTCGACATTCCTGCTCGTAGGATGTTTATTAAAAATCTGTAGCTGCAGCACATTCATCGTTCCACCAAGGCACTGGTGGACGACGTGGCCTGCCCGAAGAGAGCAGAATGCTCTGTTCGGCTGCTCATATAATGGCCGTGCCAAGGGCCACTACATTTGCAATGGCGCTTCAAGCAGGCTCGTAGATAACTTTAAAAGTTTTATTAAAAACCTCCCAGTTGGCTTTCTTCAGAAGCCATTTCTGGGGGACTGTAAAGGTCGGTTTATAAAAAAAATTAAGGAAAACTTAACTCGAAACTTAAATTCAAATTAACATAACTTAAATGTGTTCATGATAAAAATTAGCATGGATTAACGTCATCTGTTTTTCTTTCGTTGAACCTATGACAAATGCTATGTATTTATCTAAATTGGTGGTGAATGTTGAGGTAATTGGCGATTTGCGTACCGTATTATCGCGGAACGTAAGTTTTCGGCACAACGGACCAACTGATGGACGTGACATCATTAATGGCGTGTCAGCAGTTTTATTGATTGCATCTGCAGCTCTTCTGGTGAAAAGGGCAAAAGAAGATGGGTCGGAAGGCCTATTAATCGCGACAGGAACAGCCGAGGACAATTCCGTCTGGTTAAGGATATGAAAATATCGGATCATGAACAATTTTTCAAATACACTCGGTTTAATTAATTTTTAACGCGAGTTAATACGGCTAAGGAGTTTATGCAGCTGCTGCTGCAGCAGCGAAATGCTGGAGGCAGAGGGGCCACAGGATATAATTAAAAAAAGAAGGAACATCAAGAAGAAGAGTGTTCGGTTTCATGAGCCATTGGTGACCAGGGTTAACTTCTATATCCCTGAGAAGGACTGTGTGGGACTTCGTTATAATCGGATTGTGCTGACATCTACATGGAGAAGTTGTCTGCAGCCATGTCCAGCGAAAACAGATGCCTGACGAATTGCGGAAAAGACAACAAGACGGACAAAATAATAAATTGTGACGTTTGTAAACTACCAATCCACGTATCCTGTGCGGAACTTTCAAGGCAGGATGTGGCATGGTGCACGAAATAGGCATGTATCATGTAGTTGTGATAAATGTAAAGAAAAGTCAAACGATATCGCTGACCTCAAAAATTTAATTCGAACGCTGTAAACAGAACTATAATATCTGTTGCAGCAGCGAAATCCTAGAGGCAGACGGGCCACAGGATATAATTAAAAAAAGAAGGAACATCAAGAAGGCTGTTCGTTTCGAAGAGCCGTTGGTGACTAAGTAAACTTCTATATCCCTGAGAAGGACTGTGTGTTTGTAAACATGTATATATGTAAATTTTATTATTCATTATTTATAGTTTTATAAGTATTTTGTAGTATGTAATGTTATCAGTCAGTTTAATATCAATGCACATTAGCTTTTGTGTATTTGAGCACAAATAGTACATCATGCCTCTCCGAGTTAACATGTATGCTTTTGTTTTTGAATTTGTTTTTCATTATGTTCAATATACCTTTCTTTTATTGCTTTTATGTGGAATTACATATTCTGTTAATTTAGATATACTGTATATATTGCTTTGTATTTGTATGTTGTGGAAGATTGAAATACGCCTGAAATTCGCTTCACTTTCCTCCATATCTGTGCAATTGGTATGCACGAGTTTATCGATTTTCACTTGGCATCATCCACTACCTGGCGGGCTTTCGCATGTAGTTTGCGATAAGCCTCGACATTCCTGCTCGTAGGATGTTTATTAAAAATCTGTAGCTGCAGCACATTCATCGTTCCACCAAGGCACTGGTAGACGACGTGGCCTGCCCGAAGAGAGCAGATTGCTCTGTTCGGCTGCTCATATAATGGCCGTGCCAAGGGCCACTACATTTGCAATGGCGCTTCAAGCAGGCTCGTAGATAAATTTAAAAGTTTTATTAAAAACCTCCCAGTTGGCTTTCTTCAGAAGCCATTTCTGGGGGACTGTAAAGGTCGGTTTATAAAAAAAATTAAGGAAAACTTAACTCATAACTTAAATGTGTTCATGATAAAAATTAGCATGGATAACGTCATCTGTTTTTCTTTCGTTGAACCTATGACAAATGCTATGTATTTATCTAAATTGGTGGTGAATGTTGAGGTAATTGGCGATTTGCGTACCGTATTATCGCGGATCGTAAGTTTTCGGCACAACGGACCAACTGATGGACGTGACATCGTTATTGGCGTGTCAGCAGTTTTATTGATTGCTTCTGCAGCTCTTCTGGTGAAAAGGGCAAAAGAAGATGGGTCGGAAGGCCTATTAATCGCGACAGGAACAGCCGAGGACAATTCCGTCTGTTCAAGGATATGAAAATATCGGATCATGAACAATTTTTCAAATACACTCGGTTTAATTAATTTTTAACGCGAGTTAATACGGCTAAGGAGTTTATGCAGCTGCTGCTGCAGCAGCGAAATGCTGGAGGCAGAGGGGACACAGGATATAATTAAAAAAAGAAGGAACATCAAGAAGAAGAGTGTTCGGTTTCAAGAGCCATTGGTGACCAGGGTTAACTTCTATATCCCTGAGAAGGACTGTGTGGGACTTCGTTATAATCGGATTGTGCTGACATCTACATGGAGAAGTTGTCTGCAGCCATGTCCAGCGAAAACAGATGCCTGACGAATTGCAGAAAAGACAATAAGATGGACAAAATAATAAATTGTGACGTTTGTAAACTACCAATCCACGTATCCTGTGCGGAACTTTCAAGGCAGGATGTGGCATGTATCATGTAGTTGTGATAAATGTAAAGAAAAGTCAAACGATATCGCTGACCTCAGAAATTTAATTCTAACGCTGAAAACAGAACTAGAATATCTGCTGCAGCAGCGAAATCCTGGAGGCAGAGGGGCCACAGGATATAATTAAAAAAAGAAGGAACATCAAGAAGAATGTTCGGTTTCAAGAGCCATTGGTGACAAGGGTTAACTTCTATATCCCTGAGGACTGTGTGGGACTTCCTTATAATCGGATTGTGCTGACATCTACATGGAGAAGTTGTCTGCAGCCATGTCCAGCGAAAACAGATGCCTGACGAATTGCGGAAAAGACAACAAGACGGACAAAATAATAAAATGTGAAGTTTGTAAACTACCTATCCACGTATCCTGTGAGGGACTATCAAGGCAGGATGTGGCATGGTGCACGAAATAGGCATGTATCATGTAGTTGTGATAAATATAAAGAAAAGTCAAATGATATCGCTGACCTCAAAAATTTAATTCTAACGCTGAAAACAGAACTATAATATCTGCTGCAGCAGCGAAATCCTGGAGGCAGACGGGCCACAGGATATAATTAAAAAAAGAAGGAACATCAAGAAGGCTGTTCGTTTCGAAGAGCCGTTGGTGACTAAGTAAACTTCTATATCCCTGAGAAGGACTGTGTGTTTGTAAACATGTATATATGTAAATTTTATTATTCATTATTTATAGTTTTATAAGTATTTTGTAGTATGTAATGTTATCAGTCAGTTTAATATCAATGCACATTAGCTTTTGTGTATTTGAGCACAAATAGTACATCATGCCTCTCCGAGTTAACATGTATGCTTTTGTTTTTGAATTTGTTTTTCATTATGTTCAATATACCTTTCTTTTATTGCTTTTATGTGGAATTACATATTCTGTTAATTTAGATATACTGTATATATTGCTTTGTATTTGTATGTTGTGGAAGATTGAAATACGCCTGAAATTCGCTTCACTTTCCTCCATATCTGTGCAATTGGTATGCACGAGTTTATCGATTTTCACTTGGCATCATCCACTACCTGGCGGGCTTTCGCATGTAGTTTGCGATAAGCCTCGACATTCCTGCTCGTAGGATGTTTATTAAAAATCTGTAGCTGCAGCACATTCATCGTTCCACCAAGGCACTGGTAGACGACGTGGCCTGCCCGAAGAGAGCAGATTGCTCTGTTCGGCTGCTCATATAATGGCCGTGCCGAGGGCCACTACATTTGCAATGGCGCTTCAAGCAGGCTCGTAGATAAATTTAAAAGTTTTATTAAAAACCTCCCAGTTGGCTTTCTTCAGAAGCCATTTCTGGGGGACTGTAAAGGTCGGTTTATAAAAAAAATTAAGGAAAACTTAACTCGAAACTTAAATTCAAATTAACATAACTTAAATGTGTTCATGATAAAAATTAGCATGGATAACGTCATCTGTTTTTCTTTCGTTGAACCTATGACAAATGCTATGTATTTATCTAAATTGGTGGTGAATGTTGAGGTAATTGGCGATTTGCGTACCGTATTATCGCGGATCGTAAGTTTTCGGCACAACGGACCAACTGATGGACGTGACATCGTTATTGGCGTGTCAGCAGTTTTATTGATTGCTTCTGCAGCTCTTCTGGTGAAAAGGGCAAAAGAAGATGGGTCGGAAGGCCTATTAATCGCGACAGGAACAGCCGAGGACAATTCCGTCTGTTTAAGGATATGAAAATATCGGATCATGAACAATTTTTCAAATACACTCGGTTTAATTAATTTTTAACGCGAGTTAATACGGCTAAGGAGTTTATGCAGCTGCTGCTGCAGCAGCGAAATGCTGGAGGCAGAGGGGACACAGGATATAATTAAAAAAAGAAGGATCAAGAAGAAGAGTGTTCGGTTTCAAGAGCCATTGGTGACCAGGGTTAACTTCTATATCCCTGAGAAGGACTGTGTGGGACTTCGTTATAATCGGATTGTGCTGACATCTACATGGAGAAGTTGTCTGCAGCCATGTCCAGCGAAAACAGATGCCTGACGAATTGCAGAAAAGACAATAAGATGGACAAAATAATAAATTGTGACGTTTGTAAACTACCAATCCACGTATCCTGTGCGGAACTTTCAAGTCAGGATGTGGCATGTATCATGTAGTTGTGATAAATGTAAAGAAAAGTCAAACGATATCGCTGACCTCAGAAATTTAATTCTAACGCTGAAAACAGAACTAGAATATCTGCTGCAGCAGCGAAATCCTGGAGGCAGAGGGGCCACAGGATATAATTAAAAAAAGAAGGAACATCAAGAAGAATGTTCGGTTTCAAGAGCCATTGGTGACAAGGGTTAACTTCTATATCCCTGAGGACTGTGTGGGACTTCCTTATAATCGGATTGTGCTGACATCTACATGGAGAAGTTGTCTGCAGCCATGTCCAGCGAAAACAGATGCCTGACGAATTGCGGAAAAGACAACAAGACGGACAAAATAATAAAATGTGAAGTTTGTAAACTACCTATCCACGTATCCTGTGAGGGACTATCAAGGCAGGATGTGGCATGGTGCACGAAATAGGCATGTATCATGTAGTTGTGATAAATATAAAGAAAAGTCAAATGATATCGCTGACCTCAAAAATTTAATTCTAACGCTGAAAACAGAACTATAATATCTGCTGCAGCAGCGAAATCCTGGAGGCAGACGGGCCACAGGATATAATTAAAAAAAGAAGGAACATCAAGAAGGCTGTTCGTTTCGAAGAGCCGTTGGTGACTAAGTAAACTTCTATATCCCTGAGAAGGACTGTGTGTTTGTAAACATGTATATATGTAAATTTTATTATTTATTATTTATAGTTTTATAAGTATTTTGTAGTATGTAATGTTATCAGTCAGTTTAATATCAATGCACATTAGCTTTTGTGTATTTGAGCACAAATAGTACATCATGCCTCTCCGAGTTAACATGTATGCTTTTGTTTTTGAATTTGTTTTTCATTATGTTCAATATACCTTTCTTTTATTGCTTTTATGAGGAATCACATATTCTGTTAATTTAGATATACTGTATATATTGCTTTGTATTTGTATGTTGTGGAAGATTGAAATACGCCTGAAATTCGCTTCACTTTCCTCCATATCTGTGCAATTGGTATGCACGAGTTTATCGATTTTCACTTGGCATCATCCACTACCTGGCGGGCTTTCGCATGTAGTTTGCGATAAGCCTCGACATTCCTGCTCGTAGGATGTTTATTAAAAATCTGTAGCTGCAGCACATTCATCGTTCCACCAAGGCACTGGTGGACGACGTGGCCTGCCCGAAGAGAGCAGATTGCTCTGTTCGGCTGCTCATATAATGGCCGTGCCAAGGGCCACTACATTTGCAATGGCGCTTCAAGCAGGCTCGTAGATAAATTTAAAAGTTTTATTAAAAACCTCCCAGTTGGCTTTCTTCAGAAGCCATTTCTGGGGGACTGTAAAGGTCGGTTTATAAAAAAAATTAAGGAAAACTTAACTCGAAACTTAAATTCAAATTAACATAACTTAAATGTGTTCATGATAAAAATTAGCATGGATAACGTCATCTGTTTTTCTTTCGTTGAACCTATGACAAATGCTATGTATTTATCTAAATTGGTGGTGAATGTTGAGGTAATTGGCGATTTGCGTACCGTATTATCGCGGATCGTAAGTTTTCGGCACAACGGACCAACTGATGGACGTGACATCGTTAATGGCGTGTCAGCAGTTTTATTGATTGCTTCTGCAGCTCTTCTGGTGAAAAGGGCAAAAGAATATGGGTCGGTAGGCCTATTAATCGCGACAGGAACAGCCGAGGACAATTCTGTCTGTTTAAGGATATGAAAATATCGGATCATGGACAATTTTTCAAATACACTCGGTTTAATTAATTTTTAACGCGAGTTAATACGGCTAAGGAGTTTATGCAGCTGCTGCTGCAGCAGCGAAATGCTGGAGGCAGAGGGGCCACAGGATATAATTAAAAAAAGGAGGAACATAAAGAAGAAAAGTGTTCGGTTTCAAGAGCCATTGGTGACCAGGGTTAACTTCTATATCCCTGAGAAGGACTGTGTGGGACTTCGTTATAATCGGATTGTGCTGACATCTACGTGGAGAAGTTGTCTGCAGCCATGTCCAGCGAAAACAGATGCCTGACGAATTGCGGAAAAGACAACAAGACGGACAAAATAATAAATTGTGATGTTTGTAAACTACCTATCCACGTATCCTGTGAGGGACTTTCAAGGCAGGATGTGGCATGGTGCACGAAATAGGCATGTATCATGTAGTTGTGATAAATGTAAAGAAAAGTCAAACGATATCGCTGACCTCAAAAATTTAATTCTAACGCTGTAAACAGAACTATAATATCTGCTGCAGCAGCGAAATCCTAGAGGCAGACGGGCCACAGGATATAATTAAAAAAAGAAGGAACATCAAGAAGGCTGTTCGTTTCGAAGAGCCGTTGGTGACTAAGTAAACTTCTATATCCCTGAGAAGGACTGTGTGTTTGTAAACATGTATATATGTAAATTTTATTATTGATTATTTATAGTTTTATAAGTATTTTGTAGTATGTAATGTTATCAGTTTAATATCAATGCACATTAGCTTTTGTGTATTTGAGCACAAATAGTACATCATGCCTCTCCGAGTTAACATGTATGCTTTTGTTTTTGAATTTGTTTTTCATTATGTTCAATATACCTTTCTTTTATTGCTTTTATGTGGCATTACATATTCTGTTAATTTAGATATACTGTATATATTGCTTTGTATTTGTATGTTGTGGAAGATTGAAATACGCCTGAAATTCGCTTCACTTTCCTCCATATCTGTGCAATTGGTATGCACGAGTTTATCGATTTTCACTTGGCATCATCCACTACCTGGCGGGCTTTCGCATGTAGTTTGCGATAAGCCTCGACATTCCTGCTCGTAGGATGTTTATTAAAAATCTGTAGCTGCAGCACATTCATCGTTCCACCAAGGCACTGGTGGACGACGTGGCCTGCCCGAAGAGAGCAGATTGCTCTGTTCGGCTGCTCATATAATGGCCGTGCCAAGGGCCACTACATTTGCAATGGCGCTTCAAGCAGGCTCGTAGATAAATTTAAAAGTTTTATTAAAAACCTCCCAGTTGGCTTTCTTCAGAAGCCATTTCTGGGGGACTGTAAAGGTCGGTTTATAAAAAAAATTAAGGAAAACTTAACTCGAAACTTAAATTCAAATTAACATAACTTAAATGTGTTCATGATAAAAATTAGCATGGATAACGTCATCTGTTTATCTTTCGTTGAACCTATAACAAATGCTATGTATTTATCTAAATTGGTGGTGAATGTTGAGGTAATTGGCGATTTGCGTACCGTATTATCGCGGATCGTAAGTTTTCGGCACAACGGACCAACTGATGGACGTGACATCGTTATTGGCGTGTCAGCAGTTTTATTGATTGCTTCTGCAGCTCTTCTGGTGAAAAGGGCAAAAGAAGATGGGTCGGAAGGCCTATTAATCGCGACAGGAACAGCCGAGGACAATTCCGTCTGTTTAAGGATATGAAAATATCGGATCATGAACAATTTTTCAAATACACTCGGTTTAATTAATTTTTAACGCGAGTTAATACGGCTAAGGAGTTTATGCAGCTGCTGCTGCAGCAGCGAAATGCTGGAGGCAGAGGGGACACAGGATATAATTAAAAAAAGAAGGAACATCAAGAAGAAGAGTGTTCGGTTTCAAGAGCCATTGGTGACCAGGGTTAACTTCTATATCCCTGAGAAGGACTGTGTGGGACTTCGTTATAATCGGATTGTGCTGACATCTACGTGGAGAAGTTGTCTGCAGCCATGTCCAGCGAAAACAGATGCCTGACGAATTGCGGAAAAGACAACAAGACGGACAAAATAATAAATTGTGATGTTTGTAAACTACCTATCCACGTATCCTGTGAGGGACTTTCAAGGCAGGATGTGGCATGGTGCACGAAATAGGCATGTATCATGTAGTTGTGATAAATGTAAAGAAAAGTCAAACGATATCGCTGACCTCAAAAATTTAATTCTAACGCTGTAAACAGAACTATAATATCTGCTGCAGCAGCGAAATCCTAGAGGCAGACGGGCCACAGGATATAATTAAAAAAAGAAGGAACATCAAGAAGGCTGTTCGTTTCGAAGAGCCGTTGGTGACTAAGTAAACTTCTATATCCCTGAGAAGGACTGTGTGTTTGTAAACATGTATATATGTAAATTTTATTATTCATTATTTATAGTTTTATAAGTATTTTGTAGTATGTAATGTTATCAGTTTAATATCAATGCACATTAGCTTTTGTGTATTTGAGCACAAATAGTACATCATGCCTCTCCGAGTTAACGTGTATGCTTTTGTTTTTGAATTTGTTTTTCATTATGTTCAATATACCTTTCTTTTATTGCTTTTATGTGGCATTACATATTCTGTTAATTTAGATATACTGTATATATTGCTTTGTATTTGTATGTTGTGGATGATTGAAATACGCCTGAAATTCGCTTTACTTTCCTCCATATCTGTGCAATTGGTATGCACGAGTTTATCGATTTTCACTTGGCATCATCCACTACCTGGCGGGCTTTCGCATGTAGTTTGCGATAAGCCTCGACATTCCTGCTCGTAGGATGTTTATTAAAAATCTGTAGCTGCAGCACATTCATCGTTCCACCAAGGCACTGGTGGACGACGTGGCCTGCCCGAAGAGAGCAGATTGCTCTGTTCGGCTGCTCATATAATGGCCGTGCCAAGGGCCACTACATTTGCAATGGCGCTTCAAGCAGGCTCGTAGATAAATTTAAAAGTTTTATTAAAAACCTCCCAGTTGGCTTTCTTCAGAAGCCATTTCTGGGGGACTGTAAAGGTCGGTTTATAAAAAAAATTAAGGAAAACTTAACTCGAAACTTAAATTCAAATTAACATAACTTAAATGTGTTCATGATAAAAATTAGCATGGATAACGTCATCTGTTTATCTTTCGTTGAACCTATAACAAATGCTATGTATTTATCTAAATTGGTGGTGAATGTTGAGGTAATTGGCGATTTGCGTACCGTATTATCGCGGATCGTAAGTTTTCGGCACAACGGACCAACTGATGGACGTGACATCGTTATTGGCGTGTCAGCAGTTTTATTGATTGCTTCTGCAGCTCTTCTGGTGAAAAGGGCAAAAGAAGATGGGTCGGAAGGCCTATTAATCGCGACAGGAACAGCCGAGGACAATTCCGTCTGTTTAAGGATATGAAAATATCGGATCATGAACAATTTTTCAAATACACTCGGTTTAATTAATTTTTAACGCGAGTTAATACGGCTAAGGAGTTTATGCAGCTGCTGCTGCAGCAGCGAAATGCTGGAGGCAGAGGGGACACAGGATATAATTAAAAAAAGAAGGAACATCAAGAAGAAGAGTGTTCGGTTTCAAGAGCCATTGGTGACCAGGGTTAACTTCTATATCCCTGAGAAGGACTGTGTGGGACTTCGTTATAATCGGATTGTGCTGACATCTACATGGAGAAGTTGTCTGCAGCCATGTCCAGCGAAAACAGATGCCTGACGAATTGCAGAAAAGACAATAAGATGGACAAAATAATAAATTGTGACGTTTGTAAACTACCAATCCACGTATCCTGTGCGGAACTTTCAAGGCAGGATGTGGCATGTATCATGTAGTTGTGATAAATGTAAAGAAAAGTCAAACGATATCGCTGACCTCAGAAATTTAATTCTAACGCTGAAAACAGAACTAGAATATCTGCTGCAGCAGCGAAATCCTGGAGGCAGAGGGGCCACAGGATATAATTAAAAAAAGAAGGAACATCAAGAAGAATGTTCGGTTTCAAGAGCCATTGGTGACAAGGGTTAACTTCTATATCCCTGAGGACTGTGTGGGACTTCCTTATAATCGGATTGTGCTGACATCTACATGGAGAAGTTGTCTGCAGCCATGTCCAGCGAAAACAGATGCCTGACGAATTGCGGAAAAGACAACAAGACGGACAAAATAATAAAATGTGAAGTTTGTAAACTACCTATCCACGTATCCTGTGAGGGACTATCAAGGCAGGATGTGGCATGGTGCACGAAATAGGCATGTATCATGTAGTTGTGATAAATATAAAGAAAAGTCAAATGATATCGCTGACCTCAAAAATTTAATTCTAACGCTGAAAACAGAACTATAATATCTGCTGCAGCAGCGAAATCCTGGAGGCAGACGGGCCACAGGATATAATTAAAAAAAGAAGGAACATCAAGAAGGCTGTTCGTTTCGAAGAGCCGTTGGTGACTATACTACGTACCAAACTTAATGATCGCTGGCCAGGCCCCCAAAAATGAGGGCGTTCCCTTCGTCAACAAATCAGAGGCATCCGGCGTTGCCGTCTGTTTGTTTCCTACTCAGGGATTTTACCGCGCTCTCTCTCTCTCTCACACACAGCAGATGCGTAGCGTCTTTTGTTTGGGGCGGATGAGTATTGTGTGAAAGATGTCTGAGCGAAAATCTGTGAGACGTGTTCTTCAGAGTTCCGTGCGGAATTTAGTTTTAAGTGTACGAAATTACTTCGAGAGGGAGAAAAGTAATGGTGGATCGTTACTTGCTATTTCGAAGGTTGTAAAAAGATCAGCTGTTGCCCTTAACTTGGGAACGGCTACAGTCAGAAGAATAACCAACGAGAAGTATTCTCAGGAAAACCGTAGTAGAACACACAAAGAAAGTTATCGAGGAGGCTTGGATTAAAGAAGGAATATTGGAAGAGGGAATTCAAGAAATTATAATAGCATTGACCTCAAGTTCGGATTCGAATACTAGCAGTGATGTCACTATTAGCGAAGATAACGTTGGACTGGAAGAATTAGGAGTTTCACCTTTGTAGAAGGTAATAGAAATTATTTATATTTGTTTCATTCTGTTTAAATACTAAGGAAGGTAGGTATTGAATAATTACTCTTTGTTTAAAAAATTAAGTGTAAAATTAGATAATTACTAATATGCTGTATTGTTTTGCCATTTACTCATACAAATATCTCTCTTTTTTTGAACAGCTTCAATTGAACACTGTCAATCAGTCAACAATTTGTCTCCTGATTTAAATATCTTAATGTTTTACTAGGTAAGAAGGTGAGGTGAATGATGAGGTATAATTTCCTCTTGACTATTTATTAACAAGTTAAATTTTCAGTCTATGCCAAGTTGATCAGTTCCTCCATGGTGCCTTTGCCCAAATTTCCAGCTGCTAATTAATTTCCACAAGATAAGTATATTGGAGTATTACATTACCACACTATTGAATGAGTGTTTTGAAATTCATTATGCTATTCCTCTCTTTTTTGCAGAACCAGTTAATTCCAACCAATGTTCATACTTAAGTTTGATTATAAGTATTAATTCATAAGTTATAAGTTAAGGCAATGCTAATAATAAAAATAATCTGTAATGATATAACTAAAACCTTCATCAATTAATTTTATATGGTGAAAAGCCTTTCATTTTTTAAAAAATTTTCATTCTTTTCTGCAAGAAAAGTATATGATTCTGTTACATTCCTTAGTTATCTCTTAGGTGCAGTTTTAAATTCTTCCATGGCTTGCTGTAATCCCTACACTTCAAATGTGCATCAATCTATTTTCATGTGTCAGTGCTTACTTAAAATCCCTGTAGTGTGTGTTCATCCATCTATCCCACAGTGCTTTTACTCCCATTTTTAGTGCTATAGTCTTGCCATTTCACGCTCAAATCGTGTGTGCTTCAGCTTTGGATATTCTTTATAATGGTTAACTTATTCAGTGCCTTTTCTACCAAATGTGGTTCTCCCTATTATCCTAATTAAAGTGTAAATTGTAATTTATTTGTATAGGGTCAGTGTCTACTTGAAATCCCTGAAGTGTGAATGTGTTTCTCCCTCTATCCCACAGTGCTTTTCCCTTTTTAGTGCTATAGTTTTTATATTTCATGCTCAGAGCATGTAAGTGCTTCTTCTTCTTTATGACTTAGCTTATTAAAGTTTAAATTGCAATCTATTTGTATAGTGTCAGTGTCAGCGCTTGTGTGTACATGATAATGACAGATTTAAATAACTTTAAGGCAGGTGAAGATAAGTGATTATTTCAAAAGTATTTTTGTCTTAACTTTTCTCATTATTATACATTTCCACTTCATTACATACTGTTCATGCTTAGTATATAATTCCATTTCTGTTTATTTTATATCCTAAAATTGATTCTCTTATTTTTACTTCATCTATTTACAAATAACCTAAATTTTATATGTAGCTACTCTATTTTTAATTCACTCTGTCTCTGTACCTATCATTATATTTCAATAGTGACATTGATGTGGCTATGATTAATCTAATGTCATATGTTTTCTCAGGATAAATTTAATAATAGAATATTTTAAAAAGAGATAATTTCATAACTTTTGAGAAGCCAATAATTTATTTTGAATGATCTGGGATTTGAAATACTTTTCATCCTAATGTAATGACGACAGTAAATGTTTTAACCCAGTTTGTTCATAATAAAGTTTTGGTTTTCAGGAAGTTATATTACTTACTTCTTTTTATGAAATTCAGTAATAATAATATGCTGACAAAAACGGTTATTTTATTCTAGTGTTGATCTTACTATTTATGTGCACAATTTAATCGTGTTTATTGTTATGTTTTCTAATCATTGCTTCTTTTACAGCTCTCTATATCTTAGTTTACCTCAGTAGGTTTCGCAGTTTTTTCACGTCTCTTCTTGTGGCCGTTTTTCTGCAAATGGGGTTTTTGCCTTACTGGTTTTTCCCTGTAAAAATGTTCAATTTGTGTGCAGTTTTAAATATATTAAGTAATTTTACTACTTTGAATTTCTTTAATATTCCCATATTCATGCAAACGTTTACTCTGAATCACAGTGTATATAATATGTAATGGTTTATTGTCTTTGGAATAAGTAAAAGTACCTACTCAATGAGAAGCGTTATTTTTATTCTTTTATCCAATCATGATTTCCTAATAATATGATAATTATTAACTTATGTGTTTGCTTTAATCCGTGTAATGCATTTGTTATATTTAAAATATTAGTAACAATAGAAGTAAGAAAGTACTCGAAATGTAATTCTTCCGTAATCCAACTGCTACCTTTAAGAATATTTTGCTCTTCTTCTTGATGTGATCTATTAACTATTTGCAATTATATAGAGTTGATTGTTAATAATAAAAATAAATAGATGAAATTAAATATTGTGTATTTATTCCTACTCCGCACCCTCTTCCCTTTCATGATGCATATTGTACTACTTGGTTTTTTTAAATTAATAGTTCAATAAGACCTAAACTTTTAGAATGCTGCGTCTTTACAACCTATGGCTAAAATTTCTGTATTTTCGGCAATACGAGATAGGATACGGAAAATATGGCAGTATTTTCATCTGGCTGAAATGTTACGGGATGGTTCTACGCAGTTCTACCGTTATATACTTAACAGCTGCTTGAAACCAGAAGCAAATAACTGTGAGAACGGAACATATGTTGTGGTTATACATGTGGTCCCTTAGAAATCCCACACCATTCTTTTCCCTCGTCCTTCCCTCCTTGTGTTTATTATGCTACCTGCTCCGACATTTGCCATTCGCATACCAAATAGTCTCATCTTCCTGCTAACTTTTTTTCTACGTATTCTCAAAAATGTAAAATATAACATCCTTTTCTCTTATTTGTCATATAAGCAGAGAATATTCTATATTGTTTAAACGACAATCATATAAAATAGGTACCCTATAACGTGGAAAATGTTTTATATCTACTTATGAAAGACAAAGGAGGAAGTAATATATTCGTAGTTACTACGATAATATTACCAAACGTAAATACTCGTAATTTCATTTTATGTAGCTTTAAATATTAAAGTTTTCAACATTTTTATAATTTCGTTTACTGATGTTCGCCTGTCTGACCCCACTCCTACAAAGAGTCTTATCCATCCAGCGTCTCTGCCAACTTGCGAAGCACTATAATTGGTCCACGTTTGTGGACTGATTCGGCAACAAGGTTCCCTTTCCACACATTTTAACCCCGCCTCCCAGCGATCATTAAGTTTGGTACAGACCATAAGTAAAGTTCTATATCCCTGAGAAGGACTGTGTGTTTGTAAACATGTATATATGTAAATTTTATTATTCATTATTTATAGTATGTAATGTTATCAGTTTAATATCAATGCACATTACCTTTTGTGTATTTGAGCACAAATAGTACATCATGCCTCTCCGAGTTAACATGTATGCTTTTGTTTTTGAATTTGTTTTTCATTATGTTCAATATACCTTTCTTTTATTGCTTTTATGTGGAATCACATATTCTGTTAATTTAGATATACTGTATATATTGCTTTGTATTTGTATGTTGTGGAAGATTGAAATACGCCTGAAATTCGCTTCACTTTCCTCCATATCTGTGCAATTGGTATGCACGAGTTTATCGATTTTCACTTGGCATCATCCACTACCTGGCGGGCTTTCGCATGTAGTTTGCGATAAGCCTCGACATTCCTGCTCGTAGGATGTTTATTAAAAATCTGTAGCTGCAGCACATTCATCGTTCCACCAAGGCACTGGTGGACGACGTGGCCTGCCCGAAGAGAGCAGATTGCTCTGTTCGGCTGCTCATATAATGGCCGTGCCAAGGGCCACTACATTTGCAATGGCGCTTCAAGCAGGCTCGTAGATAAATTTAAAAGTTTTATTAAAAACCTCCCAGTTGGCTTTCTTCAGAAGCCATTTCTGGGGGACTGTAAAGGTCGGTTTATAAAAAAAATTAAGGAAAACTTAACTCAAACTTAAATTCAAATTAACATAACTTAAATGTGTTCATGATAAAAATTAGCATGGATTAACGTCATCTGTTTTTCTTTCGTTGAACCTATGACAAATGCTATGTATTTATCTAAATTGGTGGTGAATGTTGAGGTAATTGGCGATTTGCGTACCGTATTATCGCGGATCGTAAGTTTTCGGCACAACGGACCAACTGATGGACGTGACATCGTTAATGGCGTGTCAGCAGTTTTATTGATTGCTTCTGCAGCTCTTCTGGTGAAAAGGGCAAAAGAATATGGGTTGGAAGGCCTATTAATCGCGACAGGAACAGCCGAGGAATTTTCCGTCTGTTTAAGGATATGAAAATATCGGATCATGGACAATTTTTCAAATACACTCGGTTTAATTAATTTTTAACGCGAGTTAATACGGCTAAGGAGTTTATGCAGCTGCTGCTGCAGCAGCGAAATGCTGGAGGCAGAGGGGCCACAGGATATAATTAAAAAAAGGAGGAACATAAAGAAGAAAAGTGTTCGGTTTCAAGAGCCATTGGTGACCAGGGTTAACTTCTATATCCCTGAGAAGGACTGTGTGGGACTTCGTTATAATCGGATTGTGCTGACATCTACGTGGAGAAGTTGTCTGCAGCCATGTCCAGCGAAAACAGATGCCTGACGAATTGCGGAAAAGACAACAAGACGGACAAAATAATAAATTGTGATGTTTGTAAACTACCTATCCACGTATCCTGTGAGGGACTTTCAAGGCAGGATGTGGCACGGTGCACGAAATAGGCATGTATCATGTAGTTGTGATAAATGTAAAAAAAAAGTCAAACGATATCGCTGACCTCAAAAATTTAATTCTAACGCTGTAAACAGAACTATAATATCTGCTGCAGCAGCGAAATCCTGGAGGCAGACGGGCCACAGGATATAATTAAAAAAAGAAGGAACACCGAAAACGCTGTTCGTTTCGAAGAGCCGTTGGTGACCAGGGTAAAGTTCTATATCCCTGAGAAGGACTGTGTGGGACTTCGTTATAATCGGATTGTGCTGACATCTATGTGGAGAAGTTGTCTGCAGCCATGTCCAGCGAAAACAGATGCCTGACGAATTGCGGAAAAGACAACAAGACGGACAAAATAATAAATTGTGATGTTTGTAAACTACCTATCCACGTATCCTGTGAGGGACTTTCAAGGCAGGATGTGGCATGGTGCACGAAATAGGCATGTATCATGTAGTTGTGATAAATGTAAAGAAAAGTCAAACGATATCGCTGACCTCAAAAATTTAATTCTAACGCTGTAAACAGAACTATAATATCTGCTGCAGCAGCGAAATCCTAGAGGCAGACGGGCCACAGGATATAATTAAAAAAAGAAGGAACATCAAGAAGGCTGTTCGTTTCGAAGAGCCGTTGGTGACTAAGTAAACTTCTATATCCCTGAAGAGGACTGTGTGTTTGTAAACATGTATATATGTAAATTTTATTATTCATTATTTATAGTTTTATAAGTATTTTGTAGTATGTAATGTTATCAGTTTAATATCAATGCACATTAGCTTTTGTGTATTTGAGCACAAATAGTACATCATGCCTCTCCGAGTTAACATGTATGCTTTTGTTTTTCATTATGTTCAATATACCTTTCTTTTATTGCTTTTATGTGGAATTACATATTACGTTAATTTAGATATACTGTATATATTGCTTTGTATTTGTATGTTGTGGAAGATTGAAATACGCCTGAAATTCGCTTCACTTTCCTCCATATCTGTGCAATTGGTATGCACGAGTTTATCGATTTTCACTTGGCATCATCCACTACCTGGCGGGCTTTCGCATGTAGTTTGCGATAAGCCTCGACATTCCTGCTCGTAGGATGTTTATTAAAAATCTGTAGCTGCAGCACATTCATCGTTCCACCAAGGCACTGGTGGACGACGTGGCCTGCCCGAAGAGAGCAGATTGCTCTGTTCGGCTGCTCATATAATGGCCGTGCCAAGGGCCACTACATTTGCAATGGCGCTTCAAGCAGGCTCGTAGATAACTTTAAAAGTTTTATTAAAAACCTCCCAGTTGGCTTTCTTCAGAAGCCATTTCTGGGGGACTGTAAAGGTCGGTTTATAAAAAAAATTAAGGTAAACTTAACTCGAAACTTAAATTCAAATTAACATAACTTAAATGTGTTCATGATAAAAATTAGCATGGATAACGTCATCTGTTTTTCTTTCGTTGAACCTATGACAAATGCTATGTATTTATCTAAATTGGTGGTGAATGTTGAGGTAATTGGCGATTTGAGTACCGTATTATCGCGGAATGTAAGTTTTCGGCACAACGGACCAACTGATGGACGTGACATCGTTAATGGCGTGTCAGCAGTTTTATTGATTGCTTGTGCAGCTCTTCTGGGGAAAAGGGCAAAAGAAGATGGGTCGGAAGGCCTATTAATCACGACAGGAACAGCCGAGGACAATTCCGTCTGTTTAAGGATATGAAAATATCGGATCATGAACAATTTTTCAAATACACTCGGTTTAATTAATTTTTAACGCGAGTTAATACGGCTAAGGAGTTTATGCAGCTGCTGCTGCAGCAGCGAAATGCTGGAGGCAGAGGGGCCACAGGATATAATTAAAAAAAGAAGGAACATCAAGAAGAAGAGTGTTCGGTTTCAAGAGCCATTGGTGACCAGGGTTAACTTCTATATCCCTGAGAAGGACTGTGTGGGACTTCGTTATAATCGGATTGTGCTGACATCTACATGGAGAAGTTGTCTGCAGCCATGTCCAGCGAAAACAGATGCCTGACGAATTGCGGAAAAGACAACAAGACGGACAAAATAATAAATTGTGACGTTTGTAAACTACCAATCCACGTATCCTGTGCGGAACTTTCAAGGCAGGATGTGGCATGGTGCACGAAATAGGCATGTATCATGTAGTTGTGATAAATGTAAAGAAAAGTCAAACGATATCGCTGACCTCAGAAATTTAATTCTAACGCTGAAAACAGAACTAGAATATCTGCTGCAGCAGCGAAATCCTGGAGGCAGACGGGCCACAGGATATAATTAAAAAAAGAAGGAACATCAAGAAGAATGTTCGGTTTCAAGAGCCATTGGTGACAAGGGTAAAGTTCTATATCCCTGAGAAGGACTGTGTGGGACTTCGTTATAATCGGATTGTGCTGACATCTACATGGAGAAGTTTTCTGCAGCCATGTCCAGCGAAAACAGATGCCTGACGAATTGCGGAAAAGACAATAAGATGGACAAAATAATAAATTGTGACGTTTGTAAACTACCAATCCACGTATCCTGTGCGGAACTTTCAAGGCAGGATGTGGCATGTTGCACGAAATAGGCATGTATCATGTAGTTGTGATAAATGTAAAGAAAAGTCAAACGATATCGCTGACCTCAAAAATTTTATTCTATCACTGAAAACAGAACTATAATATCTGCTGCAGCAGCGAAATCCTGGAGGCAGACGGGCCACAGGATATAATTAAAAAAAGAAGGAACATCAAGAAGGCTGTTCGTTTCGAAGAGCCGTTGGTGACTAAGTAAAGTTCTATATCCCTGAGAAGGACTGTGTTTGTAAACATGTATATATGTAAATTTTATTATTCATTATTTATAGTTTTATAATTATTTTGTAGTATGTAATGTTATCAGTTTAATATCAATGCACATTAGCTTTTGTGTATTTGAGCACAAATAGTACATCATGCCTCTCCGAGTTAACATGTATGCTTTTGTTTTTGAATTTGTTTTTCATTATGTTCAATATACCTTTCTTTTATTGCTTTTATGTGGAATTACATATTCTGTTAATTTAGATATACTGTATATATTGGTTTGTATTTGTATGTTGTGGAGGATTGAAATACGCCTGAAATTCGCTTCACTTTCCTCCATATCTGTGCAATTGGTATGCACGAGTATATCGATTTGCACTTGGCATCATCCACTACCTGGCGGGCTTTCGCATGTAGTTTGCGATAAGCCTCGACATTCCTGCTCGTAGGATGTTTATTAAAAATCTGTAGCTGCAGCACATTCATCGTTCCACCAAGGCACTGGTGGACGACGTGGCCTGCCCGAAGAGAGCAGATTGCTCTGTTCGGCTGCTCATATAATGGCCGTGCCAAGGGCCACTACATTTGCAATGGCGCTTCAAGCAGGCTCGTAGATAACTTTAAAAGTTTTATTAAAAACCTCCCAGTTGGCTTTCTTCAGAAGCCATTTCTGGGGGACTGTAAAGGTCGGTTTATAAAAAAAATTAAGGAAAACTTAACTCGAAACTTAAATTCAAATTAACATAACTTAAATGTGTTCATGATAAAAATTAGCATGGATTAACGTCATCTGTTTTTCTTTCGTTGAACCTATGACAAATGCTATGTATTTATCTAAATTGGTGGTGAATGTTGAGGTAATTGGCGATTTGCGTACCGTATTATCGCGGATCGTAAGTTTTCGGCACAACGGACCAACTGATGGACGTGACATCGTTAATGGCGTGTCAGCAGTTTTATTGATTGCTTCTGCAGCTCTTCTGGTGAAAAGGGCAAAAGAAGATGGGTCGGAAGGCCTATTAATCGCGACAGGAACAGCCGAGGACAATTCCGTCTGTTTAAGGATATGAAAATATCGGATCATGAACAATTTTTCAAATACACTCGGTTTAATTAATTTTTAACGCGAGTTAATACGGCTAAGGAGTTTATGCAGCTGCTGCTGCAGCAGCGAAATGCTGGAGGCAGAGGGGCCACAGGATATAATTAAAAAAAGAAGGAACATCAAGAAGAAGAGTGTTCGGTTTCAAGAGCTATTGGTGACCAGGGTTAAGTTCTATATCCCTGAGAAGGACTGTGTGGGACTTCGTTATAATTGGATTGTGCTGACATCTACATGGAGAAGTTGTCTGCAGCCACGTCCAGCGAAAACAGATGCCTGACGAATTGCGGAAAAGACAATAAGATGGACAAAATAATAAATTGTGACGTTTGTAAACTACCAATCCACGTATCCTGTGCGGAACTTTCAAGGCAGGATGTGGCATGGTGCACGAAATAGGCATGTATCATGTAGTTGTGATAAATGTAAAGAAAAGTCAAACGATATCGCTGACCTCAGAAATTTAATTCTAACGCTGAAAACAGAACTAGAATATCTGCTGCAGCAGCGTAATCCTGGAGGCAGACGGGCCACAGGATATAATTAAAAAAAGAAGGAACATAAAGAAGGCTGTTCGTTTCGAAGAGCCGTTGGTGACTAAGTTCTATATCCCTGAGAAGGACTGTGTGGGACTTCGTTATAATCGGATTCTGCTGACATCTACATGGAGAAGTTGTCTGCAGCCATGTCCAGCAAAAACAGATGTCTGACGAATTGCGGAAAAGACAATAAGCTGGACAAAATAATAAATTGTGACGTTTGTAAACTACCTATCCACGTATCCTGTGCGGAACTTTCAAGGCAGGATGTGGCATGGTGCACGAAATAGGCATGTATCATGTAGTTGTGATAAATGTAAAAAAAATCAAACGATATCGCTGACCTCAGAAATTTAATTCTAACGCTGAAAACAGAACGAGAATATCTGCTGCAGCAGCGAAATCCTGGAGGCAGAGGGGTCACAGGATATAATTAAAAAAAGAAGGAACATCAAGAAGACTGTTCGGTTTCAAGAGCCGTTGGTGACCAGGGTTAAGTTCTATATCCCTGAGAAGGACTGTGTGGGACTTCGTTATAATCGGATTGTGCTGACATCTACATGGAGAAGTTGTCTGCAGCCATGTCCAGCAAAAACAGATACCTGACGAATTGCGGAAAAGACAACAAGATGGACAAAATAATAAATTGTGAAGTTTGTAAACTACCCATCCACGTATCCTGTGCCGGACCTTCAAGGCAGGAAGTGGCATGCTTAGGTGCACTAAATGGGCATGTATCATATAGTTGTGATAAATGTAAAGAAAAGTCAAATGATATCGCTGCCCTCAGAAATTTAATTCTAACGCTGAAAACAGAACTAGGATATCCTAAAACTGTCATTGGTTAAAAAAATTTTGAGCAATTACATCCTCAAGTGATATGCAGTAGGCGCGTGGGGGACAGGTGTCACCCAGTGAATTTTAGTTACACGCAGTTTGTAATAAATCTCGCTTGCGCATGCACCATTTTCAGTAGCTGCTGAGTATACTATGTGATACAATATTAGTACATTAGTAGAGTTACTGCTGTGTGGAGTGACACGGAAACAAGTGTAAACCTGAGCTGGGTGACACGTGTCAACCACACACCTAACTGCGTAACAATTGTGTATGTGAATATAGGTACGTATTTTTTTATTTTTTTACTGTCTAGTGGTTTATTACAGCGTCCAATGATTATATAACAATGGGTATGCTGTAGTAGCAAATATATTAGATATTTCTTTGTCTTGTTTTTAGATATCTTCTGCAACTGCAGGCTTTATTGCTTTGAGAAATGTCCGAAGCTAAGAAGCGAAAAGTTGACAGCAGTTTAGATCCTAACGTATGGTTGAAATAGCTCCACGAAGCTAGCGATGAAGAAGAAGATATTTTCAATAGTGACGAAAGTGAGCATGAAGCAGACCATATCACGGAAAGCGAGCATCTCACGGATTCGGAGCAAGACATGTCCTCTGATGATCAACCTGGGACAGATGATGACGATAATACCGACGAGAATCAGGATCAATCGGCAGGTTATTATTTAGGAAAGGATGGTGTGACCAAGTGGCGTAAGGCAAGATCTCGTGTAAACGTTCGGACTCATGCACACAATATAATTGTTCATCTTCCTGGCCCAAGAGATAAAGCTCGCGAAGCTAAGTCTCAAATTCAAACTTTAGATCTGTTTCTTGATGCTAATGTTCTCAATATTATTACATATTGGACTAATGTTTATATTGAAACAGCTCTTAATAAATTTGAACGAGAGTTGATTGGTCTATTGTATCTAATAGGAAGCTTAAGGTGTGCTGTAACGCGTCCCCAGGTAGCTCGGTCGCGGGTCCAACGAAGGAATCAGGAGTTGGGCGCCAGTGCGGATAAAAGGGAAAAAAAAACAACAGGGGAAGAGAATGGAAATTCCGCCCGCACTCGGAATGGAAAATCGGGGTAGCGGCCGGCAAGGATCAGGGATAGCTCGTGTCGACTCCAATGCTCCTCGTAACTTTCACCACCGTGCCCGTCACCCGACTGACTCTCCTCCTCCTCCACTCTTCTTGGTTGCTCGGTTGACCCCCGAGACACGTAGGGGCCACCACCGAACGAAAAATAAACCCAAAGCGAAAGCCGGCGGACATAATTATGCGCGCAAGCATTTAAACGTCACATCACCCCCCTCCTGAAAGTGTAACACCACGCAAAAAAAAACCACGCACGCCGTTGAGCCCTAACACACTGCTTTCAGATCCCGTACGTGCCACTGGCCTACAGGTTTCCCCCCGGGCGTTACCAATTCATATATTGAATTGCTAACTCTTTTTCCAACGATGAAGGGACCCACAAATTTCGGCTCCAATTTAGCCGCCGAGAATTCTCCTCCGTCCGACTTTGGAAAATTTCGGCGCCTTACCAGGGACTTTTCGGGAAAGATTATATCCCGGTGCCACAAATTATAATAGTGCGCTTGGCGTGCCAAAGCCTTAAGTTGGGCCGTCGCGGCCCTTTGAGCCATTTCACGCAGAGAATTTTGAAGTTTTCCCACATAGGCTCGCGGATCGAACTCCGTCACACAATCTGCGAGACTCGTGATATAAATCATCGGGTTTTCTAAGACGTCTACCAAAATTTAACTCCGCGGGAGAATAGCCCGTAGTCACCGAAACAGCCGTGCGCAACGCGAACAAAAGGTCCGAAATATTTTCATCCCATTTTCGTTGAGAATCCTCGCAGTAAATGGAAATCATTGTCTTCAGGGTTCTATTAGCTCTCTCACAAGGGTTCGCTTGAGGAAGATACGGCGCCGTATGGCACAGCTTCACGCCAAACATGCGACACACTTTCTTCAACATCTTGCTGATATATTGCAGACCGTTATCGGTTATCATGATCTCTGGACAACCCCACTGGTTAATGACCTCCGTGCGGAAATACTGCGCTACATGGTTCGCTTTGACACTCCTAAGAGGGATCGTGATGGGCCAACGGGTACTTGTATCTAAAAATACTAAAAGATAGCGATTTCCCTTAAGAGACCGTGGCAGAGGGCCTATTATATCAGCTTTCGAATATAAGTGGAAAAGACCTTTCCCTGGGACCGTAAACGCGGTTATCTCTCTACTCGAGGTTTCCAGTTCCACTTGCCAATAGCTCTTCTCTAAATCGAGCGTGCTAATGAATTTTCCTGCTCTTAACTTATTTAAGATGCTTGAAATGAAAGGGATGGGGTAAGCGTCTTTTTTACTCAGACTATTCACCTTCCTGAAATCAACGACAAAGCGCTTGGATTTAGGGACTAACATGATCGGTGAGGACCATGGACTCGAGGATGGTTCGATGACTCCATTCGCTAACATTTTGTCTATCTGTTCATTAATCATTCCCTGTATAACCGGGGACACCGGATAGTAACGCTGTTTGATGGGAACATTTTTCGTCCTGGGTACCAGTAGTACCGGCGGGCGTAATTATGCGCGCGAGCATTTAAACGTCACAGTGCAAGAAAGAACATTCATAAGTTGTGGGACAATTCTATAGGAAATGGATTCAAGTCGTGCTATTTGACAATGAGCGAAAAGAGATTTAGATTTCTCCTAAGATGCTTGCGTTTTGATGATATACCAGGCAGACAAGACCATAGGGAACTGGACAAGTTAGCCCCGATAAGAGAGGTATTTGTGTTGATGGTAATCAACTTTCAAAAATACTATTCAGCAGGCGAGTATCTCACCATCGACGAGCAACTGCTAGCATTTAGAGGGAACTGTTCGTTTAGGCAATATATCCCTAGTAAACCGGCCAAATACGGCATAAAAATGTTTGCACTTGTTGACGCCAAAACTGCCTCCGATGTAAACCTGGAGACATATGTTGGTACACAGCCTGACGGACCGTATAGACAAGGTAACGCTTCCCAAGATATTGTCGTGCGATTGGTGGAACCAGTTCATGGGACTAACAGGAATGTAACGGGCGAAAACTGGTTCACCAGCGTGCCTTTGGCAAAAAAGCTTCTTAAAGAACAAAACCTGACATACGTTGGTACAGTTTGTAAAAATAAGAGGGAGATACCAAAGGAATTTTTACCCACGAAGCAGAGGGAAGAAAAAACGTCAGTTTTCGGATTTCAAGAAGACTGCACGCTGGTTTCGTATTGTCCGAAAAAAAATAAAACAGTTTTGCTTCTTTCCACTATGCACCATGATGATGCTATAGATGAAGAAACCGGCGATGACAAAAAACCAGACATAATCACCTTCTATAATAGGACTAACATAGGAGTTGATCTTTTAGATCAACTCTGTCAAAAAAATAACGTAGCAAGGAATACAAGACGTTGGCCGATGGTCATTTTTTATGACTTATTAAACATAGCAGCAATAAACGCTCTCTGTATTTACATATCAAATAACCAGAGTAGCCAGGAGGGCTTCAGAAGGATTGAGTTTTTACAACAAATAGCATGAGATTTGATAAAGCCACAAATAGAACGAAGGCGTGAGCTGAGAAGACTACGGATAGATTGCGTCGCAGCCTAGCGGCGGTTATAGCGGCGACGAATCTAACCGTGGACTCTTCGAGCCATGCGCATCTCGGTGCTTCAAATGTTAATAACTTTTTAACAAATAATCGTAATTCAGTTCTTGAAAAAATACTTTAAAGTAGGGAAAGTAAGCTTCAAATTTACGCTTACCAAAATTTTTTACGATTTATTTTCAATTTAAAAAATTTCCGTTTTTTCACAAAAATGTCAGAGTTTTGTGCTTGTGGCTTCTACAGTAATTTATTTTTGAACTGATGCATTTTTTTAATACATAGTAGCAACCTTTTGGAGTAATAAGTCGCAAATCAGATTGCGTTATCATTTTTTGTTGCCATCTGAGAATTTTCGAGAAAAAATCGACTGAAAAAATAGATTTTTGCAATTTTTAAAAAAATGGAGGGTGATGGAAAAAAACGGATTGCGGATTTGTTTTCAGCGTGCCGAAATCATAAAGAATCACCCTTCAAAGTTCAGGAAACAAAAATGCTGTCGAACAGTGTAATCTGTAATCAGCCAGTGTGTCCCTCTGCAGAAATGCCTCCCTTGTGGCATTATTGCCACCCCTCTCGGACAGTTGGGTAAGGCACTTCCTTCCTCCCTAAACTGCCCTGGAATTACAGTGCCATCTTGCAGTTCACGGTCGACAAAATTTGTTGGACAGTACCGCCTATTTTCTTGCATAGCTTCTTCCGTCATGATGTAATTATGCAGTCACACAGTTGCAAGGACAATTTTTTCCACCAACTCTGGACTGGCAGAAATGTTATTCCAAAGAATCCTCCACCTGGAAGCAAGTATTCCAAGAGTTTTCTATGATTCTTCTGGTATCTCCCTCTTATTTTTACAAACTGTACCAACGTATGTCAGGTTTTGTTCTTTAAGAAGCTTTTTTGCCAAAGGCACGCTGGTGAACCAGTTTTCGCCCGTTACATTCCTGTTAGTCCCATGAACTGGTTCCACCAATCGCACGACAATATCTTGGGAAGCGTTACCTTGTCTATACGGTCCGTCAGGCTGTGTACCAACATATGTCTCCAGGTTTACATCGGAGGCGGTTTTGGCGTCAACAAGTGCAAACATTTTTATGCCGTATTTGGCCGGTTTACTAGGGATATATTGCCTAAACGAACAGTTCCCTCTAAATGCTAGCAGTTGCTCGTCGATGGTGAGATACTCGCTTGCTGAATAGTATTTTTGAAAGTTGATTACCATCAACACAAATACCTCTCTTATCGGGGCTAACTTGTCCAGTTCCCTATGGTCTTGTCTGCCTGGTACATCATCAAAACGCAAGCATCTTAGGAGAAATCTAAATCTCTTTTCGCTCATTGTCAAATAGCACGACTTGAATCCATTTCCTATAGAATTGTCCCACAACTTATGAATGTTCTTTCTTGCACTGTGACGTTTAAATGCTTGCGCGCATAATTACGCCCGCCGGCTTTCGCTTTGGGTTTATTTTTCGTTTGGTGGTGGTCCCTACGTGTCTCGGGGGTCAACCGAGCAACCAAGGAGAGTGGAGGAGGAGGAGAGTCAGTCGGGTGACGGGCACAGTGGTGAAAGTTACGAGGAGCATCGGAGTCGACACGAGCTATCCCTGATCCTTGCCGGCCACTACCCCGATTTTCCATTCCGAGTGCGGGCGGAATTTCCGTTCTCTTCCCCTGTTGTTTTTTTTCCCTTTTACCTGCACTGGCGCCCAACTCCCGATTCCTTCGTTGGACCCGCGACCGAGCTACCTGGGGACGCATTACATAATTTGGCGCCCAACGTGGGGCCGGAAATCGAAGGAATCGTTATTTAAGGTTAGGTTTAGTTTGTTGCGTCTGTCTTTGGTCTCAATCCTTTTGGTTCCCTACCATGGTCCATCCTTTATACCCGTAGTGTATTCCCCGGCAGACCTCGGGGAGAGAAGACTTAGAACCCTTATTCCTTTCCCGAGTTGGTTTTCTGATAGTTTTAGATATGGCGAAGCAGATTCCTTCGAAAGGTACCTCGTGGATCCATGAGCTCACTAAGATGGAGGCTGAAACATTTTGTAATCGTTTCGGGCTGGAAAGTGAAGGGACTCTTGATCAGCTTCGTGCGAGGCTGAGAGACTACCATAAGGGTGATAATCTGCAAAACGAACCTCCCAAATCCGAAAATGGTGTCCTAAACGAGTTACTCAAAAGAATCGTGGATTCGGTGACTTTGAGTAATTCTCCGAATCTGAGTCGGTTGTCGAAAGACTTAAACCGCAGAGGGATTAGTTTTTCCGGAAATGGTAATGAAAGCGTAAATTCCTTCATTGAGAGGTGCCTTAATTTTCAAAGTTTTAATTCGCTTTCAGATGATACTATGTGGCGACTTATTCCTGAGTTGTTAACGGGAAATGCTTTTAGGTGGTTCAAGGTTAATAAGGACTCAATAAAGTCTTTCCTTGATTTTATATCTGAGATCCGTGAGGCATATCAACCCGCCGGTTATGATCTGAGGTTAAAGAAGGATCTATTTTTGCGATCACAAGGAGTAGGCGAAAGGATAGATGACTATCTGTCGTGTCTTCGCGCAATGAATTCGCGTCTGCAAAGGCCACTGTGTGAAGAAGAACTGGTTGAGTTAGCGTATAGCAACCTCAATCCCGATTTTTTGAGCCACATTCCGGCAGTAAATTATGGTAGTTTAAATGATCTAATAAGAGCAGGGCGTAAGGTTGAGGAAGTAAATGAGCCACATGTCGGTCTCGAGAAGGTGAAGGCAGTGGAGTGACATCACTCCTACTGAGCCTTACAATTTTCTCAGACTGATTTTTTGGTGGTGCAGTCTGGGACACCAGTTGCTGGATTTCTCCCCAGCAACTTCCCTTTTGGAGGGCTTACTTTCCACACACACCTTTCTTTCTTCCTTGACTCCTTTTGTTTCTGTACCAGGGTTTCTGTCTGTGTCTGATGGTGACCTTCTTCACAGGAGTTACTGCCACTGCCGCAAAAGACCTTGAAAACGTTTGGGCAACTAGTCCTGTATTTCTTCCTGGCCTCGAGGTGTGGGATCTTCTCCGTCACCTTCATCTCCATCATCTTTTTTTCCTCCTGCAACTTAGGGCAATCCCATGAGTAGACCGGATGCGGTCCTTCACAATTGCCACAAAGAGCAGGGCTGGCACAGGGCTCCTCATCGTGCTTCTCCTTCACACATTTTGGGCAGGTGGGCTTGCCCTTGCACCGTAGTCCAGTGTGCCCGAAGGACTGACACTGGAAGCAGCGCATGGGGCTTGGAATAAATGGCCTCACAGGACATGATTTGTATCCTATGAACACCTTTTCTGGAAGCTTGTCTAACGCAAACGTGAGCACAACAGAGGTTGTATTTATTGTCTCACCGTTGCGTTTCGTCGTCAGTCTACGACAGGAGATGACTCCTTGGGGAGCCATCTCCTTTGCTATCTCCTCGATGTCGACATACAGAAGGTCGTAGCAAGATATAATGCCACGACATGTGTTCATGGTCTTATGCGTCTCAACTCTTACTGGGATGCCACGGAGAGTTGTCATCGACAGCAACTTCTGGCTCTACTTATCTTCAGATGCCTGTATATGCAGTGTACCAATCTGCAGTTTCTTTACAGACTCCAACTTTCCTGGCACCGAGCTTGACAAAAACTTATAAGGAAGGGAGACACCTTTGTCAGGGTCTATCCTTCCTTGGCTCACTTTATGATTAAATATTTCCAGCAACCGCCGACAACTGAGTCTCCCCCGCCCATTTCTGGGCGGGATCTTTTTGGAAGAAGACAAGATTGTGTGGCCGTAAAAAGAGCCATAATAGGATTTTAATTTTTGTCCTCTGGTCTCTCCACTCACCACAGAGCCACAAATGGGACGCTGCACCACAAACCGATGCAGACACCAGGGCTAACCAGCAGGATATAGCGCTTCTGACTTGGTTGTCTGATTCAGGTAAGATCTCCAGCACATGGGCTAGCCAAACCCATGCACCTTCGACCCCCCTACACAGGCCCACATAGCCTCCGCACTCGCCGATCGGAACGTCAAGATGCGACGGCAAGCCGATTCATCGGGTGTGGCTAGCACCCGACGTCCCGTTTACACTGAGTCCGAGGCCGAAGTGGTGTGTTGCTCACGGATCACATCTTGAGGATCCGAAACCCAGATGGAGTCCAGTGAGCTCAACCACCAGGCATCTCTTCCCCATCTTACGGGTCTCCACGCATGGCAAACACGCAGCCGGATGTTATGGCTTAAACTTAAACAACAGACCCACATGCTGTTTGGAAACAATCCCGAGTTGACTGTAGGTTTTTTTACGAGGTTGTCTCCTCGCCCATTGGTCGCCTCTTACGACCAGTAGAGGGACTGCGGGAGAATTCTATCCCCCTACCCGCAGGAGGGATCTCTCAGGGGTATAGCAAGTTCCTCTTCTTCACTCGACTCTATCATTGCAACGTACAACATTGACAACTCATGTACATTGAAACTCAAAGTAATAATTGATAAAATAAATATATATTAACAGAGCATATCACGTCTTTCATTTGACAAATCACCATTTCCACTTAGCTCAGTAGGATATCGTTTTCTTCATTTCTTGTATTGTAAAAACTTAATACCATTCATTTTAAGAGGTCGTGAAACCGAACCCTCTTTTCATTTCACTCAATGCACGAGTCTTTCGGATTGGGGTGGGCTCATATGGTCATTGCACCCAAGATGGCCATTACGCGCAAAATTTTTCCGAATTCCAAGATGGCCACTACGTGCAAAATTTTTAACTGTGTCAGCTTCGCTGTGCCAGATCGTTCGTCATTTGTTTTTAGTTCACCTACGCCTTCGCTAAACTCCGTACCAAACTTGATGATCTCTGAAATGGCAGCCAAATATGAGGGCATTCCCTTCGTCAACTAATCAAAGGCATCCGGCGTTTCCGCCTGTTTGTTTTCTACTCGGGGACTCCCTTTCCGCTTTCTCTTTTAGTTGCATGGCATCTTTTTCTTGTGGCAGTTGTGTTTACTGCGTGAGAGATGTTTGAGCGAAAATCTGTGAGGCGTATTCTTCAGAGTTCCGCACGGAATTTAGTTTTAAGTGTACAAAATTACTTCGAGAGGGAGAAAAGTAATGGTGGACTGTCACTTGCTATTTCGAAGGTTGTAGAAAAATCAGCTGCTGCCTTTAACTTGGGAACGGCTACAGTCAGAAGAAGTATTCTCAGGAAGAACCTGGAACTTCAGGTCTCTCGACCCCAGGAAAGAAGAAGAAAGGTAAGAAAAGAGTTACTGGATTAAGTGATCAGCAAGAGAACGATATTAGGAATCATATATATGATTATTATATTCGCAAAGAGCATCCATCACTTGATAAAATGTAACTTAGTTTAGAGCAATCCGACATTTTTAAAGGGAGTAAAATGTTGCTTCAAAACGTGCTAAAGGAGATAAGTTTTGAGTGGAAAACCCTAGATGGAAGAAAGATGTTGCTTGAGAGGTCCGACATTGCTGCTTGGAGGGGCAGATTTCTTCGAACAATACAATCGAAAGACTTCAAAGACATTGTTTGGTTGGACGAGACATGGG
Organism: Uropetala carovei; assembly: GCA_036926305.1. Lineage (NCBI taxonomy): Eukaryota > Metazoa > Arthropoda > Insecta > Odonata > Petaluridae > Uropetala > Uropetala carovei. The sequence continues at coordinate 3,670,410 of JAXCHB010000043.1, forward strand.
TTAATGCTGGGCATACTATTAAAAAAGGATGGACTGACGACACAGCAAAAGGAACTAAGCGAATCCCAATAGGCAAAGGCGGCCATTTTATTATATGTCATGCAGGAAATACTGAAGGATTTATAGAGAATTGCCTCCTTATGTTTTTCTCAAAAAAAAACAGCTGATTATCACCAGATGGATAGTAAAAGATTTTACAAGTGGTTTACCGCCAGTCTTCTGAAGAATTTAAATAAACCTTCAGTAACAGTAATGGACAATGGGCCTTATCACTCGGTGAATCAACAAGGCGCTGACGATGGCATCACATAAGGATGGGATAATTGACAGGTTGAAGAATAACGGAATAGAGTACGATAGTAGAATGACGAAGTGTGAATTGTTAGAAATAGTGAATAGGTATAAAGATCCCTGTAAGCAATACGAAATAGATGAAGTGGCAAAAAGACATGGACATGAAGTTCTTCGACTACCCCCTTATCACTGTCATAGAACTAATTTGGGCGCAGGTCAAGTGGTACGTGGCAACGAATGATAAAACATTCACTATGAAAGAAGTGAAAAATCATAGTAAGGAGGCAATAAGAAGAATAGATGCAAGTAAGTGGAAAACCGTGGCAGAACACACAAAGAAAGTTATCAAGGCTTAGATTAAAGAAATTATAATAGCACTGACCTCAAGATGAAGTGAAAGGGTTAGTGGAGGAGAAGTGTTTGGAAACTGGGGCAATGGAGTGGAAAACAGTTTGTGAACATGTGAAGAAAGTAGAGTGGGAGTATATTGAAGCAGAAAATGTAATTGATCACATGAATGACACTGAAGTAATTATAAATTTAGAATCATTGTGAAAGCGAAGTTAGGAAGATTAGTTGTGTGTTTTTAGTGTTATGTATGTATGTAGTGTAAATAAATATTTACGGAAAACCAATAAATTTTTCATTTTCGTCTTTCAAAATGTATATATTCCCCACTTTGTAATACTCTCAAATCATGTGTTTTAGAAGACCGGGAATATTCTCTTCCAGTAACTTCCCTCTAATTCTCTAATTACCATGCATTGGCAATCCTGCAGAGCTGCACCTTCATATGTTTCACTTCCCCTTAAAGTTTCCCTCTCCACAATCGCCTTCCCCTAAATCACGTGACTTTTCGCACATTCATGGGCTGTAAGCATTCAATACTACTATACGCGGCTTTAGAAAGTTAGTATTACAGCATATGGTTCCTGGTTATTGGACCACGTGGGCATGATAAGCAAAATGCCCCGTATGGATAAAGATAGGAAAAGTTGTATGAAAGGATTTCCTAAGCCAATTTGTGAGGCCACTTTTATAGATGAGAGAGGTTACGTCCATTATAACCGACCGTGTATGTATGAGGTTAAACTTTTATCAGGTAGAATAATTACTGATAATTGGATTGTTCCTTATAATCCAGCTTTACTTTTGTTGTTAGAGTGCCACTGCAATGTTGAGATAGCGAGTTCAGTTAAAATCATTAAATATCTTTTTAAGTATACTCATGAAGGACCAGACCGTGCTTGAGTTGCTGTAGTGTCAGATAATGTAAAGAAAATATATGAAATAGAAGAATCTTTAAGGTATATTAGTGCATCAGAGGCCATGTGGCGAATATTATAATTTGATATTTCACATTCATCTCCCAGTGTAATAATACTCCCAGCGCACTTAACTAATAGAGACCTGGTAGTTTTGTACCAGATGAGGTAGTAAGAGTATATTAATGTTGTATTTTGAAAGGCCAAAAATAGCAGATTTAGAGGGTCTCACATATTTGAATTTCTTTGAAAATTATAATGTTGACCCTAGGTCACACAAAAGAAGTAATGTTCCAGTCATTGAGCACACTTCAGGTTGCCACTGGATAATAAACAGAGTCCGAGGTCAATGTGTAGCGAGATTGCAGTGGTTGTTGCCAACATTAGGTGAGGCGTATTATTTAAGAAAGTTGTTAATGAAATTCTCTGCATAGAATTATGGGATTTAAGGAGAGTGGATAGGGTAGTGTATGGGAGTTGTCAGGAAGCTTCTCATGCGTTAGGATTATTGGAAAAGGAATATAGCAAGGCCATTAAGGAAGTAATGGTTTTCAAAACTGGTAGTGGACTTAGCATATTATTTTCATGTTTAACTATAGCAGGAGTGCCTGCAGGGATTTTATGGGATGAATTCAAAAGTGATCTTTTGGATCGATTTTCTGGTGATGAAAATAGGGCATACAATTCTGCATTGCTTGACATCCAGAATAGGTTGAGAAGTCATGGTAGGACACTGGAAGAGGTTGGTTTACCATCAGCAATAGATGATTCTACAGAAGTTGTTAAGGAATCAGTTAGATGGTCAGGCATTGAACTGCAGCATTTTTTAGATGAGTGGTTGCCATGCTTAAATGATGAACAGAGGAGAGTTTATGATTTTGTCATTGAGGTAGTCCATGACAAAGCAAGTGATAGAAAAAATTTATTTTCTATTGATGGACCAAGTGGAACAGGTAAAACTATTCTTTTAAAGAGGATAACTGCAGGTTTACGTAGGCACAGCCATATTGTTTTATGCACAGCTTCGGCAGACATAGCAGCACTAAATCACGATGGAGGAGTGACAGCACACACGTTTAGACTGCCTCTAGAGAATAAGGATCCCCAGTCATACTGTGACATCAAAGGTAACAGTCAGTATGAATTCGAAGGAGGGATGTTTCCTTTCAGAGGGAAAGTCTCCCCGATGAATAAAGAGTGTATGCCTGACAACCCCACTATAATCTAATGAAGGCTCTTTTTTCTATAAATAGCAGAATAGAATAAAATCATTTGCATTCTCTGTCACATTGATGTAAATAAGTTGTTAACAGAACTGAAGAATAGGGATTTTAAGAAAAACCTTTAATATTACTATGCCTAATATTTCATTAACAAATTCTGAAATTCTTGTGAAAAAATGCTCCACACATTCATTCCTCAGCACTATCAAAACATAATTATCTCTGTGACAGAATTTACATGTTCCCAGTATAAAGAACGGTTTGATAGATTAGCCATTTTAATAAGTGCTCCCTCGGCCAGTGTATATCCTTATTTTAAACATTCTAAAATAAGATGTTAACTATAGGTGCCCTGTAAGTTATAGGTGCACTTACCTTATGCTAAAAGTATTTTGACCGACTTGGCCTATAATGAGAAACCTCTCAAGTGGTGCTCTCTTTCATAAAAATACATTCTATGCTTAAATTGTATGCCAACAATGAACCTAGTAATAATTCTAATGGATTTGCAGTGTTTATGTTGCATAGCATGTATACTTGCATTCACTGGTTTTAAGGAATCCCATATTGACTGTTTGGCCTTCAAAAGCAGGTTCTCTGATAGTCCCTAAAATATTACAGCCCAATTGCAAACTAAATTAATTTTTAAAATCTCATTAAAAATCTACGATATTAAAAAAGTTCCTTCAGTATCTGGTAGTGAATGTATTCCATTTCACATACTCATCATGAGTGTTACATATATGCAAGTACTGAATACAGTGGGCATGTAAATGTTTATTCTTTTATCACTTGATTTAAAAACTCATGCAATGTTTCACTAAAGTTTTTCTTTATTTGATTTAGGCTATTCCTGCAAACTCTCCAGCAAATTGCAAATCATTGGAGGAGCCAGAGGAATGTGAATAATTCTGATGATACAAGTTATGAACTATGAAGAAGTACAAGCAGCAGAAGCACTTCTGTCCCTAGGACATAAACCAGAAATGGCCGACATGGGTAGCCAGGTGGAAGTTGAGAAGAAAGATTTTTGTTGCCAGGTGACCTCAGGAGACTTTCAGACGTCATTTATTGATTCGATGAATACTCCAAAAAAGCTTGTAACTCTTACTGGCTTGCCATCTTTTGAATTGCTAGCCCTTATTGTGCAATTGTTTAGAGTTCTGCAGCCACAGAATAATAGAGGATGTGTTAAAAATAAAACAAAAGTAGTTATGACACCAATGAAGTTAAAATTGAAATCTGTCATTTGCAATAATGTTTCCATGTACTGCCACAACATGTAAAAATCTGTTCTTTTCAACTGACAATTTTGTCTGCAATTTTGAAACCGAACAGGCCAGAAAAAGAAGAAATTGTTAAAAACATGCCAAAATGCTTCAGAAATTTTTAGCGAGTCAGGGTTGTTTTAGACTGCACAGAAATCAAGATTAACAGATTCAACTGTTTAAAATGCAGAATTTTATCGTATTCTCATTATAAAGGATGCCATACTGTGAAATACTTGATTGGGATCACACCTGGTGGGATAATAAGTTTTGTTGGTGCAGGCTATGGAGGAAGGGTATCAGACAGGAAAATATTTGAGGAAAGTGGGTTGTTGGGAAAACTGGAGCCAATTCAGGATGACGTAATGGTTGATAAGGGGTTTCTTATGAAATCCCTTCATAAAGAGAACTTCATTGGTGTAATCCATCCCCCATTTTTAAGAAAACAAGTCAGTTTTCGAAGGCAGATGCAGTGGCTACAGTAGAAATTGCCAAATCTAGGGTTCACATGGAAGGTGTTATTGAAAGAGTGAAAAAGTTTAAAATACTGGCAGAGTATCTACCAGTGTCTCTTGCTAACTTGATTCACAAAATTGTAATAGTAATTTGTGGGATCACAAATTTGTCAAGCCCTATACTTGCTGATGATAAGTTTATGAATGAATAAACAGCTTTGACATAAATGTGGTTTCCTTATTTAGTCATGTTGTTCAATACCATTACCAGAGCTTGCAAATAAGCTATTATCGGAAATCTTTTGTTTGGGTCACTTAAAAATTTCCTTTCTGTCAGTCTATCACTTAACTCACTTTTTAGATCAAACTGATGGAAAACATGCCTTATGTGTGTAACCGATGTGGTCTATTACCTATGGACTTGAACTGGACATGAAAGCTGTATAACTCATTTGGAGTTATTGTTTATGTAGTGCATAAAAAACTAGCAAGGTCATTATTTTTGCTTAGAAATCTAAGTTTTGGTTGCCAGACAAATGTCTCAGATCACATAATTTTGGCTTCTGACAATGTAATGTTAGTAATTTAGTTATAGTAAATAAATAAATAATGAAATACTTATGGCAACTGGCGTTACATGATGGAGGACTGGGTGATTATTTTAGTTACAATGTAAGTGACACTGTTGCAACTTTGTTTGCTGCTATGGGCCGCACACAGGTTTTCGAGTGGTTTCGTTGTTTTAAAGAAGGAAGAACTTCATTTGAAAGTGACGCTTGATCTGGACGGCCCTCAACATCAAGAAATGAGGAAAATGTTGCAAAGGTGCGAACTCTCGTAAGAAATGATCAACGTTTGACCTTTAGAGAGATTTCAGAAGATGTTGGAATCTCAATGGGTTCATGCCATGTAATTTTAATAGAAGAGTTGAACATGAGGCGTGTTTCAGCAAAGTTCGTTCCGTAGCTACCGACTGAAGAGCAAAAGGAACATTGCATGTCTACGGCCTCTGATCTGTTTGAGCATGCTAGCAAAGATGAAGACTTCTTAAAACATTGTGACAGGTGATGAGACGTGGGTTTACGGGTATGATCCTGAAACCAAGCAACAGTCGTCACAGTGGAAGAGCCCTTCAAGGCCAAAGAAGGTACGGCAAGTGCACAGCAAAGTCAAGGTGATTCTAATTGCTTTCTTCGATTTGAAGGCATTGTTCACCATGAGTATGCACCAACTGGACAAACAATTAATAAGGGATTTTACGTAGAGGTTTTGAGGCACCTTCGTGAAGCAATTCGAAAAAAGCAGCCTAGGAGGTGGGAGTCTAGAGACTGGATGCTGCACCATGACAATGCGCCTGCTCATTCAGAATTTTCTGGCAAGGCACGGAACTCCACTCGTACAACAGCCTCCATATTCGCCTGATTTGGCCCCATGCGATTTCTGTTTCCTAAAACAAAGGAAGCCTTGAAAGGACGCCGATTCGATGATGTGGACACAATCAAAAGAAATGCAACGGAACAACTTTTGGCCATCCCAAAAAGTGCATCAGAAAATTGTTTTAAACAATGGAGGGATTGATGGTCAAAATGCGTAGCATCGGAAGGTGCTTACTTTGAAGGAGATAAGGATGGGAAAACTGTAAGTACGATATTCTTTCTATTATAGCTACTTATAGTAGAATGCATAAATGCCATTATATGCCTCAGTCCGGATACTTTTTGAACAGACATCGTATGTGCTGTAAACGTTAAAACAAAAATTGCACTTTGAATAAAGCACCCAAGTTTTTAATGACGTAACAGTAGAATACCACGATAAGGGAACAGATAACAGTAACTTGTTGAAAGCTACATGTGCTAAATAGTACTTAAATGTTACACCATCATTGAAATATTCACGATCGGTGAAGAGCACAGCATTAATTACCATTTTAGATTGTCTAGTTAAAAATAAAAACAAAATGATAAAAAAAGAAATCAGTATCAGCTTGAATTAATGCACAATGAAACAAACTGCGGTTCTTTAAAATTAAAATTACATAATCTCATAACAAGATACTGACACAATCAAACAGAACATATATAACTGCTCAAGTTTAATCATTCAGGTAGTCTGTGAAACAACAGGTGAAACCATAAATTTAACAACACAATTAACATAATTTAACCAACACAGAAAAAAGAAAATGAGAGTTTTCAATTTTATAATAAGCCCTTAATCAAAGATTGAAAAAACCTTCAAAGTCTCCATGTTTTTTATTATCACCAGCCAATTCCACACAGCTTATTGATAATATCACATACAACCTGTCTTCATAATGGTGTTTAGATTCAACATACTAGAGAAATATACAGAATTCAAATGAATCAACAACCACATTTGAGTTAACAAGTATCTTTTAATTGACTTCATGTGAAGTAAAAAAAGTTTTCATCAGTTAAATGCAGAATAAAAGAAAACTTTAATTGACAAATTTTCTGAAGATAATGAATGTCTGCCAGAAACAATACACAGAGATGAGGATCAGATGACCAGTTTTGCCAAAAAGCACCAATATAAATGAAACCAAGGAGATCATAAATGCAGTTTAAGGGGTCTGTCTCATTTGTCGGTCGAAAAAATCGATTTGTTGTTTTTGCATTTTCTTAAAGTTTTAGGTCTTAAAAATATGTTCCTACAATATTATGATGAAACTCAAAAAATTTACCAAGTTATAGGACTTTGAATAGAGCAGGTAGAAATTTCACAAGTGCTCAACAGATAAAAATCCTCAGCATATGCACTGTCCTCCGGGGCCGACTAGTTGGTGCAAATGGCGCCGCACTGAGTCAGAAGGAAAGCGTAACAATTTCACTCACAATCCACCTCTTGATAAAAGTACAATAAGTAATCAAGCCCATAATGATTTGACATCTCGAGAGTTATTGGAAAGATGCTTGGGAGGGCACACACAGAATAACAACAAGTCTTTCAACACTGTGGTGTGGCAGTTTGCTCCGAAGCATATTTATTGCGGTGTGAAAATTATTGAAATCGCTGCTTATATGGCAGCTTCGATTTTTAATGAGGGTTATAATCCACTTTTGAAAATGTTGATGGGAGTGGAAATTGGTTCTTAAACAAAAATATTCGCAGAAATGAAGGAAACGCCACTGACACATCACAAGAACCCAGAACAGCACGGAGAAAGGAAAAATTGGCTCAGCAGGACCTTTTCGAGGAAACTGAGGGTTTATGATATGGTGCTGGAATAGCTGATTAACCGTAAGTACCAAAAAACCATTGTTATATACAGTAAATCTGAACACGAAACTTTAAAGATGTATTTCTCGAAACGACATTTTTCAAGTTGACGGGCACGGTCTCAACTTATAGACCGATTGACTTCAAATTCTGCACAAACATAAAGTAAATGTCCCTCTATTGTATTAAATAGGATTATCCCGATATCTGTAACCATTTTCTTTTTAGCTTGAAAAAACCCAATTTTTTTTACTGAAAATCGCTATTTTTTCAGTGCCGCCATTTTGAAACTTTTAATTTTTTTTTAATATCCCAGTTCATACGAGAGCCACACTCATACTGATTAAGAATATCTTTGGATTTTTTGTTTCTGATAATTCCACGAGCAGTTATCACGCCCACCATGAAGAAACATTTTAAAAACACTGTGTAATTAATTATAATTACCACAATATTCAATATTTTTACGATTGTTGATGTACTTGTTAAGAAACCATAAATAAATATGTGTACAAAATTTGAAAGTGATTGGTGCAATAGTTCCTTATTTTAAAATTCGTAAAAATGACTTTTTTTGACGTACAAGTTAAACACCCCTTAAGTGATGCTGGATATGGTGTATGAAAAATTTAGTGTGCTTATACCTATATATGACCCACCATGTCACTCTTGCTGCAAAGTGATTCAACTCTGCATCAGATATTTCACTGCAAACATCTCTTATGCAATAGTAAACAGAAGAAATATATTAGTGTACTAAGAATCCTCACCAAAGAGTATCTATGAATAGCATTAACTAAAACCAATGTTTTGCTCAGATGGCTAAATTTCCCAGATACAACAAAAAGTACCAAACAATGGAGTCAGATATCATCAGTATTTCAACAATTAATAAAACACAAAAATAAGCAGGCTTATCACAACTCATTTCAAAACATCCGAGGAATAATATTATAACGTCACCAACTATGTATTCTGTGCATATGCTACGCCCAGCTTTACAACTTCACGAGAGACTAACATCACAAAAAACAAGTTAAATTTCCCACAGACAACACAAAGTGTCAAACAGTGATGTCAAACATCATCGGTATTTCAACAAATAATAAAATACAAAAAATAGGCAGGCATTTCACAACTCATTTCAAAACATCCAAGGAATACAATAATAACATCACCAACTATGTATTCTGTGCATCTGCTATGCCCAGGCTAACAATTTCACTGGAGACTTACATTTCAAAAAACACAATAGTTCCTTTTCCGAAGGACAGCGGAAAGTGCCTATCAGTTATGTCAGCCGTAATCATTCTTTCAACCAATAATGAAATACAAAAAAATAGGCAGGCATTTCACAACTCGTTTCAAAACATCCAAGGAAAACGATCATAGTGCCACGAACTTAATACTCTGTGCATCCTCTACGCCCAGGTTCACAATTTCACAAGAGACTAACATTACAAAAACACAATAGTTAAATTTATAACAGATAACACAAAGTGCCAACAAGTGTTGTCAGCCGTCACAGGTATTTAAAAAAATAATTAAACAAAAAATAGGCCGGCCGGGTTAGGCTGGTGGGCAATGCACCTGCCTTCTAACCCAAAGGTCGTGGGTTCAAATCCCGCTTCAGACAGGGATGTTGTGATGTATGTTGATTTTCTCTAATACAACTTGACAGTGCAAAACGACCTTAGCTGTCGATGCACCTAAAATCCTAATTACTACTACTACAAAAAATAGGAAGGCATTTCACAACTCATTTCAAACCATCCAAAGAATACCTTCATAAAGTCACCAACGATGTTATCTGTGCATATGCTTCACCCAGGTTTACATTTTCACAAGAGACTAACATTACAAAAACACAATAGTTAAATTTCTTACAGACAACACAAAGTGCCAAACAGTAATGTCAGACATCATTGGTATTTAAACAAATAATTAAACAAAAAATAGGCAGCCATTTCACAACTCATTTCAAACCATCCAAGGAATAGAATCATAATGTCACCAATTATGTATTCTGTGCATCTGCTACGCCCAGGTTCACAATGTCACAAGAGACTAACATTACAAAAACACAATAGTTACAATTCTCACATACAAAACACAGTGCCAAACAGTGCTGTCGACATCATCAGTATTTCAACAAATAATAAAATACAAAATATAGGTATGCCTTTCACAACTCATTTCATAACATCCAAAGTATACGAACATAACGTCACCAACTATGTATTCTGTGCATATGCTAAGCCCAGGTTTACAATTTCATATGAGACTAACACTTCAAAAACACAATAGTTACATTTCCAAAGGAAAGCGCAAAGTGCCTAACAGTTATGACAGACATAATCGGTATTTCAACCAATAACGAAATACAAAAAATAGGCAGGCATTTCACAACTCATTTCAAAACATCAGAGGAAAAATATTATAACTTCACCAACTATGTATTCTGTGCACCCCTACACCCAGGTTTGCAATTTCACAAGAGACTATCACTACAAAAACACAATAGTTAAATTTCTCACAGACAACACAAAGTGCCAAACAGTGATGTCAAAAATCATCGGTATTTCAACAAATAATAAAATACAAAATATAGGTAGGCCTTTCACAACTCATTACATAACGTTAAAGGTATACAAACATAACGTCACCAAGTATGTATTCTGAGCATACGCTACGCCAAGGTTAACAATTTAACTGGAGACTAATACTTCAAAAACACAGTACTTCCATTTCCGAAGGACAGCGCAAAGTGCCTAACAGTGATGTCCGACATCATCGGAATTTCAATAAATAATAAAATATAAAATATAGGCAGGCATTTCACAGCTCATTTCAAAACATCTAAGGAATACAAGTATAACGTCACCAAATATGTATTCTGTGCATACGCTATGCCCAGGTTCAAAATGTCACAAGAGACTAATATTACAAAAACACAATAGTTACAATTCTCACAGACAACACAAAGTGCCAAACAGTGATGTCGACAACATCAGTATTTCAACAAATAATAAAATACAAAAAATAGGCATTTCACAAGTCGTTTAAAAACATCCGAGGAATATTATTATGGCGTCACCAACTATGTATTCTGTGCATACGCTATGCCCAGGTTTACAATTTCACAAGAGACTATCACTACAAAAACACAATAGTTAAATTTCTCACAGAAAACACAAAGTGCCAAACAGTGCTGTCAAACATCAGTGGTATTTCAACAAATAATAAAATACAAAATATAGGCAGGCCTTTCACAACTCATTTCAGAACATCCAAAGTATACAAACATAACGTCATCAATTATGTATTCTGTGCATACTCTACGCCAAGGTTAACAATTTAACTGGAGACTAACACTTCAAAAACACAATAGGTAAATTTATTACAGATAACACAAAGTGCCAAACAGTGTTGTCAGCCATCACGGGTATTTAAACAAATAAATAAACACAAAAAATAGGCCGGCCGGGTTAGGCTGGCGGGCAATGCGCCTGCCTTCTAACCCAAAGGTCGTGGGTTCAAATCCCGCTTCAGGCAGTGATGTTGTGATGTATGTTGATTTTCTCTAATACAACTTGACAGTGCAAAATGACCTTAGCTGTCGATGCACCTAAAAACCTAATTACTACTACTACAAAAAGTAGGCATTTCACAACTCATTTCAAACCATCCAAAGAATACCATCATAAAGTCACCAACGATGTTATCTGTGCATATGCTACACCCAGGTTTACATTTCCACAAGAGACTAACATTACAAAAACACAATAGTTAAAATTCTCACAGACAACACAAAGTGCCAAAAAGTAATGTCAGACATCATCGGTATTTAAACAAATAATTAAACAAAAAATAGGCAGGCATTTCACAACTCATTTCAAACCACCCAAGGAACAGAATCATAATGTCACCAACTATGTATTCTGTGCATCCGCTACGCGCAGGTTCACAATGTCATAAGAGACTAACTTTACAAAAACACAATAGTTACAATTCTCACAGAAAACACAAATGCCAAACAGTGATGTCGACATCATCAGTATTTCAACGAATAATAAAATACAATATATAGGTATGCCTTTCACAACTCATTTCATAACATCCAAAGTATACAAACATAACATCACCAACTGTATTCTTTGCATACTCTACGCCCAGGTTTACAATTTCATAAGAGACTATCACTACAACAACACAATAGTTAAATTTCTCACAGACAACACAAACTGCCTAACAGTGATGTCAGACATCATCGGTATTTCAATAAATAATAAAGTACAAAAAATAGGCAGGCTTTTCACAACTCATTTCAAAACATCCGAGGA